>CM060977.1:182723051-183923051 GCA_030765065.1 Deroplatys truncata
TTAGCGTCACATTCTATATTGGACTTGAAAGATTGGTAATTTTGCTTCGAGGCCTCTTTATTGGACCTGAGGTTCCTTTACGTGTCATAAATCTACGACACGGGACGCCGGCTTTACTTCCCTTCCGAAACAAGCTATTCTGAACATATGTGACCTCAACTAATTCACTATCATAACTTAAAAACTGGATCAGAGGGAGCATTTTTATACTGAAAATACCTCCAATTTTACAACCGAAAAACCCATTTAAAGGTTGGCATAATAAATTACTAAAAATTATGCTGTATATTCTTGATAAAATAACTTTTTTGTTCTCAACTATATTACTTACATCCTGAATAACACATACGAGTGAAACTCTGCAACAATGCTTCTGCAAAACTTGTAATTCTTGAAAATCTGCAAATGCCATCCTAGTCAGCAATGTTTAAATGTCACCTAAATCGCTCAATTTCCATAAGATAAAATAACGTTTCTAAATAATTGTGATTCATAATTGATTTTTAAACAATATACAAACATAGATATCTTTTCTACCAGATTTCACCTCTTGGTCCTACAAAGAACGAAAGAGGTGATGACGATCAGGGTTTCGTATTTAATTTGTCTATTCGTTCATTTAATATACTATCACGACAGTACTAAGTGTATAGCTTCGTAAAGAGAAAAGCGGAGGAAATCACGATCGCTGCGCCACCATTCGGAGCGACCGTGAACTTTCATTCGATACAGAGCTCTGGGTATGCTGGAGCTGTCACTCTCTGTTGGGCGGTCTGTGAATTACAGGCACATAAATAGCAGCCTCTGTCGTCCAACGTTAGATGGAGAAGCCGCTGCTATTCCAAAGGTATAAATGCTGATAGTCAAAAGCGACTTTCAATGTTACCCATAATGGACAATAATTTTGATCATAATAAGTTGGAAAATATTTCAGGTATTGTCAAAATTAGTAGCAGTGGTTAGTAATTAACTGGGGAAACGTCTAAAAGATAAAGATCTATTTTTACTTTCTCTACTACGTAGGGGAAGTATTGTATTCCACCCAAAAATTCGATACCCAGATTTCACCGGAAATACATGTTTTGAGACTCCCTGAATCCAAAATAGCATTTTTGGAAACATGTCCGTGTGTGTATGTGTCTGTGTGTATGTGTCTGTGTGTCTGTGAACAGCATAACTCAGAAACGAACAGTCGGATAAACACCAAACTTGGTATTTAGGTTCAGTATCTTCCAGAGATGCGACACGAAGGTTTTCAAGAAAATCCCCCCACCCCAGACCACCCTTTACATGGAACATTTTTCGAAAATTTTAATTTTCTCAAAAATGGCTCTAAGGATTTTGATTAAAATATCATATGTTTAAGATATTGTTCTGACAAATAAAATGTATATCTCGAATTTTCTGGGAATGTCTCCAAAATTGTACTTTATTGTGAACGACGTTTGCATAACTGGTAAACCATAAGAGATAGACAAAATTTTACTACACAAAAAATGTAGATCGCGTTAAAATACACTATTTATGTCATATACATTTCTTTTGTTGAGTGAACCGTTTTCGAGATATTGCTTGTTATTCCCTTAAATTTTCCAATACTTTATACTTTTTCTCAAATTCGGTGTTCATTTTTTTAATGTCGTGGACATGCAAAGAGAATGGAATGCGCCACATAGCAACCAGCGTTAAAATATTTGACTATCGTTTAAAACCTACCATATTCCCCTTGCATCTACATGAAAATTACCAATAAGATTGACATCCCGATATCTCGATTAACATGAAGCTTATGGAGAATAAGCGTTTGTAAAAATAGCTTGTACAAGAGTAGAGAAAGTCATGTGAGTGTAACACATCTGATTTTTTCTCTATGGTTTTGCGTCTATGTTACTAGATTTGCTGTATGCTATATAAGCGGAACCTGTAGCCGTGCTCAGTTACAATGTTCAATGCCAGTCCCTCTCTCTCTATCTCTCTCTCTCTCTCTCTCTCTCTCTCTCTCCTCCCTCTGTATAACTGTCATGTTGTGTGATGCCTGGAAAACAATGCTTTTTTCTGAAGTGATTACAGAACTGAAACATAAGTAAAATATTTACAAACACAAAATTGTGCTTCTCCCCTTTGTTTGCCATGCGATCGGAGTTATATCGCTTCTGTATACGTACCATTCTACTATTATACAATAAGAAGGACCAACATTGTTAGTTCCGAAATATTAATGCCATAGACAGTCTTATACAGTAAAAGATGTGAAGATATATTGCATACTACATTTTTATATAGTATATTTTAAAAATCCTTATAATTTTTTACTTTCTCTACTACGTATAGTAAGTAGGGGAAGTATTGCATTCCACCCAAAAATTCGATACCGAGATTTCACCGGAAATACACGTTTTGAGACCCCCTGAATCCAAAAAAAGCATTTTTGGAAACATGTCCGTGTGTGTGTCTGTGTGTGTGTGTGTGTCTGTGTGTGTGTGTCTGTGTGTGTGTGTCTGTGTGTCTGTGAACAGCATAACTCAAAAACGAACAATCAGACAAGCACCAAACTTGGTATTTAGGTTCAGCATCTTCCGGAGATGCGACACGAAGGTTTTCAATAAAATCCCCCCACCCCAGACTACCCTTTACATGGAAGATTTTTCGAAAATTTTAATTTTCTCAAAAATGGCTCTAACGATTTTGATGAAAATATCATATGTTTAGGGTAATGTCATGACAAATAAAATGTATATCTCGAATTTTCTGGGAATGTCTCCAAAAGTATTCTTCATTGTGAACGACTTTTGCATAACTGGTAAACCATAAGAGATAGACAAAATTTTACTACACAAAAAATGTAGATCGCGTTAAAATACACAATTTATGTCATATACGTTTCTTTAGTTGAGTGAACCATTTTCGAGATATTGCTTGTTATTTCCTTAAATTTTCCAATACTTATACTTTTTCTCAAATTCGTTATTCAATTTTTTATGTCCTGGATATGCAAACAGAATAGAATGCGCCACATAGCAACCAGCGCTTAAAAGATTTGACTATCGCTTATAACCTACCATGTTCCCCTTGCATCTACAAGAAAATTAGCAATAAGATTGATATCTCGATTAACATGAAGCATATGGAGAAAAACGTTTGTAAAAATAGTTCGTACAAGAGTAGAGAAAGTCATGTGAGTGTAGCACATCAGATTTTCTTTTTCTTATTTTGTGCCCCATTAGAACACCGCTTTGGGCAAATCATTAATGTCATACAGCCTATTTTCATAATCAGATCTAAGGTATAGTATGTTTCATAACAACCAGTTCTGCATGAAATGGTGAACACTCTCTCATTCCCTCATACAAATGTAAACACACACACACATACACACAAAATTTAAACTTGTATTTCTGGCTTCAGGGTAGTCCATTATATTAAGTCGTAGCATAAATTATTATTTAAAATAAATAATTATCAAAAATATTTTGATGACAGTTGCATAACGTGAATCCATTGTAAGTAATTATATTAATGGCAATATTCCCATACCTACATATAATTTATCTTATTAGTAGCCAGCCTCAAAGCTACAAAATGATTAATTATTTCTGAAACGTTATTGGTGTCTCGTAGGCATTTATTTCCAAATCGATGATCATTCTTTCTCAGAGAGTATAAACAATTTGCAGCATTTCTGTAGTTAGGTTTTAATATGGAGCAGACTTTATCATAAGAACTGAATAGGGAGATATCTTGGAATTTCCGAGGAGATTAACAAAATAATGACTGCTCTTGTCCTGATGCTAAAATTAACCTTATTGGTCCTTTATACGATTCCATTTATAAAAAAAAACTGGCTTTTACCGTGTGAAAAGCACCTTTTAGAAAACCGGTTTAAGAATGTGCATAATTTTAAATTTATAATGAATCAACGGCGTTTTATATGCAATAATTATGTATCACTGAATGAAAGCCTTATTATAATGAAAGATTTAAAACTGATTTTACTTTCTAATGTTCACGAATTTTGAATAGAGTTACATAATTATAACACGCATTGAAACATTTATGTTCTTGGGCTTCTTTCTTAATCCATTTTCCCAAATACGCCTTTTCCCGAAAGCCTGTAGCCCAAATGTAGTTGGAAAATTTCTCGAAGTATTGCCTGAGAAGTCAGATTAAAAAAAAGAAAGAAAAAATAAGAAAAAGCTACAACATAAGAATGGAAGGTGATAACTGTATCACTCTCAAACCATATTCCTGAAAGTGTTAAGAATGATATTCTGTATTTTGTTTTTCTTGTGGTAATTCTTGCACTGCACAGTTGGAAATGAAACGTCATCCAAATGTGCTCCTTCCTGTCTGGTTGAATGTCATTTTCTTTTAATGCATGCAAATAAATGTCTACGTTTCAGAAATAATTAAACATTTAGCAGCTTTGAAGTTATGGATGTATTTAATACGTGTTTGAGTGCTTGCATACATGAAGAAATATCCGTCTATGCAGATTCAATGATTATAACTTTGCTTATATAACAGCTGGTGGAGGTTCATTGATCACACATCGTATTCATAGAGAAAGATGCCCTCATTATGGCATTTAGGTTCTGTATTCTTCCTTAACCTGTGCGGAACATTAGCGCAGAGTCATACTTGCGGTGATACCGTGCCTGTTTAATTATCTTGTGTTAAAACGGGTTTCAGGTGACTAAACTTCCACTACATCCATTTTCTGATCTCCTCTATCTTCGGACCACTCGATATAGAATAGTTCTGGTGTTAATGACATTTCTTTCGAGGTACGTAATTCAACGCTTAAGAAAGGAGTACATAGAGTAAAATAAAAGGCAAGGCTTTACCAGCAGTATTCACTTTTGAAGAATCACTGAGATATATAGAGAAATCCTCCTGGAGTGAGCTTATAATCCCTGAAATGTTGACTTTGTGTGTATTGTATAACCCTATAACCCACAAACAATGAAACGATTGCTATGAAAGTATGCACAGCGGATTTGGTTCCGTTAAATTGCCCATTGTAGTATGATATTCCAATACTTTCTCAGATGAGGACTAAAAAGGGTAACATTCAAATACACGTCTTATGCTGCAGATATGTTTTTAAATAATTTTGGAAACACCATGAATGAATCATAGTTTACCAACAAGCTTTGTTCTTTGTTACTCTCCAAGAAAATTCGACGTTGGTCTGTATGTATGGTTTTGTATATACAGCCTAGTAAAGCATCATTCATTATTTTGATGAAAACCTATAACAAAACCAGTTCCGGTTATTATAAGCAACAGCATAATAATGAACATAAAGAGGATTAGGTGTTGGCTTCAGCCCGGCTCATTATTTGCACTGTGTTTAATTGCTTACGAATAGGAGCATTTATTATTATTGTTATTATTATTATTATTATCGTTAGTTTTATTCATGGTAATGATAAGAGTATTTGATAGGGTATAGCTCTTAATAACGAATGACCATAATTAAGCAAAACAGCTAGGGAATTAAAACCGATAGATCTAACCCGGATTCCAACACAGGCCCAAGCATAAGAGGAAAAAGAGGTAATATAGCATGTCATTGAGTGACCATCCTTACTTCTGAATGAATTTTACTCAATAGCTCGATTTCATTTTTTGATTCTCAGCTGAGGTGTGTAAAGCTCTTTCAGTTTAAAAAGTATGAATATTAAGAATTGATGCCTTTTATGTCCAAAGTGTTAAACTACAAACTAACATATTAAATTAGCTGTTAACATTAACAGCTATGTTAAATATATTTGCTATGTAGATCCATCCCATAATGTTTTCGAAATTTATTTTATCTTCTTTAATCAAATTCTTGATAGACATTGTTATATTTCTATACACTCGTTCCTAATAAAGCGAATACTCGGCACAAATAGTTTATTTAACACTTTGTTGAAAGCACAAAGTTAGCTTAAAGCAGGCTGTTGTAAAAGTCAACTGTTTGAAAAAACAGTTCCTTAGCTTATAATTTTATATGCGTTACGGTAACAATGGGAAATGCAGTGAATGCTCACAGTTACTGGATACTGTGAATTAACAGTGTTAATGCAAAAATTTAGGTAAAAACGGAAAAAATTAACATTACTCCAAGTATAACAGCTATTGTTCAGAATTAAAGGCAAGAGTGCATGTTTATCACAGGAGAATGGCAAATGTTGATAGAGCAAGCTGAATCATACGGTTTGTTTCAATATTAGAAGTATCAGCCTAAAAACAATTCTGATAGGCCCTACAATGATATAACCTCTTTTACTAAAAACCCAAAAACATTATCCCCCAGGGGCCTACTACAGTAGGTACACAGCTGGCGTTTCCGAGGTCCCGAGCCACACTCTCTATTGCGTTCCTCTAAGAGTTGAGAGGGCTTATGGTAAACGTCCAATCAACTTTGGTCCACAAGCGCTTTGAGCAACTAGCAGTTACCTCTCTGAACACAGTTTGACAGATACTGTTGTGTGGGACTGAGGAGGGGAGTCGTAAGAGGTGACTGGATAACGCGTCATTCCCATACCCAGAGTTTCATGTAGGACTGTGTTCGTATGCGTTGATAAAGATTAGTCCCGTAGAAGGGCCTTTACATGAGGTGTTACACTCCTGAAGACCAATGCGTCACTTGATCTATAAACTGGTAGGTGAGATCCTAAGGTGGACAAAGTCCAGGCAGAACCCTAACGTAAGCCGGGATGGTGCCCAGGATGTGAGCATGCCATCGAAGGCATTTGCAGTTGTGGAGGATTTCATCGCCAGGTAAAAACCTCTAATAAAAGAACTAAAGCAAATGTAAGAAATGTAGTCGAGTCTGGTGGTACTTGCTAATTAATTGTCGCAAGGACTAGGAAAGGAAATAAATTTTATTCATTGAATCCACTTGAAATTTAAAAGGGTCTGGATAACATTGCTAGTCCAGTAAAGCCATGTATTAGATCTCCAAATAGCACGCATGGTACACGCAAACTCACATCCCACCCAGCGAGGTTACTGACAGCCAGCTACCATATACGGGTAGAGTTCCACAGGACTTTTAACTCCTCGAGCAATGTCGTAAAAACCCAAGCATTAGACGTTATTTCCAATGAGGAGGCTCAAGAAGATCCTGATGATCAATGTGTAGGACTTATAAACAGGTCCAGTGGAAACAAAGAGATGAATTCGTGCACCCTCGTACCCTCTTCCTTAATGCTGATCGTGAAGATTTTCCTCAAATAATTTAAGGCGGGGTAATAAGCCATTGTAGTCCGTATATCCCGAATCCGCGAAAGTGCTATAAGTGTCAGTGATTAGCAAACACCTGTGATTTTCCAGCGTTGAATATACGTGCGGTAATTGTGGAAACATCTCACACGATGGAGCATGTATATCAGTTACAACGTGCATCAAGTGCTGCGGTGAACATCCATCGGATTCCTGAAAATGCCACCGTTTTATGGAAGAAACAGCGAATGAAGAGGTCCCGGTTAGAGAGAAGGAGTTCTTCTCGGAATCCCTGACAACGCTCCGTAGCGAAGTGCGGTACCTAAAACTCAGCTGCAGCTTAACCGGTACCGAGAAATCACAACTATGACTAGAGATATTAACGTGGCCTCATTTCCAGAAAACATTCGGATAACCCTCGAAATCAACACTTACATCTGCCAAGTCTGTTTCAGTAAAAACAACACCAAACCCGCCAACCACAAACAATAAGACAGACAAGCCCGTAACGTTTACTGCATCGTCAAAAAAGTTCAGGAACAGCTGCGACAGAACTGACTTCCTGAAGGAAAATAAACTGTCTGTACCTGGAACATCCAAGGGGAAATATAGTCCACAAACATCTCCTCGGAGATCCTTTTCTGGGAGGGACTCATATTGGCGATTTACATCTTCGCTGATCTCCACTTTCAATTGGTTTGAGGTTCTCGAACCGAAATTTTCTATTCGCAAAGGGTTATCCCTCGATAGAGCAGGAAGATTCTGCCCACACAACCAGAACGACAGTCAAAAAGCGTAGGACAAGTCCTGCGATAAAGATGTTAAACCGACATCAAAGAAAAAGGGTAAATTGATTCAGCCACCGCTATCCTCAAGGTAGTAGTCTCCTACGATTAGGAACGTAGCCGAGTATAGTTACTAAAGCCATCCTACAATGGAACATAATTTGAATTAGAACACATCCACCACAGCTTGAACTTTTGCTCAACAATTGGGAGCCATTACTCGTATGCTTGCCAGAGACTAAACTCCGTCTGCAAGACAGTCTTCAAATCAGTCGATATACGGAATACCGTGTGGTCTTACAACGAATAAAGTTTTCCTGCTCACTGTTCATCAGAGATGATACATTCGTGGAATGTGTATCCATTCGGTCCATCCAGTAAACCACTGTAAGTATAAACCTGCTATTCATCCCATTTATCACTTTCTCCATCCGATGACCTCATGTTCAGTGATTTAGAACATCTAGTTTCCCTGTTACCCATTTTATGTTGGTGAGGGATATCAATACCAATCATTCTTTTTGTGGCTCACCTCGAGCTTGTGCGAGAAGCAAATTAATCGCCGATTTCTTGGACATTTTTACCCTAACCCTTCTGAATACCGGAGAGCCTGCGTTTCCTTCAGATTCCTTCAACACCTTTTCACAGTTTTTATTGCAGTTTATTAACTACAGTTAGCAATTTCCTTAGCATGGAATGTCATCTGTGATCTGCACTTTAGCTACCGTTTTCCATGTGTTCTTTTGTCTCGTAATACAAGATAAAGTATTTTCCATGCGTTTCCTAAATGGCGCTTATATTAAAACAAAGGGAACCTTTACCGCAGTTCGCAGTGATGAATCATAAGAGTACGACTCCGTGATTGTTTCAGCCAAGCATCTCATACAGAGATTTCTTCTGTTGCTGAGCAATTTATTCTTCTCTAAATTCCCAGCGCCGTCCATTCTCGGTCCCTTGGCCGATGGATGAATGTCGAAAATCCATTCGCGTTCGTAAATGTGCTCATAGGATTTTACACCGTTGCCCTACTCTGGATATCCTGATACAGTAAAAGAAAATGCATGCTAAGACTATGCAAATTATTAAAGACTACACAAAGAGATCTAGGAGCAAGTATGTTGTTTCGTTTAATCGACAAAGCCTTCCTTTGCCGTATGGGATAAGTTAAGACGTGTGGTCGGAAAATCGACCATTATGCCAATCGCTGGTCCTAAAAAAGCAGCAACAGCTGTTGTTGATATATTTGACATGACTAATGCATTTTGCAGAGCTTCGCTCAAGTGTCTAGCTCAGGTAACCATTCTGGTTAACACTCAGGTTGAGTCTCAAGGTTTCTCGTTTCGTTCTGGAAACCTTGAAGCTTACGGTCGTCCTTCGACTATGGCGGAATTAAAAAATGCCCTTTCATCTTTGCGATTATCAGTATGATGTCCAGAGATATCTACACATAAATGCTGCAATAACCATCTACTGAAGGTAAAGCTTTCCTATTTGAGGTCTATATTCATGTATGGTTGACCTCACTTTCCCTGAAAAGTTGCCAGAGGCAACTGTCATATCCATTGTGAAAGATGGTAAAGACTGTTATCTTCCGTCCAGCAGCCGTCCTAATTCCTTCACCAGATGCATTTACAAGATGCTGGAACGCATGTCAATAGAAGGTTGTGATGGTGGCTGGAAACTCACAACCTACTGGCCAGCACTCATTGCGGTTTACGACTACGCTGTTAAACTGTAGACCGCCTTATATCATTATCGACGCAGATCATGAACGGATTTATTAAGAGCTGTGAACCCGTTGGGGTATTTTTTGACATCGTGAAGGCTTATAATGCGTTTTAGCGAGCAGAGATACTGCTGTCCCCACAAGCATGAACATACGGGGACGCGTAACACTATCCATTCAAGATTTCATAAACGACAGCATTTTCGGTCTAAGGATCCCCTCGGCTTTATTTAATCCTTTGTTCAGGAGAGCGTAACACCTCGTGGTTACTAAGCGTTATGCCGTTTGCTATAACAACTAATTCGATCTCAAAAATGTGTTCCTCCTGGTTACTGTCATACTTACTCATAGATACTTTTCCGTATTTCATTTTATCAGCGTATGCCGCTTTTGGAACACCGTATGCAGAATGTGTAGACAGTCATCAAGAATGAAGTTCTAAAAATGTTAACGTTTCTCCACTGAGAAGTCAATCTGCGCTAACTTCTGCCACCATAGGAGACAATTATCACCTTCGTTTTGCTTTACTGTCATTCGCAAATTCGAAGAGATTCCTGGGGTTGCCTTTTATAAAAAAACTTAGCTTATCATCGCATATAGCGCAGTTGAAAACTCTATGTGATCGTTCTCTGAGTATTTTGGGTAGCCACTAAATGCAAAACCTTGGGAAGCAGATCGGACAGTCTCACTGCGACTATATTACGCATTGAACTAACCCAAGATAGACTATGGGTGTATTGTTTATTCCTCAGCATAACGATTGGCTTTTTATGTAAGGACGCTCTTTAATTGCGTTTGTTCTTAGCGTCCCATTACAATTGGGCGTAAAAAACCGAAAATTCTACTCAGAGGTCTCTTTATTGGGCATTAGACTCTTTTGCGTAGGTAAATCTACAACCCGGAACCACCAGCTTTACTTTCCTCCCAAAAGAAGCCATGCTAAGAATTGTTAGGCCCGGATAAATTCCATCGCCCTCCACCGGAATTTAATCTGCGAGCTCTGGAATTGGAGGTATTGAACTCCGCCATGGTACCCCTAGACCACTGAGAACGACTTCCTAGGTACGACCATATGTGCTAAAAGATTAGCACAGTCCATAAACAGAAGTGGCTATCAGTGCTTTACCAGCTAGCCCAGCTATGGGTGTTTACACCGAATCGGCACAACTTCCTCTGCAAAATCCACATGTTGTCCTGTTCCAAAATTATGGCTGTCTGCTTAAATGTATGGTAATAGAACCAAAGCTCGCTTTCTTTTTCACCACCGCGCTGAACGAACGTATTAGAAACAGGTTCTATTAATCCAAATCCTGAAGGTGGTTTTTTCGGGGAATTCTTAGAAATCACGATTATGTACTGCCTAACACATTTTCTAAGAGGGAGAGGGTATACCCACCCGGTTACATGTGATATCCCACGTAGATCCTGAGATAACGGCATATCGGAGGTCTATAATGCCTATGTTTAGTATCCTCACTTTCTCTTTAAAGTTGTCATGTTACAATGACCGAATAGTTTTGATCCACACCGATGGATTTAAGTACAGCAACAGTGTTGGAGATGCTTACGTTCATGAAACCGAACTCCATAATTTGGTTTTCATGGTAGCACTAACATTTATAGTGCAGAACTGTATGCCATGTGCGGAGCTATTTTGTATCTGTGCCGTCAAAAATTGGGTGAATGTCTCATTTTGAGTGATTCCCTTAGTGCACTTTAGAACCTTTGTAAACTGTATAACTACCATCCTATTACACAGAGCATCCAGAATGCGCTACATATTTAGGATGCCTCTGGCCTTAACGTGGAGTGTTCATGGATTACTGGTCACCTTTAATTGCCGGGAAATAATTTGGCGGATTTGACAGCTACGATGGCGACCACAGAACCCACGTCGTATCTCGTATAACGTCGGAAGACTTTTATGTTGATTGAGCGGTACTATGGTTTTGGAGGGAGGAGTGGTAAACTCCCCACGGAAAAAAGCTTGGAATGGTGAAGCACATTCTGATAAACTGGGTAACTTCCTCTTCTGTATCTCGTTGTGAGGAGCTGATTTCGGCTCTTTTGCGTATTGGCCACCGCAAATTTCCGCACGTTTACCTCTTTAAGAAAGGCCCTGCTCCTCTTTGTCAGCTGTATAGTGGAGATCTATGGGTCCATCATGTTGCTGGAGTGTATACCTCTAATAAAATTACGGGCCTCTCTGCAACGGGCATCTCCTTTGCAAATGTCTTATCAAACGACAACCAAGCAGACGAAAAGGTTTTTAGTTTTTATCAAAGATAAGCTTCCAAATCCTGATTTACTCACATTGATTACCTTTTTGTAACTCTTGGTTTCATCTAGTATGCTTATCGTTATCTGTGCCTTTTTCTATGGCTTTATTATTCATATTTATCTTCTTCTTTCCAATGATATTTGTATTGGTCTTCATCTCAAGTTTTTGTGATATTTCTGCGTTGATTTCTATCTCTATTCTTTGTTACAATTTTTTTCTAAGAGCGCTAATAACCTTGAACTTCAGCTCAGCACGAAACACCATGATCCAAAATATTATATGTAAAAATGACACATTGTTTATAGCAATTAATCATTAGAGAGATCTGTTGAATAAGCCATTACCTTTTTTAGCAATTGTAAAGTATTGCACCTTTACTTGGATGATTACCTTTGTGCCCTGCAGACTCATAATTGAATTAATATCCTAATCGTATACAATTTACGCCTTTGTTTCGTGCCTATAATTCTACAGCAATAAACCACTAGGATGAGAAAAGGGAACCCAAATTGTTTAATATGCATAACTCCATGTCTCCCCTGTTTCTCGCAAATCCATCTTCATATCGACTACTTAAAAGGATCGACAAATAGACCATCAAAATTTTCATTGACATGATTATGTCATGCGTAAAATTATCCACCTCAGTGATTTGCCACCCATATCAATTTCACAAACACGCCTACAAATACAAATTCAGTGACTCTATCAATCTTTGAAAAGAAATCTCCTACTTTGAGTCGCATGCCGCTGATCGATCAAATTAAATTAAAATTGAATAATTATTCTTTATTTAAATTTCCTCCTACTGGTATGATATGGGGTGTTGAACCAAATTTATTTTCCCTCTGAATCCAAAGGTGTTATCAATTTCATTGTATTATCACAATGGGTTAATTCTGCAAATGTTCCGCTTATTCACACGATTTGATTAATTTTATTACATACCAGGAGTATTAGGTATAAAACTGAAGGTTCTTTTCCCCTTGTATATCTTTGGTGATTTCAGTTTTGACCTGTGAATTTAATGAGTGGTGATATAATTGGTACCCATGTTTGTAATATAAAAATGACGACAGAATTTTTACATAGATGTTTGTGCCAATCCCTTGCCACATTGTCTAAAAAAATAAAACTCAATTACAAATTCATATCAAAGGACCACGATCATAGCTTCTTCTTTGTAATAAGCCAACACTAAAACCCTAAGCAAGATTTGACCTATCTTTGAAATAAGCAAACTTCATAACCCTTAAAATGCAAAGTTTTTTTTAGAATATCACGCGTGTCAGCACATTTAGGAGCTAGTGAGCAAATTAATTCAATACTTAAATGAGGGGTTCGGGAGTAAAACATGTTAATTGACAGTTTCAGTAATATTGCGGTATTCAGTATAAGACATTGTCAATTACGTCCTGGTTAGAAAGGAGCAGTTAGTTTTTCAATATCTCAACAGATTACACTATACAGGCTCATTTATCCTGGTGACCTAATGCATTGTATGTAAAAGCTGGTATCTGAAACAAAATGGTTACAAGGAGAATGTTGGAGTTTGCTGGGCAAAAGAAAACGTGCGATCCTGTAATGTTAGAACAGCTGCTAGTTATTTTTCATGAATGTGATGATTCTGATAAATACCCAAGCTATCAACCAGAGGAAAATTCCTATGTTGGCAACATCCAAAATAAACAAAGAACATATTACAACCTTACATTTGTAGTTTGCAGGTATAAAGGTACCTACTGCAGCTACCATGTTGCACATGCATTGAGATGTCTGCTGTAAATTCAATATTATACTGGCACAGCATAAGCAGATTAAATTTGAAGAAAGGGAGAAAGATGGTGTAAACAAGTATGCATATTTTAATGAAAATTTTTATTATAAATAAATATATTTTACTTATAAGTATTTACGTATAAATACTTTACTGCCTTTCTCTTCAATGATTCTAGTAGTTTAAACACTGATACTCTAGGGAAAATGCGTTGCAAAGAAGAAAGCGGGGTTTGAATCATGTCCAAAAAACTCCAGATCTCACAACAAAGGTTTACCTTACCTTTAGAAACGCAGAAAGGGTCAGGAGAGTAAACGTCGTGAGCTGGGTCTTGACTGTAACCGCAAAAATGCCCGCTTTCTGATATTCACTGAAAAAGACACCAGAGACATGTTTCAGAACTCTTAGCATATGGGAAATTATGATTTATATAATCTCTATCTTCACGGTTGCTACAAGTACTAGACACGAAGAGGAAAACAAGGAAATCAAAACAGTGCATCACGAAGGAAGATAACCATTATGTATACTTTGATGTCGTCTAGTGGAAAACGTACTAAAGTATGCGAAACTGTTTTTCTAAATATTCATGATCAACAAAAATTGGGGAAGTTTAAAGTATTTGACATCTAAAATGAAATACTCTCGCCAAACTTCTCAAAAAGGTGGAAGAGGTAAACACCAACATCATCCAAAAAAGTTATTTATCTACAGAAGTTGAGTTTGCGAATTCTTTTTAGATATAATGTACACCAGTATACAATATACACTTGTCATTTCAGAAGGGTTGACATTCGAAAAGAAAGTTAATGAGTATGGACTACTCAGTCGATTCTTGTTATGCAAAATAAAAGGAAGACTGTTTTAAACCTAAAAAGCTTCCTGTATAGAGTGACAAATTTTAGACGTGTTTTTATGCAAGACATATTAGAACTCCACAATCAGACGTCTACGGCAAGTGCAATAACTTAACATAAAGTAATTGAGAATAGCAAAGGAAAATACAAAACAGGGAAGATGAACTTTGAAGAATGGCTTAAATGTCAATATTATTAAAACCCAGTGATGCTTTTCACTTCATTAATAAAACTATAATTTGCTTAAGCTGCAAATAAAAGTAACAAAGCAGTTCTGATAAGTGTATACTCAAGTATGTAACATTGTACTACCATTTTTCATGTGTTGTACTAAATGATATTTTTGTTTTTCAACAAGTAAGAAAAGATTAAGGCATAATATTACTAGTAATGCCCTATGCAAAGTTCAAAATCTGTAAGGATAGTATTAAATATCTGACTGTCTTAAGGTGTAGTTATATACGTTTAAATGCTTGCCTTCCCAGTATCTCCAAAATACTATGATGTCACTTACCATACTTTATACCCAAACCCCTGAAATCGCTGTGGGTATAATTAATCCTTTTCTCTTTTAACTAAAGTGCTCTGTATGTGCAGTTCACCTTACAAAGCCAATGTGTATAATAAATTCAATTAATTCAGCAATAAAGCAATGTCTATACAAACTCTCCGTTTTGTTCTGAACTAGAAGCAATATGTATTCTTGCAAACATTAGAGTATTTAAGGAATATAGGGTTCAAGAGATTTATAACGTATTAAAATCAATAAAATGTACTTATTATAACGCATATGACATACGCAAGGCACGTTACGCGTATTTATTACGTGTGCACGTAATATCTACTAGCAAAGTAAAAGTGATTCACCTTCCAGGCTTCAATCCATATTTTTGAATGCTTCCAGAGAGATATGAACCCCTCTTGAAGGCGAATAGTAGGGAAATTACCTATAACAATGCAATGTCCAGTATTGAAGTGAGCTCAAGGGCGTTTCCCCAGGAAGCATTGAAATGGTTATTATTTTATTTTAATATGTCCATTACATGGTCATATTATTTTTTAAACTAAATGTGTTTAAATCTGTTGAAAATTTCTTCCATTTCAAAATTGATTTTAAAGAACGCGGTCTAACGGGTTGAAGGCCGGGCTGATTTTTGGGGGAGGTTTTCTTCGTAACCATGGCAATGGCACAACCTCAAGGTTGACTCACGTTCTTATCTAATTCTCGCATAGATTGATGTTATTTATTAAAATTACTTAATTGCACAATAGCTGAATAGACCATATGAGGAATGCTTTATAACCAATTTTTGGTAAATTTAAATACACAGAAGCAACCGACAGTTAAAACTGCCAGGCTTCAAATTGGGGTTACGAACGCTAGAAATGACCAGAACCCTTTTAACATCCGAGGAAGCATGTATATCTGATATAAGAAATGACATTTCTGTATGGCTATATCCGAGCTTAACAGCGGTCAACATGTAACTACTTGGCACACAGTTACCGTGCCTATCAATATGTAATAAAATAAAAGGTTGTGAAATAAAAATTGTCAAGTCTAGTTTGCTAAGGCCGCTGAAAAAGTTATAAATCGTAAATAGTGGCAAACCAAAACTTCAGCTTGATATGGTGCAACTGCAATTTAAAAGTACACGATTTTTACTCGAAACTCACATACTTCATTCTAATGAGAATGTTCCGTGGCTATGCGGGTGTGAAGAAAACTTCACGTTATTCTGTTCCGTGTGTCGGTGGTGCTAAATGTCATGCGACGGGTGGGCAAAGGACGGAATGTATGACTTGAAACTTCGGCAGGAAAAAAGATCATGCTTCAAAGCACAAACTTAATGTAGAAGTTTCAACAAATAAGAGTAGATTATCTTTAAAAAGGTACTTCCAGAACCCTAAAAAATCAGTTGTTCCAGTGTATGCTTCAAGTTTGTGGGGATTAAATTTCCGTTCAAATTAAGCAGCCTTCTTTGCTCGCATGTATGCGCTGACAGTGCCGATGTTGGGGTGTGAATTTCCAGGCAAACTTTACCAGCACTTTTGGATATCCACATATCCAGAAGCTCATGATGATGACGATGAAATGCGGTTTAAGGGCGCTAAATACCCAAGGTCATCAGTGTCCTTACAAAGTATAAAATTTAAAATCTAAAAGTTAAATACTGGTAAAAAACCGCATAGTCAAAAACACTATAAAACAGGCCATCAAATTATAAAACCACCACAATAAACAGGGTAAACAAAACAAGAAAAGAGTAAAACGACGTGTCAAGAACTGTAGAATGCATGGGACATGAGCGCCGTATATCCACTGGGGAGTAGAGTCCCCATTGAAAAGTACAATATATAATCACATAGCTAAAAAACGCTTAGCGCATCAAATGCGTCGGCTAAAACCAATGTCACTGATAAAACGTAAAAGACATTCTACAACATGCGTGTTGTATGCCAAACGTTGGATATGCCAACAGGCAGACCCACACGAACGCGCAATGGAGCTAAAGCTTGAGACACGGCTTAAATGTGACGCACCGTTAAGGGTGCATCACACTGCTCACAGTGGTGCGGGGTCACCCCTGAGCAGGTATCTATGACTAAAAATGCAATGGCCGAATCGTAGATGAACTAAAATTACCTCTTCCCGACGAGAAGAACCAGAAGAGGTACCCCAGTCTAACGGGAGAGGTTTAACCTCCCGCAACTTGTTACCCCGAAGGGACGTCCACTCATCGCGCCAAAGCGAGAGGATGCGGTGACGTAAAATAACACACAAATCTGACGGGGGAACAACAGAGGTAAACAATCTGGGGATAAAATCGCCGAATTGGCAGCGGCGATTTTATCATGTGGTCATCTCAGGGATGCCCACATGATCTACAATCCACACGAAGGACACACTGATGCCAGAAGCACCAAGGGAGTGGTGCAGGTCATGAGTTCGCTGTACGAGAGGGCGGTAAGTGCACAGCTCGCGAATACTTTGAAGAGCACTCAGGGCCTCTGAACAAATAAAACAGTGCCTATATCGTGCCACTGCACGTATAAACGTGACTCATATATACTAAAAATTTCGGCGGTAAAATTCAAACATTGCCTAGGGTAAAGGTAAAACTACGTTGACCAAATACAAAGGAACATCCTTATCCAACGTCAATCTTAGACCCATCAGTATATATAAAATGAAAGTTGCCGAATTGCGCCTGAAGTTCTAAAAACGTGGATCTAAGGACTGAAGAAGGGGTCTCATTCCTTGTCATCGACGTTAACTTAAGGTGACAATGAGCCTCAGCGCGCAACCATGGGGAAGACGCGTTTCCCTCCTGGGAAGGGCCGGCGCTGGCGTAACGTCAAAATGCCGAAGAAGATGTTGAAATCGAACCCCTGGAGGGAGCAATGCAGAGGAGCTAACTAAATATTGCTGATCAAACGAATCCTCGAAATATAACTCGAAGGACGGGTGGTCAGGCAAACTGGAGAGTCAACATGCATAGCTGCACAAAAGCATCTCTACGACTTAGGGACAGCGGAGGCTCTACAGCTTCAGCAATCAGACTAGAAACAGGGCTGGTTTTAAAGGCCCCTGTGAGACGCTTATGCCAGGATGGTGAATGGCATTAAGGCGGCATGACGCAGATGGGCGTGCCGATGAATAAACAATACACCTGTAATCAAGCTTGGACCAGACCAAACAGCGACATAGTCGCTGAAGGATGCCCCGATCAGGTCCCTAGGATGTGCCACCTAAAACACGTAAAAGATTAAGAGAACGGTAACACTCTTCTTTTAAAAAGGAAACGTGCGAAGTCCAGCTCAGCTTTCTATCAAAGATCAACCACAAATATTTACCTCGTCTGCAAACGAAATATCTCCGGCCCAAGATGGAGAGAGGGCGGAGGGAAGGCCTTCCTGCGCCAGAAATGAATACAGACGGATTTCTCGGCGGAGAAACTAAAGCCGTTGGCGTTATTCCAGTCGTAGAGACGGTCGATACAACTCTGGAGGCGGCGTTCGAGGAGACAGGTCCGCCTTGAACCTCAATAAATAGCAAAATCGTCAACGAAAAGTGCGATGAATTACCAGGTGGAAGACATGCAACAATGGAGTTGATGGCAATCCCAAAAAGTGTGACATTGAGTACAAAACCCTTCGGTACACCGTTCTCTTGCATAAAACTACTAAACAAAACCGAGCCCACACGTACACGATAGACGTGGTCCGTCAAAAACTCACGAAGAAATATCGGAAGACGACAGCGAACATTCCAATGCATGGAGTGTACGTAAAATGCCGCCCCTCCAACAAGTGTCATAACGTTTCTCCAGGACAAAAAACACAGCCAGTGTTTGACACTTTCTCAGAGTTCCATTCATAATATGCGTCGACAGAGACACCAGATGGTCAACGGTAGAGCGATGGCGACGAAATCCGCACTGGGCGTTCACTAGAAGTTTCTGAAACTCAAGCCACCATGTCAACCAACGTTGATCATGCGCTCCATCACTTTGCAAATGCAACTGGGGAGGGAGATAGGGCGGTAGCTGGTAGGTAGTTGGCGATTTTTCCCAGGCTTAAGTATAGGGACATCGGTGGCTTCGCGCCAAACGGAAGGAAAAAGGGCGTCTGGCCATTTACGGTTATAGTCCTGTAAGAGCAGGAGTTTTCCTCGGCTGAAAGGTTCTTTAACATGAGGACATGAATGCTATCCAGCCCAGGAGCGGAGTGCGTAGAGCAATGGAGAGCATGCTCCAGCTCCCTCATTGTGATAAGTTCATTATAACACTTCGTATTAGCAGGTCAAGTATTATAAGTCTCGGTTTGCAGCCGGTCTTTGAGAGAGCGAAAGCAGGCGGAATAATGGGCAGAACTGGAAACCGCCTCAAAGGCAGTACCCAGAGTGTTAGGAATGGCAGCCGGATCCACTATGGTGGCATTGGAAACCTGAAGGCCAGACAGTACAATGCGACGCTTTACCAGAGAAGCAACGACGTTTATCCAAAACAAGGGAGGAAGGCGTGAAGCGATTAAAAGAGTCAACAGAACGAGTCCAGGACGACTTCTTGCTATCCTGAATAATGCGACGAACTCTGGCGCGCGATTGTTTAAAAGTAAACAAATTATCAATTGCAGAGTCTCGTCGAAACACCTTAAACGCAGTTCTACGGGCACGAACGGTGTCCCGACAGTCCTCGTTCCACCACGGAGCAGGAATACGCCGAGGGTGAAAGGACCGAAGGGGATTATGCGTTCGGCGGCAGATAGCATCGTAGAGGTAAGGTGCTACACCATTTGGTTAATTCAGTGAAGGGCTGGTCCTCAAAATACACGAGGCTGGAATACAATCTCCAGTCGGCGTTTATGAATATCCAAGTAGGTACTCTGGAATGCTGCACGTGGTGAGACAAAAGAGAAGCGATGCAGGGGTAATGGTCGCTGGAGTAGGTGTCAGCGACGACGTTCCACTGCAGACGACTAGCAAGCAGGAGGGAGCAAACGGCAAGGTCCAAGTGAGAGAATGTACTAGAAGAATCAGAAAGAAAAGCAGGTTCATCTGTATTGAGGATGAAGAGGTTGAACTGAGAAAGATTGTCGGAAAGAAGCGTTCCCCTTGAACAAGTCCTAGGCAAACCCCACACGGGGTGATAGGCATTAAAATCTTCCAACAAAATAAATGGTATTGGGAGAGCGGACAGGAGTTCTCGAATGTCCGCGTTAGCTAGAAGAGATGACGGAGGCAAATAGATGAAGCAAACAGAAAAGAAAGAGCCGGGTAATTGAACTCTAAGGGCAACAGCTTGCAAGTCGGACGTAAGTGTGAGAGTTTGAAAATGAACGTCGTTTCGCACTAATATCTTGACAAATCCATGAGCAGGGGTACCCTCATCCTTTGCAAGATCGTAGTGAACCGGAGTATGCCCCCGGAGATCAAAAGGATCTCAGGGCGAAGCTGGGTCTCCTGGAAACACACGACCATAGGTGAATGGGAACGCAATAAAAGTTGAGGTTCAGCCCTATGCGATCGTACAACTCGTAAATTCCAGGTTTGGTTGGCCATGAATAAAGGGATAAACTGTCTACTAAGAAGGGTGGATCAAAATAACCTTTTGGTTAACCTTGGGGCTCGGGCTTTTGGTATGGAGTTGGTCAGACTCCATGGGCTCCTCGAAGGGAGGGCCCACGCGCCTAGTGCCAGAAACCGATTCAAGCGTCTAGAATCGGTTCTGGGTAGCAATTGTTGAAGAATGCCGCTGAGCGCGGCTCGTCCCAGGGGCATCCTGGGACTGCGACCTCCGAGTAAGAGAAGGTGAACTTTTCTTACCCAACGCAAGCGAGGGGTCTTTAACAAAATCTTCCCTACGAAGTTTCTGCTTTGACTTCTTTTCAGTGCCTTGAGATTTCATAACCTTAGGACCAGCTTTAGATGGCTTGATAACTGTGCCAGAAACGGACGGTCGGATGGTAGTGGTGGTCAATACAGTCATGGTCTAGGTCTGTGTTTCGTCATCTTCCGGCGTACGGGCGAGGCAAAAACAGAAATAAATGTACCCGATCGCAGGAGCAAAGGTTGGCGCGCATGGTAGCGCCTCCGGGCTTCAGCGAAGGAGAGTTTCTCCTTTACCCGGATCTTCTGAATTGCCTTCTCGTCCAAGTACCGCGGACAGTCGGCAAATGACGTAGAATGAGACCCTATGCGATTAACGCAGACGGATTCTGATGTACAGGTACCAGCGTGTGACGGCTGGCTACATGAGGCACAGGTAGTAATCGCACTCTGACAAGAGAGCTGCGTTTGCCGAAAACGTTGGCATTTGAAACAACGCAAAGGTCTAGGAGTATAGGGCCTCACCGCAATACGTTTGTACCCTGCTGAAATACTATTGGTCAGATCGACGCCGTCGATCGTGAGAAACAGGGCACGATTTGGTACCAACACTCCGTCGCGTTTAGTCTGCACTCGATGAACCGCTGTTACCTTTTGGTCGGAAAGATATTCGACCAGTTCATCATCCGACATTTCGTCGAGGCTGTGAGTGGTGACGACACCCTGACAGGAATTTAAGGTGCGGTGCTTCTCAACACGGATGGGATAGCCGTGGAGAAGCGTGGCGCGCAAAAAGGTCTTAATTTGTAGATCGGACTTACTCTGAACCAACAATGAACCGTTTCGTGGTCGAGTGCAGGAATGAACCGGATTAGCAATTGAGTCAATGCTCTTCTGTTATAAAAGGGTTCGCCTTCTCGAAAGATTGTCCTTGCTCTGGACGGGTAATCACTATGTAAGAACCAGATGCCGGTGGTGCTACTTCTGTTCCAATGACCTTTTCGGCGCTTGTTACTAATAATGGAGAAAGAGGACTCCATAATGAAAGAAATCCTCCACCATTGCAACCGTCTCCGAACTCGGGCTCTGACTTCCCGGGGTTACGCCTACTTGGGTGAGTGGCCTATCTATACCCCAGAAGCCCATAACACACAATCTTTATCAAAGTGCATTTGGTAACGAATATGTCCATTGATTACAAATGGTCCTTAAAAACTAATTGAGCAGATTTATGATGGAGCAGCCATATTTCGAGATAATTTAAGTGCGTTTAATGTGAAAGTTAAAATCTCTATAACAATAATCATTATGTATATACACTTAGTCTAAGAATAAACGTCGAAGAACAATAAAATTAATGATCCGCATAATCCGATTAGTTTAATTGACCTTATAATCGGATTACAAGGGTTTTTACATCTCCCTTATCCCTTCTTTGTGTCGCTCGCCGCTAACACAAGTGTCATGTATCTGTCAAATTTGGTCTACAAGGGTTGACAAGGTTTTCATATGTGTTGCCAGGTGACGTATGTCATGTGAATCAATCACATAATGATCGTACATGTGTATGATTATTTCGCCTGATTGACATTAGAAGAGGTTAGACTCTCACAAAGAGTTACCGCCTACTGTTTTTTCAGTTCTCAGTATTTCAAAGAGTAAAGTCCCCTCGCCAGTAAAGCTCAAAATAGCTGGTAGCGTGGAGTAGATTGATTAATATAATTAAGTAATAAATAAATGACTCTCGAGTCCTCAAATACTTGTTAGCCCTGTTTGACACGTCGTCTTTGAGGTGGCTTACTGCCGAAAGGGACTGCATCTCTCTGTCAATCAATCAGATATTTATCTTATATGTGTAACGTCTCCTCCCATTGACTTTAAAGGCTTAAACCGCTAACGAAGGTTACTTTACCCTCTAGCGGATTGGATTCCCGGTATCACGTACTCTAAATGAATGGTCGCGTACCATTGATGGGTTAATACAATTGTTTCGCTTCAATGACTTCAACGTTGACGCCCGTCGCTAAAGCCTTAGAGGAGTTGGATTTCCTGTAGCAATGTCCTAAATCAATCGCCATTGATCGATTAATATAATTAAGAGAATATTAATTCACATGCGCACCTAGTTCTTACTGTGTAAGTGTGTTACTATGTGTATAATTATCACACGTCATTGGTCTTAAAGGATTGAGGACGAGTGCAAGGAAGCACGTAGACACAACAGTATTTTTCCCATCACAACATCACTTGTTACTTCATTCCTCAAGGGCGGGTTGGTGAGGAGGATGGTGAGAAAGGATGTATGTCTGTTTGAAGCGAAGCATAAGGAAAACTCTGGGAAAACAATACATCCACGAGGAAGAAACTAACACATTGCTGATTACATTGAAGCCGACTTAAATTCCAGACCACTTATCTCGGGAGAAGATCAGTATATTCTGACTGCTTCACATTTCTTAAACGGGGATAAGTTGACAAAAATTCCATCAGGTCAAGCAGCATCAGAAACAAACTATTCTCTGACTAAATTATACAGATATAAACAAACGTTTCCTAAAATTTTGGATACGTTGGACAGACGAATAGCTTCTAAAACCACAAAGTTTCCTCACCGGACGCAATTCAAGCGGTAAACCCACAGAACCAAAGCTGGGAGGTATTGTTTTGTTATAGGAGGACCATGTCCCACGCCATATGTAGAAACTTGCCCGTATCACCGACCTCAAAACACGGAGACATGCCTGGTTGCGGACTGTGCTCCTGAGGATCAACCAGAGTCATAAATCGCCCGGTCTATCCAGCTGATCGTTCCTCTGGAGATTGGGACAGTTCGCCGTGGTGACAATGCGGAGAAACCTAAAAACGCAACGCTATATGCTGAAAATTTAACTAAGCTTATTCGGAGATGATATGTGTGTGATTGTTGTAATGTTGGCTAAATTGAGAGAGAGAGAGAGAGAGAGAGAGAGAGAGAGAGAGAAACGTTAGCCGCAAAAGTGTATATAGTATCTAATGTAAATAAATTTGTAAAGATTAAAGTTATTTACGGTGTACTGCATTTGCTGTTCTTACCAGAAATAAAATCCTTTCCTAGGCATAAGCTAGTTCTTCCCCCACAGTTCCAGGGATGAGTGATAACATCCTATGCATGTACTGAACATATCATGATATAAGAAAATATTCTGAAAATAAACATCTCTAAAAATTGTCTATCACATAAAAGTCCTGTTTAGACTCAAACGTCTCCTAAAGAGGAAGTCTGTGTCTTCTATGGTATAATAAACATTCGCTTAAAAGACATGTTTACATCCAGCAGAAAAGCCTGAAGGCGATTAATTCATAGCCCCGGCTATCTCCCTTTTCAAAAGGACCAAAAGAAAAAATATTTCTTGCAAACCAATGAAAAGCTTTCATTTCAAACGCCAATCAACATAAATCTGTAAAACAGGCTAACCTATCAATTGAATACTCTGTATATCACAACGCATGTACGGCTATATTGAATACTCTGTATATCACAACGCATGTACGGCTATTGTTAATTTAATTAAAACTTTCATTCTCACAAGAAACAGAGCTTTGTGTGTTTTGGAATTGCTGTGCTTTATGACTATATTGTTCTCCTTCGGTGTACACCAGTACTCGTTTCTGCAAAAATGACTGGTGAGATTCAAATACATCCAGCCTGTGTTTTAAAGTATATCTCGTAATGCAAGCATTGGAAGACGTTTCATAACCATTTTTAAAATATACATATTTTTCGCTGTTATTACCCCATCTTAACATGTAAATTATGTGCATTTAGGAATCCCCCTCTCTCTCTTGTACCACACCTATGGGATAATAAAGTTAGAAGCGAAGCTATCATATACTTTACATTTTTTAAAGAATGTCTGCTTGTCTAACATTTTCTTTCTATGAGAGTTAAACGCTTCAGAATTTCAGTTAATAAGATTCCATTGTGTGCATATCTAAGCGAAAGTAGATGTGGTGTTTACTTTTTATAATGTAATGTGAATACTATACTCATAATGGCTGAAGAATGAGATCTTCTTGGAATGCATGACTGTATTGTCTAAAAAATTAAAAAATATATACTTTGTTTATTTTTACATTATAATGATGCTATATAATGCTGAAAAATAATTTGCTCTAATAAAGTAAATGTTTATACTATATTAAAGCATTTAAGCCGAAAAACAGCATGCTAAATGGACTTGACTAATGAATCAGAGCCTGCTTTATATTTACACTTACATTAATAATAATATTATTATTACCATTATTGTAATATGCAAAAATGTTTAATAATAGCAATAATATCGAGACTTTCAAACAAATGAACATTTTTAAGCTGTTGAGGCTCTAATAAACGATTTGTTTTTCTGTTCCTAATGCAGGGAGTTAAGCAAACAAACTTAACACGCTGGCTGAGAATTGCAGTTTCCGTCCGTTCAAAGACCACAAGATCTTCAGGTAGAGGAGCCTTATAATATAAAAGGGGCATAAAACACTAATGCTAGATATGATTTTAGAGTGGTCGCGGTCTTAAGTGAAAATGAAGTTTTTCTTCCAGCAAGATATTCAGCCCTAACATGTGAACAGTTGGAGTAAATGCCCGGAAGGTTCTAAAGTTGTATATCATGGATAAGTACCATCTGGCAAGCTTAAGACACGCAAAAAGGCTTTTCGCCCTGTTAAGGTTTATAGAAATAGTTCCACTAGGCTTACATTGTATCCCATAGAGCTTTTGAGTTATTAACATTCGGATCACTAGGATAAGATTCGTCTAAAGTATGCATGGATGATTTTAAACGAATACATATTTTATTATATGCATAATATGTGTAAAAAAGACAGGTTGTAATTCGTGTGAAGTCATACAGAAAGAATTTTGATAGACCTTTCAGTGATCTTTTCACCTCAAAGCATATACTTACAACAAGACGCAAATTATTTGAATGTGTGTTGCAGGACTACAAGGACGTTACAAATGAAGAGGGAGAACGAGGAAGTGTAACACAGTCATAAACCGAGATATAATAGAAACATTCTCAACAACGTTTAGTGATCTTAATCATCGTAGAATCGCAACAGCTGATGGCATGAAACCTGCAAGAAAACGTTTCCGTTTAGGTAATATAGCCATAATATATTGTACTTATTTCTTGCCATTTCCATTCATCTCATAAGCAACTACGTAATTCTTTAAAGGACTATATAATACCTTAAAAGCATTGATGCGTGAAGTCTAATGATATCTACTTATCTGGTTTGAAAGAAACTTGAATAAATGCAATCTTGAAGTCAGAACCATTCAATATTTGATGATAGGATATGAAGTGTATAATGAGATCAACAAGAAGAGGACTGTATAATATAAGTAAAATTTATTTTATAAACTTTATCCTCTTACAATCCTTCACAAATCCACACATACCTCCCAAACACAATGATGACAGTCCAGACCTTCTAAACACCCAATTACATAATTGTCTTCATCAAAGGGAAAGAGACCTGCAGGTTAACCTTAATCCGTAAAATTAAACAACCTCAGCAACTGCTGGATAGGGAATTTTACAGTTGAAGTTCTTGATAATCACCATGCATTCCAAAGATACTGTTAACTACCGTCGAAACTCATTAGCGGTATTTTCGTGAATGTCATGCTATAACTTTAAATGCTTTTAACTTATAATTTCTTTAATGTCCCGCGTATGATTGCTAATCTCGCTGCAGTGAGCAGCCTCAGCACATTCACCAGTCTATTTGGATTTTCAGGATTAGATATCACTGCATTATCACTATATGGAAACGTCAAGTTAGTAAACACACGATTTCCACTTAATTTCATTTCCACTTGATTCCTCACCAAACGGAGACTCAAGTGTAGACCAGAGAGCCGATTCAGTATAACATCTTCCTCTGTGCATTTTCGAATTTTCAAGCGTTGATATCACTGAATTATCATCATATAGAAACGTCATTTTAATGTAGACGTAATCGTAATCTAAACACGTAACAAAAACGTAACAAGACATAACAGCACGTAACAAAAAACAGAGGTGGCACACTAGTAACGACTGCGACCCAGCGTTATGAGCGTCTATGGCTATATCTCTGATGAACGCTTCACACGAGCTACTATACCTGCTTGCTTCCAAAGTGAGCTGGAATTGTTACTGGACGCCATGCTGAAGAAAAAATTCAAGAAATTGACTACTGAAATAAGAGTATCCGTGCTTAAAGGTGCGTTATGCGGATCGTTTTAGGGTACTAGGGGGAAGCAAATCAGAAGAGATGTGAACATTCTCAATGGAAACAGCAAATTCCCAATGCAAGCCAAAAATTCTATAGATTAGAAGACCTTCATCATCATCTCTTTCGCAAAGTCCTGCATCTGCACTGGTCCGAGAAATAGGAAATGTTGGGACTCATTCATGAATCTGTGTATCTACATGTTGATGATCTGTAGCCTTCTCAGGGATGGAGTTAGAAAGCGGTGTACATCTGTACAGCTTGCAATGCACAAGGTGCCCCTAAAAGCTCCAGCTTGCGAACCGCTGCAGCTGTTCGCGCGTCTCCGTCATCTACATGTGGACATTCTGCAGGCTTCTGCCGGAAGGGGATTAGTGAGTGGTATAGATCTATACGGTTTGCATTGCGGTAGGTTTTCCCAACATTTCCAGTTCACCAACCGCCCCAGCTCCTCGCGCTACTGTCACCAAGTTGTCGACGATCTGTAGCCTTCTGACACATGGGGTTGGTGAGCGGTATAGATCTGTGTAGCTGGCATTGCACTAGGTGTCCATAACATTTGCAGATCGCAAACCGTACCAACGCTAGCGCGTCTCTATCATCTACGTGTCGATCATCTGTAGCCTCCTGATGTATGGGGTTGGTGAGCGGTATAAATCTATACATGTCGCATTGCGCTAGTTTCTCCAAACCTATCCAGCTCGCATACCATTCCAGCTGCTCGCACGTGTCTAACATCCACATTTCGAAAATTTGTAGATTTTTGAGTGATGGACTGCTAAGCGGTAAGCACCTGTACAGTATGCATTGCACGAGGTGTCCCTAACATTTCCAACCAGTTGCTCAAGCTTCCTGAAGAAACGGTGATAAACGGTCTTCCATTTGATCGCCTCTCTGGCATGCATGAGGGATGTGTTTTTCCATTGAGCATGCTCGCACTCCATCTGATTTGCCTTCACAGTACTTTCAACGATCTGCATCAACCGCCTTTATGCACGTACGCACTCATTTCAGTAATCAATTTCTTGAACAGTGTCTTCAGCATGGCGTCCAGTAATAATTCTAGTTCAAGTATAGGAGCTCGTGTAAACCGTTCTCCAGAGATCTAACCCTAGACGCTCATAATGCTGGGTGATAGCCGTTATTAGTGTGCCACCTACGTTGTTTTTTGTAATGTGGTGTTACGGCTTGTTAAGTTTTTGTTACGTGTTAAGGTTACTGTTATGACTACATTAAAATGAATTGTAGACTTTATCCTATTCGTTCGCTCCGCGTTACACTCGGCTGCGTTAGGCTGGGTCGTGATTATGGCTACATTTAGGATGGTTTGAAGACTTATACTGCGCTTATATCTAACGTACTTCGGGATATATAGACAGCTGTATGCTGTTAAATCATTCATTCGCTCTTAATTCCTTTGACCATTAGCATTCGCGTATTCATTTAATTTCTTTGAGAGTTTTAAGTATGGGATATGGTGGGAGAAAATCGCTACGACCAACTTATGAGAAACTCAATTTTTCATGCATTACACTTGGAGGAATGCGAGTAGTTAAAAGTGGTATTAGTAGTAGGATTTAAAAAAACTGTTCCTTGTCAGGACTTAGATGCATAGAGGAATATGTTATATTGAATCGACTGTTTGACCCACATTTCAGTTTTCTGTGAGGGACGAATTAGGATACAATGGAAATAGTGTGTTTATTAATTTGACGTTTCCATATGATGATAGTTCAGTGATATCAACGCTTGAAAATGCACAGGTGAAGATGTTACACTCAATCGGCTCTCTGGCATACACTTGCGTCTGTCTCCATTTGGTGAGGAATCAAGCGGATATCGTGTGTTTATTAACTTGACGTTTCCACATAGTGATAATTCCATTATATCTAAGCCTGAAAATCCGAATAGACTGGTGGATATGCAGAGGCTACGCACTGCACCGAGATAAACTGGTGTTAGCAATCATACGTGGGACATTAAAGAAATTATAAGTAAGCTAAAAGCATTTTAAGTTATAGCATGACAGTCACGAAAATACTGTTAATGAATTTCGACGGTAGTTAACAGGAACTTTGGAATACATGGTGATTATCAAGAACTTATACTGTATATCCCTGTATCCAGGGATTGCTGAGGTGTTTAATTTTACGAATAATGCATTTACCTGCAGGTCTCTTTCCCTTTGATGCAGGCGATTATATAATTGGGTGTTTAGAAGGTCCGGATTATCATCATTGGCTTTGGTATGTATGTGCGGCTTTTTTGAACGATTGTAATAGGATAAAGTTTATAAAATTAATTTTGTTTATATTATATAGTCCGTTTTTTGATGATCTCATTATACATTTCATATCATACAATCAAATATCATATGGTTCTTACATATAGATTTAATCTACTCAAATGTCTTTAAATATATAAATAGATAGTTTATATTCCAGGCAGCATCAATTTTTTAACATATTACATAATCCTTTAAACGATTATGCAATTATTTAGGAGAACGTGGAATTGGCAAGTAATACAATAATTTTCAGCGAATAAATCATATTATTTCCATATTCTCTACACGCAAACGCTTTCTTTTAAGTTTCATGCTGTCAAATGTTGCAATTCTTCGAGGAATAGGATCTCTGGAAATTGTTGAGAATGTTTTTGTTATAGCTCTGTATATGCTTGTTTTACACTATCTCGTGCTTCCTTTTCATTTTGCCCCTCCGTGTAGTCCTTAGACACACATTCAAAGTATTTGCAGCCTGTTGTAATTATATGCTTTGAGGTAAAAACGTCATTGAACAGACCGTTAAAATTCTTTCTGCATGATTACAACCCAGGCGTTATTTAAAAATGTTATGTATATAATAGAATATACATTTTTTAATACAGCTATGCATACTTCAGACGAAGTGAGCAGAGTATTTGTAACTCAAAAGCTGTATCTCCAAACGAAGCATTCAAATGTTATTTGAATTATTTCTCCATACCTTAGCAGGGAGAAAAGAAAATTTACATCTCTTAAACTTGCCAGCTGGTACTAATCCATGATATACAACGTGAAACTTTCCGGGCATTTACTCGAATTGTTCACTTGTTAGGGCTGAATATCTCGCTGGATGAAATACCAAAGGGAATGGTTTAAGGTTTGCCATATTTCATATTTAACTTTTCTTCAGATTCAGGTCATCGTGTTAAGAAACCTTATAAGTAAAAAAACTGAAAGCGGAAGTTCCTATAGTTGTAAACGTGTTAATTTCAGCAGATTTACGCTAACCTTATTCCTCGGAATATTCGTGTATTTATGATCCTATATCCATGGCTCAAATACCGATTCGATGTAATTTATTTCTTGAAAGTTGCACAGGTGGGTGATTTTAAGACGAAATGTAGTGAAGGGTATAGCGAGAGCCAGAGAACAGTTTTATTTTTTTGAAATGTTAAAAGCATATCCTGCGAGGTTTCCAGTTTTGTTTACGTCATACTGAAACCGTTCATGTAGGGAGCATGATCCTAGTTGCGCGAGAGAGCGGATACTTGTGGGGTACATAGAGTTAACAAGCTGGCCGCATATGCGAGAATAGACTTCTCGTGGCGAGTCCTATCGCCTCCCTGGTCACTGTGTTAGGGGTAGGTAGTACAGGGGTTTGCCGATTTGAGGTGTTCCAGTCGGAGTGAGAACACGTATGAGAGAAGGATTATCCTTTCATGCTTTACGGGAGGACAAGTGTCTCAGGAGGGATTGACTGCTTTCTTATTATGTTAGGTGAAAGATGTTCTCAAAGGTTTAAAGGAACTGGTGCAATTTGCCCTATGGCAAAATGACTCGCGTATACTTGGGTGATTTCTCAGGCTAAGGTATTTGTGAAAAGTCGAGCAGCTAAGCAGCAATGTGGACAATAAACTTTCCTGCACTACTAGAAAAAATAAATGAATTGTGTATACAGCTGTTTTTCGTGTCTTATATGCTTTAGTGTGTATTAATACTGTAGCAGAAATATCTAAATGCACAAGTGAATAAGGCGTGTACACTTTCTTATCCCAGTCTGTTCATTTTGTATGTTTTTGAATACGTTACCATCTTACATATTTTCGAAGTAATCATTTACGCTAACCCTGTTTCTTTAGTGATGCATCTTTCATTAATTTAAGATTTGTAATGTTCTTACAAGTGAGAAAATTTTCCTCAAAGCAGAATTAGACAAGTGTTATTAAACGTAATAGTTATTCACACGTATAAACGCTAGTTTAAGTTTTTCGATTCATCGTCAGATGTCTCTCAAAGTCTAATACAATTATCTACAATTAATTATTTTGGAATTTCAGGAATGTTTTTGGCTGGCGTTTTCGATTATAAGGAGAAGGATTGCTAGACTGGTTAAGACCAATGAGGCGTGATAGTTATACATATGCTAACACACATATATACGGTAATACCCACGTGTTCGAGTCAATTAATATACACTTAATTATGTTAATTAATCAGATACTTGTGGCGAGGTGACCCGCTTCGTTGATCTCAGCTCTAGTCCTGTAAGACCAATGATGTCTGATAATTATACACATGGTAACACACATACACAGAAACAACCAGGTACGACAGTCAATTAGTGTTCACTTAATTATATTAATCGATGAATATCACGCGGTGATCGATTTAGGACATTACTACTAGAAATCCAAATCATCTAAGGCTTTAGTGACGGGCTTCAATGTTGAAGTCATTGACGCGCAACAATTGTATTAACCTATGAATGGCACGCGACAAGCCATTAAGGGTACGTGCTACCGGGAATCCAATCCGCTAGAGGGTGAATTAGGCTTTTTTTGGCGGTTTTACCCTCTAAAGTCAATGAGGGGAGATGTTACACTTGTAGGATCATTGAGTGATTACTGACAGGCCTTTAGAGATGCAGTCTCTTTCGGCAGTAAGCCAACTCAAAGGCAACGTGTCAAAACATAAGTAACAAGTATTTCAAGACTCGAGAGTCAATTAATATACACTTAATTATACTAATCAATCTATGCCACGCGACCAGCTATTTCGAACTTGAACGGCGGCGGGACTTCACTTTTGCAATAGTGAGAACTGAAAAAACATTTGCGGATAACTGTTTGTGAGCAGCTTAGCTCCTTTGACGTCAATTAGGCGCGATAGCCTTAAATATTTACAATCAGTATCTGATTCGTTGGCATGACATCATCACATATCAACCATTATCAAATCTTTGTGAACCCTATTCAATAAAATTTTACAGTTACATGGCACTTACATTAGCGTCGAGTGACACAAATGAGGGGGAGCAGATATGTGAAAGCATTTGTAATCCGATTACACAGTCAATTGAACTAATCAGAATACACGGATAATTTATTCTATTGCTCTTGAACTCTTCTTCTTAGGCTAGTTATATGTGTATATATGTATATATATGTATATATATATATACATTTACATTGACATTTCAGGCTTCAAAGTATTCTTCCAGAAAATTAGGAATGTCCGTATATGTGTTCTGTCCTTAAAGGACTTCTGTCTTAGAAAGTATTTTTGTGGAAGGCAGCAAAGTGCTTTAGAAACTACGTGGAATTTTTGTTCCATTTTGGTACATTACATCTGGAAGCAAGCCTAACTTATAACTGATTTCGAAACCTTTTAATCCAGAATTCCTAAGAAATTTATTTATAACACTAGGTGTCATGCAGCGGGACCCTTACAAATGCCTAAACGCCCAATCTTTTCTCAATTTGTAGAATTTCTTCATAGCACTTATGCCCAATGTTGGCATTTTGTACGACCATCTGCGAAAGATAGAAGTAGTAAAAAGGGCGATTAAGGAACAAAGGAAAGATGCCGCCGATTGATAAGTATGTAGGCCAATTAACTTTGTAATGTGATATCCTTTTGTACCACTTCACCGGCCACAACACCTCTTTGTGTGCTACTGTCATGCCGCCAGACAGAGGTGTAGCACAACGGGCTATTGTCCTTTGTTGCCTAATCTGAATGCCGCCTAGTAGAGTAGAACAATGGGCTATTGGCCTGATCTGAATGCCGCTCGGGCAAAGGAGTAGAAGAAAGTGGCTATTGTGCTCACACGAGGACAATGGATTATTGTTCTCATCGCTGTGGAGATGCTTTGTGTGCTACTGATACCGGCAGCCGGATACCATCGAACAATGCGCTAATGGTTTTCTTCGCGTGTCGTCACCACCGCCCCCGCAAATCAATGGAGGAGAACCGTTCTAAAATATCTCAGTCATTCAATCAGTTAATGTTCGCCCATGCATAACATCATCTAACGTTACTGAAAAAAATCAAGGATTTATACTGCTAGCGTCCCGGCATCGTGCCTGTAAAGGGTTGGACCAGACCCTCCATCGAAGTACACCGTCGCGTATGTTTGGATTCACTAATGTAATTAAACGCTGCTTTTCTATTGATATATACATTTATTCCAAATAAGTATTTTGTGATTGATTAATGTAAATACGTGTATATGAATTTACTCGAGCAATTGCTTGCCATCGTATAAGTGTAAGGTGATTATTAGTCGCGTATATTTATTACGACTAATACTATTTATTTAATTCTGCTTTGAGGGAAAATGTTTGGCGGGCTTATAAGAATATTTCATCACATAGGTGAATAAACACAATCCATGACTGAAAGGACGGAGTTAGCGTAAATAGCTAACACGAGACGCTATCGAGTGAATCCTTCATGGACAACCCGAGCGCACGGCCCATCTCTTGCCGGCGTTCTAGCGCTGATGCTGTGTTTTCCTGACCGACTCTCTCTCTCTTTCACCTAACATCCCCCTCAGCGCGACAGCCGCTTTCCTCACAGCGCTCTAGCGGGCAGCGACGGAGATTCACCCTTCCGACCTGGGAGGGACAAGACGGAGGCGGGTTTTTTAACATACGGAGAACGGCCATGTTGGCTCATTATTATGCCAAGGAAATATCCAGCATATATCATTTGAAAGGGAGATAAGGAACTTCCCGCTTCAAAATGTTTTATTTATAACGCTTGTTTACACGTAGGGATGGCTCGAAAAATAAAATAAATAAGTAAATAATGAAATACAGGCTAATACTAAAGTTAAATACTACATGCAAGGCGTTATTTAATAAATAATGGAATATGGAGAGTGCCCTAAACAAAACACTGCGTTGCTGCTCTTTTAATTAACACCGGGTAAGAGCGATCATAAATAAAAGCTCTATTTTTTTATTCTCGTAACAAAAGTGAAAATTCTCCTGTAACAGACCCGTGTTTGATTAGACATGCAATGTATAAAGCGGCATTGAATACCAGCGGGAAATCGAAATCTGAACTCAAGCTAAAAAAATACATGGACTTTCAAAACACACACAAGTATCGTGAAAAGGTGTAAATAACAGAGACTACAAAACATTCCCCACCGAAATATATGTTGATTAATATAACTTTGATATTCGTTTTAACATCTTTTTTCAACAGGCGCACACCAGTGATCTTTGAGAAATTCGACAATGAGTTATTCAGTTGTACACACCTTGCAAAATATCTTGTATATCCCTGAGGAGGGAAAACCATGGTGCGCTAGGGTTTTTCCAGTTTAGGCACCATCTGCACTTAACAGCTTAATGGACGTTTCCTAACAGCATTCTTGAGTAGAGATGGCATCTACAAGTGAATTATCCCTTTGAGTGGGTTTTTAGAAATACACGCAATCAAATGAATAGCCTAGACCTATACACGTGAGTGGATTTCCCCTACAGACACTGGGAATTCTTTAGTCTAAAAATTATAAGACCCCTACAGCGCTCCATGAAAATTACAAGAGAAGCAATACTTTCTTTTCAATAATAACACTAAAATTATTGTTAAATAATACATGCAATACGTTATAAATAAGTAAATATATTATGAAATATGGAGAGTACCCTAAACAAAACATTCCCTTTGCTTCTCTTTCAATTAGCGATAGTTAAAGAACGCTCATAAATAAAAGTCAATAGAAATATATAAAGATATTCGAGATAAAATACAGAGGGTCTTCATGTATACAGTCTTCGAGAAGATAAATAAAATAAGTAGGGAATTAAAAACAGTCGTTGTTGATGAAGTACCCCCACACACCACGCAAGCACGCTCATAGATAGGGACTTTAAAACAGTCATTACCGATAAAGTACCCCACCCGCCACGCAAGCAGGCTCATAGGCAGGGACTTTAAAAGAGTCGTTGTCGATAAAGTACATCGCCACTCACGCAAGCACGCGCATAGGCAGGGACTTTAAAACAGTCATTGGGGTTAAAGTACCACGCCCACCCGCGCAAGCACACTCTCCCTCTTTCTTTCCGTACCAAAATGCTGCAGTAATATAATTACCAATTTACTGATACGTTATTCCAGGTATGCAAACGATTTATACAGTGGTTTACTCAATCCTTGCAAAACTATGTCGTACACCCCTAGCAAAATATGTTGTATATCCCTAAAGAGCGTGAACCGTTGTGCGCTATGGTTTTTCCAGTTACGGGACCGTCTGTACTTTGCGGCTTAATGGACGGGCTCCTAACAGCATATTTGAGAAGAGATAGCATTGCCCATATGCCTGGGAATGCTTCAAATTTAACACTGGATGAGGTTTTAGCAATACATGCATTCAAAACAATAGCCCAGACTATTACACGCGAATGGATGTCCCCTACTGACACTGGGAATTCCAAGTCTAAAACTTATAAGACCCCCACATCGCTCCAGGAAAATTACATTAAGAGAAGCAACACGTTCGTTTCATTAATGGAACTAAAATTATTGTTAAACAATATGTTATTTATAAATTAATAAATAATGATTTATGAACCATACTAAACTGACTGGTGTTTCAGCCTCCATGGCTAAAAGTCATATGATCCCGCATCGCTCCAAGGAAATAATAAATAAATAGCAGGATTCTCTGAGAGTAACTTGTCCACTTTACATTCGAGAGGCCCCGAGTTCAAATCTCGGTTACGTGACTTACCGGACAAGTGGAACCCTCCCATTAACCGTGTTTATAAGGGCACACGTAATATATTTCCTTGAGGATATGGTGTATAGGTCCTGTAGAACATTGTACTTAAAGATTCGTAACTATCGCTATTATTTCCATGTATTATTTCGTTCTCAGGGCGGCAATCAATTTACTACTACTACCACTACTATTATTATTGTTATTATTATAATTATTATTATTGCAGCCAAGAAAACTTATTTATTTATTCCATTTAAACAGACTAGTATTTCAGCCTTCATGTATAAAAATTTCACGATCCCAACATTGCACAAGGAAAACTATATCAAGAGAAACAATACATTCTTTTTTCGTTATTTTCACTCTAAAATTATTGTTACATAATACCTTATTTATAATATCTTATGTATTAGTTTGGAGTTCCAGGTGATGGCATCAGCGTCACCAATCGCATACATTCATGATAGAATAATACTTTGATCGCAGACGGGTGCTGCAAATATAATACTGAAGCGAATATTTAGGTGATGTAATAATAAGCAATGAATTTTAGCAATATATGTAAAAATAATTGTCTAGTGTTATATACAGAATGATTTCGCAGATATATCGTATGATGCAGGAATTCCCCACACCTGGTTTAGATGCGTTTTTTTTTAAAAAAAAAACGCTGCCCGACGCTAGCTCCCCTACATTTCTCCTTCTACTCGAGTGTGTTGGAGTAGCCAATTAAACTCGATGTATTTTATACCGTCACAGCATTTGCCTCCAGTTTTATATGGGGAAAATGATATAAAAGAGACAGCTTCCCCGGCAATTTTCACTCTGTCTTGTGAGAACACATAGACCTATGTACTGTTCAGACTTTACATCACCCTGTGAAATTTCATCAAACATCATGTCTAGTAAGTTGTAAAAGCACTTCATTTACTTTAAAAGTTAACTTATTGCTCTATGAATTTAAGCTATAAATGTGTTCTTGTTTTCAATGTGGGACAATTATACAGAAATAGTTGAAGTATCTACAGTTAATAGCTAGCTGTGTGAATTTCGTTTTTCTGAAAAATGTGAGCAGTTTATCGAATTATTCATTTTTAAGCAAACTTATTATGCCATGTGTTTAAATACGAGATTTCACCGCGTGAATTGCATTCCTTTCTAGAAAATGTAGCTAGCTGCGCGAATTCATTTTCTCAAATAAATGTGAACAGTTTAGTTAAGTATTCATTTTTTAAAGCAAACTTATAATTCCATGTGTTTAAACACGGGATTTCACCGAGTGATTTATATTCTTTTCTAGAGAAAATACAATTAATTGAATACCAGCCGTTTAGAATAAAAAATGTTCTTTATATGCAATTGAAATTTCATCGGAGGGCGAACGACGGGTATAGATCCCGGAACCTTCAGATTGCACGCCTCGGTTGAACATTCTTCAGTTAACAGCCATTTGGACACGTTTTATTTCCCTAACACATTCATTTAGTGAAAACTTTCTCTGTTTTCATTACGAATAAATGTTCTTTATTTTTAATAGAAATTTCTTGCTTGTTAAAATACATCGGCATTTCCGTGTATGTAAGCTATTTGCAATAAAGTAAATTAACTTAATAATATAGCTTTTCTTTTTAAAACATAAATAAATACAATGTAACATGTAAATTACTTATGTTTTCAGCATTCAGATCTGCTAATGTAGCTAAAGCCTACAACCAGCTCTAGCTAGATCCTCGTCGCCAACTTCGGCATCATTCCGCGAATAACGCGATGATTCTGGCGTCGAATTATTACGGATGGGGCCCTGGCCCATGCATGCAGCAACCAGTAAATGGTAAGAATTCTTCAGTGTTTTATTATCATCGTGTTCACATGCCTTACTACTACTACTACTACTACTACTACTACTACTACTACTACTACTACTACTACTACTACTACTACTACTACTACTACTACTACTACTACTACTACTACTACTATTATTATTATTATTCCAGGGAGCGGACTTTATTTCAGGACGAGTCTTGTTCAACACGCGACCGTTGCAGCAGCACCTCCACTACCAGACTTCCATGCCTTCCCGGCACCAAATCATCAGGGATGTACCCCTGCACCTTACATGCAGCATCCACCGATTGGTAAGAATTCTTCAGTGTTTTATGAAGTCCCTTTGCACACGCTATATTATTATTGTTATTATTATTATTATTATTATTATTATTATTATTATTATTATTATTATTCCAGCAAACTTTCTGGCAGACGAAGGATGCCAGTCCATGGAGATTGCAACACCAAACTTCGTGTCGCACGAGAGGGTTGATGAAGTTAGAGTCGCTGCACCGTCAGCCTCCTCATCACCCGACATGCCTGTGAAAGTTGTACCCGCTGCAGCGTCAAACTCCTCACCACCCAACGCAATTGATGAAGCCGCTGCACCGTTAACCTCCTCATCATCCAATGATTCAACACCCGTGGTTGGAAAGAGAGGACAGGCGAGCAGCCAGCCATTAAAAAGGCAAGATTAGTGCTACCAATTGTCAGGGGCTGGAATGCCAGACCAGCTGATCGGCATTCAATGGATGCATTTTTACTAGTAGAATATAGAATATATTAGAAATACTCGACCACAGAGGCTTTTTAGATGATTGTAAGGGGCTTATAATTAAAGAAGTGGAAAACACTTTGCAGAAAAGCAGGTTTGGTTTGAAAATGCTTTGTTCCCGGAACATTCATATTTAATCCCTAAACCTGATTGAGACGGTGGTTTCCTCTTTCATTAATTCCAAGACCATGCGGATATTCCAGTCAAGCACCCTGAATCAGATCTTTTCTTCAATTGCGGGGGATATTTTTAATAAACATGGAGAGGGGAGCTTCGTCGAAGACCTTGTTTCCCATACTTGGTCAAAGACCTATATCAATGTTAATACATAGAAGAGCGGTGAAGAAAAATCCAAATTTCGAAAAACCTCTGGAAAGACATGAATACACCTGTATACGGGAAATTCATATAAAAGTAGGGAAATACACACATTTTAAACTAGTTAGCAAATGGGAATAGGCAAAGATGTTGAAGGCACGCAGTACATATCTACGCACTATCATATTCGAAGACAGTTTCCAGGCATCGAAATGGGCAGAGATGAGGTGCATATGAATAAGCCAATCCACACTGGACATGCAATTTTGAACATTTATAAATTTATAGTGTATGATTTCTTATAATAATATGGAACCAAATTTGAAAGGCTTGCTGCTTAATTACATGGATAGAGACTCGTTCGTTTTTGAAGCGAGTTCTCATATCTATGAATTCATCAGGGGGAACCCACAGTATTTTGACACTTCAAACTTCGAAAACGTTAAAGCATATGGCATTCCATATGGTGAGAATTCGGTGATATCTACGCTTGAAGATCCGAAGATGTATAGAGGGGAATGCTATACGGATCGGGTCTAGAGTCTACTGCGGATGAGGAATCTATATACATCGGAAGTCGCGTGTTTACTAATTCGAAGTCCCCATATGATGATAATTCAGTGATATCTACGCTGGAAAATCCGAATAGACTGGTAAATATATTGAGCTTACTAATTGCATTTAAAGTGGCTGGTATTAGCGATCATACGATGGAGATTAAAGAAATTATAAGTAAGCTGAAAGCATCTAAAGTTATAGTATGACAGGATCAAGAAACTGTGTTAATCAACTTCGACGATAGTTAACAGGAACCGTGAAATATCAAGAACTTATACTTATAAAATACATTATCCAGACATTGCTGATATGTTTAATTTTTAACGGCTAAAGTGTTTACAAGCAGGTATCTTTCTCTGTAATGTATATGATTATATAATTGAGTGTTTACAAGGTCTAGACTTTCATCATTGTCTTTAGGAAATATGTATGGTTTTCGTGAAGGAATGTCATAGGATAATGTATATAAAAATGTTGTTTAAATTGCATAGTTCTATTTTTTTTAATCTTATTATACACCTGATATCACACCCTCATATATTGAATGGTTATGGCTTCTAGATTCCCATTTATTCAATCGTCTTTCAGAAATGGTTGAATAATTTTTTTTTAGATTTCATGCAGCATCAATGTTTTAAGATACTGTGTATTCCATTAAATAATTATGCATTTATTTATGAAATGAATGGTATTGGCAAGAAAAGCAATAACAATGAGCAAATAATTTATATTATTTGTATTCCACCCACGTAAATGCTTGTTTCTTGCAGGTTCCATGCCACCAGGTGTTGCAATTCTTCATTGAATAAGATAACGGAGTTGTTAAGAATGTTCCAATTACATTTTGTTTATATTGTTTTACGCCATTTCGTTCTTCCTCTTCACTTACCTTCACCCTTGCAGTCCTGTAACACACATTCAAATTATTTGCAGCTTGTTGTAGGTATATGCTTTGAGGTAAAGAATCATTGAAAGGCCTATTAAACTTTTTTCTGCACGACCTCACCCACACTACAACCTAGACGTTATTTACACATATTTTTTTAATACACTGATGCATACTTTAGACAAATTTTATCCTACTGCAAATCATTTGCGGCTTGTTGTAGGTATATCCTTTAAGGTAAAGTATCATTGAAAGGACCATTAAACTTCTTTCTGCATGACCTCACCCACACAACAACCTAGACGTTATTTACACATATTTGCTTTAATTACGTGATGCACAGTTAAGGCAAATGTTATCCGAGTAAACCGTGTATTTATAAACTCAAAGGTCGTAACTCTAAATGAAACATTGAAAGATTAGATGAATTATTTCTACAAACATAAACAGGAAGATAAGAGAATTTACATGTCTTAAACTTGCCAGCTGGTACTAATCCGTGATATACCGTTTGAAACTTCCCTGGCATTTTCTCAAATTGTTGGGTTTGTAGGAATGAATATCTTGCCGGAAGAAAACCCTGTTTTTCGCCTAAGACTGCAACCACTCTAGCACCGTATCTCGTATCAATTTTTGTTATGGTTTTATATTATAAGGCTCCTCTGGCTAAAGATCTCGTAGTCTTTGAAGAGTTAGGAAATGCTATCCCCAGCCAATGTGTTAAGTTGAGCTGCCAAACACTCTGCATTAGGAACAGAAAATAATATTCTTTATTACAGAATATACTTCATAATGAAATTAATTTATTTGAAAGTCACAAATCTATTAATATTTTCTATACAATAATAATAATAATAATAATAATAATAATAATAATAATCATCATCATATCTGTAAATATAAAGAAGGTTCTGATTCACCAATGAAGTTCATTAAGTACTCCATATTTTCGATTTAAATGCTTTAGTATAATGTAAACATCTACTTTATTAGAGCGAATGATTCGTACAACAGACTTCTTTTATAATATTCTAAAAGCAAAAACGTTATGAAAGTATTCAAATAATTGTACTTTTTTCTCTAGAAATGAATATACTTCACACGCTAATTATCCTTATTTCTTCATCTACATGAATAGGTTTGCTAAAAAAGGAATAATTAACTAAACTGCTTGCATTTTAGAAAAAAATGGAATTCACACAGCTAGCTATTAACTGTAGAATGTTCAACTATTTGTATATAAATGTTCTACAATGAAAGCAAGAACACATTCATAAGTTAAATGGATAGAGTAACAAGTAAACTTTTAAAGTAAATAAGATGCTTTATAAGTTACCAGACATGATGTTTGATGAAATTTCACAGGGGGAAATAAACTCTGAAGAGTACTTAGGTCGATGTGTTCCAATAAGAGAAGCTGTCTCTTTTAGATCATTTTCCCCCATATAAAACTGGAGGCAAGAGATGTGACGCTACAAAATAAATCGATTTTGATTGGCTACTCCAACCCCCTTGAGTAAAAGGAGTCATGTAGGTTAGCTAGCCTCGCGCAGGTGGTATTTCACAAAACGCGTCTAAATCAGCTGTGGGAAATTCCTGCATCTTACGATATGTCTGAAGGGAAAATCATCCTGTATATAACGCTTGACTATTATTTTTACATGTACTTCTAAAATTGATTGTTTATTTATACATTACCAAAATATTAGCTTCAGTATTATATTCGAATCACCCGTCTGCGATCAAATTATTGTTCTGTCATGATATGAATGTGAGTGGTGACGCTGATGCTATCACCTGGAAATCCAAGGTCATACATAGGATTGTATAAATAACATATTTTTCAACAATAATTTTCGGTAGAAAATAACGAAAAGAGAAGGTACTGTTTCTCTTGATATAATTTTTCCTGGTGCCATGTAGGCATCGTGTAATTTTAGTCATAGAGCCTGAAACACCAGTTTGTTTAAATGGAATAAACAAATAAGTTTTCTTAAGTGTAATAATAATAATAATAATAATAATAATAATAATAAGTTTTATTGCCCCACTGAAGAATGAAGTAATACATAGAAATAACTGCGATAGTTACGAAAGCTTAAGACAGTGCTCTACAGGATCTATACACCATACCCTCAAGGAAATTACGTCTGCGCTTATAAACACGGTTAATGGGAGGGTTTGCCCCTGTCCGGTAACTCACCTAACCGACATTCGAACTCGGGACCTCTCAAAAGTGAAGCAGACACACTACCCTCAGAGAATCCTGCTATTTATTTATTGTTACTTTGGAGCGCTGAGGGATGATATAATTTTTAGCCATGGAGCTGAAGCACCAGTCTGTTTAGGATGCTTCATATTTCATTGTTTAATTATTTATAAATAATGTATTGTTTAACAATAATTTTAGTGAAAATATTGTTTCTCTTGATGTAATTTTCTGGAGCAACGTAAGAGTCTTGTAATTTTTAGACTTACGAATTCCCAGTGTGCTATTCTTTTGAATGTATGTATTGCTAAAAACCCACTCAAGTGTTAAATTTGAAGCATTCTCAGGTATATGGTCGATGTTATCTCTTCTGAAATATGCTGCTGAAAACTCCTCCATTAAGCCGTAAAGTGCAGATGGTTCCGACACTGGAGAAACCATAGCGCAGAATGGTTTACGCTCTTTAGGGATATACAACATTTTTGTAAGGGTGTACAACATATTATTGCAAGTAATGTGTAAACCACTAGAAGTTGTTGGCGTCTATGGTATAACGTATCAGTGAACTAGTAATTATCTTACTGAAGCATTGTGCTGGCGCAAAGTAGATAGAGAGAGCGTGCTTGCGTGAGTGAGTGTGGTACTTTAACGCAACGACTGTTTTAAAGTCCCTGCCTATGAGAGTGCTTGCGCTGGCGGCTTTGGTGCTTTATCGTCAACGACTGTTCTAAATTCCCTGCCAATGCGCGTGCTTGTGTGGTGGTTGGGATGCGTTATCAACAATTCCTGTTTTAAGGATCGTGTGCATGTTATTTTACTTATCGAAGACTACATGTATGAAGAACTTTTGTAGTTTACCTCGTGTGTCTTTATATATTTTCTATTAAGTTTTATTTATTTACTACTGCAACATTGTGATAGTGCAAAGGACACAGGGAGAGCGTGCTTGCGTGAGTGAGTGGAGTACTTTAACGCAACGACTGTTTTAAAGTCCTTGACTGTAAGAGTGCTTGCGCTGGCGGCTGCGCTACTTTATCAGTAATGAATGTTTTAAAGTCCCCAACTATGAGCGTGCTTTCGTGGTGGGTGGGGGTATTTTATCGACAACGACTGTTTTAAAGTCCCTGTCTATGTTATTTTACTTCCCGAAGACTGTATGAATGAAGATCCTCTGAATTGTAAATCGAGAGTCTTTATATATTTCTATTGAGTTTTAATTAGCGTTATTCTAAAAGAGCAGCAAAGGGAATTTTTGTTTAGGGTACTCTCCATAATTCATTATTTATTTATAACGTATTGTATGTATTATTTAACAATAATTTTAGTGCCAGTAATGAAAGAATGTATTGTTTCTCTTGATATAATTTTCCTGGAGCGATGTAGGGGTTTTTATGATTTTCAAACTTAGGAATTCCCAGTGTCTGCAGGTCAAATCCACTTGCGTGTACAAGCCTGGGCTATTATTTTGAATGCATGTATTGCTAAAAACGCACTCAAAGGGTTACATTTGAAGTATTCAGTTTTAGATGTTATCTCTACTCAAGAATGCTGTTAGGAACACGTCTATTAAGCTCTTAAGTGCGGATGGTCCCTAAACTGGAAAAACTCTAGCGCACCATGTTTTACCCTCCTCAGGGATATAAAAGATATTTTTCAAGGTGTGTACAACTGAATAACTCATTGTCGAATTTCTCGAAGACCACTGGTGTGCGCCTGTAGAAAAAGGATTTTAAAACGAATATCAAATTTATATTTGAGGTTTTCCCAATGTTTCTACCTCTCTGCGGGAGAAGTCAACATATCTTTCGTTGGGGAATGCTTTGAAGTCTCCTCTCTATGTTATTTATACTTTTCACGATACTTATGCATCTTTTGAAACTCCATGTATCTTTTTAGTTTGAGTTCAGAGTTCGTTTTCCCGCTGGTATTCAATACCGCTTTACATATTGCATGTCTAAGCAATCACGGGTCTGTTACAGGAGACTTTTCATTTTTGTTACGAGAATAAAAAAGTAGAGTTTTTATTTATGATCGCTCTTTAGCCGGTGTTAATTAAAAGAACCACAAGGGAATGTGGTCCATATTTCATTAATTATTAAATAACGCGTTGCATGTATTATTTATCTATAATATTAGCCCATATGTCATTATTTATTTATTTTTAGAGCCATCCCTACGTATAAACAAGCTTTAGAAAGAAAAATCTTGAAGCGGAAGTTCCTTATCGCCCTTTCAAATGATTTATGCTAGTTATTTCCTCGGCATAATAATGAGCCAATATGGCCGCTTTCCGTGTGTTAAAAAAACCAATTTGGGGGGCCTCCGTCTTGTCCCTCCCAGGCCGGAAGGGTGAACCTCCGCCGCTGCCCGCTAGAGCGCTGTGAGGAAAGCGGCTGGCGCGCGGATGGGGATGATACGTGAAAGAGAGAGAGAGTCAGTTAGGAAAACACATCGTTAGCGCTAGAGCGCCGGCAAGAGATGGACAGTGCCCTCGGGTTTTCCATGAAGTATTCACTCGATAGCTTCTCGTGCTAGCTGTTTACGCTAACTGCGTCCTTTCAAGCATGGATATTGTTTTAACTCACCTAAGTGACGTAATATTCTTATAAGGCCAAAATATGTTTCCTCAGAGCAGAATTAAACAAGTGCTCAGTCGTAATAAATATACGCGGGTAATAAGCACCTTACACATAAACGATGGCAACCAGGTGCGCGAATCAACTCATATACACTTATTTACGTTAATCCACCAAGAAGACTTAATTGGAATAATTGTATTCATCGATAGACGTGCAGCGTTTAATTACATTAATCAATCAAAATACACGTGGGGGGTACTTCGATCGAGGGCCTGCGTCCAACCCTTTAGAGGCACGATGCCGGGACCTTAGCAGTATGAATCATTATTTTTTCAATAACCTTAGATGATGTAATGTATGGACGAATATTACCTGATTTATTGACACAGATATTTTAAAACTTCATCAATTTGCGGGGGCGGTGGTGACGACATGCGACGATGATGTTACGAAAGTACAGCAAGTAGTAAGTTGTTTTGAAGACTTTGTGCAGAAGATTAGAGGTCAAATACTGCTTTAAAGTAACAAGACTTATCTGAGGAATCAGAATCAAAAAGGCATTCTGCTGAGGAAGAAAACTGTGACGTAATTCTCTAGCAAGCGAGTGATTGTTTTGAATTCGCAGATCTCCTATGCGGCGCAAAATTATTTCGGCAGGAACAATATGAAACCCACAACTTTTACACCTAAATAGCATTCACAATTTCTGAAAAGCATTTCTGTAAAGGATTTCTGGATAAAGACGCACTTAAAATACAAATTAACGTTTTCTTACCCCAGCCGGAATTTAATGAAAGTGATATGTGACTGTTTTAACATGCTGGAGTTCCCCATTTTTTCTGGTATGGATACCATTGCCTTCAAAGGAATATCCAAGGTACTTAAGACACTAATTATATTGCCCTGATTACCTCCGAAACTGAAATACGTCTTTGTTACTTTAAACTAATAAAGGCGTTCTTGAGGGACCCCATGAATTAGGACAGATTGACTGCGTTAGGCAGGTTATCAACAGAGAAAAATCTGTTGTACAAACTTCCTGACTACGATTAGCTTGTGAATGGGAAATTCTTGGATAAGAATCGGAAATTGAGTTATTTAAATGACTATGCATTTTAGAGAATGTTTCCAAAGTTTAGGTTTGTATTCCTTTTGTAATTGCATTTAAAACTTGAATACCTAGACGCCGAAACTCTCACACTCCGCATTTACAGATCAGGCAGCATGCTTCCACCAGTTTTATTGTGTAATTGTTAACTTTCCCGTTCATTTTTGAATGGATAAAACAGAAGTCGTGAAATTGTGCTCTCTAGGCCTGAACCTGTTTAGGCATCGTTTTTTATGTTAGAATGCTGTGCATTATTTTAGTTCTGTTTATATCCTAAGTTTAGTTCCTTGTAATTTTGTGAAGATTCCTTTTAGCATTGAAATGGAAATGCCTATAAGGGTGTTTAAAAGTACAAATCCATAATGATAAAAATATAAGTAAATGGAAGAAAGAAACGCAAGCAGCATTCAGATAATATTACCTACCATGTCTTCAAAACAAAAGTTAAACAAACAGATTGCTGATATTTCTGTTAATGGCATTGAAGAAAACACTAACCTAAGGATGAAAAATTTCAATTGATGCACCAAATATCGCTTACAAATGTTCTGGATGTAGTAATGGCAAGTTGAAATGATTGCAACAGGATTGCTGCAGTATGTAACCTCCAATTTGCAGAAATTGTGGCATGGAGGCAGAATTTAAAACGGAAAGGAAAGGCAGTAGGTGTCATAGAGCAAATACAAGATTTGTTTATGGCTGAAACTCCTAAGGAGTAAGTGGACTGTAATGTTAGCATTCATATCATCTAGTTAATCATTTTCATTTTTTACTTTTAAGAAATATAAGCAACAGTAATTTGTTTGCACCTTCTTCGCTGTTTCAAATTTTTATCTCCATATCTACTTTAAATTCTCTGCTTACTTGTTTATAATATTATTTCTTTGCTTTTAAAATCGTTTTATAGGTCCTTTATTTACGTATTTGATTCCCATTGAGCATGTTGATTACAAAGTGTGTATCTTTTTATAGGTCTTGGCTTTGTTTTCATCTTTTTGCATAACTCTTAAAATATCAGTAGATTATATGCATTGCAAAGTAATAGAAATCCTTGTAAGAACACTTTCTTGGCCAAGAGCGTATTTACAATCCTCCTCTAACGAAAGGAGGTAATAATAAAGTATATACCTTTTATTGCTACTGTTTAATAGACACTCTGATAGCCGTTATTAAGGTTAAGGACATAAGATACGTAATATAAGCTTGTGAATCTATTATCAGTGTTTATTAGATTTCATAGAGATTAAAGTTTACAAATTAATTTAAGTATACAACATGGATAAAATTTATTGTAAGTAAACGCCTTGAAGAATACTCGATCATTTCGCTATCTTAATCGAAAAAACATTCTAGCACGCAGCTCAAGTGTCAACAACCTATTGCTACTTGTAGGAATACCTCAAATAAGCTTTCTACTGAAGTGTCCATATAAATGTCTCATAACGTTGTTAAACATGGCATGCGAATTTCTAGTGTGGAGATTATGAAGGAGTGTACAGTTTCGGCAATAATGACACTGGCGGAAAGCATACCTGAAATATATAGGAATGTTCTGCTTAATGCTGTAAAAAGTATGCCTCTTAGTATTGCCCTCGTTGGAGCTTATAGCTGCAACGCTCCGGATAGCTGAAGGTCGGGGGTTCGAGTCCCGCTATGGGTATGGTCGTTTGTGGGTTATATATCAGCGCTAAATATTCGTTATGCGTTATAAATAAGCAGTAAATGTAAAGCAGGGAAAACGCAGTAGTAATAAACAGGAAAAGAGGGGAGCATTAAGAAGAGAATAGCCATACGACACGGTAGTAATAAACAGGGAAAACAGGTGAAGATTAAGAAATGAATAATAACAGGTTGTTAGGCGTATGAAATCACCTCCGCTCAATCAAGGAGAAAAGTATTAAAATTGAAAGAATGTGGTTACTTTTCTCCTGCTGTTGACGAATCGACAAGTATTGCGTCCCTCGCTCAATTATTGATGTCCTTTATGCGCTGCATTAATGATCAAGAAATAGTAGAGAATTTATTTCTGGCAGTTTTCTCCTCTCTCAGGATAACCATAGGTCTCCTATTTATAGAGTCATTACCAGCTTTCCAGTACGCAATGATATGCACATACCGAAGCTGGTGCGAAACGTTACAGACAGCGCACTATCAATGGTGGGTATAAGCAAAGGATTTGCTACTCTTTTGAAAGATGATAAATGCGTTTCTCTATTCATTCGCTATCATTGCTTAATTCAAAATTGAAAATTTAGCTGTTGTCTTTAAATCTTTTTATAAAATTCCAGAACACTTCAAAGTATTTGATATGGTAAGAAACCTACTTGTTAAAAGATGTCTTATCAAACGTCTGCTATATGCCTTCTTGAATGATTTATTGGCGCTATATTCGCAACTAATCCCTAATGCGGAGATTCTTAGGTTAAGTCGTTGCGGTGCTATTGCAAGGTTCTGGAAAGTATTCGAAGAAGTAAAGTCAACGTTCCTTCCGACGTTTTTTGCAACAAAGAAACTACCCTGGAATTTTTATTTAGGGCGATTTCAAGGTTAATGTTATTTTCAGGGTACACATTATTCAGCATCTGAAGGAGCTTAATACATAACCTCAGGGTATGTAAATAAATATAATTTTTGTTACATGAAAGACTTTTCAGTTAAAGTGAGAAAGGTTTCATTCTGTAGCCGCTAACAATAAACTGCATTATTTCCCAGAATTTGCATACACATAAACACACACCACACAGATCCACACATACACACACACACACACACACACACACACAAACACTCACGCTTGAGTCTTTGCCGGATCCACACCGACTGTCCTAAGATTGTTAATCTGGGTGTTCAAGTTATTTTAATGAATTAGAATGGCGTATTTCTGCTTTGATAGAATACGCAAAGTTGTATACAGTGGTAATAAATGCTTTCACTTCAGTTTTTTTTCTTGGGGGGAAAAATGTATTACTGCATTCGACCCCCAGCCGGAGTGCAATGGCTGGGGGATATGTGGGGCTCACCGCTCAAAGCGCGGAATACCCAGTAGAAAACCCTACCACGTGTTAATTGCGTATTGATGTGTAAAAAGGGCACATTCATGTTTGCATGCTTTAGTCGGGTCCCGCATAGCACCCCGGTTACTATGTGAATCGCTACTTGGCTGGCATGCATGCAATGTTACCTTCTGGTATTGCCTATGAAGCCTGAACAATACCAGTGAGTTATATGCATATTTTCCTATGTTTACAATATATGCTTAATTTAATGCTTAAGTTCTAATTTGGGTGTTGGTTTTAGGGAGTGCCTGCGTGTCATATGACTTAACGTTAACTTACTGTTAAGTTAGATCTGTATTGTAGAATTATCTCTATCCATAATTGCAAAATAATTGGTGAGATTGCGTCCTCTGCTGTTCTTCCCAGGGGTACCTGTTCGTCGAGAGGGCACGGGCGTCTATCGTAGCATCCGACTTTCTAGGTCCTTCGTTGTACTCGTTGCCCTGATTGTCACCATTGTCGTCGGTGTGAACGACTCCATAATGCAGTGGCCCGTCTTTCACTGCCCACGTCGTTCATGGTGGAAGTCCGTTCTCCCGGACCGCCTCAGCGGTTGCTGAGGCCTTGAGGGCTCTACGACGGTCGTGGGCTGTAACAAGGGTTCAAAAATAAGAAAAATGTTAGTGATGCCACTGAGTCAATGGGATACGTGCACTGGTGAGATTCCCAAAAGTCCTTACCATTTTGAGAAAGGATTTCAGGGAACTCTAAGGAAGTCAAGACCATGTCTTAAGACAGCTTTATTTAAACAATTGATTCCACAATGGGAAACATGGAATGACACAAATCATGAACCAGACCTCATCCAAAACACTACTATAACATACACTATAGGGTTGAAGCCATTGAAATAAAATAGCAAAACCATAAATGAGTAGTTCTTGGCCTAGCAGAGATGACAAGGTTAGATACTATCATTAAGTGCCACCACACGCTGAAGCTTTGGAGTACAGGATATTGAGCACCTTCCAGCAATTAAAAGATAAAGGACTTGATCTGCAACGTGCTACTTGGGCAATGGGTTAATTAAGCGATAAGGACGTTCACTCCAAAGTTATTCCCTTCTGACATATCGGTAAACGCCGAAGAATAAAAGCTACGGTTCAACTGTTTGGCATATAGTGCACCGAAAATCAAAGCCATCAATTACTGCTAAACATGCAGAACTAATTTACCCCGGTCCGTAGGAACTGTGGCTAAGTAATTACGCATATAATAAGTTAATTTTAATGCTACCAATTACTGCATAGGGAGAGACAATTAACTCAGAAGCATACACATTTAGCTACATTATTAAGCATAATATTATAAATTAAATGAACCCCACAAATTGCTGTGTAAGTTTCTATGCTCTACTATCATTTTTAACAGTATTCAATGATAGAAAGTCTCATATTATTAGCTACCTTAAATTTCATTAGGAAACAGATTATAAGTGCTGAACCATAAAAACAGTATGCGCCAAAATATACAGTACTGAAACTTATGTTAATGTTATATTGGATATTATTTATTTATTGTTCATTTATCGGGATGATAATGTGAAAGTTAAAAATGTGCTCCATTGCGCTGTAGATAGTGCTCATAACAATCACACAGATTTTAAGACATATTTCGGAATACATGTTACTTCAGAGTCCTGAAAAACGAGAAGATCTTCTGACAATGCAAGCACAGTTTTGGGTGGAACTGGAGACCTTAAAACTTTCACCTTTATATTCCCAACACGTAAGCATCAGGTGGTGTTAGATCGGGAATGTGATGGGTTGGGGAATTCAGTCCCAGGGGAAATGATTAGTCCCGGAAATGTTTCTTGCACCATAGTCATAGACTTTCGAGGGGTGCGGCAGGTTTCCCCGTCTTGTTGGAACCACTGTCTATTCATCCAAACGTTCCTGGCACGGCAAAGCCTTCTTAGGTCCTGAATAAACTGCCTGATCACCATGTTCCTATAACGTTCCTGGTTAACGGTAAGGGGTGCACCATCATCATCCTGAATGAAATACGACCTAGCACACCGTTTCCTGACACTGCACACCAAATAGTCATATGCACACTATGTAGCGGTTTCTGGACGATAACGTCTGGCCTCTCGAAACCAAGAAACCGAGGGGTTTGGCGATTGATAATACCGTACAAGTGAATGTGACTTCGTCGGATAACTACACGTTGAACAAGAAATCTGGATCCCCGTACACCATGGCCAAAAATCGTGCATAATATTCAATCCTGAGACGCCTATCTTACCCCGTCAATCGTTGTCCATCCCTGTGTTCGGTACGGAAATCCACATATGTCTTTAAATAATCGCCGACGTGACGTGTTGTTGATGTTTAATTTTAGGGCTGTTGGTCGAAGGCTTCGATTTGGTGACTGCAACACCTAATTGAGGACACGTCCATGATTTTCATCGGTGGACACAGTTACTGGCCTACCAGACATTCCCTTCCGTGGACACAGTACACTAACCGTAAGACGAAACTTTGTAACGATAGACAGAATAACTATGTTGCTTGGTGCCAACTTATTAAAGTGTTCACGATATTGTTCCGCCAGTAACTTTAAACTCGACCCGTCTTGATAACCATTTCCGTACGAGCGAAAATAATACTCCACTGTTAACACTTGTTTCTCCGTCATGAGACCCATTGTCACCTCCAAAAACAGAACAGAACGTTCGTTACGCAACTAACAATACATCACGGTGATGCAACAACACGCAGACGCACAGGCATGTGGGGGCTGCGCGAAAACCAGTACGCATATTGTACCAAGAAGGTGTGTTATCCTAAATTTAGAGTACAGGTTTACAAAGCAACCTTTAGCAAACAGTACCACTAAAAACTACAAATTATACATAACTTTCTTTAAATGTAGGTTTAAAGCTTGTAAAGACATTTGCTACATTGTCATTATAATTAATTCAATAACCTGAAAATGCTTCGACCGAATACATCTACTGTCAGCATTTGACGACAATAAGCAATCGGCTAAACAACAAAAATGTACATTTTAAAACTTTCTTGATATCCGGTTACACTCTTCCGACTACGTAATTACAAATTTAATAATCATAACGTTTGTTTACCTTCGTACCCCCTACTAACATACATCTAGCTAAAATACCAAACCAAATGTTGCATGTAATTACCGAAACAGGTGTTTAGAGACGTTGAATGGTCCAAAACGTACTATTTAGCTTCCCCTCGTTACGCGAAGTAATGTTGCTTGAATTCGCTTCCCGATTCTCCAGCCGATTTGCACTGCCGTTTCCTGTGCCGAGAGGGGCTCGGCCACTCCCGATGTCGTATCTTCTGATTGCACAACTCCGTAGCGGGTTACCCCATCCCTTGGAGAGAGCGTCCAGGAACTTGTCTTGGTGACTGTTCTTTGTTGCATGCGCCGGCTAAAAGTACGGGAAGTAGAACTGGTAAAACCGTAAAGCCCTCCAGAGATAGTTAAGCATGAAAACGGTGGCTGGATTATTAAACGTGTCCTAATTTAAATCAACGTCACAAATTACTGCAAGGCACTGCAGAGCTGATTAACGCTGCAGCATAAAACGGTGGCTAAATTATCAGGCATATATGTGGATTAATTCAATGCCACAAATTACTGCAAAGCACTGCAAAACTGATTAACGCTGCAACATAGGAACATGACTAAATTTATGTCTCAATATTAATTCAATGCCTCCAACTACCGCAAAGCACTGCAGTACCAATTAAACCTGAAACATGAAAACTGAGTCAGAATTATTAAGCATGTATAATGAGCTATTTCAATGCTACAAATACTGCAGAGCACTGCAGCGACAATTAACTCTCAAACATGAAATGTGTATCTAAACCACTGGTACATATGAAAAACCAAATGGAATGCATAAATAAAGCGAAAGAGGAACAATTTATAAGCCTGTAAAATATAGTTAGCCAACCCCAGCTGAAATTGCGAATCCTATACAGAGAAATACTCAAGATCGGCTTTTCACCAACCTGGTCCAACACACACAAGGAAATATAATATTCCATAAGAAAAATATAACTTTGCTCACATAATACAATAAAAATCCCTGGTGAAACTACCTTAAGTGTCTCGGGCAAATCTCCCTATATAACAAAACACCTGAAAATGTAACAAAAACAGACACTAGGCGAACATTGTAAAATATCCTCTCTTGTATACAAAAAATCAACTCAAACCAGCCAGGAAGCTCACCCTGAAACCAAAAGCTACAGCGAAGCACTGTCACACACCGTACGTATTGGAGGTACTGCCTCTTAACTCCAGCCGACCACCTGCCACCGTCAGCCACGGCCAAACCAAACAATAGCCACGCACGACAGATATGCAACCTGATCACAGAAAGTTTCGGGACCAACCGGAACAAAACAATTACGTTTATTGAAGAGAATAATTAGCGCTCGTTCAAAATTTTAATGAAATAATTTGCAGTCTTTATTAGCTCTGAAATATTTGTTAGAGAATGAGAAATGCGTAGCTTATTGGGGATCAGAATACGTCAAAACGATTCCAAATACCGTGAAGTACTACTCTAAAATATTTTCCTGCGTTTGGGACGACCTACTTCCACGAGAAAGCATATCGTAGAACGCATCAACAACAAAGTTGCACGATTACGGTTAACTTTCTCACATCTGCTAGTATCTTTGCATATAGCTGCAAAGTCAGGAATCCCATTGACATAAGTAGGTGTTTTAAATAATTAACGAATACAGTTTGATCGTGCTAGCGAATTAAGTGTTGCTATAGGATAATACTCTCGATCTTAGGGCATGAAAACTCCTGCAGGATCTCATTAACCTCGTGACTACCCTAAGAATTGACATATTTGTAAATTAGCTAATTCGAACTCCTGTATCTTGCGTATTATATGTGTATCATGTTCAAACTACTCGAAAGGTTAAATACCCCTAGTCTATGTGATTCCGCGGGTTCTGCATAGTTACTCTAAACATTGAATTATTAATACACTACTTGAATTCTACTCCATATCCTGTTTGTTTGTCGTCTTAGCATGGTTTTACATTCGAAGTAAGGCTTTAACCATTGCAACCGTCGTAATTGTAGCACACGACGGATTGGTATATCGCTCAAAAGACAGTGTATCTCTAAAGGATTTCATCGATAACTTCTAATGTATATATACACTGTCGTTTGTGAAAAATCCAACACCAAGAAACTATTTCCCGAATTATTCCAAACTTGGTGGAACTGTAGAAGAGTGTACAAGTAATAAGTGATTGTGTTTGCAGAGAGATGGAGTACACGTAGACCGAGCAGAGCCCACTCGTGTCAGTCCGACAAGGTCAGTTTGCGCCCTGTGTAGTCAGTGCAGAGCTGTCAAACAAGGTGGAAACATTAAAGAGTGTGCCAATATGCCTCGTCGACGTCAAAGGGAGTCATATCGGCATGTGACTGCGTTCGAACGGGCATACTAATCGGTCTCCGGGAAGCGGGTTTATTATACCGTGACATTTTGGCTCGTATAGGGCATACTGCTACGACAGTGATGCGTGTGTGGAAGCAGTGAATAGATGAAGGTCTTACGCAGCGAAGAGCGGGTGCTCGATCACGGAACTTGACCACAGCATGGGATGACTGTCATCCTGTCCGAATGGCCATAACGGACCGTACAGCTTCATCCACAGTGTTGACTTGAAGCTGGAGCACCGCAACAGGTGTGAGCTTGTCTGCATCAACGGTTCCTCACCGTCTACTCTAGTTTGGACTGGTTGCATGCATGCTACTACGTCGGCTACCATTGTCCAAAAATCACAAGCTCCTCCCACTGCAATGGGCACGTGATCACCGTCACTGGGGTGCTGAGTGGCAAAATGTAGTCTTTTCGGACCAGCCCCGCTTCAACGTGTTCTACAGTGTGTCGCGGTAACTTCGTGTTATCTTATTTGCTGAGCGCCTTTTATTGTTTTACTATTTTTAATTTTTGAGTTCTTTGTCCTCCGGCTAACTATTATTATTACTCAGTCGAGCAAATCTCTTGAACAGGGTGTAAACGGAAAGGAGTTGTTACTAAAAGATAACACTGATAAAATAATTTCCTTTTACACTTTTAATGTCGTCACACTTCATTAATTTCTCACATTTACTCTTGATACACGCCAGACTGAAACTGTTATATTTTCAAATGTAACTATAATCACTTATTTGCCGCACATTATTAATTCGCGTATTTCACATTTTTTTAACTAACATTACGACGCGAGAGATTCTGTAGAATTGCGCGACGTGTAACCCGTGGATGATTCTATTAAACTGTGCGACGTGTAACTCGTGAATGATCCTGTTGAACTGTGCGATACTTGTCTCTGGCTTCATATATTTATATTCCCTCACCCCGATATGCCTAATGATTATAATCGAGCTGCTATTGGTTAATAAAACGCGCCAAAATTAGCGTCTATTTTTATATCCAATCAAAATTACGCACACATATGCTCTAGGGAAGATATTACCTCCATTTCTACAGAAAAGCGTGCTACTCTGACGCCATTTGTTTGTCTCTTATAATTGATAAACAACTCACCCCCTCGCTCATTGTTAATCGCTCCTATTGTCAGTTTCAGTGAGGCCGTGTAGACTTATTTCCTAACAATGCTTATAATTAACAAACATCTAAAATCATTGTCATACAATAATGTTAATTTACACTACAATCACTCTGGCATTCACAGTGCTGTGATATAGAATACTGCCTCAAGTGATGGCCGCATAAGTGTCCGGCGGTAGCGTGCGGCATAGAGGACAAACACACGGTGTGATGTTTTGGGGCGCCATTAGTTACAACAACCGATCTCGCCTCTTAAGAATTGAGGGCACTTTATACCTAACGGTGGCTGTAGAGCCCGAGGTACTCCCCCTGCTTCAGGCATCTCTACAGGCCACATTTCAACAGGACAATGCCCGGCCACATATTACGAGGAATGTATAAACTTACTGGGAAGAGTGGCGGGTACTATTACTTCCCTGGCCTGCAGGTGTGTCTGGTATATGTTAGTCGGCACCTGGTGCGTCCTCGAGTAACCAGTGTCAGGGATTTGTGAGCTAGAATACAAAATGTGTGGAGGAAAATCCTTCAGGAATTTATTCAGAGCTTTTTGATTCAATGCCACATCGTATAGCAACTCTAATTTCAGCGCATGGAGGCCGCTTCAAATACTGAATATTAGAGCTCAAAGGTAATGTATAATTTGAAAAGTTTATCATTTGTTACTTGTCATGTACTTAACCTGTGATATTAAATTCATTGAATGCATGAATGTTTCTAGGTGTAGAAATTCTCACAAACGGCGGTGTATATATGTATATGTGTGTATGTGTGTAGGCACCATCTTCTTTTATCGTTTCTACGTGAATTTCTTTAGGAAAACCCCGTCAAATTCCGTATGAGGAAGAATGTGTTGTTAACTACTGAACTGTTATAAATGTTAATTTCATTGCAGACCTTTAATAATAATTTGTTGTCTTTCAAAATTTCATAAATTGACATATGTTGAAATTTTAAATAAGCTAATATTATTTATATGAAGTATTAGCAAGAGTACTCTGCTTATGAAACATATATATAACATATAGCTTGTAACCATTATACAGGTTGAGTCACCTAAAGCTTGCACCGCAAATATTTCGGAAATGGAAAGTGCTATTGGTGTGCAGTTTTCACAGAACTGATTGGTATTCAGGGGCTTGTACATTTAGCCTATAAATAGATCTTAATAATATTGAGAAATTGTATTTTTTTTAGCAAACATACAGTTTTTTATCCCTCCGTCAGGCGTGCGCTTTGGCAGAACACCGTTAGTCGCGCGGGGCCTAGTAGACCCGCGCTATATATTTGTTGTTATTCTTTGTATTTTTGTTTTCTTTCGTTTATTTTCTTTTTCCCCCATGTGCCCTTACTTAGATTAAGTGTACATGTTTTCATTAGTAGGTATTGTCTTACAACATAAAAATACAAGCTAAAATATAAGTACATATACATTATGAATTATATTGCAGTACGCATAAATAAATACATTGCCATTTTCAGGTATATATAGAACTTGTAATTTCAAATGTTCAGTTACTCAGAATCATCTACTATCTCACCCGTGTTTTCCCCAACTTAGCAACTACCGCAAATAATTTTTGCATGTTTACTCAAACACAGGGGGATGTTGTGTTTCTCACATAAATATTTGGTTTTGCAGTTCATGTTTTCTTTTTTGCAGGGTTCACATCCTTTTATTTTCAATGTCCATAGCGGTGTATTTGACAATTCATCTACTCCGGATTCTTCAGGTATATATTTTGTCAAAAGGCCTTTCAAATCACCGGATAGATTTAATGCTGTTGAACTACTTTGTAGCCTTTGTAACAGTAAAGCTTTCAAATACTCCTGCCTTGTGGAATATTTATTTTGGTTTCCAAGGAAGATAACCCTAGAATTAATACCTGCAATGTACAAGATGATAAAAAATTACCATGGGCCACCTTCTCGTTGATCTGGCTACATTATATGTAGCACACAATTTATCTACTAAATCAACTCCAGATTTAGTGTCGTTGTAATGCAGGATTGTTTCAGGCTTTTTCTCAGCACCTTCTGATAACTGTGTGGATGAAACATGTAGACTTGATAGCAAAACTACTGTTTCACTCCCTTTTGGAACATATGAAACAAGTGTATCATATTTGTGAAGCCAAATATGCTTTCGTAATGACTGCGATCCTTTGGTGAAGTGAAATTAGTGGGTAATTCTTCTTTGTTCTTTCGCACTGTACCGAGGAAAGAAAGTTGTCTTTTGCGCTATTCATTCACTAGCGATACACTGGTAAACCAGTTATCTGCAGTAACGTTTTGTCCATTGCCAGAGATTGGTTCAATTTGTCTCAGCACTACAGGTTCTGCCGAGTTAGTTTACAAATATGGTCCATCCTGCTGCTGTCCACAATAAACCTCCATGATGAATCACTCAAACAGAATATCTTTATGCCATACTTGTTTGGCTTAGATGGTATATATTGTCTAAAACCACGTCGACCACGAAATGCCGGCTACTGCTCGTCGACAGTGACATTTTGTCCAAGAGAATAATGGTTCTGACAGTTGTTCAGAAACAATGTAAACATTTCTCTAACAGCAGCCATTTATTCAGTCTTCGTCGCTCTAGTCTTGAGCTTTTGTCATCAAAGCGAATACAGCGTATTAGAAAACTGAGTCGTTTTTCGGACATAGGCATTCGGAATAGAGGAATTCCAAGATCATCGCTTCTCCAAAAATCGTGAATACTCTGGCGTCCACCACGAAGAATTCCTGCCAGGAACAATAAGCACAGGAAAGCTTTTATTTCTATTACATCTGTAGGTCTGCTGTCTCTTTCACGATCAAATTTGTGCTGCACACGGCTAATGTGAGTATTTGAGCTTTCAACAATCAAATAAACTATATCTTCAGTAACAAAAGGGTTCCAACAATAAATTTCCGTTTTCTGTTTTTTGGAAACTACTACCACACCAGGAAGTTCGGTCAATATATGGCGAGCCCTTTTCTGCGTTATTTTCCAAGGTGTTCTTACTTTCTCTACTACGTATAGTATGTAGGAGAAGTATTGTAATCCACCCAAAAATTCGATACCGAGATTTCACCGGAAATGTATGTTTTGAGACCCCCTGGACCCAAAAAAGCATATTTGGAAACGTGTCCGTGTGTGACTGTGTGTGTGTGTGTCTGTGAACAACATAACTCAGAAGTGAACAGTCGGATAAACACCAAACTTGGTATTTAGGTTCAGTATCTTCCAGAGATGCGACACGAAGGTTTTCCGGAAAATCTCCCCCCCCCATATTACCCTATACATGGAACGTTTTTCGATAATTTTAATTTTCTCAAAACTAGCTCTAAGACTTGGATTAAAATATCATATGTTTAAGATATTTTCATGACAAATGAAATGTATATCTTGAATTTTCTGGGAATGTCTCCAAAAGCATTCTTCATTGAGAACGGCATAACTGGTAAACAATAAGAGATAGACAAACTTTTACTACACAAATAATTTAGATCGCGTTAAAATACACAATTTATGTCATATACATTTTTTTGTGTGTGAACCATTTTCGAGATATTGCTTGTTATTCCCTTAAATCTTCCAATACTTACACTCTTTCTTATATTCGTTATTCATTTTTGTTGTCCTGGTAATGCAAAGAGAATGGAATACTCCACATAGCAACCAGCTCCTAAAATATTTGACTATAGCTTAAAGCCTACCAATTCCCCTTGCATCTACAAGAAAATTAGCAATAAGATTAACATTTCGATATCTCGATTAACATGAAGCACATAGACAATAAGTGTTTGTAAAAATAGTTTGTACAAAGTAGAGAAAGTCATGTGAGTGTAACACATCAGATTTTTTTCATTTTGTTTCATCTCCTGTAAATAAAAACAGAATGTATTTGCAATTATAGTAATATTAATAATAATAATAATAATAATAATAATAATAATAATAATAATAATAATAATAATAATAATAATAATAATAATTACCATGACAGGCATATGATGTTAACTATAAAATACATGTTATCACACAAGCTGTTTTCACTGTCTTCCTCTTCATCTTCATGCTCAGTTTCTGAGTTTAAAAATTTCGTTTCGAGCTTATCTTTAGAATCAGAATCATATGATTCACATAAGTTATCATACACGGGCAAAGGCATCACCATCGCAAAGTAGGCGATGAACTTCTTCCAAATCATTCGGATTTTGTAGATCGTACCCTTTACTCAAATTCATGATGAAGCAGTAACAGCTCCTTGCAATAGGAAAGCAGCATTGCACAACAGCTAATGAGAAACAAATCTGTCAAAAATATGTAATGAGAGCAGGCGCGCGGGGCCTGGTTCACCTGTGTGACACGTAACTGCTGATTAGTCATTCTTCAACCAAACAAATAAACAAATAAAGTTATCGCTGCAGCAAATAGTTGCGCAAGGTGTAATGTTAGATGTCCTAGTCAGGCAGTTGTATATGTGTGTTCATTTGAAAATTATAACATGTATATTATGCCAGGGGTCTCTCAGGCCCCTAGCGACCAACGCAGGGTTAGTGGAACAACAACACTTACGTCAACAGAATAAAGGTAGGGTAAATTAGAACGTCAATAGTCTGTGTTGTAAGATTCTAGTATAAGTGCATTACGAGAAATCGTATTTTGAACGGTTTCCACCCCAACAACTGTTTGTTCAATTCAACCTGCTTAGTTGCTAGGTACGATGTTGTTATGCATCTTTGCATTGTGTTTTCTGTTCATTGATTGCATTGCGACTTTCTGGTGAGTTAGTTTGTGACAGTTCAAGCAGTAAATCATGAGTGGAAGATGGGGATTACTAATGCAGAAAAAGCCGACATGCTCATGGTGTATGGAGAGTGTAGGAAAAATGCAGTTCGTTCCTGTACGGTGTATGCGGAAACGAATCCCAATAGACGTCAACCATTTCGGCAATTGTTTATCAACCTCTTCACCCAATTACGTGAAAGTGGTGCTGTAACACCTAGAAAACGTAACAGAAACAAAAAACTGCCTGGAGAAGAGACAAAAATTAATGTTTTGTGTACCGTAGAATTAAATGCGCCAATTAGTTCACGTACAATTGCACGTGGAAATGGCATAAGTCAGGCAGGTGTACTGCGCATTCTCCATCGACATAGGTTCAATTCCTATCACATCTCTCTCCATCAAGAGCTGCATGGAAACGATTTTGAGAATAGTGTTAACTTTTGTACATGGACATTAAGACATGATACTCCAGATTCATCATGTATCTTGTTTAGTGGTGAGGCAGCATTTACTAATCATGACCAGGTAATCTGCAGAAGCATGCATCAATATTGGTCTGTTGACAATCCCTGATGGCTTCGTCAGGTAGAATGTCAGTATCCATGGAGTTTAAACGTGTGGTGTGAGATAGTGAACCATCAGCTCATAGGCCCTTTGTTCATAGAAGGAATAATGAACTCGCACAAGTATCGCAACCTCCTGACAGACCATGTGCCACAAATTTTAGAAGATGTTCATTTGCAGACTTGGAGGAACCTGTGGTACCAACATGATGACTGTCCAGCCCATAGTGCACGAAGTCCTACATCTTGTTTTAACGGATTGTTTTCAAATCGTTGTATTGGACGAAGTGGATCTGTACCTTGGCCGGCCCGTTCACCGCATCTGAACCCTTTAGATTTCTTCTGTAGGGAAGGCTGAAAGACATTGTCTACAGGGATGTACCACTACACTAGGCGATATAAAACGACGTATTACTGTTGCCTGCTCTGAAATTTCCACTGAAATGCTAGAACGATGCAGCAGTCTTTCCATAGCAGACTGGATGCGTGTATTGAAGCTGCCGGTGGCCCATTTTGAACGCAACTTTTATAGGGCTATGTCCTCTTTACTTGTAAGAATCCACAGAAGTATTGTAATTCCCTCTTGTTTTTCTTTAGTTTGTGCTACCACAGGTTGTACAAATGTCGGTGGGTAAAATTTTCAAAATAAGATTTCTCGTAATTCACTTGCACTAGAATCTTGCAACAGATGACACCGCCATTCTAATTTACCTACCTCTATTCTCATTATGTAACTAGGCATTGCTCCATTTAAAAAATCGTATGTTTGCTCTAAGAGTGCACTTTCTCAGTATTATTAAAATCTGTTTATAGGATAAATGTACGAGCCCCTGAAAACCAATCAATGCTGTGTAAACTGCACATCAATAGCACTTTCCATTTCCGATATATTTGCGGTGCAAGTTTTAGGTGATTCACCCAATATATGTGCAAGAAATTGCTGTTAGTGGGTTCCCGCATAAGCACCCCGATTAATCACTTGTATGTTTTGCTGACTTGCTGTGCATGTAAGCACGTCAAGCAATGAGGTTCAGGTTTGCAGCGAGTTCTCAGATCTACTCTTTAGTTGAGATGGAAGTGAAAATGTTTTAATGGTTTAGAGATAGTGAGCGCTCTTATATATTCTAACACAAGGCTTATTAAGCTCTGCTGAATTAGTTTGTAGTTGCTTGTTTTTTTAATAAGAAGCATAACTGTGTTGAAGTGGAAGAATTGGCTTATTTCACGTGTTTAGGAATTTACTTATCGCTCCAGTCTATAAGGAAAGAGTAACGAAGCATAATGAACACAAAGAATCATGAGCGTAGGTAATGTGATCACGCATAGAACACTCGTTAGTCGATGACAGGTGTGCAGTGACACCCAGTGGAAGGGAACGAGATGAATAATTATTACCTACTATAACAGATATCGGAGATGACCAGAATGCATCCCAGGAATATCAGCGTTGATGCCGAGACAACTTTTGGTCCAAAAAAAAAGATCATCAGGTTCATGCCATTTTGGCGATGACATGATAGGTGATTGTATATAGGTTTTTGGAGGTTGTCATTACATTTATGTAGACGGTGATTTTTCTGTACTTGGAGTCTGCTACACTAGAGAGCTGTCTATTGTACTAACTTTGCTGTGTAGCCTGGGTGAAGATGTTTGTAGTAAGGTAGCTGTTAATGTCTGCATATTCTCGACTTTTGTCTGAATGGTATTCAGTCGGCGGTGTATAACCTCATCTGTTCCTGTAGTGGTCTCTCGAAGTAGTTCTTCCAGGGCTGTAATCTTGGCCATCAGATTTAGTAGTACCTCTCAGGTCCTGCATGGCGTCGCTCATGTCATGAACATCCCGCCTGGAAATGCCTCCGGTTTTACTGTGGTATTGTGCAGTGGCTATGTTTGGAATTGAAGTGGCATGATTTTAGGCGAAATGACTGCTCCTAGGCTGCATTGGAGTTCGCTGGGTGTAGAGGACATGCAATATCACCAGTTGAATGTGACTGGCCACCACAGGAGGCGAAGAAATGGGTCTTGTGTCATGCACTTTCGATGAAGTTCTGGGCACCATATTAGCGGCACCGTGGTGGTGATGCACATTACATGTGGCTGTACCCGGAGGCGAGGTAGCAATGACATGACGGAGTCTTGTGTTTATACTGGCATCAAAGCGCAGTATTCGTCTAAATAGAAATAAACCCGTTTCCAACATAGCAGTGTAGTCTGCCAAGTTTAGAAGCAGGAAATGAATGTTCTAGGCTATAGCTACTTTGAATTTGCCCTGGCTTCAGCCTAGCGGATAGAGGAGAAGCAGGAATAGGAAAGGAAGGTAGTGAAGACTTTATCCCAATTCTGTTTGTGCTCGTCGTCGTCTTTAAGAACCGCTGCTATACTGGTGGTATCTAGACAGGCATTATTTAAATTGTGTATGCTGGTTAACTGTTGTGATGAAGTAGCTACTGAGGTTGTTTCATGCTCTTGAAGCCGTTCTCTAGTACCTGCAGACGGGTGATGGTGATGATGTAGAGCCGGCAGTGGTCTGATGCTGGATGTTGACCGCGGCGATGATAGCTTCCAGTTCCTGGAGATTCTCGATTAGGATGCCGGCGAAATTCTCTTGCAGCACAGGTAATCGGGCACGTATATTCAGTACCCCTGCGTGGAGGACTTGCACGTTGTCCTCCAGCACCACCGCGCCAATTGAGGCTTCCGGTGTTGAGGCTTCTATAGTGACGAAATATTTGTGGTGACGAAAGCTGATAATTGTGGTGGCGACGATCATTATGCCTTCTGCCTCAAGAGTGGGCAGAGCGCTTGAGATGTGTAGTGGAATCACTCCATAGGTGGTGCAGTAACGGCGGCGGCTGCGGAGGCCGTGATGTTACTAAGTGTTGTAGAAGCGCCACAGTACCATCACTTCGGCTTCACTGCGCAGGTTTTCTCTGAGTGCCCGTAGTCAGAGCATCAGTGGCGTACAGCTAGCAGGTATAATCGGCTTGCTTCGACACATAACACCCGTCGCAAAAAGGGAAGGCTGGACGCAAAGATCCGTTGTACTTACAGCACACATAATTTGGAATATTCGGAATTCTAGAAACTATAAAACTCGGCCCAGTACTAGAGCTCTGAAACCACATTACGGATTATCACTTATAGAAATAAATTGTAGCATTTGGTGCAAATATCCCGGACAACATTGAGCTGCATTTGCTCCAGGCGCAATTGGTTTTTCACAGCGTTTTTTTTAAACTAAACACAATGTATTCAATCGCTGTGCGTTAAACTGACAAGCAGCTCTTTCTACCTTTATTGTGCATTACATTTATGTCGGCGAACTTTGAAAACATGCAACGTAAAGCTGGGATAACGGAAATGCTAAGGATATATATTGCAAAGTAAAATACAAAATATTTATTTCATTATTACAGCTTGCTGTAAATAGAAAGATGCAGTGTAAATGTATTCATTCAGAAGGGCTTACGTTAAAACTTATTATGATTAAAGAAGGAAAGACAAACGGTTTTTAGAATCATGCTCTAGTTTCTGTTGAACCCTACTACTGTGGCAAATGAACATTGTATCTGTGCTTATTGGAGAAAACTGTTTTAATCGCTGTCATCACGCACATACTTACATCACCCAAAATAAAATACGCATTATCTCCAGTTTCTTTTAACATAATGTCAGATTGCACAACTAGACTAATGAAACTAGTTCCTGCCAGCTTTTTAACGCTTTTGACACTAGCAGATAGCATACATGTCTTCGGAAAAATAATTCTCTCACGGGCCTTTCGTGTTGCAATCTTACGTTGAGAGAGAGAGCTTTTTTATTTTGTTTCCTAGCCTTTAGTATTACAATATATTTTGGCATGGTTAGAACCTCTGACTAGCTTCCTTTATCTTTAATTTTTTATTATGTGCTTAGAAATAGACTCAGGTGAAAGTTTGTTGAGAGAGAACTTTTCAGATGCTTATGATAAAATTCGAAATTTATCCACACCTATTTCTGTTTAATTCTGTGGTGCCATTACTTCTAAGAAGCTGTCTTTTGAGAAATTTTATAATTCTGCTCTTGATATTCATTGTGCTACTTGAGCAGATGCACTTCTCCAGAACGCAACATAATTACTGGAAGACAGTTGGGATTATAATGATAAATACAGATTTTCTAAATCCGCTAATAGTATTTCCCAGTTTAGACATACGGCTACAAGCTTCTGAAAATATCTCCAAATTTTTATCTATGTTCCAGAATTTCTTCTGAACTACAGTATGCATAATTCATTTTAAAAGGTTTTAAGCGTGCAAATAACGATACGTCCATAAGCTTCAGTTTCTGTAATATACGGGGCGACAACAAGTAAAGCAAACATGATACTGCATTTCGTAGGTTGATGGATCCAGGAATGTGATACATCTTAATTCAGAATTAAAACTACCGTTCCAGATGGTTTGACATAGTTTAAATGATCATAAATTGTGTCAATCTTTCCAATTTTATGTATCCGTTTTCTTATAGAACAATCGCAGTTCCCAGTCGTATGCCAATTTCAGCATCTCCTCTGTGTCCCTTCCTTTCATCGCTTCGAGTGGTGGAACATAATGTCCATTAGGCATGAAATATGACTCATTATATTCATATTTCACCTTTTTCACAGTTCGCTTAGCACAAAACTGTTTCCTACTTTTGATATGTTCTTCTGGGATTTGCACATTAACTACAGGAATGTTTCGTCATAGTCCAGTTTGTCTCTTAAGCTGTATTTTTCTAGGAGTGTAGACAGATAGTATAATAACGACAATGATATAAACTTGTCCATTTGTACCGATTGAGGGAATTACTTACCCAGCTAGCAATCTCTGATTCATTGTAAATATTGCGCTTGATACCATTATGAATACAAAATGTTAACCAGGAAACACCTACGTCTTTATTCGTAAGGCCATTTCCTTTGATAGAAAATGTTAATATGTATATATATATATATATATATATATATATATATATATATATATATATCACGTGAGTCTTCTCAGCCTACGGATTGGTAACTAGGTAACTCTCCATTTTACAGACGATGTGAAATGCAGGTGCAGACATTCGCATTCACCACCCAGCTGATTAGGGCTATGGCGTGTTCTAGTAGCGCGCTGGTTAATATGCTGTAAAGTTCTGGTCCAAAGTTCAAATCACGCCTGTGAATAAGTGAGTTTTTTATTCATTTCTTGCATTTATTTATGATATTCATTAAATCATATTCTAACAAGTAAGAATTTGTGTTTTAATGAAATTTACATAAATAAACTAATTAAGTGAAGCGACACCTCCATGTCAAACTATCAGTTTTTGTTAAATTTACTGAACATAGAAAGTAACTTCATTTGGCAGTATTCGAACCTGGGACCTTATCATTGAAGGCCAACGCACACATTGCTGTACTAAGAGTGCAAGTCACTGCAGGTACAGCGATGCAAAGCAGTCATTTCCGCCGAAACTGATAGACGCGATGCAGTGGACAGTGCTTACGGCATAGGATGTACAACGCCGGGACTGCATCACTTCTCAATTCGCATAGTGAGAAGACTCACGCGGTATGTATATATATATATATATATATATATATATATATATAAGTATAACTATATATATACATATATTTATTCCGTACGACGTTTCTATTACATAGCATTTAAGGTAGCTGCAGCAATTGTAAATCGCATTCTTTCTTAAGTGCTTTCACAGCAGTTCACATGCTTTCTCCACTGCAAGACATTTCTTACTCTCTTTTAATTAGATGACAGGTGGCTGTATTCAAGTGAGATGATGTTGCCCTTGAAGAGACCGTCAACCAATGGGAGTACATAACTGCTGTTATATTGTGTTCCCGTTAGTAAGAAATGCCACGTCTAAAGTAAACCTGTTTTTAATAAATATCACTTAAGCTACGTACAAATGCTCTAATTTTACAAACATTAATGCCAGAAAGGTAGAACGTAATGTTTTTAACACAACCATTAAAACCATATTCGATCGTTACCATATAGGCTTTGAAATAGCCAACATCTGTATGTACATACACAATATATATTATTATATTGCAATGACATAGAGCTGTAATGCCAACTATTGGCAGGATAGTAATAACGGAATAATTATTACGTTGAACAGGCGCTAGGAATTGGTTTGTTTCCTGTCTTAGTTGTTCAAGATGAAAGCCAACAGCTCATTTAGCCTAGGAGCAGAATACTGTATCTGGGGAACGTCAGACATGTTTATGATGCATAAGAATGTAAGTTACTGTAATTTATGCTTACCCTTGAGAGTTAAAATAACTTCAATCAATGCTGTCAACTTTAGCGACAAGTCGTCTGAATTGCAATATTTTTAAATTCATATAGCACTTACCAACCTTTTGTCGACATAGAGTCATTTAAAGCAATTCCAGCGGATTTAAATTTTGGCTTGCTAGATTTCCTAATAAACTGAATTTTTAGACATAAAATGAAACTACGCACTCTAAAGCTTATTTCTTTGATACTATTACTACCACATTCCTTATTATATAAGTGAAATAGACAATAACCAGTGCCGTAACTTAAATGTTATAAAGTGGCAAAATATTTTCAGCACAGGAATATTCTGAATAGTTGTGTATTGCTGCAAGAATGTGGTAGGACTAAAAGCTTTAAAGAAATTCTGAAGTCCACACGATTTTTCAATTGCAATTCTGTCTCTCCTATATACCAATGTGAGAATAGAAGGGCTTTTTAGTTAGTTAGACACATCATAACACAGCTTACGTGCTCAATTTAGGCAGCTGTACTGCATTGCAGAAATGCTATTGGAAGATTTGGAAAAAGGTATTACTCGTAGGAGCTACCTGAATAGGTTGTACAATTTGTAAAATATCAGCATACACACTGTCCGGTGCAGATACAATGCAGTCTTCATCGTTATTTGCTGTGGAGGTTTTAGAGTAGGAGCTTGAATATGGGCTACTTTTTCTAACTACGTAAATGAGTGCTCATTTTAAAAAATATAAAACGTCATACATTTGCTTTCAATTAGATATGATAGGCATTTCAATTTACCGAATTTCTAATGACTTTTAATGGCAAAACAACACTTTTTATCCATAGGTTTGGAAGTAGATATGGCGAAATGCTCTGCAATTGTAATACAATAGGGATAATGTACAAAGGGATATTAAATTTAATACAGGGGAAATAATTTTTTCCATTTCAAAAGATGAAATGATAAAATCTCTTGGCTGCAACTTCAACAACGAATGGACTTCAATCACGAATCACTAAACCTTTCAATGCAAATCTCCAAAAACTGACTACATCTGCTGTGTTGAAACTAAATCGAAAACTAAGTATCATATATCAATATATTTTTGCATCACTAAGTTTACCCTTCTCAGAGCGCACATTTGTCCAAAATACTATTATATTTGCTTAATGGTCTTGATATAATTATTCGAGGACTGTTTGGAATCATGCACGCACCAGTAACTTACGACGGTTCGAATTACTAAATTGTAAATAGGAAGCACTTCTGCAAGATACTTCTGTTATCATTAATGATCTAATTGTAATGAACCTCGTTCTATAACAACTTTTGACTTTGCCAGTGAGATCGCTGATGAAAGCTTAAATCGCGTATATATTTCTCAAGAATCACTTAAAGTATGTGAAAGCTCCAGAAAACTAAGTAAACGTCTACGGCAGTTATCACTTAATGAATGGACATCACTGCATTGGCAAGGTCCAGGTGTGTATCATTTTTTTACAATTTACACCTGCTATTTATAATAACTGGTGGTACTCACACAACATCATCCAAACGGACATCACCGTTAAAACATAATTTCGATTACGCCAACGCAGGAGGAATACCCAGGAATACAGGAGGAAAGAATTTCACTTCTCTTTGCCGAAAATGCGTAAACGAGAACGAAACACTAAGTCCTAACTTGGAAAGCGGATGTCAGGTCCCGCCTTATTAAACGAAAACATTACAATGTCAAGCACGCACTTATCAGAATGTTGCGAAAGAAAGAATTTAAGTGCATTGAAGAAGTATATGCACTAGATGGTGATGTATCTGACCGTTTTATTGCCGTTCTAGCTTAGAAAGCGGGATCACATGAAGCTTACCTCCTGGATTCAACAATTACCGTTGAATTTGATTCTGAACAAGCTAAAAATATAGATAAAGAAGGGACGATTTATGAAAGCTATGTTCCTTATTTGAAAGAGAAATGCAAATCTCCATTCGCTAAAGTCATTTCCAAATTCAAAGTCCACTGTTTTCTGCCCGGGGAACCATTTACAGGGATGTAATTAAGTGTCTTTCATAAACGGGGTCTAAATAAACAACAGTTGTTACCCATAACGGCCAATATAATTAGTGATTGGATATCAATTATTCACCATCATGTATAAAACATACACTAATATTAAGATCAATTAATGACCTATGTGGGTACGATTTAATTTTATTACCCCATCCATATATAATTTATGTTATGAAAATTATAAAATCAAAAATTACTTACAAAACCAGTGCTATGGTACGCTATATCATGTGACAGCCTGCTAAGGCAAGCAGCTCCATTTCTTTATCTGTTGTTCTTTTAGTGAATAAATAGTTTACGTCTACTAGACTTTGATCAGTATTTGGCTAACACTTATCGGTAACACAGTTTCATATCAATAACCAGTTGTTGCTTTAAATAAAAGTAGAACAGGTATGATTTGTGTAATTAGCTTAAGCAATGAATTTAATGACTAATGAATGAGGCGAGTGTTGCGAAGCAAGGCTCAATATATTATTTTTAAGGTATACGCCGTCGAGGAAGAGTGAAACGAATACGATCTTAAATGTGCTCAACAATTTACTGCAAAAGCAAGATTTGTATGCAAAGCAACTTGTGCCCCGCAGAGCGCTTGTATTAAGCGGAAAAGTAGGGAAAAGTGTAAAGAGTGGGGTAAACGAAGTGAGAATCTGATTCGTTGGACAAGACAAACCTTTTCCCGTTTGAAAGGTACTGTAGTCATTGAATGTGTAGCACATGTCAGAGGAGTTGTCATCCCTGCTAGAGTGCTACAAGGTGTTCACAATTTTGTCTGTTAAATCCTTACGAAGTATGTCATGAGCATACATAAGAAATAGGCTTACCTGTATAAGATTCCACATATTCTAAAAGACTTCACAGGATAACCTTCACAGCAGCTCCAAAAACGTCAGAAGAATATTTAGCGCTATAGAGTGCACTTTTACCAAATCTCTAATCATAAATAAGTTAAGTTTTCTTAATACTTGTCCATTTGCCCCATTCTATTTCGTCTGCCCTTATCCTATTAAACTACTCTGAGGAAACTCAATGACAGGCGAACGAAAGCATACAGTTCAAAGCACATTAGAGGACCAATGACAACAGGTGATCGTAGTATAGTACTTCCGTAATACTCGAAACCCGTACCTTTTAGGCCGAAAAACCCGAGGCCCACATAGAACACTCCACTCGTACGAAAATATGATTCTATATATTTTTGTTTTGTTTAAAGGCGTTCAACTGCTAGATGATTAGCGATGATTTTATATGAGTTGTAGCTTCTCATAAAATGAAACGCTCTTAGTTCAAAATTACATGTACGGTTTCTAAAGCTTGGAATATTGAGCGACCATTCCGATGCGCATGAATCTGTTCAGTAGAGGTTTCCGCTCCTCATTCTGCCTGTCCGTCTGATTGCGTCTCTCTTTCTCCCCCTCTTTCGCTTTTCGTGATGTTGCAGCCTTCTCCAAAACCCACTTTCCTTCTAACCGATAACTTTGTAAACTTAAGGCTCGAAAAAAGCCCTAAAATATTTGGGGTGACAACTGCGTCAATTAAATCATCGCAGTGAGAAACCAACAATGCCGTATGAAATCTGCTTCGAATGGGTCGAGAGTTGCTTGCCATCATTTTTCCCTATCAGTTGCATGAAAGAGGAGCACGTTTATGTAGCACATAACGCTGTATGGAAAATGATGTTATTTGAATAATCATTCTCACTCGCTGTACCATCCATAAAGCTTGTAATTGAAATGTTCAAACGACTTCTTTGAGAGGGATTTCTTTATATCGTACATTTTAGCGTGCTGTAAATGTAACAGCTGCAATAAAATAGGGCAAAATATAGAGATATAATATAACGTTAAAATGTATTTCATAAGTATCCCCATAACAAAGAAGATGCATAATGTTTACAAGGTAATACAGCCACAGTAGTAATACTTAGGGATAAAGAATTTGAATTAAGGATAATCCTTCCACCAGGGGATTAATCGATGATGTCGCGATAATCCAAACATCCATTCATTAGAGTTTCCTAAGAAAAGGCCGTAAATTTGAAACTTTGCTGTGGAGACCCTACGATGGCGCTGGTGTTAATAACTGGATTAAGGAGAAGCATAAAAAGTTAAAAGTATTTTAAAAATTACAAAACATAGCGGGTTTATAAAAACAGAACGCCGTCAATAATCGGGACAATTATTTTGGCAGGAATAAGTTTATTCCAAATTTTTAATCCCTAGAAAGGTGACAGCGATAATAAGGTGATGTAATACCCTGGAAGACATAGATGGCGAGGGGTGTACGAAAACGCCAGGATTCACAAAATCCCTGAAATGAATACCCTAGAGGACGAGCACTAAAGCTGTGAAAAGGAAGAGGATGCAGATAGTAAGGTGTGAGAAAGCGCAAGAAAATTGTGGAAGGTTCGTGGAGGACAAAAAATAGGAATGCGGAAGAGATGGCTATAGGACGAACACGTAGTACACAGAAAACAGGATGGATAACAAAGGAAAAAGAAAATGATTGGGAAGGAGTGACGTCATAACCAGATCGCCTGTTTTTTTCGGCGTAAAACCCCTTAACATGGTTTCTTTGGAAGCGAAGTAAACCGGTAGTACGTGTCGTAGATTTATGGCATGTAAAAGAACCTCAAGACTGATTGAGGTCTCTGAGGAATTTTTCCGGTCTTTCACGTCCAATATAGGATGAAACGCTAATGACTACAACAGTTGAAGGGCATCCAAAAATAAATACAATAGTTCGCCTGTAATTGGAGAAATTCAAACCAAAAGGATTCGTTAAAAGTAAATGCAGCCCGATTGAATGAATGGAAGAAACAAAGGCCTGAAAGTACAAGACACATGCGAACCAGGGGAAAAGTATGTAGAACATATTCGAAAAAATGATTGCCATGGCGTTAGTGATGTTATAGGCAAATTAAATTAAATTGAGTTTTACTTATGGACGCTCTTTAACTACTATGGTTCTTAGCGTCCCATTCTATTTTTGACATGAAAGACCGGTAATTTACTCAGAGGCCTCTTTATCAGGCTTGAGGTTCTTTTACGTGCAGTAAATCTCCAACACGGGACCATAGGCTTTACTTCCCTTCCCAGGGAAGCCATGCTAAGGTTTTTTCGGCCAGAAAAAATCCATCGCCTTCCGCTGGGTTTGAACCCACCACCTCAGGAACATGTTAACCACTACACAAAAGAGGACGATATGTTATTGGCAGAAATAGCAATACAGATGATAGTAGCGTAACATTTTTCGGATGCGCTTTCTTACTTAAATTAAATTAAACTGAGTTTGATTCCTGGATGGCGTTTAACTGCTGTGGTCCTTAGCGTACGATTCCATATTGGGTGTGAAAAACTGATAATTTTGCTCAGAGGCCTCTTTATCAGGCTTGAGGTTCTTTCACGTGCCGTAAATCTACGAGAGGGGACCACGTTCTTACTTCCCTTCCGAAGGAACCATGCTAAACATTTTTACGCCCGAAAAGATCCATCGCCCTCCGGTGTGTTTGAAGCATCGACCTCAAGAATTAGAGGTTTTGTAGTGAATGGTGCGGCAGAACATCTGTAAAGTGCGAGAAAATCTGTAAAGATTTACGAACTGTTGTCTAACTGCTGGTTTACATATAGGAAAGGCAGTTTTTGTAAGCTTAATTCTGATTTTTAAAAAATGGTCACCTAAGAAATGTGAATATTTGTTTGAAACCCGTTAGCAAGTGCCAGAGCAAAAATCGCTATGGATATATGTCTTATGGTAGCCCAAAAATGGGGCAGGTAGAATGTCCGGAGGGATATAAGCTAAAAGGTAGATGCGGAAAGAAAGGCGAAAGGGGAAAATTGTCATTTTTTTATAAAACAGTTTTAAAAACAGGTATACAAAGGACAACAAATCATAGCTTGTAGAAATTGAGGACTATAGCATGTTAATGTAAACTTACCAGACGGAATTAATTACATTCCAAACCAACCCCTGAAGATAGTGAACTACTGTGTCGTTAATGAAATGAATTCCTAATTCTCAGATAACTTTGTGTTTGCCAAATGTGGAAACGGAGAGTGGCGGTTACCTTTGGAGGAGAGAGAAAGGTATCACGAGGGGTGAAGAGAAGTTCTAGATCGTCAGCTGCGGGTCATTTGAAAATACAATCGAAATGCAATGCCGGTGGCGGAAGAACAGAAGATGTGGACGAGAGAGGGAGGTTATCGTTAACTAGCATAAGAAAGGTTGTTACGGAGGGATGCAAAAACACCATAACTGCAATAAAGCATTAAATGAGAAAAAAATGCGAAAACAAGAATACATAGAATAAGTGGGCAGATAGAAAGAGCGAAAGAGAGAAAGGAGAATTAGAAAAACATTGCTGATAACTGTTCTTGATGGGGAGAAATGAACGGAAAGATGGAAGATCGAGACTTAAATATGACTAGACAAGGAGATTTGGTGAAAAAAACTAAGGAAAACGTAAATAAAGGTAATGAAAAATTTCAAGATTTGAAGGATCTGGTGATATGGTGAGGTAAATGGTGCTAAATGTGTAGTAGAAGCAATGATGAAGCTCCAAATTATGAAATTGGTTTGGTACAAATAGAGGAAGAAGGAGAATTTAAGAAAATAGCTTTGCAAGTATCGATGGAGAAGACTTCAGCCATAAAACTAGATGATGAGCATAATTGGACCTAAGTTAACGTACTGAAAGATCAAATAATACTGTTTGAATAGAAAGGAATAATACAGAAAGAAGAGGAACATTAATGACTATTAGCAATTATAATTTCTGGAGGAACAGATGTTGGTGTAAAACATATACTTGGAGTGTTTAAAATAAAACAACACTGCACAGAATAGAGAATACATACCTTAAAAAATATAGCGAACTCTACGGTTGTGGTGGTTCTATCAAACTGCTGTGCATAAAAGCACTCACGTATTCATATTCGTACAAGTTTGAGGACATAGAAATATGCGGGTAGCGGGAAGATATTGTAATCAGTGAACTAACTAGAACCGCACTCTTGTCTAATTTTTAATAGAAATTCAAAAAGGAGCATTTATTGTGCACATACTAAAACAAAACAGAATAACATATGAAACAGTAAAGTAACCTCATTACTTTATAAAAGGGAACAGGATCCATCATTTGGTAGAATAATTAAGAACACATAATTGTTATGATGATTCAAATATGAATAAAAAAGATTCTGAATACATCGTAAACACAGCAGCAGTATGGGCAACACCAATTTCTCCTTACAGTGCAGTGCTTGTAATGACAATTCTTTCTATAACTTGAGAAATGGGCGAAAAGATTTGAATTTTTGGACATACATCCAACGAGCTTGCTATTCTAAGGCAGCCGGGTAAGATATAGATGTGTTGCAAATATTGGCCAAAATGCGTTAATGCAGACATTCCATTGATAGACGGTCATATGAAATAATTTTAAAATAAGCGTAGGCAAACTCCGCATTGTTTAACATTAGAGAAGTGAAGAATAATGCCATATTTTGTGTATAAAGTGGTGCTGCAAGCTGGAAACCACCATGGTTAAGAATAAAAAAGTAAGAAACCAAAAGTTTATCCTAAAACAAAAACAAGTAAGAATCTAGAGAATAAAGTAGGTGGAAGTCTAAATCTAGAGGCGGCAGGCGAATAGTATTTTGCTGCTGACGATGATGATGCTGAAGGAAGTATGGAGCCTGGTATGGTGCTGGACGGTAGGCAGTGCGAGAGAGAAAGATGGGGATGCCTAGCAGGAAAGGGGTTTCTCATTCGTGACCAAACCCGGAGGACGTAGTCTTGAAGAAGGTCCCTCGACAATCATACTCATCTTGTTGACACACCAGATAAAATTATAGCTAATTCGTTAATGTTTCTGACGATGATGAACAGTAGGGATATGTTGTGGACGTTGTCATCAAAGTTGGTCTGCGCCGCTAAAATGTATTTTATTGCCATATTCCTCTAATGGAGATACGGCAGTAGTCTGGTAGGAGGACGACGAAGCTGTGATGTGCGAGTAAGACGAACTCAAATTGAAAACAGGCGATGACGGAGATGCTGGAGGAGACCTAGTTAGGGACACTTGGTCTACGGACTCGATGGACGTAACGTCCTCTGTTGAAGAGATGCTGAATTTGGCGTAAACAAATTCTCAAACAGGCGATTTAGACATTCCTGGATGTGGGAATTATGGATATAGCTTATCCAGGCTGATGGCGGGTACGCTGGAATGCACAGAAAATCCTCTTCGTACGAAGAGGTCGAGAAGCACTAGCCTGGATTATCAGACTGAGGCTCCGTTCGCAACCTATGATGAATACGCGATGGAAGCCTGAGTAGTATATGTAGTGAAAAAAACCTACGTGGCTACTTGTAGCATCCAGTGTTAGCTTCAATAAAATGGAATATTATACTAATTGGTGTGACCGTAAACAGAACAAAAGCTTTAGAATATTCAACCGGATGTCACGGTAGATTGCGCGAACTCTAAGGGTTCCACCGGATGTGAACCTGATGCCAACTTGACACGTTGTAGTGAAATAAGACAAAGCATCGCAAATGACATCCTGCTGCGCCCTTATATACATGAACGTTGTGGTCGCGAAAGGATAAGAATAAAGCAGCAATTGCGACAAGGTTATATATTAGCAAGAGGTTATGGGCCAGAGAGACAGGCATAGACAGTACAAATTGCAATATGTGTGTATGTGTATGTATGTCTGTTATTAAGTATGTGTGTAGTTTCGCGCGAGTGGATAACCATATGGTTCAAAAGAAATATTTAGCACTGAAGCTAGCGTTAGATTTATTTGGACAAACCATAGCTACGATACTATAGTAGTTTATAGATGAAAACCAAAAATGAAGAAAACTCAAGAACTAGTAAATAGTTGCCGCATAATTATGAAAACCCAGGAAATTCAGGTAAAGGGTCTAACTTTGATATAACAGTCCGCAGACAAAGAAACCTTACAACGTTTTGCTCTGTGGTTTCTGAGACAGATATAACTGTTAAAACAATGCCTGAAAATGCAGACTTCCATGGGTGGCTACGAAACATGTTTAACGATTTGCTGAGCTTCCTGAAAACAGTATTATTAGAAAACCAGTCACGCTATATAACCCTCACCATAGAGGATTCGCTAAATGAGTTTCAACCTCTTAGTATGCCTATGCGCAAGTTTGATTAGGTGAATACGAATGTGTTTCTTGGAGTAATATGCAAAGCAACACAGAATTCATAATGAGTGGGCCTTTAACGTTAAACTGCGTATGGTCCAAGGAGTTTCGAGCAATGTTATAAAGATACGATGTTTGCTGCGGGTACAAATGAATAATCGAAACTAAGAATAGAAATGCCATGTTCTTGCCTAGAGTTGCAACCGTGGGGAAAGCCAACGAGGACAAAGAGATTAACTATAGTGCAATTACCAAATACTAGTATTTGCAAAAATAAAGGGCAGTTTCACTGCACAGAATTCAGGAGGCAGCATAAGCAATGTGAAAAAATACGGCGAGGAGTTATCAGGCATACAAAATTACTGTTACGGCGATCATACCGGGTAGAAGTTTTATACACGTCATTTAACCACAGTGGAAAGCAAATAGATCCCACGCTTCATTATGGCCACTACAATGGCATGGTGAACCTAAACATGGCATTTAAGTGCAAGATTTACCGTTCTCAACAATAACTACCTCTGTACCAATCACAAAGGGCATCATAGATTTGTCAATATCTGTATGAAATGTCCATGCTGTGCGAACAGCCATGTACGTGGCATTTGCAGTGCAACGTCTCCTATCGCGATTTTAACCCTCCGTCAGTCGCTAGGGGCCTGAGAGACCCCTGGCATTATATAAATGTTAAATTTTCGAACGAACGCACCTATGCAATTGCCTGACTAGGACATCTAACATTACACCTTGCGCGATTATTTGCTGCAGCGATAACCTTATCTGTTTATTTGTTTCGCTGGAGGAATGAATAATCAGCAGTTACGTGTCGCACAGGTCAACCAGGCCCCGCGCGCCTGCTCTCGTTACATATTGTTGACAGATTTGTTTCTCATTAGCTTTTGTGCAATATTGCTTAACTATTGCAAGGAGCTGTTACTGCTTCGTCATGAATACGAGTAAAAGGTAGGATCTACAAAATCCGAATGATTTGGAAGAAGTACATCCCCTACTTTGCGATGATGATGCCTTGCCCGTGGATGACAACTTATATGAATAAAATGACTCTGATTCAGAAGATAAATTTGAAACGATATCTTTAGATTCAGAAACCAACCATGAAGATGAAGAGGAAGACGATGAAAGCAGCTTGTGTGATAACATGTATATTATAGGTAACATCATATGCGTATCATAGCAACTCTTCTTCTTATTATTATTGACAATACATTCTGTTGTTATTCACAGGAAGAGATGGAACAAAATGAAAAAAAACACCTTTGAACATAACACAGACAAGGGCTCACAATATATTGACCAAATTTCCTGGTGTGGTAGGAGCTGCCAAAAATGCGAAAACGGAAATTGATTGTTCGAACCTTTTTGTTACCGAAGAGATAGTTGATTTGATTGTTGAAAGCTCAAATACTTACATTAGAAGTGTGCAGCACCAATTTGATTGTGAAACAGACAGCAGACCTACAGATGTAACAGCTTTCCTAGGCTTATTGTACCTGGCAGGAATTTTTCGTGGTGGACGCCAGAATATTCACGAGTTTTGGAGAACCGATCTTGGAATTCCTCTATTCCGAATGGCTATGTCCGAAAAACGATTCAGTTTTCTAATACGCTGTATTCGGTTTGATGACAAAAGCTCAAGATTGGAGCGACGAAGATTGGATAAATTGGCTGCTGTTAGAGAAATGTTTACATTGTTTCTGAACAACTGTCAAGACCATTATTATTTTGGACAAAATGTCACTGTCGACGATAAGTTGCCGGCATTTCGTGGTCGTTGTGCTTTTAGACAATATATACCATCCAAGCCCAACAAGTATGGCATAAAGATATTCTGTTTGAGTGATGCAAAACTGTTTTATACAACTTACATGGAGATTTATTGTGGACAGCAGCCGGACGGACCATATTTGCAAACTAACTCGGCAGAGGCTGTAGTGCTGAGACTAACTGAACCAATCTCTGGCACTGTACGAAACGTTACTGCAGATAATTGGTTTACCAGTGTATCGCTGGTGAATGAATAGCGCAAAAAACAACTTTCTTTCGTCGGTACAGTGCGAAAGAACAAAAAAGAATTACCCCCTAATTTCACTTCTCCAAAAGATCGCAGTCAGTACGAAAGCGTATTTGGCTTCACAAAAAAATGAAACGCTTGTTTCATATGTTCCAAAAAAGGGTAAAACGGTAGTTTTGCTCTCAAGTCTACATGTTTTATCCACACAGTTATCAGAAGGAGCTGAGAAAAAGCCTGAAATAATCCTGCATTACAACGACACTAAATGTGGAGTTGATGCAGTAGATAAATTGTGTGCTACATACAATGCAGCCAGAACAACGAGAAGGAGGCCCATGGTAATTTTTACCATATCTTGAGCATTGCAGGTATTAATTCTAGTGTTTCCTTCTTTGGAAATCAAAATAAATATTCCACAAGGCAGGAGTATTTGAAATCACTATCTTTAGCTTTACTGTTGCAACAGCTTTAAAGGAGAGCAACAGCATCAATTCTATCCAATGATTTGAAAGGACTTTTTACAAAACATAAACCTAAGAATCCGGCGTAGATGAATTGTCAAATTTACCACTATGCACATTGAAAAGGAAACGATGTGAACCCAGCAACAAAGACAAAATGAACTGCAAAACTAAATATGCATGTGGAAAATGCAACAACCCCCTGCGTTTGAGCAAATATGCTAAAATTATTGTCGAATGTTGCTTAGTCGGGGAAAACAAGGTGAAATAGTAGATGGTTCTGAGTAACTGAACATTTGAAATTACAAGTTGTATGTATACCTGGAAATGGCAATGTATTTCTTTATACTTACTGTAATGCAATTTATAACGTATATGTACTCATATTTTAGCTTGTATTTTTATGTTGTAAGATAATGCCTATTAATAAAAGCCTTATACGTATAATCTAAATAAAGGTAAAAACAGGAAAAAAAGAAAATAAACTAAAGAAAACAAAAATACAAACAATAAAAACAAAAATATAGCGTGTGTCTACTAGGCCCCGCGCGACTAACGGCGTTCTACCAAAGCGCGCGCCTGACGGAGGGTTAACGATCATGAGTGCTTTGCTTAAAAAGGAAGGTCTTTTTCTAAGTGGTGTACAGTGTGTGAAGTTAAAAATGTTTGTTTAACCTTAAAAAACCTATACCACTAAGAATAGGAAGACTGTTCGCACATATGGAGAGACTTTTGCGCCAATTGCAAGACACACGTCGAAGGGAACCATTTGTGGTATATACAGATGTTTGAGTCAAGGTACTTAATAAATGACTTTCCTTTGATATCCATGGACTTTGAGTGCACACAGAACACACCCTAACAAGGCAGACATGCACCTAAGTTACGCGTTGCGTATCAAGTCTGTCCGCTCTGCATTGACGATGGACAACAAATGAGGTATTGTACGCAATGTGGAGTGAAGGAGTGGATATTTGCGCACCATCTGGTAAAACACCCGTTTGATAATGTCACGGATCCTAGGTACGACACGTGGGACATGATCGCTTGCGCAAAGTCTGAAAGCCTATGAAGGACAGTCTCTGCTAAATCATATGGTATGGGTTTTGCACAGAAATCCCGAGATCACTATGAATGGCATAAAAGCATTATGACTTTGGAGCAGCGAAGACGCTATCAGTGCCATTGTGAGACGTCACGTAAGCGATGAAGGAACGTAGAACAGGGTGATTTCACTGCGGTTACAGGCTACGGTAGCAAGAGTGGTGGAAGGGTGGCATTATAACACTGTAATTTTTGTCCCCAATTTCTCTAATGCCTAATTTTCCTAATTTAACCTAAACTACATTTCCAAAGGAAAGAATTAGACACACGCTGGATTTACTGGAGCTACAGAGGAGGTCCGGCAGTCCATCGTCGTCAGCTTAACTACTACATTGCGATTGTAAATTAAAAATAAATTTCCGAACTAACCAGTAGAGATTCCTGTTAGGCATGTGGTTAGTCAAGAGAGAGATGTCAAAAACCTGTAAGTTAAAATACCCAAACAAAATGTTGCTTTTTGCCCAGCTGGCATTTGACCAAAGTATAACTCAGCAGAAATTTCGCAACTTACAAACATGTCGGACAGGAAATGATATTTTCCCCTAAACCGCGTAGCATCTAATCTCTGCTTACTTCAACATCCGGGAAATGACTAACCAGAAATCTAAAGAAGATTTCCTGGTGTTATTTGAACCTAAGTTTTTTTAATATTTCAAATTGCATAAAATTCTATTTGCTAAAATATGTTAACATCAATCTATAACCGTTAGAAAATTTACAACAAAGCATAACAATGTGCTAGAGCGACGTTTGACCAGTGACACGAGTAAAATAGCTTCAACTACATCGGACATGAAGACCGAAATTATATACTATTTCAGGATGGACGTTAAGCCAAGGAGTGCGTCAATTTTTAAAGGAGTTTTTGGAACAGAGCTGCATTTATCGTTTAGGGTATGTGTCAGGATTTCCCAGACGTGTATGTGCATACAAAGCGCTTTATTCCAAAAGACAAAATCGCCATGATACCTGAAGGTGGGTACCACCTACCCGGCAAATAGTCACGCATAGCATGCATATGGCTGTCCTGGCAAGAACAGCAACATAAGTTACCCATAATGCACCCCACGAAAAAATTCGGGAGGTGAAAATTGCTGTCCTCGTAACAGCATATGCAATGGCGCAGCGCGATTGGTCCTGTATTCGTAACTAAAGAAGCTTGAAGAACGGGTATGTCAGTTTGATACCGACTTCATTATTGCTTCCGTCACACCTGGACGCCGTCTGTGGGGTGCTTTCTGATAAACATGAGCGGCGGGTTTTAGACGTATGGAAAAAGAGCATACCTTTCTGACTTTGCTTCCACTGGACCAAAGAGCTATTGCCTCGATGTCCGTTGCCTCAAAACCGGTAACACTTTCTCAGTGTGCAAAATTAAGGGCATTACGCTGAACTGTGGAAATCCGCGACTCGTCAACGCCGAAGTGATACGACATGTGGTTCTTCGGGATAATGAGGTTCTTCGATTGTAAAGTTGCGAGGCACTCAAATTTTTAGAAAGGCTCTGTGGATCCTGGTCACAGAGCTGGCGACGAAAACCTTTAGAATGGTAGTCACTAAGCTGTATTGGGAGACGATTATTGTACTCTATCCTACGGTTTCAGCAGCAGACGATAGACTAAACACAAGTGATAGGAGACAAAGGAATCTATCGATGCCCTTAATACGCCAGAGTCTTCCTCCGCAGCGTCTCCAAAACCGTTTACCCTCCCATGCACTATGCTTGTTGCAGGACCTTTGCCATACGAAAAATGGATATTTGTAAAAAAATCTTATTACATGCCCCAGTGTCATGTTCGATAAGCTTTGGCAAACGGTTCCGTGGTGCCACACTGAGGAACAGTCACCTAAACTAAAATACATGCCCGTAAGGTGCTAGCCACGTCCAGTATTCCGGATCTGGACGCGGTGAAGGAGAACTATTCTTGTTGCTTTAGATAGACAATTTAATGTTCGATGGGACTGCCTGAAAGTTTCTAATTTCTTCCATCAAGATTCCTATTACAAGCGCTTGGGTTTAGTACCCATTTTACAAAACTCCTTCGGCAGGGAAATGAATTTTGAAAAATATCGTTAAATGCAGCAACTGGAACCTAGTAACTCAAGATTACTATTGCATGTTCTTGAAAGCTACTGAAAAACCTTACGGGTACCTATTTCTCGACTGCACGCAGTATCCATAACCTGAATATAGGAATCGAACCGACGTTACTTCGACGGAGCGTTTTTATGCTTTCTTGGTAATGACAACAAATGGAACAGGCTATGCACAAGGTGTTAACAAGGAGGAAGTTTAATGGCAATTTATTTATTCGGAATGCATCTTGGAGGGGAAAAGGACAATTATCGGCAAATGAAACAGTCCGCCTATGGGAGATAACCCGCCAAACTCTCAGTCATAGCAAAGGTGAAACCCTCTTTGCGGAAAAAGCTGCTACCGAACGTGAGTCCGGTCACCATAAAGGCCGCCTCACGCTTAACGTGAGTAAGGGCAATGTGAGATTTCCACCAAAATGTGTAAATCATTTTAAAAGGTACACAACCTGTTGGAGAATGTCACTCGACAAGAAGCTTTCGCTTAAGAAATACAAAAAGATTATGGTGCAATGTGACGCATTTATCCTAGCTTTTCTATTGTCCATTTTCGCTTCCTTGGCAGTGCCTTTTGGACAAGTTTTGTAAAATAAAGAACGGGCGGAAGGTATCTATAGCGGCTTAGTGCAAAGTGGTCGATAATTTCACGTCATAGACAAGTTTCTATCCATATTTGGCAAAAGAGCTTAATATAATGAGGCGAAAGGAAAGCGGCGACTGGTGTAATATAGATTGGGAAATCAGCTAGGACTGATAGCACAAGTTAGCAAACAGATCGTGCAATCGGAAGAAGAAGACGATGACGTTGACGCCTATAAGGATATTTAGACTGATGTCAGGATATTTAGACAATTACATCAAAGCAGGGAGTGGCGGTGGTGAGAGAAGCAGCTCCAACGGATAGGATATTAAAACGAGAACTAAGGTCCGAAGAGGTTCTTCGTAAGCTTGTAACGAAGCGCACAGAGACGGGAAAAACGCTATAAAGGCATAGAGAAGAGTAGCTGATTCTCTTTGCGTCGCCAAACTAAACTGTATATCCATACAACTTTAGAAGAGGTCGCTTGGTTCACTGTGTAAGGAATAACATTTCATGGAATGGACCGCGTTAAAGTGATTTTACTACGACCCGAACATTATGCAGGATTTTAGACGGCCACTTCTCGGGCAAAGATCCAAAACTTCCTGAAAACACCCTACAGTTTTACCTAACATAAACCGGCGAGAAGACGCTATCGCATTAGGCTTTATCACGTAACCAATATTAACGATTTTGGGAGGCTGACCTAAACGTTTCACCCGTCATTAAGAAGCATTAGGACGATGATGATTATTGTATTTATGAACGCTCAACCACTACGACATCGCGCTTGTAAAACAGATCATGACAAAGGCCAAGGATTAGAATCAGTACAAAATATCATGGCAAAGATCAGAAATAATGATAGATATAAAATAGCAGCAAAAGCCAGAGATAAGTATCAATACAAAAATTACAGCAAAAGTGAGAAGTGCATATGAACATATAAAACTAAACCGCGAGGCTATTATCCATATGACATAATACCCATTTGTAAATTTACCTTTGACTCAAACTCAAAAATCCTATCAACCGCTTACTTATCATCCGCTAAGATCATTGCAAGACTGGCCGGCATTTGCAGCGAGTCCCGAAGGTGTGGTAACAACACATGATGGACCGACAGACCTTCGCTACGAAGCGCTCAATCAGTAGCAGCTTCACCATTTAAAAGATAACTATTCGTAAAATTGCAGTGGCCAATACGCAAAAGAGTCCAAATCACCTCCTCAAGAGGAGATACAGTTGAGGAAGTTACCCAGTTTATCGGAATATCCTTCACTACTCGAATATTACTTCCGCTGAATCTAACCAGACCTCGCGTCAGCACAATGGCACCGGTCTACGCACAAGAGGCCTAAAGCCTTCCGAGTTACACAAGATATTGTAACAATGGGTTATGTGGTCGCTGCACTAGCTGTCAAGTCCGCCCGTTGATTCTTCAGCAAACTTGACCACGTATTCAAGCACACTCAATTTTAATTCGTGAAGCGCACAAAACATAGAGGGTATCGTGCACTCGCTGAAGAATGGTGTGTTATTGTACAGCTCACAAGGCTCTGTAGTACACAAAGAGAATAAATCAAAACTAGAGTCTCCCAATCTTCGACGGTGCACTTTCAAAATGGATCGGCATATGGGTTACATCTCTCACTCTAAATGGAAGTGCTATTATCAAAACCGAATTATAGGATTCGGTTCCATGAACATAAACACATCTAGCATAGCTTGTAGCATTTAGATCCGTCGGTGTAGATAAACGTTTATTCACTGTAATCCGAGAGAAATTCTAAGAAACAAGTACGGTTAATAAAGATAGGCATCGTAGACTTCCAGTATACCATCATCCTAGGAATCCCATGAGATGCCGTACGTAACCAACATCCTCTTTGCTTTAGGAGACATGCCTGGCATTTCAATGTGACACTTTCATAGAACCTCTCAGTACACCTGCAAACCTTGGATTAATGGAACTGTTCCAATAAGGATCCTCCAGTGCATTGTTGAAAAAGTAAGCGAACATTGTATATTTAGGAATACACCCACAGTCATAATTTCCTAACAAGACATCCCTCTTGGTTCTGCCAATTCGGTGTAAAGACTTAATGTTTATATAATTATATACATTATCTATACCTGACAACCACTCGAATGCCATGTTTATGACCTGTGTTTAATCTTTTCAGCGCCGAAGACTCTACGACACACCCATAGTCTATATTGTATCGGATGAGTGAGCGATAGAGTCGTAGCAAACTTTCCGGTGGTGATATTCGCGAAGGTGAAAGAGCGTGTTCCAGCTTCTCCATGTTAAAAAGGCGATTGTAATCGTCAAGGTTTCCAAAACGAAAACAGAATACTTAAATTTTCCACTTGAGTTTTAACAGGAAGGAACTCGGCTGAATAATTATCTGAGCTATACAGCTGAGTGATAGTGCGGTCAAACGTGTTAGTCAGGTCAAATGCATCAACAGCTTCTACAGCTGTTTTAAAATGACGATTTGCATGTGGGTCGATTTTCCGGTCATACACCATAAATTATATTATACGGCAGGTGAAGAAGTATGTCGATTAAATGAAGCCATAAATGTGTTCTATGATGACTTATTGCTATAGTTAGCAGCTTTTATAGATTTGGCGCGCATTTTCCAGTATTAGGGTAGGTTCTCCAGTCTAGGGCGATCCTGTAAGGCCGCAGGAGCACGCCTGCAGCATGAATAGAACTTCGGCATTCATCCTCCCACTAAGGGACCAGAAATCGACAGGGGTAGGCAGTAGACCAAGGAATGGATTGCTCAGCAACAGAAGGTACTATCTTGTTAGATGTTGACTAAAATAATCACAGAGTCGTGCTTATTGTAATTAAACACAGTCAAAAGAGGTAACAATTACAGTTAAATTGATATAAGGGCGGTATAGGAAGTGAGCGGAACACAAAGTATCTTGTGGAATGAGATTAACTAGATATGGAAAGTGTTCACTAGATTATAAACCCGATATGACAATCCATTGTAAGGAAGTTGCAAAGTATGGTGAACAAACTACAGTAGCTATCTGTGAAAATATTTTTAAGAACTCTGACAGAAATATAGGCTCTCCGGTGTTCAGAAGAGCTAGGTTATAAATCTCCAACAAATCGGCCAATTTGCCTCTTGCAAAACCCAAAGGTGATCCCCAAAGGGGGTGATGGACATTGACGTCTCTCACAACTAACTTGGAAACTGGGTGTACCTCTCTCCGATAGGGTTCCTAGGATTCTACAAACAGGCAGCTGAACCGAGTTAGCACCACGAGTAGCAATGTACACGCCAATGTCGTTGAACGTTTACACCGCAAGCTAAACTAAATATGTAGCAAAATTCACGCAAAAAACAGCTATATATACATGGACGTTGTCCCGGCTCTGATAAAGTCCTACAACAGCTTCTCCCTCAAAGGTATAAAGATGGCGCAATCCAACATTTTGTCCACAATCTGTATATTAATAGGCGTGCGTCCATGAAGAATGAACATTCTCCCTGATAGTGGAAGATCCGGATATAGAAATAGAACATAAAGTTTGAAAAGGCGTACGAGCAGTTCTGGATCTGCGATATATTCCAGATTTTCGATATTATAGACGGCAATACTATGGTGTATAAGTGAAATATTCTCTCCAGAGATATCATAGACGGATCGTTTTATGCCGTGGAGATGCAAAGAATTGTACTTCTCCATAAGTTCAAAATCGATGGAATATTGCAAACTAAAAGAGGAGGCCGAAGACCGAAACAAGCCGTACCTAGTGAGGTGGAAGGGTTATCCGTAAATACTTAACCCGTCGTTTAAGGCTTCTACGGTTGAGACAGTATGATCAGGAATAGACTGTTCTAGTTTACACTCGTCAGCAATGCCTCTGCGGAGCACTTCTCCGACAACACGACGTCTAAACTAGCATTATTTTGTCCGAGAAAATAGTGCTGGAGAAGAACCGGAAAGTATTTCTGCAAAAGCTAAGTTAGCCGGTTAAATTCTACAGCGGTTTGAACCTCGATGGATAAACGGTATGCATCAACTACACCTTGTCAAAAAATCTCACGCAATAAAAATTTAGTTTTCAGTTACCGCAGACCAACGTTTAAGACTTTTAAGAGCTGCTGAACAGTTAAAGGCTTCATGCACGAGCATCTGCAGGTGAAGGATATATTCCTCTACGACGATTCGAAACCGGTAAGCGTGAGAGACCTACCTCCGCAGATACCTAAATTCCGATCGGCGGCTTAGTAGAAAATTCTCGTCGTTGCCGGTTATATGGCCCGTGGAGGACAACACATCATGTCAGATGCGCGGAATAGTAAATGGCTATCATAGAAAGCAATCCTTAAGACTAGCTCGAAGCCACATACACTGCCTACGAAACCTACCGGCCTGCCAGCGAACGGACTACGTCGCGGCTTAATCATAGACCCTTCCTTCGGCTACTGAGACATTTTTGGTGCCGCACGCCGCTGAAGCTCGCCCCAGTTCTCCTGCTATCGTTCCCGCCCAAGAATTAAACGCATTTCATTAGCTGTTAGCTCCTATCGCCATCTCCGGCAAACATGCGGGATTTTGAAACCTATGTGAATGTCACTCTTCGAAATGAGGGAAAACATCCTGTAGATACATATCTGGAGTTTCCTTACGAAACGTGCATCTACTACAATCTATCGTGCTTCAAAAGGTAGGCGACACCTTTGTACAGGTGATTGAAGACGTTGCCGTGGAGTGCGAAAAGAGCAGCAAGATTTGATGCTTGATGAAATTGGTGACAGATGAGAATTCCTTCTCTCCGCTGAATTGCATGCCTCTGGTTAAACACGATTTCAAGCCAGTCAATATAGATTTAAGGAAACGTTTCAGAGACATCCAGCTGTTTTGTGACGGATTTTCTTCCACTATACTTCTCACTTTTAGACCAATAATGGAACTTCAATCCATGACCCGAAGATGTGAAGGAGGTGTAGAGCTAGACGATCGCGATTTTATTATCTTCAATATTAAAGGATTTCAGAAGTACAGAAGTTTATTCTCGCCTGGGTGGCCTCTTTAGATCCGTTGTGACGTTTTTAAAGGGCGACACCAAGGCAGTCACAAAGGAGGCTCTCAAGTTTAGCGATAACGTGCTAACCGACGTGCCTAGTTGGCACGACGTGCTAGTCGATGTGGTACATTCCCAAAAGAATCGCTAAAGGACGAGGCTCAAAGCCCGGGTTCTAATATTAAGAGGCAGACCGAGGAGAAGATTAATTCCATTTACCGTTTCCAATTACGGCGTCAAAACGAATAAAATAGCAAATACCGCAACGCAGGAAACGCAAGGTTCAAGAAATATTTTCGTAATGGCCGAGGCAATGGTGCACATGAGCTCCGAACTAGACCGCTTTAAGATCTTTCTGTTCCACATGAACTTGGAAGTGCCCCGCCATGAATCCACAATATAGGCTGATGAAGAATGCAATCATCACCTTTCATTATTCGGCAGTGCAAACGAGAACCTCAGCCTAACCTACGTAGTGCTGGATCTCAAACGTCGAACCCAGATGTCAAGATAAATGCTCCGAAGTCCGTAGTAAATGTCACCCTGGTCAACAATGACCTAATTATTTGTTACAGCAGATAGAGAACTCCCTCAGCAATGTAATTGTTTCCGTTCCGATGCTTTTACTCATACAGAACATACCTTGAAACGCTTTTAAATTACTTCGACAATGCCATGAATACAAGGATTCTGTCGTATCCCATGAAGGAGCACATGGCCTGCAGAATAGATATATGAGAGGCCAATGCAAGAATCCTATATCGGCTCGGCTTTACAAAAGATGACAATTATAGGTGCTCATGGGTGCTTTTCCAGCGAGCATATTAGGAAGGATAACTTGCTCCTAAGCAACGTCAGCGTGAACCTCTCGCTGTGCTCTCCGCAGTTTTACCTCCTTTCGTCGGTTAAGGATGTTAAAGTTTACATGGATGTCCAATCCGCCTCCCTGTATTTGAAAGCGGTCAGACCGTCTTCCACCATCAAACTTGCGCATCAGGCGGTGTTGTCGAACAGTAACGCATAGTACCATCTTAAGGTTGTCAGCTATCACTCCGAAGCGATAAAACGTAATGCCGTTCAAGGACGTTTTCAACGGATAAATTCCTAGAAGGGTGGCCGTTGCCATGGTTACCAACAAGGCTTATCGGCAACTACACCACCAAACCCTACATTCGTCAGCGCTTTGGTATGAAATTCTTTCAAATGTATTCATCGAGCAGCCCATTCAATCGCAACCGCTTCAGCCCGATTTCGAAAAAGACATTATTTTTAATGTCCTCAAACCTTTCAGGACTTTAAGGATGAAGCATACTCTACATCCACGGAGATATATACGCAAGGCAACACCGTTTTGTTGTTCGAACTCGCTGCCAATATGAGCGCCAACGCCTACTTCATCTCAGGGCAGCGACATAGTATGGTGCCAATAACCACGCTGGCAGAAACTATCGTATTTCCGTCTTGGCGGAAAACCACCCCACGATTGAAAAGACGCCAAAATATCCATCCCGATGTCTTGAACAGTTTCTATAAGGAAGGGTTTCTATCCAGGTGCTACCGATTCTTTGGAGATGTTTAACCGTGTGATTAGTTGTCAAATGGCTCCTCTCGTCTTTCTCTTTCCTCTTGCCATTGTCATCAATAACGTTCCCAGCACAAAACAAAGCAAACCCCACATCTTTGTCTAAAGAAACAGAAAGGAAGTATTTTGAGAGTGACGACCTGAGTTCGTTTGTGCCCCACATTCCAAATTGATTGAATAAAGTCCTGTCATCAGTTGGTCCCTCAGTTCTAATACATTGCAGGGCGACAACAATAAGACTTGCGGCCATTTTCATTGATTTCCTTTGTCATCGCAGCTCTTGGATATTAGGTGAAGCTGTTTTCTATACTGAGCCCAATAGACTACGCCGGTGCTGTCAGCTTATAAGGGTAAGTATTATTTCGCTTCAGCGTGTGTGACAGATATCTCTCCCTATTTAATCTTTTTTCATTTCTCTCTGTTGTGATTTCAGAACCCGCTTCGCCTCCTATAAGACCCGCGAAGCCCACAAACCACCAGTGCCGCATGAGCCGTGAAGTGGACAGTACTTTGTCTATTCGTCTAAGTAGTTCGGTGTATTCTTCTTCCCTTACATCTCTATCTACCATTTGTATGAATCTGTCATTCCTCGTGCTTTTTATTCTGTTGCAAGAGCGGGCAACAAGAGGCTGCCAAATTCGACGGACAGCCGGAGGTAGCTTCTGGTTTCCATTGCAAAGTGTGGACACCGCGGCGCAGTTCTCTTAGTTGCTGAGGAGTCGTAGAATCCGATCGATGCAGAGGCCGTCCTTCACAAACGACTACATAACCTCGTGGTTGAGCGACAACACTTTCAGTTCACCCGTCGCATCTCCGTTCTGCTCAGTGCCCATTTCAGCAAGCTGTTGTTCGTGTTAAGAGACGTTCACGGGTGCTCCATTTTGCTCAGGCGTGAGTAATGAAACGTCTTTGACAAGTACATAAATTCATTATGCCCGAAAAACCCCATAAAACTCCTTAGCAAGGCTTCCTTTGGAACGAAAGCAAAGCCTGTGGTGGTGCTGTGCCGTAGATTTACAGCCCGTAAAAGAATCTCAAACTTAATAGATGTCTCTGAGCGAAATTACCGTTGCTTGACACCTAAAATAGAATGAGACGGTAATGACCGCAGCAGTTAAAGAGCGTCCATAGAAAAAACTCAATTGAATTTAATACCATCTCTTCAACCCTATTTTCATCTGTGATGAAAATTCTATCACCGTGGATATGATCAGGCATAAGATATAACAAGCTGTTGCCCAAGGACACCGCAAGGATCATATACTGAAGCGCGTGCGATCGCCATTTCCTATTAGTTTGCATCATTACTGCGGAGATGCATTGTTGCTCGTAGAAATCGATGAGGAATTCTCTTTTAGGAACAAATTGAAACGTTTCATCCGTAGCATCATTATCATCTAGGACAATGGCTGCGCCCTCGACAGCCTTTTCAGGCTAGTAAGCTTCTGCCTTAAACTTTGCGATGCCAAGTCTGTGCGGTGTAAAAGTAACATCCGGTAGTGGACCTTTCCACTTATTGCACAATTTTCTTCTCAACTCTCGATATTTCACGATCGAAATGCGCTTTACTCCACTGCTCCATGTGCTTTGATTGAAGCTGACGCTGCAGTGGAGTGTTCTTACCAATTTGATGAAACATAAACTAAAAATTTAAGTTTCTACAGGGTTAAGCCCGGTGTGATGGCAGAGATTCCGACAATGATCACATACCTCGAACGTCACCTATTTCTCACCCAACTAAACAGTAACGAGCTTCGCACCGTTTTGATTCATGGCAATATAATTTTTACCAGGAATCCCCAACGTAATATCGATTTGTTTGGGAAACCTTATCACTAAACATACAGCAAGATTTGGCTATTTATCGGCGTTGCAAGGAACAGTGGAACCAGCCGTAACATAGAGTTCACATAAACGACCCAGGTGCGCTTATAAGAAACCCTAGGTTTCCCGTCAATGTCATTCCTGTCATTCCCTTTTCAAAAACATGAAAACATTTTAAGCTCACATTATCTCATTCTTTTGTCTGGATGCTTGGCTTCCGGCGGATGCTGAACTCGCGCTCCAACATGATGTCCAGCAGCATCCTACGTTATCTGAATCTAATGGCAGAACTTATGCATTCATGTCCAGGGGGCCTACACAAGAGACGACGGTACAGAACCTCAGGTTTTCGAGCCATCACAACTACGTCTGGTCGCAAGATCGTAATCAACATTAGCCACCACGAGGTATTACTACATAGCAATCTCAATATCACGTCTCAGGCGGGCATTGACGGGATTGACTCCGATCTTCTGTGCATGGTTTATATAAGGAACGAAGTGCTCAGGAACGGATACGATAGGGCAATGTAAAATTCTCCTTTGCTCGAAAATCTGCCCCCTTTCTCCGTCTTCGAGCACGCTTATTCCTAACAGTATTCCTATCTTCCTCCAATTGTCACCATGAGATGGCAATTGAGATGTACATTGCAGATGGATGTCGGATCGTGTTGACATCCATGCGAACCTCACATCCAAAATTATCTTCCACTTGGATGACACCATAAATGCTCCCGGTAACTACCCCAGCAAGTGCCGAATCATCTCCGAAGAAGCCTTTGCCGTTGGAGATTAAAATGTCTATGTATCCTTCAGCGATACCCACATCTTCAACGTCGGATTCCTCTACAACCAGAAACTCGGCTCCTATGCCGATCCACGATGCACCATCTATTTGCGGCTCAACATAGTACCCCAATAGACAACATCATCTCCTCTTCAGGTCCATTCCTGCAGGCAACAGCATTCGCAATTTCATTATAACACCTGTGTACATACCCAAGATCGATACCAATGTCGGCTCTGGTTTTAGACACCTACACCTCAAGCATAGAGCATCCACTACGTATCGTTCGCAATGATGATTCCAGAACTAGAATTTCGTTCAAAATTCTATTAGTGGCATCTGTTTCATATGGCTGTATCCAATTACATTCATAAATATTTGACCCAACAGAGTGGCTATTTCTATATACATTTTTACCTTTTTTTTCTAATTCACACATATTGCTTTTGTAAGTACTTATATGTATCTTTTAATAAATATGGTGTTTATTCACATGTTATAGTACAAACTTCTAAACAAAAGTGTATTATGCTTTACGTAGAAATTAAGGGTGGGAATTTCCACATTTCTGCCACCTAAATTGTAGGCTTCTTCCCAACCTCAATTTTTTCAAGTTTTTTATATCTACCACCTAGCGATATATTCATTCAAACTTTAAGGCGACAATGAAACCATTGCAAGTCTACCGCGGTAAACGTCTTTCAAATTCCGAGCCTATTCTTTATCGCGTTAGCGACAATAATGTAACGGATTAAACGACTTAATTTCTCTGGTGGCAGGATTGTTGTTAAATCAACCTCTTAATCCATAAGTATTACTAGTAGCTACACATCACCTTGAAATTCAGACGCACAGTACAGCTCGTGTATTATACGGCAAGTTAAGTCGATCAAAATACAACAGCCAAACAGAATATTTGAATTGGCGAATAATGTGTTCCTCTGTCCGCATGAAGAGTGATGCAGTAATTCGTATCACAAATTACTTAAATGTAAATAATGATTGTAATATGAATATGCATTTTTATGTGACATTGATTTGAGATATTTGTTTATTGTAATTATTGTTGAGAAGTAAGTTTTTAATGCCTTACTGAAACTGACAATAATAGCGCGCAATAATGCAGTGAGGGGGTGAGCTGTTTATCATTATTGGAAACGAGGAAGTTACGTAATGTTGGCGCGTTTTTCCGTTGAGAACCTTCTGGAATGTTTCCCTAGAGCATATGTATTCATAATTTTCATTGGATATTAAAATAGACGCTAATGTTGGCGCGTTTTATTAGCCAATAGTAACTCAGTTATAATCTTTAGGCATATCAGGGAGTGGGTGTATAAAAAGCCAAGTCAGAGGTAGATCGCGGCCAGTTCATCGAAAATCTCAATACATTACACGTCGCCTTCAGTCGGCCAGTTCATCAAAAATCTGTGTACACTACACGTCGTCTTCAGTCAGTCAGTTCGTCATATATCGGATACAGATTCACAAGTTACGCGCAGCAGAATTATGAATAATCTAAAGTGTTGTAAGGTTAATTATACAAAAAGTTGCAGTACGTGAATTAAAAGTGATCAGTAAGAAGTTATTATAACAGTTTCAGTTTGGCGAGTGTTAAGATCAAGGTATAAATGTGATAGTTATCGTGTTTGACAATAAATGTGTAAAACAAATTTCTTCATCAGTGTTATATTTGGATAAAAGATTCCTTTCCGTTTACACACTCTGATTCAAGAGACATGTTCGACTGAGAAATAATAGCTAGCCGGAGGACAGTAAACAAAACTTAAAATTCTTTCAAACACTTATACTACCACAAATTGCTAACACTAGATGGAGCTAGAAACCGAACAAATGAATGACGTCACAAGATGGCTTCAACACATGATGTAAACAAACATTAACATAATACCGTCGCAAATTGGCTACCACAACGTGGGGCTCAAAACAAATACAAATAATGTTATTACAAATTGGCACCCAGAACGTGGGGCAGAATAACCAGGAAGGGGCAGAATTAACCAGGAAGAAGTGAGATGACCAGGAAGGGGCGAATGGAGAAGTGAACTGAACTACAAGACGCAGATTCCAGAAACAACAAAAGGGACGACAGACTACGCGGATGATTGGACATCGTAATTCCGAGATTACAAGACAACAGGGAAATTCAACAACAGAACACCAAAACGACGTAGATTCATCATAATACAACGAAGAAGCAACATATAACCTAGGAGAGAGGGGCAGGAAGCTGGACATCAAAGTAACAGCAACAGACAGCATCACAAAGGTCAGAGTATCGTAATTTTTTTTTAGAAAACAAAAACAATGGCTACTAATAATATTGAAGAAACAATGTTGGAAGGGGATAGTGTAACAATTAGCTGTAATTCAATACAGGTTACAGATAATAGCTCAAACAATGTAGTATTTGAGGGAGGAAATGTTAGTGCAGAAAGTAAGAATAGAATAGCAGGAAATATTACTATTGATGCTGGTATGATGAAGGAAATTATGGAAATGCTGAGAAATATTGGTGAGAAAATAGATCAGAATCATAGGGAATTAAGGGAACATATTCGTAGGAGCTTTGAACAAAACAGGGAAGATATTGGTAGGAAAAATGAGATATTAGAGCAAAAGTAGATAAAAGCAGGGAAGAAATTGAAAAGAAAGTTACGAAGCTAGATAGTAGTATGCCAAAAATGAGTGATGAAAAGGAAATAATAGCAAGTGAGATAGGAGAAGTTTCAAAGAAAATGCTAGAAATGAGCAGGGAAATAGGTAACAAAGAAAGTGAGGTTAATACTAAAAGTGAACATGTTGACATAGAATGTACAGAGTCAGGTAGTAGAATGAGTAACATTTCAAGTGAGCTAAAAGAGATAAAAGAGGTTATGAATGTAGATGTGAATCAGGCGCAAGTTAATTTCAGAGGGGAGATATCAGAAATACAGAAGGAGACAGTAATGCAAAGAAATAAATTGTACCAATATGTTCAAAATGAAAACTCCAGTCCAGTACAGTTTAGTACAGATTTGTCAGAGTATTCTCAAGTTAAAAACATAGCAGATGAATTGAAAATGAAAGTTGTTAAAAGATGTATTGTTCAGGAAACTTTAGATTGTTTTCAAATGTTATCATGTGATGAAATTTCAAATGAATACAAGAGGTTATTCATGAACAAATTTTTGAAGGTTAGGATACGGCTACGAGTAATGTTTAGCCACAGACAATTTGATCCAGGAGGGTAAATAGCAATGAGATGTAAAGTAAATGCTGGATAGGTAAAGATGACTTGCAGAGAAATGTATTGGAACGTAAGAGGGTTAAATAAATATGTACGTCATTTGAAAAGAGAAATAGATTATATAAAAAAATAACATTTTTTGTAACTATAACAGTATTTGAAAATTAAGAATGTAAAGATTGAAACTTAATATGATATTAAAGTAAAAGTACGTAAATACAATTCCAAGAGTATTGTTAAAATAAAGTACAAAATAACAAAAATGGGTAAAATAATTAAAAAAAAACAAAAAAAAACAAATACTTATGTAGCAAACAGAAAAGGTGAAACATTGTCTAGATTTAAGAGATATCAATATATTTGTGTAGAGGGTGAATATTTTTGGTAAATATGTTTAATAATTAAAAAAAATTTCTTGAATTGATAAATTTTTGTTAACAATATAAGAAAGCAAACCATTTTTTGTAACAGTAATTAAATAATTCAGGGTACAGTATTTGCTATATATAAAAAAAATTGTAATGTCAGATTAAAGTCTAAACACATTAAACAAGAGCCAGTAAGCAGTGGCGAGATAAAAAAAAACATATGTCGTGTGTTAAATGCGTGTGAAGTGTTAAGTGAAAGTGATAGCGTGTGTTCCAAGATTTAGGAGACTAAAAACCCAATTATAAAATTTCCAAACAAGTTGTAAATATTTATAATTATGTTTCTAGTGGGGCATATGATGCAGTAATTTGTATCACAAATTACTTAAATGTAAATAGTGATTGTAATATGAATATGCATTTTTATGTGACATTGATTTGAGATATTTGTTTATTGTAATTATTGTTGAGAAGTAAGTTTTTAATGCCTTACTGAAACTGACAATAATAGCGCGCAATAATGCAGCGAGGAGGTGAGCTGTTTATCATTATTGGAAACGAGGAAGTTACGTAATGTTGGCGCGTTTTTCCGTTGAGAACCTTCTGGAATGTTTCCCTAGAGCATATGTATTCATAATTTTCATTGGATATTAAAATAGACGCTAATGTTGGCGCGTTTTATTAGCCAATAGTAACTCAGTTATAATCTTTAGGCATATCAGGGAGTGGGTGTATAAAAAGCCAAGTCAGAGGTAGATCGCGGCCAGTTCATCGAAAATCTCAATACATTACACGTCGCCTTCAGTCGGCCAGTTCATCAAAAATCTGTGTACACTACACGTCGTCTTCAGTCAGTCAGTTCGTCATACATCGGATATAGATTTACAAGTTACGCGCAGCAGAATTATGAATAATCTAAAGTGTTGTAAGGTTAATTATACAAAATGTTGAAGTACGTGAATTAAAAGTGATCAGTAAGAAGTTATTATAACAGTTTCAGTTTGGCGAGTGTTAAGATCAAGGTATAAATGTGATAGTTAACGTGTTTGACAATAAATGTGTAAAACAAATTTCTTCATCAGTGTTATATTTGGATAAAAGATTCCTTTCCGTTTACACACTCTGATTCAAGAGACATGTTCGACTGAGAAATAATAGCTAGCCGGAGGACAGTAAACAAAACTTAAAATTCTTTCAAACTCTAATACTACCACAAATTGCTAACACTAGATGGAGCTAGAAACCGAACAAATGAATGACGTCACAAGATGGCTTCAACACATGATGTAAACAAACATTAAAATAATACCGTCGCAAAAGAAGCAGTAATAACGAACCAAAAAAAAAGAAGACTCTTCAAAAAATTAGTGCAGAATAGGTTGAGAAGGAAAAGGAAGAAGAGGAACAACAAACAGCACATTATACGACTACCTCTACCATTCTTAGTTTCGTGGGTTATTCAAAAATTATTAATATAAAACCTGGTTTATTATCCAGCTCCTATAATTTACGGTAAATATTCCCAAAAATTATTCATTATAGGCATTGTCTTCGACAATCAATATATACACGAGTGGAAGTTTCCTATATCTCGTGTTTCCGGTGCAGATCGCATCCAGTAGATTGGTTTTACTGACGTTTCGTCCATCCCATTACATGGTATCTTCCATGCCTTTTCTTTTGGTGGCACATCCAAACCAGTCGCACCAACTGAGGATAATCGTCCAAGGCTAAACAGTCTCCGTACACAGTGTTAGTAGTATTTAGCATGCAAGGCAAAGGAGATAGGGTGCTGTGTTAATCAGAAGTTCGTGTATTTAGTGGTGGGGTTCTGCGTTAGTACTCCGCCAGAGATGGATAGTACTTTTATTTTATGAAATCAATGTAGCGGAGGGTAGAAATCTCCTAGGTGTTCCTAACTTCACGTGGCCACCATCTTCCAGAATGACAAGGTATGACTTTCGATAGTAGTAAGGTGATTGTGGGATTCAGTGATATCTCGGCAGTATGCTTTATGATGGTAACAGATGTTGCAGCTTCCTAACCATATTGTGGCGTGTTGGTCTCCAATTTTTGTAGTATTTTGCATATTCTGTTTGTGATGCCCCAGATGAAGGAGAGGCGAGCCGATTTATTCTTCTCTTTGCGCTGTGGTGCTCTTGCTTTGCTATAAGTTTTATTCTCCCTCTGGAGTATGCAGTTTCTCTAAGTACGTAATGTTTGTGTGGCATTTCGGCACACTGTGCACTGGGCTACATTATTTGAGGATTCCATTCGAAGAAGATGGACGGCACCTCTCCTCTCCACCAGGGTATTAAAGATGCAGCATTAGCTGGACAGGGCATCACACGCTGATTGATCAATAATTGAACAGGATCTTCGCAGCCTCACATACCTAACAGCAAGTAAGAAGCGAGGGATTGCCTAAGACGACTCAAAACATTCCGGCACCGCCGCTTCGCCACCGAAAGTAGGCCTGCATTCTGCCGGCATCCAACTCTGCCTAGGAGGCTGCCACAGCAGCTTCGCCTGCCAGCTTATCGCCGCCGCAGCAACTTTCAACCAGCACCGCATCTCGCTCAATAGCTTCGAAATCGCAGGTGCCTCACACTTCAAGGCACCGAAGGACTGGATGTAATGGATGCTTCAGTGGGTGGTTCATAGGGTTCCTCGTCACCTAGCACTGCACTATCTACTCGCCGCAGCCCAGTTGCTCCTGTCTTCTGCTCTGTAGGAATCCCGGGTACATGCACATACACTTAGGATACTCTCCACCCGTCTGCTTGGAAGTGGCGGGCAACGGCGTTTAAAGGTGGCTTTAACGTGGACTGCCCTCTTTAGGGCTGCATCTACGCATTAAGGGAAGCCCAGTGGAAGACCATCATCCCTATCGCCGCTGCTGTACATTCGGTCACGTTATCTCATCCTGTGTTACTACACAATGCTGCCACTTGTGGCGCTCCCTACTCCGGAACCGCCACAGGTACTGATCCACCTATAATGGCTTTCACCATTGTATAGATCAAGCGAGTACATTGGGCAGGACCTGTACGCGGAGGTCCTGGACATCAACACCCAATAAGGCAACCTGTAGGAAGCCATAGCGAACATCTCAAAATCCATTTCGAGTCAGCATGCAGAGACTTGTCTCCACCGAATCAGCAATATTGAATCCGGCCTCCAGGACGTTTAAGCCACCTCCGCTGCCGCTTCTCCTTCACAGAAGAGCTTAGGTCAACAACTTGACGCCGCCATCTCTACTCTTCGGTCCCTGGAGGATGTTTGCTCAACACGCACTTACACAAGTACCTAAAGACGCCAAACAAAATCTCAACATGTCCTACGCATTCCGTGCAAGACAATAGTATGCGCTGTCATAACTACGACAGCAGTCACATCCACCGACCACATGACAATCACGAACGACTACTTCCCTCCATGGATATGGAACTTCACGTCCAGGGACGTGCATCATTCTCGGAGGAGTGAGCGGATACAGCGCAAACTACAGCTGGTCGCAGATTACTGGGCATCCCTCAACGGCCATGACTACACTTCATGATTTGTCTCCTCGTGACATTCAACACAAACACAGTTGTGCACAGAAATTGCTTTAATAAAGTATACGTTAAATCCACAGGGCACCAGCCAGTACCTCAGTCATTCTGGGTCCTGTTAAATTCCTCTTATTCGTTGCTGCACTTCCGCTGCAGCACGATGGTATACGGATAATTTCAGAAGTGTTCATGAGGAATCCGCCCATTCCCGCTACTTACTTTCAATCCCAATCTAGAGTCTCCAAAAAACAAGAAGAAGAAAAAATCAGGATGCATTGTGCCCTGATGTGTCCACATTATGGGATTATAGGGTGGGCGAAACCAAGCCTCTTGTTGCAGTCTATAGTGGGCACACTTCACCTAATAGATATACACAAGAAGTGGATTGGACGCACGTATGTTTAAAATTAGGTTCATAATTATAAGAAGTCACCCATAAGTTAATGGGAAACAAAAAAATGCTTACCTTATTTTGAAGTACAGTATATAAAAATATAAAATAAAAGGGAAATATCGTGTACAGTACAATGCTCCGGTGTATATTACCTGGATGAAGGGTTCATTGAACAGGGTAACGTGTGTAGTTTGCAACTAAATGAAAGGCAACATAGGACCATGTGCTCACCACATGGCTGAAACACTGGAAGCATCACCTCCCTTTGTAGGGTTTTATACACAAAGGAGGTAGGTCGAAAGCTTTAAGAGGCAGCTCCTTCATCGACCTAACCTTGACCAGCGCCCGCAATACGACTAGGGGACATCCCACATTACTGACAACCACACTTGGAAGTTGAAGGCCTATAAATTGTTTAAAAATTCGTAAAATATCCTCAAATAAGTACTATTCAAGTGGAAAGCAGACTGAAGAATCGTAAATCAAATATACATTTTTAATAACTTGAGCCTTATGTGAAGAGTTAAATAATGAATATAATATATCCGCATCTTAAATAAGTCATTGTTTAAAGACAATATGTGCCGTTTACCCCCAAACTGTGTTATTTATGGACTCCTTATATACATTAATACAGTATATGAGTGATTGATCCCGCAATTTCTCATGTAAAAATGGAATGCTACTATTTGAAGTAGAGTTAAGCATTTTTGCTTAGAAAATATAAAATTCTATGTGAAAAATATAGTGAAAAAGCTGTGAACACAATGCTTCTTTCAGTAATTTTTGGGGGGCTAATATAACCTGCGAATAATTCGATCCCGGAATGCACATACCGGAAAAGAAACTGGTATTGGTATATATTTGGCGTAACCACACTTGACTTCGTGAGCTTTTCTTCAGTTAACATTAGAGTATACCACAATAGTCATCACCAGGTTCTTGCGTGTAAAGGTTCGCCGGCTTCCTGACAGCACATTGCGAAACACCAAGAACCTCTTTTCAGCTAATGTTAAGCGTACGTATTTGACAGCAGTTAGTTCTCGTGATGAGAGTTTCTCTTTAAATTCACTCAGTTTAAAAACTGTTCTGCTTTCCTCATTTCATCCCTTTTTACTACTAGTCATGTATTTCCACCATTCCATTAATATTTTAATCCTCGTTACAAATTATCTTGAAGCATTAATGGAGTGGTTTCAATTCGTTTTTCAATACAATTTATGTCCGGTCGTCACTATAAGAGAAACATTATTGTTAACGTACCCCAAACTACCGTTCAACTGAAGTTTAGTCAGACCTTGCGACATGGCTATGGAAGCAGTCTTGTCCCTATTTAAGCTGTCATTCATAGATATAATCATGCCAACATTATTATAGTAATGGCTGCAACCGCTTAACCACGTACCCCACCGTGGAAGAAGTGTTTGCGGATGTAGATGTTTGGCAAGGAATTCCCCACGAAAATGGCGTACCTTGGACGGGGAATTTAAGATTATGGACCACTGTTGGATAAGATGCTTAAATTGCTTCACTCTATTCACTGTATGCCGGGGTAGTGAGGAAAAGCAGAACATTTTTGTATTTTAGTCCCTTAGCAACAGCATAGAGTTTGTTTTTAAACAGTAGCAATTAGCTCGATCAGTCACTTTCTCCTGGATGTCCACTGCAAGCAGAGTCCACATCCAGCGACCTAAAACTCACACCTGTCGAGAAGTGACTGATTCATTGCTTATTTCGTCAATAGGCACAAAAATTGACTTACCCATAACGTAGTTCAAATTTTTTCAGACCTGTCTTCAAACGTGTCGTAAGCAGCGATGCAAATAGACTTTTTGGAGGTTACACCCTTCAGAAGTGTATCAATTTCTATACTGTTCCAAAAACGTGTTCAAGGATTCATTAATTATCGTAGTTAACGGGATATTTGCGATAACTAAAGCACGGAAAAGGCTTTGTAAAGTGGAGACGATTTATAATATTGCTCTACCACCTTGCCCTAAGAAAGCTGGGACTTCCTTTTCTCCGCGGCACAGGAACTGCTCTTACACGCATCTCACGCCCAACATGCTGTTAGACATGAAGCACTTGCTTTCTCCTTACAATATTTAACTTCCATCATAAAACACCTTCAATACAAATTCAGACACGGGTTGTTGCAAAAAGATCCTTTATACTTCTTGCAAAATTTAGAACAAGTACAAAAGATACGCCGCTTGAAAGATGTTAACAAGTGAATAAGCCTACAAGCTATTCGTCTCGAATGACCCGACAGCTTAAGAAGAGTTGAAGTTGAATGGTGTCAATGACTTTGTAACTTAAGGCAGTCACTGGTCACATGCTCAATTTGTATAATAAATCATTTGTTCAACTTCGTCTTACAAATCCTGAGAACACTTTATAATGTTTATTGGTTTTCCAATGTTTAAACAACGTGTTACGCTTGTGTACAGAAATCTGAATGAATATACAACACAGGAAAGCATATTTAAAAAGAAAAGAAGAGAAAGAAATAGACAGAGTTAGGTTTTAGGAAAGCATGTGGCCAAAATACGCTTAGTTCCTTTCTACTGCAGGAATCAACCCTACTACAAACATACGTGGGTTTTGAAATTTTGAGTTGTTGGCTCCAACACATCCTTTTGTATTTTTTCTTAATGTGTTTGAAATATACTAGGCTTTGCTTTAGGCATGTATATGGTCTAGCTTTCTTCCACAAACTGGACTCACACAACCTCCCAATCTCCATTGTTTGTTGAAGGACATTGTCACGACTCGGCATCGATCTTAATGAATCATTGCTGTCTATTGCAACTGAGAACTAGTGTTAAAAATTACTCGTAAAAAGGTAAATTTGCAAAAATAGTCGCAAAGACCTATAAAGACTAAAGAACCCATGATAAAAACGATATAGAAGGCCAAAAAGGAGAAATAAAAGCCAAAATATTCTGGTCTACAGTCCAAAAATGAATATACATTACTTTAAAACGGTAAACAGGGGCAAATAAACACCCAAACCTTCTAGCCTACAATGACCCAAAATGAATATATGTAACATATGAATATACCCATGTTCAGACACTCGAAAATAGAATTGTATCTAAACTTCCGAGCTTTATTAATAGCAAGACAGAGATTAGCTGAATTGACCAGAAGATGAAGACCATGATAAACCGTTTGGATAGGCCGAACATCAGGAGCTTGCTAGATTGAAAATAAGAATATTGACAAATAAAGTAAATGAATTTCAGAATAAATTAACGGCACACTCTGATACCAAAATTGCAAAAATGTTATTTTTTCAGAAATGTGTTCTAAAAACTAACACTATCTTCAACCTGTCTAGGATACGCCCAGTAAACATTACTTTTGAAATCATCTGGAAATTGGTGTAATCCAAATTCATAAGTGAAGAGCAATAACTCTAGCATGTGTGTTCCCAAACTTTAAATGCCCTTTTCTCCATAAATAAATTTTTGTTCTTTGTGGTGTACCTTTTGAAATAAATATTGTGCAATCCCGCTGAAATGTTAACTTGTTAAAGAAAACTCTGGATTGCTTTGTTGATCACTCTCATAAATACGCATTCTTACTTTGTAATTTCTGGTAATAAATTACATTCTCTACTACGTTTAGTATGTAGGGGAATTATTGTATTCAACCCAAGCATTCGATATTGATATTTTAACAGAAATACATGTTTTGAGGCTCCATTAATTAAAAAAAGTCTTTTACATAAAAATTCATATGTGAGTGTGTCTATCTGCATGTCTGTGTGTGTGTATGCGTGTGTGTGTGTCTGCGAACAACATACCTCAAAGTCGAAAAGTCGGATAATACCAAACTTGGTATTTAAGTTCAGTACCTTCTAAAAATGCGACACGAGGATTTTCAAGAAAATCCCCATAATCCAGATTACCCTTTACATGGAAACTTTTCGAGAATTTTGATTTGCTAAAAATGGTTCAAGCGATTTTTATTAAAATACCATACATTAAGGATATTTACGTGATAAGTAAAATTTATATATTCAATTTTCTGAGAGTAACCTGTGAAGACCACTTCATTTGGAAGAAATTTCATACAATGTTGTATGACTGGTAAACGATAAACGACAGACGAAAACGTACTACACAAAGAATGTAGATCTGTTTTAAACATATAATTTACTTAAATTAAGCCTTTTTACTATAAGCTGTTTCTGAGATAACTGTTATTAAAGGTTCGAATTGTTCATTTCTTGGTTTTTCTCTTAAAAGTCCTTTTAACGTTCAGTAGTTTCTCGCGATAGCCTGGAAACAATATGGAATTCTAAGGCCAGCGTATACCCTTCAGTTCCTAAACGTTTGACTATCGCTGTTCTTTTCAAATGTACAACAAAATGTGTAATGTAGCTATTTCTACAAGGGTTTATTTGGATTAAAATGTATTAGATAGAAAATTCAGCTTGAGTAGGAATAATTTGTGTATCCACTAATAGAACATAGAGGGTAGAGAAACTCACGTGAATGTATCACATAAGATATTTTTAGTTTTTCTACCATGTACATGGTAGGTAGGGAAGGTATTGCATTCCACTCAAAAATTCTATTCCGACATTTCAGTTTGAATATATTTTTTGAGGCATCCTGAAAAAAACAGTTATAGAAAAAGGTCCGTGTATGTGTGTCTCTGTGTCTCTATGAACGGCATACCTCAAAAACGAAAAGTCGGATAATACCTAACTTAGTATTTGGGTTCAATACCTTCCAAAAAAGCGACCATAAGATTTTCAAGAAAATCCCCATGCCCCAAGTTACACTCTACGTGGAACATTATTGGAAATGTTTTATTTTCTAAAAAATGGCTCAGAGGATTTTGACTAAAATACCCTATGTTACGGATACTTACATTACAAATAAAATGTATAACTTGAATTTTATGGAATAGCCTATGAAGTCTGCTTCATTCGGAAGCATTTTTGTATAATCTTGTATAACCGGTAAGCGTTAGACAAAGAGATTTCAACAAATCTAGATTTCTTTAAAACACATAGTTTGTGTTAAATAAGGTTTTGTGGCATAAGCCGTTTCTGGTATACGTTCTAAAATGCTCGAATTGTTCATTACTTTTCATTCTTTTTAAGTTCCACAGATTTTCAGTTGTTTCTCGCGATTGCATGGAAACAGTATGGAATTTTAAGGCCAGTACGTATATAGCGTCCGGTTCTTAAACATTTGACTATTGCTGCTCTCTTTGTATCCATAACGAAATGTGTAATGTAGGTATTTTTACAAAGCTTTATTTGGATTAAAATGTAGCTTTGGTAAGAATAGTTTGTATATCCATTAATAAAGATAGAGTCTAAAAAGTCATGTGAATGTATGATATTAGACGTTTTTATTTAGTTCTAATTTCGAAAAGTTCATATTTATAATAAATACTAATATTTTGGAAAATAAATTTATACGTTTATTGCATAGACGTATAACAACTACCAATACCGCGTTTCAGACGTCTATTTTAATTATTGTCCCAAATATAGCAGAAAACGTTCCCTTTATTACCATTCAGTTATTTGTAAAATGCAAAATACATAATTTTAATACTCATAACGATTCAATCTAGAACAATAAAATTTAAACCATCAATGTATCATAACAGATGCAATTTAACCAAAAAATTCATTAAAATTGGTTGATCAGGGAAGAAAGTCCATTTGGCTCCAGAGGGACCCAATGAACAACATGAAGGTGCTCGAGGACCATAGATACGTGTGTTACAACTAAAATCCTCAGGAGGAAGGAAGGAAGTTGAAGGAAGCACAAGAACCTACAGGCAGCATAGACGCGCGAAGTCCCGACACATTATCGGAGCTCCTAGAGAGGACGATTGACAACCTCTGCCGGTTGTCACGAAGGAGAAACCATTCCAGCATTCGCCTACCGACGACAGAACACCGAAAAGAAACCCAAGATCAGGGTGGGCAGCCGACGAGAATCGAACTGGGGACCTCTTGAACGTGAGCCATCTCGGTCGGTGGATATATGTACAACTATGGAAGAAAAATGAAAATTGAAAGATAGTATAGAATATGAAGATATATTATCCTACAGTGGTGTTCCTCAAAACAAATAGGTTCCTCAGGGGTTGCAATATTGATAGGGATGGGGCCTCGAGGCCGTCGATGCATCGACACTCGCTGGTATCGAAGTATGTCTAATTGTAAAACAAACTTTGGATGCTTTTCAAGTTTTAAGTTTTGTATTATTTAAGTTGTTGCGTTTAACTTTATGTTGGATAAGCGATAAACGGAGTTGAGACTTGATGTTATTGCCTCACACGCGTATCTAAAGGTTTTCTGGACTACAGTTCTGGATAGATCTTGACTCCTTTTCTTAAGTGTGAAACAACACAACATTCCGTAGACTTGTGTCTAAATGAAAACATGCCAAGCAATGGTGGAAGGACTAGAGTTACTCATGTAACACGCAGCATTAACTGAGTTGATAATAAAGCTGATTTAGCCGACGTACTAAATCATGTTTCTGCAACAGCCTGGCTTGGTGACTCACTCTCTCACCTACTGCGGTGACCAAAATCTGTGAACACAGCAGAAACAAATCACAACTTAGGACGCCAGACAATACAGCTTGTTAGTTTTAGTTGTTTGAGTTTTACAAGTACACTTGGAGATCAAGAGGAGTAAATCAGTAATATACTTAATTCTCATTAGTAAAAAGCTATTGTCATACCTGAAAGACACGTGTGTATATGGAGACTGCGATATTAGGTCCGACAATTTTTTTGTACCAAACAAATGCATATTTATGAAGAAAATAAACAGAAGAAGTTAAAAGTAATTATAAAGCACTCCTTCTTCAGAAGGAGCTTATAAGGAGATTGTAATGCTTGCAAATAAGCATTTATATGAACCAAAGACTACAAACGTGAATGAAGAATGGCAAATTGTTGAGCGTTTAATTACGAAAGCAATATGATTAGTTTTAGGGAAGTGTGATAAAAAGGAGGAGGAAAATAATGCAATTTTATAGTGAATGGTCTGTAAAAGTAATAAATATATATTTCAAGTACATCCAAATGAACTCCAATGAAGGTAAATACAACTACAAATGCGCTGTTGTAAGAGAATTAAAACGTGAAAGCTGGGACAATTATGTAAATGCCATTGAACATAACTGCCATAGCAGACCAGACAAAGCCTATAAAATTCTGAAATATTTTAATTCAACAGTAAGAGCTATAATAAAACTAAATAATATAACTGAAGAAAACTGGGTTACGTAATATCGCAGCTTGTGGGCAAACGAAGATGAAGATTTAAGTACTGCAGTGCCAGAGATTGATGCCATTGAATCCGATGAACTAGATGAAGCCGCAAAAAATGTCTAAGAATAGAAAATATCTAGGCCTAGACCACATAAATGTTGATCTCCTGAATTATTTTATGTAATGTTATTTCTTGTATTTATTTTTTTAGAGCTGCTTATACTTTATGTTTATAAATAGTAAATGTGAGATTCTTAGGTATAATCAATATCTGTCGGAAGACCTGTTCAATTCCAAAGCAATAGAAAAATGGAATTCTATGTACCATATTCAAAAAGGGGGGGGGAAAGAATTCCAAAGCAATAGAGGCTTATGTCTGTTAAGGAAGTTGCACAAGGTCTTCGCTAAGATAATAGCTCGTCCATTTAACGTTATAAATGAAAACCTGTTAAGAGAAGAATGAAATAGTTTTCGTAAAGGGCGTTTATTTTCTAAACGTATAGTCATAATAAAGTGAATTACAAGAGATGTACGCCAATTTAACCTCCCAACTTATACGTTATTCATAGATTACCAAACCCATTCGCTAAAATATCATGAAAGAAACTTTGGGAAATTATATATGTTAAACAGAATTCTATGAAAACCTAATAAGCTGATTCAAATCCTATATTTTAAGAGAAATCTGAGAATCCGAGCAATAGATAAATCAATAAAAACTAATCGAACGGGCTCATTCTCCCCTGTAGTATTTAATGTTTACACCGACGAAGACATTAGTAATGACAAGAACAATAACTAAGATTGTAAAATAGACGACGTAGTCATGACTGCATCATTTGCAGACGACTAAGTGGTTTTCACAGTACTAAAAATGAAGTACAAATTAATTCTTAAAATTAAATGAAATGGCTAGTTTTGATATTACGAGAATTTCTACCAATAAAACCAAAGTAATGAACTTTATAGGGACAAAAATGGAAAAAAGTATTAACAATAGACTAATACATCCGATAAATAACTGGATTCAGGACTAAATATATGCTACTGTGAGGAAAACATTATAAATATAAAAAAAGCATTTTATTGATAAAAAACTTTTGGATAATAAGAATATTAAAAAAGAAAACTTTTAGCTCCGTACAGCTGAAAACTAACGTATCCATATGAATACTCGACAATCAACAGATGAGAATGAACGAAAAATGGAAACCCTGAAATGAAGTTCTTACATTCAGTAAGAGATTAGAGGTGAATAAACAAATAAATAATGAATAAATAAAAACAGGTTTCATCAGAATCAATCAAAAATTTAAAACGCAATTGACTTAATCATATTGGAAGAATGCCGGCCAACTAATTACCATACGTAGACGGCTTGCTAAATTAAAGGAAAAATGCATGTTGGCTGACAATTATCACGTTGGGGAGATTGGATTCTCTGTATTTTAAAACAGTACAACGGCCTACATTCCTTAAGCACAAGAAGTAGAAAAACAGGAAGAACAAGAAGTATCTTGCTGCCATAACGCTACACAGACACATGTATTAGACATAAACTGTACTTCTTATTCAGGTACTAGCATGTAATAAATCTCATCTATAATATAATACTTTCAAGATATCACAAATCTAAAAGGAACGAAGACTTCATAGAAATTGCAATATGCATTTTATTCTTCATATCTACATCTAAAATACAGGATTTTAATCAAAACATTTATAGACTTTTTAAGAATATAAAACATAAGAATAATGTTTCCAAATAAAGGATTATTTAGGCTGGACGGAAGTGCATGACAATATTCACGTTGCGTGCTTAAAGGTGTTAGTTGTATGGATATGAAAGTATTTAATCTATTTTCATCTACTCACACAGCGTTCACAATATGACAGCATTGAGGCCGATTATCCTTGAGGGTACTTACAAATAAGGAAACTGTATTTTAACAATCCTTACGAAAATGAGATTCATTTTCAGATATGTGTGTGATGTTGATTCACTGCATCACGTTTTAGTGGATACTACTCTCCTTTTAATATATTTTCTTTCATTTGGCGTGTATTGCTTGCTCTTAGGCAGACTACCGATCCAAGGCATTGCCTTGTAATTTCTACAAAAACGAGGGTAGTCCGATAAAGAAGAAGAAGAAGAAGTAACGTGCTTTAAAATAACATTTACAAAGAAGTACTGATGAAATAATAAAACATTATCCTGAATATATGTATGTAATTAACAACCACAAACATTATGGTTATTTATATTTTGAATGAATAATTCACTCTAATACACATAACTGATGAACTACGCGGAATACAAAAACACAATTTTTGCTTTCTCTAATACGTATAGTAAGTAGGGGAAGTATTGCAGTCCACTCAAAAATTCGATACCGAGATTTCACCGGAAATACATGTTTTGAGACCTCCTGAATCCCCCCCCAAAAAAGAATTTTTGGAAACATGTCTCTGTGTGTGTGTGTGTGTGTGTGTGTGTGTGTGTGTGTGTCTGTCTGTGAACAACATAATTCAGAAACGAACAGTCGGATAAACACCAAAGTTGGTATTTAGGTTCAGTATCTTCCAGAGATGAGACAGGAAGGTTTTCAAGAAAATCCCCCAACCCAGATTACCCTTTACCTGGAACATTTTTCGAAAATTTTAATTTTCTCAAAAACGGCTCCAACGATTTTGATTAAAATATCATACATTTAAGATACGTTTATGACAAATGAAATGTATATCATGAATTTTCTGTGAATGTCTCCAAAAGCACTCTTCATTGTAAACGACTTTTGCATAACTGGTAAACCATAATACATAGACGAAATTTTACTACACAAAAAATGCAGATCGCGTTAAAATACACAATTTATGTCATATACATTTTTTTGTTGAGTGAACCATTTTCGAGATATTGCTTGTTATTCCCTTAAACTTTCCAATACTTATACTTTTTCTCAGATGGGAATTCGTTATTCATTTCTTTTTGTCCTGGTAATGCAAAGAGAATGGAATACTCACATAGCAACCAACGCTTAAAATATTTGACTATCGCTTAAAACCTACCATATTCCCCTTGCATCTACAAGAAAATTAGCAATAAGATTAACATCTCGATATCTCGATTAACATGAAGCATATGGAGAGTAAGCGTTTGTAAGAATAGTTTGTACAAGAGTAGAGAAAGTCATGTGAGTGTAACGCATCAGATTTTTAAAATATTTCAATGGGCGTGTGTCTTTGTCTACTTTTCGTGCAAGAATGGATAAACCGATTGTTGGGAAATTTGACGAGATACCTTAGGACCCTCTTAGAAAATAGATGGCATCTTACCTACTTTGCGCAAAGAGGGTGTAATGTGGCCAAAATCAAAAAAATGAAAATATGGTTATTCTTATTAACCTTTTTATAAATTGCAAAGTATCAGTTTTGTAACAAGTTTGTTGTTTACAAACTATGGATAGTATGTGTAAGAAGTAATATCTATTTTTGTTACTATTATTTACATATGCTCATGTCTATAAGAAGTGGCTCATTCCCCTAGATTGCAATAATGTTTGCCACCTTCAGGTAACCAAACTTTGACTACATCCAGGTAACATCAGTTCTCCGTGCGATTAAAATAAAAATAAAATAAAATCTGCAATACGACGTCCTGGCATCCAGTTGCCTACACGAAGACGAATATTGCGAACTTTATAATTCATTAACATATTATGTTTTTTATCATACGTCATTATTTTACACATATAACTGATATACTAATAAATAATAAATAATAATAATAATAATAATAATAATAATAATAATAATAATAATAATAATAATAATAATAATAATAAATGGAAAAGTAATAAGGATGGAATAAAGTAAATCAAACAGGATAACATAAAATAAAGTCATATATAATAATTCCCAGTTATTATTATTACTGGAATCCAGTAGCATAAATAACTGGTGACCAGTTATTAATCTATGTAACTATTTCTTAAGTTAAGAAACACTATAACGTACAGTACTGCTAACAGCACAGACTTATTTTATGCGAGATTTCTCAATATTAACTGTTCGTTATGGTGAATTACAATTAAAATCTTCCAGTCCAATTACTTACTCTAACTAATATCTCTTCACCCTTATTAAAAAATATAGTTAATAAAGTCCATTATTAAATTACGTCTTTAACTGCTTTAACAATGTATACGTATATATATTATTACTTCAGTATATCAATTCCGATTACAAATCCAGATAGATATCCTTCTATTTCAAAGCTACAAACCAAAATTTAATTCCCCTCCCCAATTTAAATTACTTCTGATTTAATGTATAACATTAATTTCCTTAATTATATATTTATACATTATATATTTCATTACATATTTCACATCACTCTCTTTCTCTTTTTAGTTGCTTCACTTGTTCCCCTTCTCACTAATTTCACTGACATGTATGATATCTATTTAATTAGTGCACCTTCACTCTTGACTTATTCACCTTCTTTAACACATATGCGTTAATAATTAAAGCACGTTTACATCCTTGTTGTGCTATATAAACCAATCCCACTTCCATTTTCATTTTAGCAATATACAACACTTCCTCGACAATTTCCTTTTCTGCTGACTGATACTATTCCGCCTTCATATGTCCAAAATCCTCAATTTCCTGCATTTCACTCCTCTTCTGCTTTCCTCTTCTATAACTTCTTCTACACCCCTTCCACCCTGCACCATCTTCCGTCATCCTCTAATTTCCAATTATATTCATCATAAATTTCCTATTCTCCCATTCTGAATTTTATCTCCTTCCCTTCATTCCAATTATTATCTTTCTAATAATGTATACTGATGCCCCCTTAGGTTTCTGTAGTTTTAATTTTCAATTTCTTCTTCCTCCTTTTCACCACCTTCTTCCTCTTCATATGTTGTTGTGCATTATAGTTATCATCCGTGTATCAATTATTAGATTTAAGGATGGATGGTTTCGAATTATGTCGGATCCTTTAATTCTTCGTTACCTTTTGTGTGAGTTATTATTTTCAATTGTTCAATTCTCTCTTCCTAGGCAATTGTAATAATTATGCTTGCTAATTTGTCTTAATAAATATAAAAGCCTTTGTTTCTTAATATATGCAATACTTCATTCCCAATTAGTTGAATTCTGGCTCAATTACTTGTTCTCAATATTGCGGACATTCAAACAGGATATATTCGTCTGTGTTTTGTATGTTATATACATATATATATATATATATATATATGTTGGATGTCTTGTTGATCATTTCATAATATGATCTATAAGATTCATATGCGATAACTTAAATAATTGGTCTTCTGGTAGGTTGAATAATAACATCACTATATTCAGTGATTTTATTAAATAAACTATTAACTCTCCTTCCAGCTTCCATAGTATCTCAATCATGTTGGCAATTTAGTTTAATAAACGGCTCAATTTCAGCCACATTTTTACACATTCTTCCAATTGTTTTTGTTACTATTCACATTTCGATCTTTTTTAACCCAAATTTTTCTCCCTTCAACTAAATTAAAACATCAACGCTCAATTAAAATCTCTATGTGACTATCCTTAAAAGGAATTCAAAGAAACAAAAACAAACCAATGAACTATGTTATAATCGATGTGAAATATAAGGGTAGTTCGGTTACCGCCTGAATGAAAAAGATTCAATACAATTGGTACACAAGGAAAGACTAAATACATGCAAAATTATTTGGCCTTCTAGAGGAAGGGGTGAAGAATTATTTGCATGTCATTAAACTGGACGGCAGCTACAACATTTATAAGAGCTGTCATCAGCGACATTGGGATCAAATTTAAAGTTAGTACCGCTATCGAGTAGGAATTGGAAACCCGACTTAAGAAAACGGTAGTGTAGCATGGAAATTAAAAGTTTGGGAATATTAAAAGAAAGAAAAAAAAGGTGGTAAACTTTCGTGTTTATTTATACTTCTTTATATAAAGTGTTTTAGTTTTTCGCTAAAATCCAACAAATCATTGCCTTAACGGTACTCTGCTGATCCGAACATGGAAACTAGCTTATATTCTTACCCTTCGTTAGTTCGGAAACACTTTTCTGGAGGCAAAGTACCCTGCTATTCTACTGGCTAGAATTATGTTGAGAAACAGAAGATGACATGCTGACAGAGGGTGGGGCTGGATTTGTCTCTGCCAAAATAAACGGCTCCGTTCCATAAGGGCCACGTTTTGCATGTCACTATACGTAAGCCGTAACACGAGAAACAGTACAGTTATAATCGCATTTCAGACGTATTGATGTCTTCTGTTTCATCTTTTACTTGTGTTTTAATTTTAATTAACTCGTAGAAAATTTAAAACATTCTATGACTTTCAAGTTGCACAGAAAGGAGGCTTGGCACGAGAGAAATAAAGGAGAATAGAGTAGATTGCAAAAGAGAATGAGGAAGAACAAACTATGCTGAGGGAGAAGAGAAGGGAGAGGAGAGGATCTGGACGACGAACGTCTTTTCTTCTTCCAGGAGGCAAAAGAATGGATACGGACAGTTAATCCTGAATTCATAATATAGATTGTAATTACCAGGAGATAACAGGAGTACAGTTAATTTTCAAGGTGTTTCAGAAACATTTCTGGTTTATCTTTGCACGAGAGCTGCTCACACGTAGTCAAGGTGCAAGTTGCATCTCAAATGGCAAGGCATCTGCTAAAGCTGATCACGGAGCATGAGATAATTCAGTTGTTATCTACTACATGGAAGCATTCTACAATGGATTCTATCCCGTATGCCTTTTACATAAAGCATTGTAAAATCATTGGAACCAGTCTTTATTGCAGTGTTAAATTATATCCTGTCAACTGTATCTTGTCCTGAACACTTCATGAATGGTGTTACAGTGCTGCTTCCATAAATACTATCTCCAAAATGTGCGACATACTATCATGCTATCACCTTATAGAATAAAGTGTATAAGATATTGGCGAAGGTACTGGCTTACCACCTGGAAGCACTTCTCATGGCAGTTTTGCACAACTCACAAATAGCAGTTGCGCCTAACCACTCTATCGCACATTCTTTGGTGTATTTCATAAATTTGATATGCCTTTTTCACTTTAACATAAACCTGCTTTTATAGTTAACGTTGACTTTTCAAAAGCCTTTGATAATGCCCGGCACAGTTATAATTGGGAAACGCTTGCTGCTATTGGTTTTCCTGAAATGTTTCGGCGTATGTTTCAAAACCTTTATAGTTGAGCGATAACATGCATATTGTTTAAATGGCTCCTTCTCCTGTGAGAATTTAGTGTCGGTGCGTCCACCATTGATAGAACTGTTCGTATTGACCACGATCAGTTTATTTATGCCCTTGGAAGCCCAGTTAGATGGTGAAATAATTCGAAGGACTAAAGCGGGATGAGGGATATGCTGATGACGTAATCGTGTTTGTTAAAACACATTCAGGATATTTATTGTTTGAACCATATTCTCGCAGCGTATTGTCTGAAGAGTGGTGCTACATTAAGCATGCATCTGAAATAATGCTGTTAGGGTAATGTCCACAAACTTTTGCTCCTGGACTTATGTCAGTTGTTTCCATGTGAATATTTTAGGAGTTGTACTTTACCATAACCTCCAAGAAACTGTTGTACATACACGGACGGACAAACGTAGTGTACTACGTCATAAATTAAGCGAACACTGTACAAGGAGATTACATTTAGTATGGAGTGTATGGTACGTAAATCTCTATGCTTTCATTAATCCTATTCTATTGTTTCTGAGAACTAAAAGCCATTCCCAAAAATTTGAAAAACCCATTGGTTATTTTCTATGGCATGATTAATCTATCGAGTGGTACGGAGTTAGCTGTGAATACCGGTTATAAGAGGTGGGTTGAGCTTGGCAGTCGTTGAACCGAAGTGTTCAGCATTTCTGATTTCAACGGCCTTCACTAGATCTTATAGATCTGTCACTGTTCCGGATCCAGCTATCACGCTACTAACTTTAACTGAATTTGTGCAACATTACACTCTTTGGAACCAGAAATTCTTCCTGTCAAACAAGCATGATCTATACAGAGACCCCTTGAACCAACAGGTTGCTACTCCTTCCGTGCAACGTAAATCCCGGAACGTTAATGCAAGGCTATAACAGGTGGTCCACACAAACCGTCCTAAATGAAGTTATTTTATACCGGAAAGTGAGAATGCCAAAAGGTTTTCGTAAGCAGAACGCTAAAGTGTCCGCCATACAGATAGAGAGAGGGGACCGCTAAATGAAAGACCAATGCTTGAAAACGAGCAGTTTAAATACTATTACTGATCCCAGAGCTCATTCGGTAGAGAAACTGCCTGCTATATGAGCTGTTCCGTGTTTGATTCCGGTTCGCCTCCGGACAGTTGTCCTTAGACACAAACATTTCACGGTATGCCCAGATTCTGGTGAGCGTACTTATGTGTGTGTGTGGGGGGGGGGGTGTTATCAGTTATTTAATAAATAATTCTCTCATTAAAAGGAATTCAGGATTGCCGCTACGACGCAAACCTAGGAACACGTTTTAAGTCATTTAGTTCCATAATAATTAATGTACAATGAGTACAACTAGATGGCACCAATTTGTACCGTTCAGTTAACAAGATTAAACGAAATTATGCTTTATAGCATATATGTACTCTTAAAGCTGCGTCAGAATTACATTATTTTGTATTAGTGCATTATGCATAATGCCGCCATGGTGTACAAATTGATGTACGCCCTTTCAGGCACACATTGTACTTGGAATTATCCATAATTTTGAATATTATTTCTGTATGCCAAAAAAAAAACAAAAAAAAAAAAAAAAACAAAAAACAAAAAAAAAAAAAAAAAAAAAAAAAAAGAACCCCCAGGAAGATAGATGCCGTATTAGAAAAACTTCAGAACACAGCCTTCGAGACTGAGCTGCAATTTGGTGGATCTCCGCAACCGCGCGACGCTTATCAATACGAGACCACCACATAAACACCTGTCTTACAGGCAACCACGCGACGCTTATCAGTACAAGACCACCACATAAACACCTGTCTTACAGGCAACCACGCGACGCTTATCAGTACGAGACCACCACATAAACACCTGTCTTACAGGCAACCACGCGACGCTTATCAGTACGAGACCACCACATAAACACCTGTCTTACAGGCAACCACGCGACGCTTATCAGTACGAGACCACCACATAAACACCCGTCTTACAGGCAACCACGCGACGCTTATCAGTACGAGACCACCACATAAACACCTGCCTTACAGGCAACCACGCGACGCTTATCAGTACGAGACCACCACATAAACACCTGCCTTACAGGTTTCCACCCGACGCTTATCAGTACAAGACCACCACATAAACACCTGCCTTACAGGCAACCATGCGACGCTTATCAGTACGAGACCACCATATAAACACCTGCCTTACGGGCAACCTCGCGACGCTTATCAGTACGAGACCACCACATAAACAACTGTCTTACAGGCAATCACGCGACGCTTATCAGTACGAGACCACCACATAAACACCTCTTACAGGCATCCACGCGGTGCTTATCAGTACGAGACCACCACATAAACACCTGCCTTACAGGCAACCACGCGACGCTTATTAGTACGAGACCACCACACAGCAGTACTACTTCAATGGCCTTTAACTTTGTACCTGCACTGCCCCGTTTGTAAACCGGCGATGCAGCAACCTCTTTTGCACTACGTAGGCGAAAAACATAAAACTGCAAAGGACGGCTTGTTTGGGCCACCTGGCATTGTTGTTGTTCCGGACTAAGTGCGTACTACTAATTTTGATGTGGAAGTATATGTAACAGTTAATAACATCGTTCCTACAGGAGAGAAACAGTGTATCGACATAGAATACATACACATGGTGACTGAGTTTTGCACGAGACCAGACACTCTTCAACACCGTTAGTTGTATTGTAAGGTGACCATCGCTTTCTTGTTAGGACTCATGAGTGCCCCTTGGTGTTATGCATTACATGTTGCAACTGAACACGATAAAACAGTTTAGCAAAGCCAATAACTTTGTTAGTCTTGATCCATATTTTAGACAGTTATGAGTTCACACGGAGAGTGAAGTCAGAACCATTGCAACACAATGAGATCTCAGTTTGAATCGGGAAGATGATGATGTCAACTTGTAGCAATAACTTTTGATGTTGTTTACTTTACCTGCTTCTGATGTCGTCTTGTGTTTGCTCGTTCTGTTGTCTCGTGCGTCAGGTGCTCCAGTGGTAATCTACGAGATCTTTCTCCCAGGATTTTTGTGAGCGTATTATTAAAGAATACCACCGGCTTAAATTGAATGAGAAATTTAATGTGATCTGATACTTGACCTTTTCAAGCAAGTTGCCGACCGTTTGAGACAAAGAATGAAACTGACTATGAGTCGTTACATTTGGAATTGTAGCAACTGAATTATGTACCTGCTAACCTTTGGTGTATCAAAGCTACGCTTTGAAGTAACTGTTTCCACAGTAAAAGAAACTACTAACATAAGTTGCTGTGAGTCGCTAAAATGCTAATGGATAAGATCCCTTGCAATAGCCGCTACTCACACAAGCGCGTCACTGAGTGGTTAAAATATCACGCGAGCAAATACCGCTGACGGTACCACAGAGAGTAACTGTGCGCATGAAGGTTTGCACGAACTAATGTAAGCACCACTACCGGTACGAGAGTCACAGCAATTCTCTAATCTAATTACTCTCCTTTTTATTAGTTAGGCCACGCCTATATTAGAGTTCATCCAACCAGCATTCTACCTTATACGTTACCAAATCCCAAAGTCTAATTATGCGTATGTGACACTGTTACTAGACAATGGCTCGCTTTTCTAAGAATTTCCTCTGCCTCTCTAGTTTCCAGAATTGGCCTACGTACATGTGTAGGCGTACTGAACTTAACTCTAAACTGCCTTCCCACAAATCCTTAAAATGCTATTCGGTTGCTATGTAACTTCCTTGCATGCCTCGCTAATGACTGTTTTTCTTTTCGAGCAAATTTCTCAACTCAAGCTTGTTACATTAGAAATTGATTTAGTTTACTGAAATCATGTATTGCAATTATTTGTTTATCTTACTATCATTTCTTTACTTAATTATTTGTATACTTCCGTCAATAATTACGGTATTAAGAGGGTAGTAAAAAGGTAGTTTGTGAGCAGCAAGGTTAGAACTGAAAAGGAAGCTTGGTCCTGGCACGTTGGTAAAAAAGCATGAATCAGATATGAGACAAAGAATTTCAAATCCATTTTCGAGTAAATTTGTGTTGTAGAGGCTGAAGATAAGAAACCGATAGAATGTGCAAAATGCAAAAACTGATACATTTTTTAAAAATACATTTCAAGCAGCACAGGATTAATAAGTTATGATGACAGTAATTGCTGACCGTTAAATGCACATAGGCGATCTCAGTCAATTAGTAAAACCGACAGGGAAGAAGCTGTAATGTGTGATAAAGATGGTCGTCCATTTTACATGTGGCTGTGCAGGGTTTCGTATACCTTAGTCAGATACTAATCAATATTGTAGCTAAATATGAAGACGCCATTTCTAATCTAACAGCAGCTTTCAAAACAGTTACTGCCATGGCAAATGAACTAAAATTGAAAATAGTTCCCTAAAGTAACGACTACAATGGCTGAAAATATGTGTGCTGCCATCACAGATATATGATTGGATGACTTCAAGAAACATCACTTACGGCAATTATATTGAGTCCTGGACCTTAAACACTGTGTTGTTATTCTGTCTTTCCATCCGGACATTCCCAATACCGGAGAGAATAATCATTGCGATATTCTGGAACATATGGCGAGATAGACATTGGAGCCGATTACTGAAAAACGTTGCTACAAGATAAAGTAACCAATGTATCGATTATCATGAAACACATAATATATTTACTAATCAGACACATGCATTTGATGATGTGTTACGTACAGAGATACCAGCAATTCAGAGCTGCATAGATGCCACCAAAGATTTATTTTAAAAGAAAGAGAATTTTTGTCGTCTAGGTAAGACCCTAAAATTGCAGTATTCAACAAGATGTAACAGTTGTGTGGAGATGCTTGAGTCAATACAATCTGAAATTAAAATATTGTAAAAATTTTGGGGAGAGAAAATGTTAGTCAGAAACATAACGGTTACGATCCTGGTCCAGCTGCAGCCCTCATACATTTATTAGATGTCTTCAGAGAGGCTTCAAATACCTTGAAAGGTGCTAATGAGTTCAACATACAGCTAGTGCTACCATGCTTCTTTCAGTTTCAGAAAGAAATGTACGCTAAAAGACAGTGATTGTAAATAAATTACGTTTCTAAAGACTAGGACTATAAGATTTTTGAAAGAGAATGCATTTGCTCCATAAGATAACTACTTTTTTGTACCAAAGTACCGGCCGCTACAAAGCTTACGACCTGGAAAGGAAAGGAGGTATACAGTGCTGTAAAACATGTGCTTGGAGACAGAGCATTATTCGAAGATACTGCCTCCTCAATAGCACAATCCTGAAACTTGAGTACTGGTCGGATGATGAATCCTTTAGAGTTCTGCTATTTGCAGAAAAAGTTCATTTTACCTAAATCTGTTGATTCTTTGAGGTGGTAGAAAGGTAAAAGTCAAAATTATCCTCATCTGGGCTATGCTGCAAAACGAGTGTTTTTTATTCCAGTTACAGTGCCTCATGTAAAAGATGCTTTAGTTCTGCTACATTATTTCTTTCAGAAATATGATTTAATTTGGATGCTCGCCAGTTCGTGATCTTGCATTCCTGCATCAAAATAAAAAACATTAAAATGATTTAACTTACATTCCACGTTCAGTTTTGGAAGCTGATTGTCCCAGTTTAATTTTTGTAATACACCGTATATTACTGAATGAACTGACAAAAAGAAAATCGAGAAAGATATAAGCTGAAAAATACGCATGTGTAAGATATATTTTTCTGTCATTTTAAAATCAAATATTTATTAGACGGTCGGTTTTCAGATTAAATTCATTTGTGTTATTGGAATACATTTATTAAGCATTGTTATTTAATTATCAAGTAATAAGGACTTATTACTTTATTTTCACTTCAACATAAATAAGTGTTGTGTTGGATAGAATGGTAAATAAAGTTTGAAAATTTTACTAAAATCAATACAATTCTTAGTAATGTTTATTATTAAGGGTGATACGTTGAAGCGAAACGACGGTACCGTATAAATATTAGTTATTCCTTTTAGTTTTATTAATACAGTTTATGCACCAATAAATGACACGGAGAAAGATATGCTGAAAACATGTGGAATTAGCTAGCAATGCATACTGCAACTGCAGCAGAGCAAGGTACTGTGCCGTAAACACCAGGCAATAACTAATAGAACCGCAATAACAAACCTCTCGAGAAGCACGTTTGCGAGCGAAACAATACGAGAAAATCTGCAAAAGTGAAACTCTTTGACCAGATATGGTGTTGGGTTATGTACCGAATGACAGTAATGGGGGAAATAGGAACAATTAATCGCCCGTTGGAGTTCTCGTTACTACAGGTTCCTGGGAAACCATCTGCACTACGAGATCGTGTACCTGGCTAATGTTTGCTGCATTGTATTCAACAGTGGAGGTGAGCCGTGTTGTTACTAAGATGGAGTTACCAGCTCTTGTTGTTTTCCTGCGCTCCTACAGTATGGGTTAGTGGAGAAAATTTGTCATCATCTCGTTAAAAATTGAGAGACCAGCTAACTATCTACACACACAGAAAAAAAACCAAAATAACGTGTAAATTTTTTAGTTCCCTTTTTATTTTCATATTAAAGCTGTAACACATATGTAAGAAAAAACAGAATATATTGATTAAATAAATGTTTGAAAGAAACTATATGTGGGTCCCAGTGTTATGTGCTATTTAAGAATTTACATATTTACCAACATAGTACGGGCTGCACATTAGGTAAGAAAAAGGCAATAAGTCCGCCTTGGAAATACAAACTAAATTGAAATATAATTGGACTTCATTTGAGCGAATGATCAGCTGTAGCTAATTCAGATAGATGACCAGACGTCATTAGAAGACTGCTGCAAGTAAAGGTATAATTAAAGGCGCATAAGACATCACGTGTTTGTATCTTATGTCTTGTGACATAATCAATGCAAATTACGTCTTGTGCAAAATAAAACGATAAATTTTGGCGAAACTTAAGGAAGGAGTTAAAGATAACTAGAGCAACAGATAGCTATTCTCTCACATGCTTCAATAAAATGTGCCTTAATGGTTTAGTTTGTAAACCAGAATGTGGCAGCAAACACAGAAAATATATATATACACACACACTCTCTGCTGAAATAGGCTTTAATGAATCAAAATAGTACTATAGTTTTAACTTGCCTTTGGAAATGGAAACACCTCCTAATATGACACCGTATTAGTTCTGGTAGTTTAATAGAATATGTAAAATCTAACCGCTTAACATTGAAAGTTTTCTTTATTAAAGTCAAAACCTCAATAATGTTATTTTCACCACCAACGGATGTTGCGAAACAAAAGTACGTGTAAGTAAATTCAAGGATCTTTTAGATGCATCACTGCTAGAAGCTGTATAGTACAATTTTTGACACGGCAACCCTCGTAGGCCTACCAATTCACAAGAGTATGACAGGCTATCCAGCCAATTCGGGAATATGTAGTCAGTAACATGCTTCCCAAGTCAGAATATTGTTTTTGTCACCTAGAGACCGCTACCACTCGTAGCTCCTGAAACATGTCACACTCATTAGTGGGCTCAAAAATCCGCATCTCCATGTTTGGGTTCGAAACCACACGCATTTTTAAGCATAGGAAATAGTAATCAAAGCTTCCGTACATGCATTTCCTACGGCATAAGATACATGTATTTGATGTATTTTCATAGTTACCAGAGTACGAAAACCTTAATATATTTCTGTCTATTGCTAGTACAAGTGCAGCGCAAGATGTGCTTGTTATGGATCTCGTTTCGTGCAGCTCTAAACAATCAGCACATAGCTAGCGTATAACTGTAACACCCCTCTCCAGAATAACTGCGGGAAGGCGTGAGTACCTCAAAGAATACTTCAGACAGTGGAGCGGACAGCTTTGTAAAGCGAAACTGAACTGCCTGGCTGGGCTGCTTACCCACAGCAGGCGTCGAATTTTCTTTACAATTACTCGGTAAAGCTTTCCTTATCTTTTTTTTAATATTACAGTTCTTAGACTTCAAATATAAACCCTCAAAGCCAAAGCTAAGACGCTTTATAACAGCTTCTTGCGTAAAACTTTACTTTTGCGGTGTTTCGTTTAATCTATGAAAACCTAAAACCCACTCCGATTTGATGGTACACGTTCCTTCCTTTTTGCAGTGTGAATCTAAACAAATTATGGAATATAACTATTTGCTGTAAATATTAATGACTCGAAATTTTGAATTGCCTAAACTAGATGCTGAGCTCTGTTAAGACAGATGAATTTGATATTTTACGGAATGCAAAGAGGGTGTAAAGAGATGAAATTAAAAAAATCTGATGTGTTACAATCACATGACTTTCTCTACTCTTGTATAAACTATTTATACAAACGCTTATTCTCCATCTACTTCATGTTAATCGAGATAAACATTTGCAGAGTCTATCTTATTGCTAATTTTCTTGTAGATGTAAGGGGAATATATATTTACAAGGGCAATTTGGAAAGACAGTAGCCTTTAAGCACATACATATGTCTTAATAGCTGGTTGCTAGGTGCAGCACTATTAAGGGAATAATAATAAGTGCCACCGATTAATACTCTTTGCATATACAAGACAAAAAATGAATAACGAATTCCCATTTTAGAAAATAAGTACTGAAAAATTTAAGGGAATAACAAGCAATATCCCGAAAATGGTTCACTCAATAACAGAAATGTATATGACATAAATTGTGTATTTTAACGCGATCTACATTTTTGTGTAGTAAAAATTTGTCTATCTCTTATGGTTTACCAGTTATGCAAAAGTCGTTCACAATGAAGTATACTTTTGGAGACATTCCCAGTAAATTCAAGATATACATTTTATTTGTCATAAAAATATCTTAAACCTATGATATTTTAATCAAAGTCGTTAGAGCCATTTATGAGAAAATTAAAATTTTCGAAAAATCTTACATGTAAAGGGTAATCTGGGGTGGGGGATTTTCTTGAAAACCTTCGTGTCGCATCCCTGGAAGATACTGAACCTAAATACCAAGTTTGGTGTTTATCTGACTGTTCGTTTCTGAGTTATGCTGTTCAAAGACAGACACACACAGACACACAGACAGACACACAGACACACACACGGACATGTTTCCAAAAATGCTTCTTTTGGATTCAGGGGGTCTCAAAACATGTATTTCCCGTGAAATCTCGGTATCGAATTTTTGGGTGGAATACAATACTTCCCCTCCTTACTATACGTAGTAGAGAAAGTAAAAAAACATTACTATGACTTAACTTTCTCCACGAATGACATTATGCGATCAAAATATTGATATAAAACATTATTTTGCAATTCGCTAATAACACTACATATTCTGTAGTGGGCGGAGAGCTGACATATCAGTCAGCTACTAATAAGTAAAAAGTATGCCAGTCAGAAGTGATTGTTTAGGATTTCAAAATAAACCAATTTAATATATAAGGCAAATTAAAGATGCGTAGAACAAGGAATTTTTATATATATATATAATATCTTTAAAAAGTTATTTAGCATTAGTTTTATCTTTTGACAATGCCTATAACCGAGCGAGTTGGTTCCCACTGTAACGTCTATGGCCCGCATTCTGGAGGTCCCGGGTTGAATCCCACGGTGCCAATCAATCTTACCGAAGGCTTTTTCGCGGTTTCCCTCGATCGATAGGCGAATTCGGGTTTGAGTATTGGCTCCACGAATTTTCCTATCATCTCTTTCACCACTGCACTACATTACCTTCCTCACAGCGGTACCAGGCATTGGGTTGACCATTTTGAATATGCTCTGATCCAGAGATTCCTTGCTCTTTGACAGGCTACTGACACGAGGCATTTGCTTAGAAGTCCTTGGAGGAGTAAGTCCTTAAAAGAGGAGAGCAATCCAAAGAAGAATAAGAAGATTATAGCTATACAGTTTATTTAATAAACTCCTATACATGTAAACTTTATGTCTACTCCGCTACATACAAAAAATATTGTATTACTTTTACATGACATTCTCTATACACTAAGCTTTATTTTGATATAGTTTCTACAAAATATTCTTAAGAAAGCCTAGCTTTCTATTTGGTTCATATTAATAGCTTCATTGCATCTATTGTGCTGGGAAATGAATAGAGGAAACGGTAGGGTGTTTCAGAACCGGTTCACCATATGCTGGCAAACCCTTTGCGTCACGCGAGAAATACCTTGAACGATATTACTTTAAATGATAAAAACATTTAAAATACAAACCAGTAACAACAGATATCATAGAAATAGCTCATGCCACAGAAAGATTATTTGAAATAAGTTTGTGTGTTTAAAGCGCTCTATAACATTTGTGGGTTAAATCTTTGTATATATCCTATGGTTTACCAGATCAATAAAATTATAATTTACGAAGGTTGTCCAAAGAAGTACCCGAGCTAACAAAGAAAATAGAAAAATTTTGGTAACAAACATCTTTATTTCCATACATAGTCTCCTTTCAGCTCGATACACTTTTCTCAGTGATGTTTAATAACTGCTATGCACTGTTTATATTAAAAACCATCGAGTTCTGTATAATAACCATCAACTGCAGACTCCAGCTCTTCACTGTTGGCAAATCTTTCAGCACCAAGCTATTTCTTCAACTTTGGAAATAGAAAATAATCAGAGGAGCAAATCTGACGAATCGGGTACATGAGGAAGCAATTCGAACTTTAACTCATTGATTTTGACCATGGCGATAATGGATGTGTGAACTGGTACATAGTCTTAATGAAACAAAAGTTTCTTTTCCACTAAATGCTAGCGTTTTTGTTTGATTTCATCCTTCAAATGCAATAAGTTTGCATAATACTCGACACTAATTGCTTTTTATTTTTGAAGTTAATCTATGAATATTATCCCACACACATTCCAAAAAACTGACGCCATGTTATTGCCTGCAAATGGAATTGTTTCACCTTCTTTGGAACCGATTCTCCCCTTTCAATCCACTGTTTTCACTGTTCCTTCGTCTTAGGTGTGAAGTGATGGACCCACGTTTTACCCATGGTTATGAATCGACGCAAAAACTGGGCTTTATTGCAGTGAAACATCGCCAAACACTCGACTGAAACATCCTTACGACGCTGATTTGTTCCATTGTGAGTAAACGCGGTACCCATCTTACGCACAGGTTTCTCATGTCTAAAATTTCAGTTAGTATGCGATGCACAGCACTTTTTGAAATGCCTACGATGTCTGTCAGGTCGCGCACTTTCAATCGACGGTCATTCAATTCCATTTTGTGGATTTTCTTTACAATTCTGGCGTGGTCACCTCATTTGGTGGACCACTGCAATGTTCGTTTTCGCAACTCGTACGGCCTCGCTTAAACTCTACCACCCAATATTTTACTGTTGTAAACGAAGGAGCAAACTCCCCCAGAGTAGAATCTAGCTCAACTTTAATATTATTTGGACTAACAGCTTTCAAATGAAAGTATTATATCACAAAGCGACGGCTAGGTTTATCCATCTTTACAAATTCGCTGAGAGAGTTAACTATCAATTTCTGCCAAATAATTACTAAACAACGTAGCATCGTCAAACTTCAAACTTAAGCTTTATAAGGGTGGTAGTTTCTACAATAGTCATTTGTTTGAAACAACAACCGATATATATATATATATATATATGTCAGGTCTGGCACTTCTGGGACTGCCCTCATATATAAACACACAAAGCTCCTTCCGAATGAAGAGGGCTTCACAGGCTATTGCCATGCACATGTTATGTGTTGTGTATATATCTTCAATGTGTGGCATTTTAATCAAAATTAGTATAGCCATTTTTGGGAATCCCAAAGTTTCAAAGAGGCTTTCATGTAAAACATATTCTTTAAAATCTTATTATCCCTTCTAGGGAAGACACTGAAGCTTAATACCAAATTTGGTAGTTATCGAATATTTCGGTTTTGAGTTATGCTCTTCACAAACAAATAGTGCCCTTCTAAAAATGACGTTTTATCTTCCTGGTGCCTCAAAATGTGTACTTACGGTGAAATATAGGCTTCCAATTTTTGAGCAGAATCCCCTTCATGTTAGTGTGGTAGAAAAAGTGAAAATCTCATGTGTTGCATTCACACGATTTTCCAAACCCATTCTTAAAAAAACTGTTCTTATATTTATTTCATGTTAGTCGAGATAAACAAAAGTAAAAATGATTTTATTACATATTTGCGTGTAGGTAAAATGGAAAGGGAGGAATACATTGGCTTAGGCGACAGTTGAATCTCTTAAGAACTGGTCGGTATTTTATGGCTTTGAAATTCCGTTTCTGTTTGCATGACCAGGAGAAGAAAATGAATGACCTCCCATTTGAGAAAAGTATAAATATTTGAAAACTCATACTAACCAAAAGGAACATCTGGGAAAGTTATAACTCCATAAAAATTATTTAGCATAAATTGTGTGCTTTAACGAGAACTACATGTTTTGTTTAGTAATATTCTGTTTATGTGTTAAGGTTTACCAGTTCTGCAAAAATCATGCAGAGTGAACAGAATTTCACAGACTATTTCTAGAAAATTGAAGATAAACGTTCTATTTGTCATGAAAAGTCTTAAACATGCGGTATTCTAATAAAAATCGTTGGAGCCATTTTTAAGACAATCACAATTTTCCATATAATGGGTAGTTTGTGGTGGGAGATATCCTTGAAGGTCTTATTATCACATCCTTGGTAGATGCTGAACTTAGACGGATACCAAGTTTCGTATTTGTAACTAACTTTTCGTTTTTGAGACAAGCTATTTACAGATGCATGCACTCACGGACCACACACACACACACACACACACACACACACACACACACACACACACACACACACACAAGCGCGGACATTTTTCTAAAAAGGACTTTATGGTTTATGGTTTCAGGGGATCTCTAACGTTTATTTCAACTAAAACCAGCACATGAATTTTTGGGGCCATGCAATGCCTCAGAAAATTCAGGATATAAGGAGAAGTTACACTTCATATTTATATCTAAAATCAACACGGTTATATTTGATCAAGTATATACTTCTTAGGGCAGCGTAGTTACCTGAATTGATTCTTATAATGACTTAAGGATGCCCAACTTAATCAAGGAGTTCGCTAACTAACCGACTTTCACTTTCTAATTTTGACGTTTGTAGAATAAGGCACGTGAATATCAGTATCTAGAACTCGTGATTTTGAGTTCAAGTATTCCCAAAGGAGCCAGAAAATAATAAAGGTTTAATTTGAAAGCAACAATTTCTCCTTATTTAAGCAAGCGAAAGTCAGATATTGAATAGTGGTATAACTATTTCAATTTAATCGTTTATCTGCCCTTGCTGCACACAAAAATGTAACACTGTTCGCCCTCCAAATCAACTCTTAACAAACGAATGTTTATCTATAAGGCCTTTTATTTGCAGCAGAAATATACCGACTGTATGAAAATCTAAGTCATTTATAGATTCTCATTTACATGGGTGTAGATATATCGCTGTTGAAGTTAAAACCAAAAACAGTATAGTCTTCTAGCATAATTGCCATTCCGAAGGTTTTAGGTTCATTTTTCGATTGGAGACTAAAAATTGTTTAGCGAGATGGGTGGGATTACAGCGAGGCTCTAAATTGAGTAAGACTAATGTTAGAAACGTTTATTCGATCAATCTCAAATTCTTAATAGCAACTAAATGCGGGATTGGTATATAGCTTTCCATACCCCAAAGAATCTCTTGAGCGCTAAAATGCAATAAAACAACCTGAACATGCTGCAGATAAAAAAACTGATTACTATCAATAGACACAAAAATAAATTAATAAATAAATAAAAATATAAGGTATGAGAAGCAACTCTGAGGTTTGGCGTACGCAAACTGCTGCCACAATAACTAATGCACCCTTAGAAGAAAGAGAGAAGTGAGGAAAGAAAGTAAGAAAATAAGCAAGAAAGAAGGAAAGAAAGAAAGAAGAACGTAATTTTGTTTAAATACGGTGCAGTTCAGTGGCAACATCCATGGCCCGCATTTGGGAGGTCCCTGGTTCGACTCCCGGTGGCAGCCCACTTTGACCATGGGGTTTTTCGTGGTTTTCGCCTGGTTGCATAGGCGAATGCCGGAGTGGTATATTCCATCATGACTCCTCCTTTCTCCCATTTCATCTCTGTCTTTCACGTTTCAGGCGTGTCCTCGTGGAGTAGTGCAGATGAGGCAGTTGCCTGCCCATTGGAAAGATTTCTCTCCGTGAACGTCAGGGTGCGTTGTCCCTGCCACTAGGGTCGTTTCGTCGCCCTCTCTCGGCATTCTTTGCCCTTATCGGTGCGCGGATGTTCAAACTGGGAATATTAGAGTCTCCTGCGGTCTCTGTGGGCTCGGCAGCTTGCTACGGCTCCTTCATCACATCCCTGCCTCCCGGAGGTATAGTCACAATTGATGAAGCTGGTCGCAGCGGCGAGGTGTCCTCCTTCGATAAACACACCTTACAGCTTACCATCTAGTTCCGTGGTCAACTTACACTGGCATCTCTGCGCGCGAACCTTTAGCTTCCTTCTATGGAGTTCTCCAAGTGAAATGTGCGCTGACAGCCCGGTTCCAAGTAGGTCTTATGCAAATACTGAATTTTAAATCCTACCCAAGTTTTTTTCAAACAAACGCATGTTTATTGCACACAAGATAATGCAATTATGTGTTCATGTTTAAGCATGGAACCTCTTAATCGAAATACGTATATAGGTACTGTATATTAAAAATGTGTAGCATTTTCGTGTAGTTAACATTATTTTGTTGGAAAAGGAGAGAAAGAAGGATTCGAACCGTGGTGGTTCTTATTACTAGACACTCAGAATTTGACAGTTCAGCCACCAGAGTATACAATCAGAATTATATATAGTTTCCTGTTGACGCCGACCTTTGACACAACTGTGTTGTTCCTTGCTGTCACTTCAGAAGACTCAAAGTCCTAGGGTTCGATTGTTGGATAGCAGGGATTAGGAATTTGCTCTGGTAAAGCTGAGGTTCTGGTTTTCAGGGGTGGTGACACTGCCTTGATAATGTTAATAATCCTGCCGGCGAAGATTGAGTTATTATTTCTTTATTTTGTTACGAATATTCCTATCTGGTCAACCCGCCACCTTCGTCGTCAAAACCACTGTTATTATTGTCATCAATTTCAAAGTCGCTACTTATGTGTTCCTCCGACTAGGCCTCGAATTGCCTAGATTTCACAACTTCATTTCACACTTCAAACTCTCTGATTATATACTTCTTATTTTGTTTCATCAATCGCCCTAGTGGTTAGCTTTTACCCGAATGTGCGATCGGCGTTTCTTTTCCTTTTTCACGCCTTTCGCCAAACTTCGAATTTTCCCCCACCTTTCTTATGTTTCGTTCCGTTTTAAGTTAAACGTATCATATGATGTATACGCGATCTTTGATTGGCTATCATTTTTGTTTCATGATTTTATTATTGGCTACCCCCACTTTGACAACTTTCACGTCTGCTTCTTACAACTTATTTTGAGTTTAAAATCTTCCCACGAATATTCTTAGATCGGAGATAAGACTCGTATGCTTTCTGACCCTTCTAAGCTTTGAAACCATTGTAAACTACACGTCCGAGCCAAAGTACAAAAGCGAAACTTCCGGTAGACTTCTTGTCGCCGATAACAGGTAAATCTGCATTCCTTTGGAGGAAAACAAAAATTGTTTTTCTGCCTTTTCAACAAAATCCATTCCTAGTATGAATTTACAGAGCGGGCGTCTATTTATTTTATAAATTGATTTCCTTTATACCCTTTATCTCTTTTCAGCACATTTTTGCCGTTATGTTTGATTTCGATCGTATATTATTACTATTATTATTACTTTTTTTCTCTCCTTGGTGTTGATAACCGGCATTACTGTGTATCGCATATCCTGAAAATTAACATATAAAAATTGTGTACTATGGGAAAATCTTCAGGGAATTCTTCAGATAGTTTCCAAACCCAATGGTTTTCTGATATTAATATTCTTCTTTGCTCTTTTCCTTTTTGTTGTCACAGGCGTATATTCGAATAAGCTTCCAAGAATAAATATTTGATTATAATGTGAGCGACGTAAATAAGCAAAAGCAAAAATTAATAAATAAATACAGAACAAGCATTATATGTGAACTGTTCTTCAGAGGAAAAATAATATCGACATAGCCGTGTGAATTGGGCGAGTGAGACGCCAGCTTTAAGGAATTGTGAATTATATTAAGAGACAATGAATGATACTGGAAATCATCATCAATTATAATTATTACTATTAGTATAATGTGTTCTAGTGCAATATAATTTAGCTCTTAAGACTCATCACATTTATTGTGAATAGCAATAGTGACATGCTTACATAGAACAAGGTGTAGTTATGTCTGTAAAAGTAATTGACGACATAGAGCATAGACCAAGGTTGTTATTGAAAGGCATTTCTGGCGGTGTTGAGTAAGAATAAACTCTTAGGCTATTTCAGATTAAGTGGAATTAAGAGGAGAAAAACACCAGTATTTCAATGAGATTGCCTATAAAGAGAGAAATATTTTATATAAAACCATGTAGATGAAATAGACATGTTTAGCCACCCCAGAGGATGATGTTCTTCACAATGGGTATACTGGATATTTTAAAATGAGAGCAAGTGAACACATACACCTTCTTACTTGTCTTAATATCTGTCATGAATACCTTATAGCTCCAACATACGTGCATTAAAAGTATGGTACCCTTACATGAATTAGGCAATTTTCTAAGAATAAAGAACGTGTTCACACTATCTCAGGCGTAGTAGTATCAGTCTGCTGTCATACGTTGTAGCCGGAATTGAACTACTTTTTCACATAGCAAAGCCAATAAAAATGTTAGTAAGGGAATGCCTATTAATCCAAAAAGCACTTATGCAAGCAATTATATTCAGAACGTTATTCGGCAGGAATCACACACACACACACACACACACACACACACACTTATATATAGCCACAGTAAGAACAAGAATAAAACCAAAATGTGAATAGCTATTGTGAAAATGCAAAATGCGAATAGCTTTTGGTGAAGCGCCGGCAAAATGATGAAAATAAAGTAATATAAGACAGTAAGCTTTAAAAATGTTCATTATTAATTGAAAATAAATTACTTAAATAAGTGTTGTTTAAAATAACCAGTAGTAACTATTACTTATAAATATTATGCACCGAAAGACAGAAACAAAAGAACAACATCCCGTTCGTTGCTGGCTGTATTAAACAGGGGTAGATGAGAAAGCGACTTTAAGATTACACTATAGAAATGAGATGCTATATGGATAAAAGAAAACAAATCGTTAGCATCCATTGAGTATTATATAGAGTATGTAGCAAAAGCGGATTGAGGAATTTAAAGATTTTACATAATTTGAGTGTAGTGGGAGGAACTCAAATGGGAGGCTGCTGTTAGCAAACTCCGCAAAAAGGTATGTGGAGCAAGCTATGTTTCTCGATTGACGAAGTACCATCACCAATACTGTAATTACAGTTAAAGAAATTCTCCCGCAAATGCAACAAGGAGATGATTTGAAATATCTAAACCATGAAAATTATTCCACAAGAAAATTCATGCTTCAAAAGTGTTCGCCAAGAGCGATTCTCACTTAAGTTATATTTTCGTTGTTACATTTTATATGTAAAAGGTTTCATTTTAATAATGGATAATTCGAACCAGAAATAACGATCCTAAAGAGCGTTATAGAACTTAATAACAACCGTGACTTATTACTGTGGTTACAATATATACCAGTCTTATCAAAACATACGAAAAGTAACTACTGGAATTGCCACAGCACAGTATCCAGATAGAGTAATTCAAAGGTTGCAACATTGAACGCTGAGATAAAGAGATTGCAAAAAATGACACCCAACGTGCCAAGCGACTAAGCAATTAATGTTGTGACGCAGCGGCTACGATCTAAGGTTATCGAGAGGTCGGCGCGGGCAGTTGGAGAGATAAACAGACTTAAGTAGTCGCGCGATCGTTCTCGCCCAGCGTAAGCACCAGGTCAACAGATAACAGGAAGTTTGTGCAAGTTTCCCTTTTTCATCGCATTCATTCTAGAATAGTCTGTGGGGATTTCCGGTGGTATATAAGCGAGCGCTCTCGTGAGTCAGACGGATAAGTGAGCGAGTGCGTTTCTGGTGCGACAAAAGTGCTGTTCTCCTGTTGTGACGGGTGTGGAGACGTGCAGTGAATGCTGCTACTCCAGGAGGTTGAAAACATCTTGTGCTCAACTCCCCAGCGGGTGAACCGTATGGAAAAAGCAGCTACTTCGCGCGTATTTCTTTAGGTTGCTACGTCACAAAGACAAATGCAGTCACAGTTAAGGCTTAACTAGATCACACTAGTGAAGTGATACTGTGAACTAAGTGAAGTCAAGGTGAAAGTTGAAATAGATCACATTAATTAAGTGACAGCGAAAACTTTACAAAATCACAATACAAATACAATTTCAAGAATTGGAATACCAACATTGTAGCACCTCCACAATCTCAATTGATTCCAACTTTACGGAAAGTGCTAACATTAGCTATTCAGAACCAATGTCCGGTGATTGTGCATCTACTTCCACAAGATGTCCATGTGAATAAGGAGATTAGGATATAAATGTGTTCTATCGATTTAACCAAGGACAACTTGTTCGTGTGCTTCAATCGCTTTGTGCTTCATTTCTTTACAGCCTGAAAACGGAGGTGTGTAAATATACCATAAGTCAGAGCAAAATCATAATGGGAAATGAGATCTGCCTGAATTGAATTTTGTTCATCAAACCCATAAGTCAGTGACAAAATAGTCCATTAGAGAGGACTCTCAGTATCAGGAAAATTTAAAAGACATGTCCATTAGAATTTAAGTAAATTCAAAATAAAGATATTAATGATATTAAGAAACTGAAACACTACCTACCACAGGGTGGGAACATTAAGGATTTTTATTCGGAAGCTTTTGCTTGAACAATAACCGATAATGAAGAAATATAAGACTCTTTTATTTATGCTCTAAATTACTGCAGTTTTTTACGATTTTCCTACTGATAAGGGTAGAAGGCTTATGATGGGAAAAAGGTTAAGTATGTGACTCTCATATGCATGTGAGGTGAAAACTACCTATATTTCATGTAAAATTATGAAACTTAGTAAAAGCATATGATAGTATTTGTGCATTTTTACTTATTTAAACTATTAAAGCAACCAAAGGTGTGTGGTACACTGCATTTTTGTTATTTTTTCCTGTTGAAATCTCTTGTTTTAGATATGTTTTTGCGCAAATACCTCATCAGTCATTTTCTTTTAATCATGTTGCGGTTACACTAATTCCCTCACAGCATAAAGAACCTGTAAATACTCGAAAGGATCAATAAGCACATTATAAAACAAAATCAATTGCTCTGAGAATTATATTAAAATTTTTTTTCCATAATGTAAAATTTAAATTTTGTTGCTTCCGGGTTTCGGAAAAAATGAATTCACTTGTAAAGTATCGGCAGTGCAACTTTACTTCTGGTTGGCCGTTTAGTGAGCGTTTGTCTTCTACGAGCGTTTGTCGTATATGTTTCAAAATTTCTAAATATGTAAATTAGTGTGTTTAAAAGAATTAAAATCTAATAAAGTGCTTCGATTCAAAATAGAATACGTCAACATTTTATTAATATTATTGATACTTCCAATCCGAATTAAACGTTTTGGAACTTTGTTGGCTAAACCAACGTAGGTGACTGGAATCTAGTTTGAATTTGTTCATATCCTGTAGTAAATATACAGGGTCATTACAAGAGAAATAGACAAATTTGAAGTCCTATGAAACAAAAACTAAGTGTGATATCAACATAAATTTTGCGGTGTTATGTTGGGAAACCCTGGAGGTTTACATTGGCATTATTGCAGTTGGTAATCATGTAAGTGATTGTGGTTGAAAATGCAAAAATGGCGAATCCTGTGGCAATAAAACATATTGTGTACTAGAACTTGCCAAAACAAATTGTGTAGCTGTTGTCCAACGACATTTCAGAACACGTTTCCGGAAACCACCACCGACTAGACAATCGGCCTATGATTGGCACAGAGACAACCGACTGTGCGTGCAAAGGAAAGACCACGGGTATCACAAGTGGATGTTGAACGTGTTCGTGGTGTTTTTGCAAGAAGTGCACAGAAATCGACAGCAAGGAGGTTACAAATTCCACAACCAACTATATGGAAAACGTGACTGAAATTGACTCCTTATAGGTTACAGTTCTTGCAACAGCTACATTAAGACGACAAAGTCAAACGTCAAGATTTCTGCATCGAAATGTTGCGACATAATGTAGAAGCCTATGGCCTCAGTGAACGAATAGTGTTCAGTGATGAGTTAACTTTCCACTTGAGTGGAAAAGTGAATAAACGCAAAGTTCGAATATGAGGAACTGAAAAATCAAGGGATGTGGTAGAACTGTGCGGGACTCTTCCAAAATTAATGTGTTTTTTTGCGGTATCCCACACCAAGGTGCATGGCCCCTTCTTTTTTGCAGAAAAAACAGTAACCTACATTTCTCGATATGTTACAGCTTTGGCTGATGCATAAACTGTATGAGGAAATGGAAAGGCAAACCTTTATCTTCCAACAAGATAGAGCACCGCCTCACTAGCACACAAGTGCTAGACTTTTGTGGATGAAATTCTACCACGGCTTTGGATTGGCCGTGCTGCAGATGACAATAACGCTTTGTTACATTGACCACCGGTGGGTCCCGATCTCACGCCGTGTGACTTTTTCCTTTGGGGATTTCTCAAACACAGAATTTTCGTTGCTCCACTTCCACGTGATTTAGATGACATGAAGGCACGTATCAGAAGAGCCGTGGCAAGTGTCGATGCAGATATGTTCCATTGCGTTTGGGATGAACTTGATTATCGTCTTGATGTGTGTCATGTGACGAGAGATCACACATTGAACATTTGTGAGTTCACAAACTAAACTTCAAGACTTCCTCTACACGAAAGCCAAACAGATCCATTATGTCATTAATAGTTATGGATTTATAACACATTGAATGTGTCTATTTCTTTTATAATAAGCCTGTATTTTAACAAATTTTATTACATGCGTTATTAAAATCCATAATTTTTTAATCACATAAGCCGTTAGTAAAATGTCAATACCGTTTAACGCACAGAACACGTAGCTGTTGATCACTAGCAATCCTACCAATGGCTATCCAAAGCTTAAAGCAACATTAAAACGATTTTAAAGCACCACGGACCGAAATTAAAATCCAAATCATTCAAGCTATCTGAGTGAGCTCTAATTTTTTGCTTTCCTCTGGTATATTTTTATTTTTCCTTATTACTTAGAATACCTATGACACTGCACTTTAAGGTCCTCAAGCATATCTTGTGACCCCTTCAGTCTTGCATTTATCCTTCTTAAATTACGCTTCTGGTCACGGAATAGTTACCTAATTGAACATACTAATGATACATGGCATTATTTTCTGCAATAAATTATTTTCACTTCAGTTAATATCGAAATAGCATTGGAGATAAAGTATATTTTATGTCACTATGTGAGGCGAGCCCAGAGCATAAAATGAGCTGAGGATCACGTTGGATTTGTCTGCATGTATTATGATTATGGGATTCAGTGGTACGCATAACAGTGTTTATTTTATTCACAGAAGAGAACGTATATCTCTTTGTTCGCTATACAATCTAGACAGTGAACAAGGAGTATACTGCGTTTAAATCACGCATGTTTATGTAAATGGTTCGCACATGGAGAAAAAGCAGAAAGGAGGAAGTATGTGGGAGGCCGGGTTGTGGTTTAGAATCTGCCCTAGTACAGAAAACTATGATTAATTGGTTGACGGTTAACTATCTTTTTTAACCAGGAATCTGCTGTACTTAGAGCGGCTTTAACAGATAATAAAACAAAGGAAGCTACAGATGTTCGTTCGAAGAGGTGAGTGTCAATTACTTTCTTTACGAAATATTCAGTTCTAGCTAGACAGCCGGATGAGATTGAGAAAGTCGCTGAAAGATGCAAGCAACCCGCACGAGGGCGTTCGGGATTATGCGCACGCGCGATTGCGTCGATCCGAGTTGGCGGTCTTGCGAAGTGCTTTCACCCTCCCCTACCTGTTGGATGCTGTGCAGTAGGGGTAGTGGTATAGCATCATCCGTCGGCCTCGCAGGGTCTCCCCGTATCCTAGCAACCTGGAGCATTTCTGACGACATTTGAATGATCCACTAGTTGGAGGTTTCCAGTCCCGAAATATAACATTTTTTGCGAGCGACAATTTTGTTCTGAAACGTTTAAAATTTGTGCTTTAGAGCTATCTCGCTGCCGTTTTGTTTTGTGTGAAGTGGAACACAAGTAATTATGTCTAAAATGTGACCATTAAGTTTACCTGGTAGTGGAGTTCTATTTGTTCGTTTCGCGTTTCATTTAGCCTAAAGTGGAAGTGCTGAACGATCTATAAACATGTTAACATAAGATACAGACAAAACTTGTGCTTTTTCAGTCATAACCAGTTGCCTGGCGCTTTCTCAAACATCGGAGACCAGGTGGGCGGGGTTTAAACTATGGACAATGGGTGTTACAGCGGAATGTGTTTTAATCTTCAGGGAACGGTGCTAAGGATGGAGAACACCTACGGCTAACTTTATGGACGTTTAAAGGTAAGCTACAATTATTAACTGCAAATAACTTCCATAAGGGAAGTGCAGGGATCATCGCATGACCGCCATAGTTGATTATTTTTTACGGTCTGTCACTTAAAATCTGTTATTTAAATAAACTTATGTGTTATGAACTTTAAGAATTGGTACTCGCATGCTTGTAATAACAAGAATTGCAATCAGTTTCACTTGAAGTGCTTAACAGAAAACCTTCCATGCTACTCCCTCTAGTTCAGTGGTGATGACCTATTACGCATTAGATGCGCGTATGTACATACACACAAACGCATAAGAAAGAAATATGGGCAAAACACCTCTTACCATTTTGGCAAAGCGGCCGATGTTAATTTTAAATATCTGATTGTTATTTCGGTAAACTATGTGAGACTAAAGCCCAACATAATTTCAATTATGCGCATACGTCTTAATTGATTCGAATTAATGTTTATATCCTGTATGTCTATGTACGTTTGAATTACCCCTGGAGAACTTTCAGATTCTGGTGAGATTGGACTACACCACTTATTTATTTTAAGATATTAACACTTTTTAACCTTTCAAGACATACGTTCTAAATACAAAGTGAAATAAAACGTCCTTAAGCTTTAAAGAGAAAATAACCGATATTAATGTATTTTGCACAATATGCACTCCCCGCCTTTCCTTTAACCGAAGCTGATTACCAAGAAATTAACTTCGATGTAGTATTATTAATCAAAAAAATAAGCTTTGGGATCACATCTGATGTATTTATTTATAAAAGCTTACTGTTACAAGCATGCAAAGACAACTGATAGTATTTACATTGAACAAGGCATTCCTATGGACACATATATAAGAATTAAAAGTCCAGTGATACACATTATATTTAATTATATTAAAAATAAAATATATTTCCTGGTGTTATAACATCTTGCTTACTTTATTGTAAGCTTACTCAGGTAAATCTTTTCTATTACGTTCTGTATCCTCATAAATAAGGAAACGCCGAAAGGAATTATTGAATAAACGGCTACTGAAGGCTGCTGAGAATATATGTGTTATGTAAATGGGATGCTAAGACATTGTTGTATAATTTGAAATATTATTCAGTGTGTATTTGTCGATTATGAGGGTATATGAAAGTGTAGCTTTAGTATATTATATCAAAGAATTCCAAGTTGTAGTTCTTACCGTGGTCAATAAAAACCCTTCTGAAACAGTTTTTCTTATATAACCTAGGCACGTCCACTTTCGTTGGAAATATGTTTTTGTTGAGAGCTTCAATTTTACAAACATTTCAAAAATATATCTGACCAACGACAATATTAAACCATGCAATGTTAAACACCTAACAGTTTAAAATAACTGAGAAATATGTTATGCATTTAAAAATGTGACAAACTAATATCGATAAAAATGTACCTACTCATTTAGCCGAAATAATGTTTAACAGGGCAGCTACAATTTTGGAGTTTCACAAGTGACTATATCCTTCCGTATACTGAGCTTTAAAACACGCATATTATCAAGCGGGATACAACTGTACCCCAACTGAAATATGCACTCTTGCTTAGTCTTTACAAGAAATTCAAACATATTTGACTTAATTAGGACAAAACTGAACAATTTGAAAAACCATTTCCGCGCGTAAAGTCATTTAACACCATGTGAACAGAACTTGCATGCAGTAACAGTTTTATTTTCAGAACGTTTTTTACAAAAAAAAAACATAACACTCGTCACATTTCTTCATTTCTCCTGCAAGTCGTTTCACACGACATTCCACTTTTACATGTGTAGATGAGTCTAGAAGCATCGCTATTTGATGGCAGCTTTACACTTTCGCAGTTTCCTTCTCCTTCTAACTCCAGAACATCATCAAACTCCCGAATTTCTTCAACACAGTCTCCGGTTTCAGATGCATCAGAAACAGGAACGTTATCATCAGCATACAACATGTTCATCACTCCTTCCAAACCACTCGCTTCCTCAAGGTTATACTTCATTTTGTACGTGTTTATATGCGAAAGGAATAAATACTTCTTTACTTTGCTGTAGTTCACTATATGCTGCTAAAAGACTAATGTGAAATACAAGAATTAAAAATAGTAGAAGAGATACATTCTCATTTTTGGCACACTGTTTCGGTTCACTGTTACCAGAGTAGAAGAAACTCACTAATGAAGTAATAATTGTATAATGTTGTGCAAAGAAAGAGAAAAAAAGTTAACATACTTTACCAAACGGGGTACAACTGTACCCAATACAATATTAAGAATCTCAAAGGGACTTACTCTTATTTTAGTATACTACAACTTTTTTTAAGTCAGCATAGTCTACTCAACAATGTCATTAAGGGTTAAATATATAGGTAAAGTCTAATGCACATAGTAATAATAAATGGTACGCCACTTGGTATACGGAAGGATATTCTGGACAAAAGAAATATTACAGCCTTAAAATGTTCACGGAAGCAATTAATATATGAAAAGAGGCAAACTTTGATGCTCTATTATTTTAAAATCCTGATGTGATATGAAAGTTTTAATTTGTTTTACATGTGCTACGTGAAAATTGTAATTAACAATGTCTGGTATGACGAAAAAAGTTATTAATTATTTTAGTATTTAGGAACTACAGATGGCTAATAATTTTAAGAATAAACGTACTCTATTGCTTTAATGATTTAAAATTCCTAAATATATTCTGTGTTACCTTTATTCCAGTCAAGAACTAGGTCAAAAACGGTTTTACACTATTGAGTAAGAATTAAAACATGTATTGTATATTACTAACATAATAATGATTTTCGAAAGTAACTTTCTTAATTTCTCAAAATGTCCTTGCAGACCAACAAATGAGGCATAGAAAGAACACATTGCGACTCTTAGCTCTTCTACTATATTTATATGTATGTAATTTGCAAACAGGAAAGAAATTTCAAATAACAAAAGACCAATCTAACATTTTGCATTAATTATATTTTGTGATAAATAACAATCAACATGACCTAATGTCCTCCCCATCTTGCTGTTAGTGTTCACCGTGTTCTACTTTAATTAGAATTTAAAACATAGGTATTCTTAACCTTTTCACAATTGATTCAAATATGTTCATACAGTTGTTCTCGGGACCAGCTCGACTTATTCTGTAGAGAATATTTTAAATGCGGAGATTTCGATAAGCAGCTTTAGAAAAAAATTGGTTCTAGAAATAGTGAATAGGAGAGTTCACTTGGCATACTGATGGATCACTACGTCCAATATTGCCTTACACAGAAGTAAAGTTAACTTTTTATGTACAGAGTGGACCATTTAATTTAGGACTGTACTTAATCCGCAAAACTAAATGTTGTAGAAAGAAATATATTTAATAAAACTGGCTTGATGTTATGGGGGAACGTAAATGCAATTACTCTTGTTTTATTTGGAGGACATTGTGATAATCATTTTAAGGTCCATTTAAATTGACCCTAATTGTTGGTTGACATTTAAACAAATTAAATTTGCCATAAATGATCACCATAACGTCCTCCAAACAAAACACGAGTAACGACATTTACTTTTCCCCATAACATCAAGAAACTTTAATGAAAGGCATTTATTTCTACAATGCTTAGTTTTGGAGACTTAAATGAATCAACCTATTTATTATTACTACTATCATTATTATTACTATTATTATTATTATTATTATTATTATTTTACATTTCCTCTGCTATGTTTTCCATTCGAAGGCCAATTTCTTTGTGATTTGTGTACGATTTCTCTTTATTACTTAATTTGTTAAATGGCTAACCGAACGGCAACCAAATAGGAACAACTGTTCCTTTGCGTGCGAAAATAACGAACAGAAAATACTAGAATTTAAAAAGGGAATAAATGCATAAATAAAATACGCAGTATGCACAACAAAGCTTGAAATGCAATATATTTATTTAGATGTTAACTTTGAAAAAATCATTATATTTCATTGATAAATAAGAGAGAAATTGGAAACAAACAACAATGAGTATTCACATAAACAGTGTTTTAAATTTTTTCGCAGAATGACCACTAAAGTCAATTAATAATCAAATTTAAACATTTAAAGCTTTCTTTTAAATATTTTTCTAAAGCAGTTATAGCACAATTACGTGTTGTTTATCAAGGGAGCGGAAGAGATTCATTCGCTCCAAAAGCTTGACATCGTCATTTTAATATAGAAGAAAAAGTAGTTTATATTCAGGAATTTTGGCACAGTTTTTTGAGTTTATATGGGACAGGATAGGGAAAACAAGACTAGATGCGGCGGTTCACAGAGGCGTTTATATGGGGAGATAGGGAATACAAGGACGTGCTAAGATAGACAAATGATAAACGAGGAATGCGTTTATATGGGGAGATAGGGAATACAAGGACGTGCTAAGATAGACAAATGTTAAACGAGGAATGCGTTTATACAGGAGAGATAGTTATTAAGAGGCTGATGCAAGGCTAGACAGGGGTTGAAGGAGGGGAATGCGCTTTACATAGAGAGGTAGGGGAATACGAGGAAAAAAGCTAGGCTAATCAGAGGTCGTGTGGAGTGTACGTTTATATGAGAGAGGTAGGGAAAACGATTATAGGTGTTAGGAATCCTGGTTAAAGAAACTGTAATACAAAGAACCGGATTATTCAAGAACTTTAACAACAAATGGTCTAGGTGTAGATCATTCGTATGGTATTCGAGGAAGGGTCTTCTGTGCAAAACCCCCTAAGTCAGTAGGAGGGAAATGGGGTTTCAAGCGTCCTAATTATGCAGGAATGTGTATTCATATGCCAATTAGATCTCCCCAACTCTGTAACGCCCCCTGGAACCTTTTGCTTGCAGCTGCGGTCGTAAATTTTGTTCAGTATAATGGAAAGCCTGACAGGTAAGCAATTAAGGTTATCCATCACCTGTCAAAATGAACAATGGGGATAATAAATTTTGCTTTCCAGCAAGAGCGGAGACGTCGTTCTACCCATTCCATTCCCTGCACATGTGCACTTCCACACCTGCGACAACCCACCCCACAGTCGCATTGTTTAACGACCGCGTGCAAGAGAACAAAGGTTGTCCTTCACATGTCAAAAAGAGCAAAAGGCGTAATAAATTATGTTTGTAACAAAACAGCATGCTGAAGGCTTGGTAACAAAGGAAGTAGATACTATTGTATCCCATTCCATTGTCAACACACCATAACTTTAGGAAGACCAAACCTGCAGCAAGCCCCACCACATCACTCATATCATTCATCAGCATTTTTTTAGTTTTATTTATGGACGCTTTTAACTACTATAGTCCTTAACGCCCCATTCTATATTGGGCGTGAAAGACCAGTAATTTTGCTCAGAGGCCTCTCTATCAGGATTGAGGTTCTTTTACGTGCCGTAAATCTACCACACGGGACTACCACTTTACTTCCCTTCCGAAGGAAGCCAGTTAAGAATGTTTACGCCCGAAAAAATACATCGCCCTCCGCTGGGTTTGAGCCCGCGACCTTGGGAACTAGAGGATAACACGCTACCACTAGTCCACGGAGGACGAACTTACAATGTAAGGTGACTGTGTTATAAATGACTATAGAGATCAGTGTTTACTTTTGACAATACATTTAATTTTGTTTAAACGATCCATTGCATGAAAAATGAGTCTTTGCAAGAGTATCACATTTTTTCTCAACTGTACACTCACACAGATTTCTCGGTGTACTCTTGTTTCATTTACCTGGTTTTCTCTACACCCTTCTCTTCCATTAATATTCACACGATGTTCACTACTCATTCTTTGTTTCTCAACACATTCCTCTTCCATGAACATTCACACGCTTTCTCTATACATTCTTCTTCCATTAATGTTCATACAATTTTCTCTATCCATTCTTTGTTGTTTCTCTACACAATCATTCATCTTCCATTAACATTCGTTCACTTCTCATTCAGGAGATAGTAGCGACACGCCAGGTTTTAATATAAATAATTATATTTGTTAAATATAGTTTTTGATATCTCTGTTTGAAAGAGACAATTGCTGCAAAAAACAGAGGGATAGAATAGTTTGTATATGTATATCTATGCTCGGTGATTCTCATAGGTCTTTGTATGTGTAGAGAAAATCGAATGAATGTTTATGCAAGAAGAATGTGTGAAGATAACCGTATGGATGTTTATGTAAGAAGAATGTGAAGAGAAAATAGTATGAATGTTTATAGAACAAGAATGTTTAGAAAAGGTCATATGAATGTTCGTGGAGGATATATGTGCAGAGAAACAACGAATGAGTAGAGAAAATCGATGAGTGTTAATAGAAGGATGTATAGCCAAAATCGTATCATGTTTATGGAGGAAGAATGTATAGAAAAAATCGTATGAATGTTCAGGATGATGAGTGCGTAAAGAAACAAAGAATGCGTAAAGAAAATCGCATGCATGTTAATAGAATGTTTTGAGAAAATCGAATGAATGCTTATGGAAGAAGAATGATTATAGAAAATCACATGAATGTTTGTGCTTAGAATCTAAAGAACTATTTGCACCATTGATGAAAGCTCTACATGTTTTAAAAAATTTGGATGTTAATTCTTAAAGACATGAAATTCAGATAAACAATATGATACTCCTGCAAAGATTCGTCTTTTCACTTAGTTATGTAAAAACTCACTCACCTTGCATAATATTATCGATGACGATGGATGCTGTGTAGAAGACAGGACTTCGATTAAGTTGTATCACACGAATGTTATAACTCCTTTAACGTTAAGTTAATAAATTTGCAGTGGCTTAACACGCGTCGATAGGTGTTGATATGGGGACCTAAAGCCCACAGGAGGCTCCAGCACATCAGTATGGCAGGGAGAAGTTACAGGTCACGTGATTATTGCATCCAATGACATCATCTCATGTTGCACATGGGCAGAGAGAACTACCCTCAGGCAATGCCGGCGCCAGGATGGCTAGGTGGAGTGGGGTAGAATTTATGGCCTAGCAGGTAAACTGACCTCTCTCTCTTTTCCCTCGGTCAAACAAAGACAGGACCAGGTATAAAGCCTCCAAAAGTTCCTTTTGTTATCGCTGCGCCAGACTGTATCTTTTTATATTCACCTAACATGCACTTGTACAGGTATTCAATAGAGTTGGGATAATACTGTCTCTTCTTTATTAGCTTGGCTCAAGCCCGTTCAAAAATTTTATTTCGGACTCTTGCATATAGGCAACTTTATTATAAGAGAAACATTATTTTCACAATATTCCACTCGCGAGTACTTTCTCGATTGGAGGAATGCTTTGAATGTAGGAAGACTCTCTCGAATTATTTCTGTCTTGCATTGTCATGTATACAAATTTGTCTGTGTTTTTGACCATAAGCACTGGAAGATCGTAGAAAAAACCCTATCTTATCATTGTGTCTTCTCGAGATGTAGACGTCTCGGCACTCACTTCTTACCGACATGTTTCTTGGGGATGTCGATGCTGGTTATTCTATCCTCAGCGTCAGCGTCCTTTGCAGGTCTGCAAAGCTATTCCTCTTCTTCTTCCTCTTATTACATCTGAAATATTGCTTAATGAAAGTCTTAGAAAAATGCTTTTGTAATTTAAGATAACCTGAAAAGTATTTCATTTTTGTTAAGATACATATAAATAACTATTCAAAACATGTGACTTTGTGATTTCATGAATTTTTTTATAAATTCTATAACATATATCTTTGTATCTTTATTTTTAAAATTCATGAGTCAACTGTTGTATTTATGTATTTTTATAGTAAAATAGGAAAACATTGAATACTTAAGCTTGACATTTCTACATACCTTTTCTGCGAGTACAAAACACAATTTACATGTCTCAAATTTCCCCATCTCTGTCATACCCTTATATTCGAGATAAACGTTTCCAGGCATTTCCGTAAACTCTTTGTTGTTTAACGAATTATAGCGTTCAGGTAAGAACACTTGACAATCTTTCAGCGAAGAGGAGATGCTGTTTGAACTCTTTTTAAGGTCTTTATCTCATATTTAAGACCTACTTCGAGATCTTGAACTCGCCGAGTCGGTAGGAAACTGCTCTCTTCAGCCACCTTTTTAAGTCATTCTGTAACAAACATTGATCATTATTCATTTTTGAATGTATTATTCAGATGGAATGACTAGCTATACATTTCTTTATATTAGAACTAAATTGTGTGTTGTGCAACATGAGCACAGTTTTTGTAAGTATGCTTATGCATACCTGTGTTCGGGTATACTCGTAGGTATTCGTATAGGTTTGGATGCTTGGTATTAGAGGTAGTATGTGGCAATCATATAGGTGGTAAATCCTGTGTGATGGTGAATGGAAGAAGAGGCTTTCAGCACTTCTATCCCTACTTGCTTCAATTCCCCCCCTCTCTCTCTCTCAGAGAGTACCTCCATAATGTCTTTAGACGAGCTATAAAAATGCTTTGGGATGAAAGTCGTGTGAATGTGGTAGCCTGAAAAGAATTACATTTTGCAAAAGAATTACAGAGAAATGAAACAAAGATTTTTTTAGTTCCGTAAACGCAATAATTTCCAATGATTTCTTGTGTGCGTGTGTGTGTTTGTTTGTGTATGTGCGTGAGTGTGTATGTGCGTGTGCGTGAGTGTGAATGTGTGAGTGTGTAAGTGTACTGGTGCATGTGTTTATGTGTGCATTGTTGTATGAGTGCGTGCACTTATGTATTGATGTGCATGTGTGTATGTGTGTGCGTGTGTGTACGTGCACTGGTGTATGTGCATGAAAAGGTGCATGTGGGTGTACAGTGGTGTATGCGAGTGTGTTTATGTGTGTGGGCGTGCGCAGGTGTATGAGTGCGTGCACTGGTGTATGTTTGTTGATGTATGTGCGTGTGCTCGTTTATATTTGAACGCTCGGATGTGTGCAAGTTGAGAAGAATGTAAGAGATAGAGAGAGGGAAAATGAAGAAAAAAGAGAAGAAAAAAAACAATAGTGTGTAGGCATCGGGATATCTAAGTATACACCAGGGTTTAATATAAATAATTACATTTTGAAATACATTTTAATATGACCGCTCATACTTCCATAGTTTAATATTTATTAAGCATTGGAATTTCTCAGGGTAAGATTCGAACTAGGACCTCTAGGTGTCTAAGAATACCGTGCCTTAAAACATCGTAATGATATATAAAATTAAATTACATTTGTTAAATACAGTTTCATTCCCCGGTGCATGCTTCCATAATTTAATATTTGTTAAGCATTTGAGTTTCGCAAGGTAAGATTCGAAATGGGGCCTCTGGATACACGCGAACGCCTTTGATTAATCAGGGTGTTAATATAATACCGTTTTACCCTATCAAAGTGTCATTTTTTAAATTAGCAATTAAAAACATTGAACTTTTGCCTGCAGTAAGATTCGAATAGAGACCTAAGGATACCTAAGTATACACCCAGGTGTAATATAATTAGGTAAACACGGTTTTGATATCAATGTTTTAAAAAGAGGCAAGAGTTGCAGAAAAAGAATATGATAAGTATGCTCGGTGATTCTCGTTGGTTATTTTACAGAATCGTGTGCTTGGTAGATGTGTTAGACTTGTCACAAACATGTATATCTGTGTTCGGGTATACTCGTAGGTCTTCGTGAAGATTGCAGCTCTCAGAGAGAACTAACCTTAGGCAGTGTCGAGCCAGGATGTCGGGGTGGAGCGGTGTGGAATTTATGGTCTAGCAGGTAAATTGACCTCTCTCTCTTCCCTTGGTTAAACAAAGACAGGGACAGGTATGAAGCCTCCAAGAAATCCTTTTGTTATCGCTACGCTAGACTGTCTCTTCGTTATATTCACCTAACATGTACGTGTACGAGAATTCAATAGAGTTTTGAAAATGGCGTCTCTTTGTTAGCTCGGCTCCAGTCTGTTCTTTTGTTAAATAGCTGTGGAAGGGGGATGCTGCACGGGTGGTCTTTTTAACGAACTCTTGCGCTGGACAATAGGAAGGGATAATATAGAATCTGTCCCTTTGTTATTCAAACGTTTTGTTAGCACAGCACAAGCCTGCTCTGTTGTTATCCTGCACGTGTTCGTCAAACAATGCTGATGGGGTGGGGTTACTGCAGGTGTGGTCTTTCTAAAGTTATGGTGCGTGGACAATGGGATGGGGGACAATAGAATCTGCTCCCATTGTTAGCAAGCCTTCAGCATGCTGTTTTTTTACAAGCATAATTTATTATGCCTATTGTTCTTTTTGACATGTGAAGGACAACTTCTGTTCTCTTGCACGCGGTCGTCAAACAATGCCACTCTCGGATAGGTTGTCGCAGGTGTGGAAGTGCACACGTTCAGGGAATGGAATGGGTAGAATGACGTCTCCGCTTTTACTAGAAAGCAAAATTTATTATCCCCATTCTTTGTTTTGACAGGTGATGGATAACCTTAATTGCTTACCTGTCAAGCTTTCTATTATACTCAACAAAAGTTATGACCGCAGCTGCAAGCGAAAGGTACCAGGGGGCGCTGTAGGGTTTGGGAGACCTAATTAGCATATGAATGAGACATTCCTGCATATTAAGGGCGCTTGAAACCCCATTCCCTCCTACTGACTTAGATGGTTTTGCACTAAAGACCCTTCCTCGGATACCATACGAATAATCTACACCTAGACCATTTGTTGTTAAAGTTCTTGAATAATCCGGTTCTTTCTATTACAGTTTCTTTAACCAGGATTCCTAACACCTATAATCGTTTTCTCTACCTCTCCCATATAAACGTACACTCTTCTCGACCTCTGATTAGCCTAGCTTTTTTCCTCGTATTCCTCTACCTCTCTCATATAAATAGCATTCCCCTTCTTCAACCCCTGTCTAGCCTGGCATCAGGCTCGTATTCCCCATCTCACCTGTATAAGGGCATTTCACCTTCAACATTCGTTTACTTAGCACCTCCCTCGTATTCCCTATCCTTTCCCATATAAACGCAAAAAAAACTGTGCTAGAATTCCTCTATGTAAGATACTAAGCAAGATGGATTAAAATATAACACAGAGAGAGATTGTCAGGGAAACGGTGGGGAGAGAAAGAAGCGGTGAATGAAAACTTGGATAAATAATACTTTTTGTAATGAATTCAGCATTTTTTTAAGGAAGCAAGTCCAATGCTTTCCTGAAAAGCTGCCAACACAAGCAAGAAATTTAATGAACCTTAGAGGTCTTTATTTATTCCAATGAAAATAGTGACTGTTTATAATATTGTCAGTTTGGTTAATATACACAAGAATGCTACTAGCTTTTAATTGAGTTCAGATATACATAATATAAATTCAATAATTTATCTGAAACTGGATCTCCGGTATGTAGACTACAGATGACCAAACATATTGGCTTTTATAAGCATCCTGTTTCAGTTAGAAGTGCTCCTATCAACACTTTTAAAATAAATGGTGTAATTAGTTTTTATTGATACCATTTTATTCCCTTTCTAATTGAAACCAATATAAAAGTAGGATTTTTTGTTAATCCTTTTGTGTAATTTAATTCTGTCCGTAATGCATTAGATTTATTGATGAGGTTATTTTATGAGTAGTTTTTAACTTTGTATTTACATATAATAATAATAATAATAATAATAATAATAAAGTAATAAAGCAACTCTTATTATTTATCACGAATATGTTCTTTTTTTATAAAAAACGTCTCTGACGGTGTTAATTAAAACTTAGCTATATTGACATCGTATAGGTAAATAGTATCTGTATTGTTACTGAATCTGGATATCTGGAAACTATTAAAGACATACAAAAGTTATTACCGGAAAAGTATAGTTCTCCTTTTAGTATTATAACTATAGTTAAAGTAAAAGCATACCTGGCTTCAGACTGAGACACTACTGCTGACCTAAGATTATTATCATTCATTATTTATAATATAATCAAATAATATCCAGCCTATAAATAATTTATAATCATTATGTAATATGCATTTGTAGCAAATATGTATAATGTATTATGCTGAAGTATATTTTTAGTTTTGGTAACATTGGAGGTGTAAGTGCCAGGAATAAGAAGTTTGTGTAAGGAACTCAAGAACTCTAGGGTGGCAGACAATAGGTATAATCTTGATGTAGCCGAATAACAACTTAGAAGCCTGTTGAAGGTTTTCATAAGACAGTGATAGCGTACAGATTTATGTAAATAATACAGAAAACTAATGCAAGGCAAATCAACAGAGTTCTGCTAGCGAAACTTGAGGTTGTTGACGCTAAGAAGTAGACTGCCCAAGCTAAGTCAGTCGCTGTTGAAGATTCGTGATGTATACACCTAAAACTGTTGTGCTAAGACTTAAAATTATTTAATTTCATCTGAAAAATGTGGCTACTAGCAGACAAACACTACGAAATGTAAATATATTCCCTAACATAATTGCTGAAATAAATATGTGGGATATTTAATTTTATTTGGCAACCCAGATAAAAGAACTTAGAAACTCCGCCGTTGATGGCAGATAGTTAACGAACGTAAAGAAAGTACTATGTTGCAGCTCCAAATTTCAATATTTCTGTAATGATAAAAAGCAAATCATATTGCTGAAAAAACTGACATACATTATATGTTAATAGTTTTCCTTTGGCCGCATTACTTCCTGAAAGGAGATTTGCTGTACCGATCATAATCGACTCAGCCGGAGATTCATTAATATACAATTATAAAAGACTTCAATGAACCCAGCGGGCAACATACATTTAATATACACTTTTATATCGCCCAATATAAACATTCATTAAGCATTTTGTTATCAGCATTTATGTTTTCCAGTATTTCAAGTAAAGGTCTTTTGAAATGTAAAGTTATCAGTATTTGGTTTGTTCTTTTGTTACTTAGCAATTATTTTATTTATAGTTGACTAATCCTTCAACGCACAAAAAACTATAATTGAGGTCAGTAGGAAAAATGAGGTTATAAAAAAACGATTTGCTTTTTAAGAATCGTTTGTGGTGTAGTTATGAAATGACATTCCATGGAAACAATCTTATGGTTACTGTGCCTGAGGAATTACTGCATTAGTGCTCTAATTTTGGCCACCAGAAAATAAAATGTACCTTATTGATTTTATTCTGCTTTTAAACTCATCGATTAATTTACAGCAATAAGCTACAGAGACCACTTAAGAAATTATGTAAAGCAAAATAGGGACGTAGTTATGCAATCAAATGGACACACGAGCGATCTCAAATGTCAAAAAATCAAAGATTTTGCAAGTATTACTTCATTTGATTTGAATGTGTAGACAGGTAAATAGGTGCTGGTTTATTAGCTGCAGTGTTTATTAAGGCTTTCAGCAACAAGAGTAGTACATGAATAAGTTTCTATAATCTATCCCAGTTGTTAAAGGATTAAAGCTTTGCTACAGTTCAGATTTTGAATGATGGAAAATACCGTTTTCGATATGAATGCAGAAAATGAACCGATCTCCAATAAGTCACTGTCTCAAATGTTAAACATAATGGTGCGTTAATGAACAATACTTTCCTTTTCAGCCACATTTCTGTTTATACAAGTAATGGCAGTAGGAATTAATGCATCGCTGCTCTCGTGTAACACTGTAACACTGAAGTTGGGTCCACCAAGGATTTATCTACCTTTTCCTATATCGCCATCATTCTGTCAGATTTCCTTGTAATTTTACTTTGGCTGTCCTGAATTCGTGAATCTTAATATCACGTAGTGTAAAATGTTTTTAAAACACAACGCAATGATTACACAACATGATATGAAACAATATGCATTGCAACCATAAAACACGGATTTTTTTCACGGGGATCATTGCATAAATTTTTGCTTTTTCTAACATTACTTACACATTGTAATACGGGGAAGTTTTATAATCCACCCAAAAATTCTAAGTTGAGATTTCACCGAAAATATAAGCTTAGAGGAACCCAGAATAATAAAAAAAGAATAATCAGTTTCCATAGCATCTGCGTATAGGTACTGCATTCCAACCAAAAATCCAATATCCTATTTCATTTAAAAAACTTGGTATTTAAATATAGATCTGCCAAGAATGCAACAACGAAAATTTTGAAGTAAATCCATTACCACAAATTATCTTTTATATGGACAATGTTAGTTACTTTTATCTTTTCACTACTGGCTCTAATAATTTATATATATACTATCTTTGTCTTGAAAATATACCATTGAAACGTTTGTTTCTGTCCCAATAAGAAGTGCATTAAAGTAGGAATGATGGCAGATTACTACTTGACAATATATTACATCAATTAATTAACAAGCCGAATTTCTTTGATTTAATAAATTTACACTTGTATAAAATACATAATTGCAATTTCAGAAACCCTTATTCTTCCACAATTCTTTAAATTCTTTACGGTTTCAATCCATTGAATTAAATTAAAATTATTACACTCTTGCTTCCTGCTCTCACATTTACCGATATATTTCAAGTTTAGAACACCAATAAGTCCATATTTCGCACGATCAATCTTTCCCGGCTAATAATTACTAAAGAGAATTTTGAATAAGTTAAACCAAAAGGAATTTAGAAACACTTTCCGCAATGCCTTCTGCCTAAATGTTGCCCTGCTGTTTTCCTCGTGAAATTCCTCACCTTCGAAGAAAGACTGACTTGAACTTCGTCCACTGCACGGTGAGGAGAGCTGGGACTGAATCGGCGCCTGCGTAGTCGACGGCCACATATAAAAATACATTCATAAGAAGTGTGTTTTAAAGTAAGTACCGTTTTAATATTTTGCTGCTGCAGTCCCGACATTGAGCATGCACGATCACTTCCTCTATTCATTAGGAAGGTAGGCTGTGAGCGATCGTCACTTTTTGTTTTACTATTATTAGAGCGTTTCGAAATGTTCAAAACGATTGAACGACCCGCCAACTGTGCAGTTAGATCAGTGACTCGTTTCTTTGAATGCGAGAAATGTTACACTAGCAAACATTCATCCACAATACCAGGCTACACACAGACAAACAAACACAACATCTGATTGCATCAATTGGTTGGGAACAATTCAACCACTCTCCGTATAGGATTTGGCACCAAGCTATTTTCATCTGTTTCTTCATCTGAAAAAATTCTCTGGTGGAAAACATTCAAACGACGATGATGTTTTGTAACAATAAGTATAGACAGGACTTTCATCACAGGCACGATCATTGTTTGAAGAAGGAATACAAAACCTGCTTTCCGTTACCTCAAGTACCTGAATAACGGCGGTAACTATGTGGAGATGTAATGTTAGGTAAGGAATTATAATAAAGCATTTGTAGAATAACATTGCTATTTTTTAAAACATTATCCGCTATTACTTTAAAAACACGCATCGCATAGTAAACAGTGTAGCAACTTGTATGTAACTGAATGGTATTTAAAACTATTTTGGTTGAAGAGTTTGTAGTTATTGTAAATTAGAGAGTCTAATTATTAAGAAATTTGCCTTAAATGGTCGTGATCATAGAAATTTCTGTGACTGCTACTTACACAATGTGATCAAAAGTATCCGGACACCCCACAAACATAATTGTTCATCTTAGGTACATTTTACTGCCACCTATTGCCTGGTACTCATTATCCGCGACCTTAGTAGTCATTAGACATCGTGAAACAGCATAATGGGACGCACCGTGGAACTCACGGACATCGAACGTGGTCAGGTCATTGGGTCGCTTATGTCAGAGTCTGTACACGAGATTTTCACACTCCCAAACATCCCTAGGTCCACTATTTCTGATGTGATAGTGAAGTGGAAACTGAATGGACATGCACTGTACAAAAGCGTACAGGCAGACCTCGTCTGTTGACTGACAGAGACCGTCGACATTTGAAGAGGGTCGCAAAGAGTAATAGGCAGACATCTATCCAGACCATCACACAGGAATTCGAAACTGCATCAGGATCCACTCCAAGTACTATGACAGTTAGACGTGAGGTGAGAAACCTTGGATGTCATGTTCGAACGGCTGGTCATAAGTCACACATCACATAGGAAAATGCCAATGGCAGAGTGTGGGTATGGCGAATACCCGGTGAACGTCATATGCCAGCGTGTGTAGTGCCAACAGTGAAATTTGGAGGTGGTGGTGTTGTGGTGTGGTCGTGTTTTTCCTGGAGGGGGCTTGCGTGGCACGATCACAGCGCAGACCTACATTGATATTTTAACCACCTTCTTTTTCCCACTGTTGAAGAGCAATGCGGGGATGGCGATTGCATCTTTCAACACGATCGAGCCCTATGCATACTGCACGGCCTGTGTCGGAATGGTTACACGACAATAACATCCCTGTAATGGACTGGCCTGCACAGAGTCCTGACTTGAATCCTATAGGACACCTTTGGGATGTTTTAAAACGCTGACTTCGTGCCAGGTCTCACCGACCTACATCAATACCTCTCCTCAGTTCCGCACTCCGTGAAGAATGGGTTGCCATTCCCCAAGAAACCTTCTGACACCTGATTGAAAGTATGCCTGCGAGAGTGAACGTTGTCATCAAGTCTAAGTGTAGGTCAGGACCTTATTGACTTCCAGCATTACCGATGGAAGGCGTCACGAACTTGTACATCATTTTCAGCCAGGTGTCCGGATACTTTTGATCACGTAGTGTATATGATTTTTTTTCTAAGCCTGAAAACACTGCATTGTATTGGCAAAATACCACCAAAATAAAAAACGTATCCATGTTTTTCTTATCCACATTAAAATACACCTTAAATTTATCGTCTTGTAATAGGCAATGAAATAATTAAATTAATTAGCTTAATACGAGTACGTATAAAAATGTCTGTAATACGATATCTCCAAATACATTTAAAAAACCCTCAGTAACTTCAAGTATTTTATTGTATAAATCAGTATTTTAAAATCTTCCTTCGAGTCAATTTAAGATACATTTTGACAAATTGTTGGTCACATGGCCTACTTTCGGATTATTAAGCAATATGATCTTTGGCTTATTATTATTATTATTATTATTATTATTATTATTTTCCTTTGTTGAATGAGGAATTAATTAAGCAGTTAATATATCGCTGAAATTCCAAACAATACAAAAGATTACACAAATACGCTGCTAAATTATTTACATTGTATCAAATTGACAAATTGTCTATTATGCGGCAATCATTTTGTAAAAAGCTGAAATATAATTTGAAATTCAGAATAGAAGGAGCTCAGTAAGGCTATTTCCATAGAATCTCTGCAGTATCATGCAATCTGTTATTTAACAATAAATAAAGTGTTGAATATTTCAGCCACGGTTTTCAACGGAATATTTGCGGAGTTTAGAAAAATAGAGTATAATAAAAGGCCCCTGATTTATCCCTTAAAGGGAACAAATGTTCAACACTTGGGGAAGCAATGTGCCTTATAGCTTCCTGAATTTTCCTGTTAAGTCTGGCAGTGTTCCTAATATTTGGTATCACAAAAACATGCTTTGCTTGTCAAATGATTTGAATTGTCAGTAGAGCACTAAGGGGATATTAGCATGTTAAAGTATCGACATGATAGGAGTACGTTTGCTAGATGAGGCAGCAAATTCGTTTTGTTATAATATTATTATGATTGAAACGTCGTATATATTATTGATAAATATTTTGTACTAACAGTATTATGACAACAAAATCAAATGACAGCATACAGTCCGCACAGTTAACATGCATTTGGTAGATTATGGTCGTATTACCCCATTTATTAGGAGATTTTCTGCTCCCATTACCGGCCATTATTTATGACACACTAATATTTTTGGTCATGTAAATTGAGACTGAAAAGGATTCCCATGGGTAAATGTCCGATACTTTCCACTGCAGGTTACTATTTTATCATCAGGTTAGAGTTAATCGCGAAAATGCTCTTACAAAATAAGTTTAATGAGGTTATAGAGCAGTAAGATGGGGGAGAGTTGACTGTAGTGTAACACTTGTAATATTATATTGATTAAAATTTCAGCTTTTAGACTATAAAACTTGATGACAATATTTACTTATTAATAAGATATTTTCCAACCCTTATTCCCTTATTCCGAATATAATAAAAATATATTTTCTTATGAACAAGCAGACGAGGTTTCTAGTTTTTGTCAGTGTGATCCAAGAATATAACTTATTTTTAAACCATATGATTAACATTCTACAATTCCGCTACTCCTCAGATAACTTTTAGCGATTTACTTCATCGCCCGTCGCGAAAACCTATTTACAACCAATAAAAAGTTTCACTTCTCCCGAATCACACGTTTTGTAAGAATTCACATTTTTCATCTCATACAACATGTAATTTTGTATTCGTAGTACGTTTCACAGCACCATTCCTGTATTTGATACCCTGATCTCTATCTCTCTCTCCCTCTTTCCAATTCAGTGTTCAGGTGTTGCTTTCTTCTTTGTTACAGTTAAGGCTTATTTATGTGGTCGTTCGCAAATCTCGTAAAACATAGACATAGTTGTAAAATTACACTGATAAAATGTGTGTTAGAATGTACAGAAAACCCTACACATCTTTAAGTACCCAGTAGTTTAAGGTGGCTAGTTCCTTTTCTTACTAAGCTTATTCTATCTTGCCTGGCTACTCAAGAAACTTCAATTAGATATACAGCAATAAATACACAATGTATGGAATTCTAACTCTTTGGTTCGTACCTTCTTCAGAACCAACCACTAAGTATATGAAGATATTGATAGCTGTACCTATACTTCCGCAAATTATCTTTCATCCTTATCGTTTTCGTTTTGAAACATAATTTTTCAGTAATGAATGCCCTTCATATACACGGAATTCAATATAAGGCAACATATATTTTGCACGCGACTAAAATAATACCCTTACATAGATGGTAAAAATAGGAGCCATCTTCTCTATATTCTGTGGTCCTCAATAAAATGGGAATAGACACTGCATTTGTATTATCCATGTCTATTCCTGAAGTAGGTCATATACGTAAGCCGTAAGCTGAGACGAACAAAAGTTGATATTTCAAAATATCCTAGATTTAATGTTTGTGATTAATATTCATCATTGAATATTTCAGATACGGTAATACTAACACAAATTATTTTTTATAAATTATATATTGATTAACCAGAACTAAATGCTCCCTGTGGTAAATCTTTCTGTGATTTCTTAAGTAAAATTTTATTGAGAATGAAGATTTAACATACACTTCAAAATTCAAGACGTACGTTGTAATTGCCGTCAAATACTTCTAGTAATTGCAAATCGATAATTTTTTAACATTTTCATTGTGTTTATATTTATAAAGGAAATGAAAAAGTTTCCATGCAAATGGTTGTTTGGGGTATTGTAGTTAACTGAAAATCCTCTTTTGTACTGACATATATGAAGCTTTCTTGACGAGAAAAACAACAAAACAAAACCAAAGAAAACCAAAGAAAGAAAGAAAGAAATAAAGAAAGGGAAGCATCTAAGTACAAATCTAAACAGTTTTTAACCATATATTAAAAGTATTGTTTGTTTTTAATCTCCTCAGTTATCCTTGTATCCTTGAAATGTTGGGAGTGGATGTTTGTCACTCCAAGCAACACGAACGACCTCCCATTTAAGGCATCAGAGTGAAAAAATGTGCATCCGTGTAAGTTTTGGCAAACAAAAAGGTGTTTATTTTACCCCCTCTTCCGTCGCTAAGACTTGAACAGGCAGCTCAGATTACCAAGACAAGTGAAACCGTCTACCTCTCAAACACCGTCAACGCCACTGCAACTTAGCAACATCTGTGGTCCGCATTTGGGAGGTCCCCCACATCGAATATGGGCTTTCTCGTGGTTTTCCCCTGGTCGCCTAGGCAACTGCCGGGATGGTGTATTCTAACACGAGTTCTCATTTCATCACCACCCTTTAGCTTTTGAGGCGTGTCTTCAGTCCTGCTGTACTGGCGATGTTGAGCAGATGGCGTAGATGCTTGCACATTGGAATGATTTCTCCCTGTGAACGCCAGGGTATGTCATTCCGCCCGTTAGGGTCGCCCTCTCTCGGGATTCTTCACCTCTACTGTGCGCGGGGTCCTCTCTGACAGAGGCTTTTTTCAGGATTAGCTCAGTCCTCCTAACTGGCAAGTGCCAGGGGGATGCTCGAATTTAGCCAGATCATTTCCTTTCATAATTTCCATTGCAGGTGCAAAATGTCTACCGCTAATGGTAGTAAGAAGGTGCACCAATATGATCTTCTCTACTCAGTTATACAAACTGTTCTAAAAAAGTCTTAATCTACTGCATACTTCTTGTTAATAGAAATGAACTTCCATTAGTCCTTTACACATTTTGTTGCAGTTAAGACAAATACACTAAGCTAAAGCGATAGTCAAATCAAAGCCGATTGCTGTGTAATGGCTTTAAAATTCTGTTCCCTTTGCATGAATATGAAAAGAAAGAAAGAAAAATTCTGATATGATACATTCATATGACTTTCTTATCCTATCTTTATTAGTGGGTATACAAACTGTTCCTACTAAATGTGACTTTTCTATCTACTAAATTTTAATCCAAATAAACCTTTGCAGAAATGGCCACATTACCATTTCGTTATATATATACTAAGAGAGCAACGATAGTCAAATGTTTAAGAACTGGACGCTATATGCCGGCCTTAAAATTCCATGCAACCGCAAAAAACAACTGAATGTTGACAGGACTTAAAGAGAATGACCAACTAATTAAATGGTTTATGCCGAAAAACCTTTATTAAATACATTATGTATTTTATAGAGATGCACATTTCTTGTGTAGTTGATACTTACGTTTTTGCCTATCGCTTAACGTTTACCAGTTACAGAAGATTATATAACATTCCTACCGAATGAAGAGGACATCATAGGCTGTTCAAGAAAATTCAAGATATAGATTTTATACGTCATGTAAATATCTTTAATATATGGTATTTTAATCATGCTCAATAGAGCCGTTTCTTAGGAAATAAAAATTTCGAAATGTGTTCCATGTATAAGGCTTGGATGGGGGATTGAAAAACTTCGTGTCGCGTCTTTGAAAGGTACTGAACCAATTTACTGAGTTTCATATTTTTCCGACTTTTCGTTTTTGAGTTATGTTACTCACAGACACACACTTACACAAAAAAGACTCACACACATTACGATGATCACTTATCCTGTGGGTCCTTCCCAAGGTTTTCAATCAGAAATCTACATTTTCACTTTCTAGCAGTCAAGTGTACCCATGTTGAATGTATCCATATGATTTGCAGCTGTTACATCTATCTTTGGTATGGAAACAAATATTTATTTGAGGTATTTGTACCAAATAGTACACTGTAAACTCTCACTTGAGTTGTGTGACTGGCCCCTTGCACACACATTTTGAGTAGTTCATTAATTGATAATATTTGATAAGGAAGCACCAGCTTCACCACTATTTATGGTGCTAGCCTAACATGCATGTTGTCAGAATATGTGGTGTACTTAGCGAGTGTGTAACTTCACAATTTCACTAAAGGAAAGTGACACTGAATAATAAAATAACTATTCTCTAGAACAAACAATTTAAACCACGTGCAACAAGGTAAACAAAGCAAAATGGGTTGTTATTGTGTACTTAAATTAGATACTACAGAAGAAAAAATATGTCACAATTCAAAAACCAAAACAAATTATGTGCATATAAAATTAAGAAGTATCTTCAGTTTTGACTGTTGAGCAAAACAAACTCAATAAATGAAATTTGCAACAACTTAATTTAAAATTGCAGTTCTTTTGTATTCTATGGCTTCTGTGAACATATGATGGTAACAAATTCAATCAGATTGCATTAGGCAATAGGAATGATATATTCGCGCGAAATTCGAAAAGCGTAAATACTGCGATATGAAATGATGCTAAATGATGAAATGATGAAAAAATGCTAAAAATTGCCAAATTTATGAAAACGGATTTTAGTGTTACTAAATACTACCTTACACCTATGTAGCTTTTATAGCTTTGCGACTTCATAAAGCCTGTCGTATAAGTACTTAAAGTTTGCCCGGAAGCCTAACTTTCTATAAAATGGTACTAAAAAGGATAATTTTAGCCAACATTAAAGTGAACATACCACTCAGGAAAGTCTTCAGAAATCTTTAAATACTGAACTAACTGCAGAAGAGCAGGTGAAGGTTAAGGAAGGCCTGTATATGCATTAAATACTTTTATAAAAGCATGACATCATAAATAGCATTATTTTAGCGCTATCATTTTTAAACTCTCTTTTCATGGCTTTTCATTTATCGCACATTTTCAATTTCAAATTGTTCCACACGATGTGCTTTTCAGTTTAAATCCATGAAATTTTTTATTCCGCCTTGCTAATGACAGGATAAACGAGTGGTGAGACGAATGCTTGTTAACATGCTTAGTTGTGACATTATTAAAGAATAGTTCTCATTTTGTGTAATTGCATACCCAAAAATTTTTAAATCTTATATTTAAAATTAATTTTCTCACAAACTAGTAGGATAACTAAAAATTCATCTTTACAATTCATTAATGTGTCATTAAAGGCTTTAATCATAAAATATTATTTTTTCGTATATAATTCGTCGTATGTAGCAATTTTTAAAAACAGTAAAATATTCAATATAACGATAAACATCTCTGGAACTAATTTAAAAATGGCGATGAAATTTGGTCTACATATTGAGCATAATAAAATTTCAAATCAATCCGGCTGAAATTATGGATTTCTGAAATTTTAGCGATCGATATCAAGGGATGCACGCGCAAGTACATTTAAAAATGGCCATAGAAACAAAACATGTACCGGGTTGTTATAGTTAAAGTAACGGTGTTCAGCCTGGTACAGCGCGAACTATAATGATCATAGGAGCCTAAAACTCCGTAGATATACATTAAGTAATGCGTTTGCAGATCATCTCACTTTAAGCAGTCGAATCGTGCGGTTTCCTGTGGCTCTGACATTAGTATATTCTTCAAGTGCTATTGCATTATATCACTTCTTTGGTTGCTTGGTGAGGCTTCATTGTTCCTTCTGTAAAGTGAAGATTCATTTAAAATTAATAAGGATGGTCTTTGATAAGCACAGAAGAAGAATAGTAAGAATATTTTGTAAGAATATTATGTAGAAGAGAGTATATAGAGAAAGTCATGTGAATGCAGCACATCCGATACTTCTGTTTCCTTTATATTCGCAGTTTAATGTCATTTATTTGTATAACGCATATGATACTTTACATTAACTTGTAGTTATTTACGATGTAATAACGTTGGAAGCTGAGCTCCTTATAAGGCTCGTGCGTTGTACAAAATTGTACGTTTTGCGAAATATTGAATCCATAGCTTTATAAATGAAACAACTTAGTTTCTCTTGTGCTTATAATAAGGTGCTATAATATATAGAATAGAATTGAATGCAATGCTATATCTGAAGTCGGGGTCTCTTAGGTGGTAACTTAATTTTGAAAACAAAACACCGTATCAGGTTGCTTTTAGTATATGAACAGTTTTTAATTTAGCTGCAATGATAGTGCCCATCCACCATTCGTCAGAATTTAATAAAATAATTGCTTATTAAACGATATAAGATACACGGATCACCATACTGGTAGTAGTAGTAATAGTAGTGTTGTTGTAGTACTAGTAGTAGTAGCAGCAGCAGTAGCAGTGCGTCCTCCCCCGCATCCGCGGACAAAGTCCTATCACTTTTACTACAGCAAGTCCTATATAAATATCAGGTTGGAAGCAGGCAATCGGTGATGTCATATTACTCACAAATGTTATACTTAACGTCTTAGAGCATACTTAAAGTATAAACAATAAGTAAGTGGGTATAGGAAGCAAAACACAATACATCTACGTCTGTTGAGAAAAAGGAACCCAATATCCGGGATATACGAAAATTGGGAATATATGAGCATAACGATAATACATATCTACTGAGTAGATTTCACAACTTGGTTACATAAACCCCAAACACTTAGACTGATTTGATTATAATACCCCATTAAAACTTCTAACTTAATAGTGTCCCATTTAGCAACGTAAATATGCGGACACTACTCTGTTTTATTACACGAAAATATACGCGAAATGATGGACTGTAAATTAAGATTTTGCCCTATTTAAAAACAGTATGCTTAACAAAACACACGAGAGGACACAATTTGAGGCTACTACTGAAAGGCGTAACAAATAAGCTTACTGAAGCTGAATAAATTGGTGGAGCCAACCACCTACTACTTCAAGGAGGAGGACCAGAGAGTCCGACGGACTCAATATTTGTGCGGCGGATACTCGAATCGCGCTCGAAACTATCGCCCGAAGCGGGTAGCAAGAAAAAATCGATACCGCCAGATCCAGGCAAAACTACGAGATAAAAAAGTTCCCATGTGTCCTAATAGCAGCAGAACCACTCTCTCCCCATTGGAAATATAAGGAAAAAGAAGGGAAAGGAAAAATATAAGGGAGAGAAGAAAACACCACAGCATTAGTGCACCCGAGACAGAGACTACGAAGCAAGAGCTCTGGGGAGGCAACCAGGGAAACAAGTGCTTTATCAAATTAAAATATATTGCAAATTGTACGTAACCATACACTCCACCATTACGGTCCATACACAGCATTTCTGAGGCAAATAGGCTGAGTTGGCCAAAACAGTTCGGATGCCAGAGGAGAGGAAAGCCACAGGAGCAGGTGAGGCGTGTGATAATCAAGGTGAATATCCTGCGTCGTTCAGCCCATTTCAATGCGACGATGAAGCAACATCCAAAAGCATAACCAAAACTTACTGTCTTCGCCATCTGCCCCTGGAATGGGTACTATTCTGCCGACCACGTGCAGATCAGATGCAGATAAATAGTGAACAGATAGGGCTGAAACATGAAGCATACGAACGAAGAAGGGGTTTCGAATAGGTACAAATAAGAATTTACACACTAAAACTAACTTTGAATATAAAGCATAATATAAGCAGAATACATTTAAAATACCACTTAAAGAGGCCTCAGATAAGTAAAAGTATATTTCGTAGTTTAAATCCAACCGCAAAACCAATTAAACATCATCAGCAAATCAATATAAGCAGTATTAATCAACATGGGTGCTCAACACGTATTGACTTGCACACATACATACGCATATACAGAAAGGAGAAGAAAAAGATAAAGGTTCCGGCAAAGAAAGCAAAGTGACAATAGAAGCTGATGGCAGTAATATCACATCACAACTACAAGTATTCCGCGTGTCGAAGTCAAGTTGCAGCAACACAATAAAATACAGAAAAGAAATACTGCAAATCATAACAAACACATGCAGAAGAAAATAGACTTTAAAAATAAAAACAAAGACTGCATGTGGACAGGTCTTGGCTGTGTGATGTAAGCTCTCTTTATTTCACGAGTCTTAAGCTGCTTAAGTATCACCGCTACACATTTAAAAATGATATTCTGTATGTTGCATCTCTTTGGCGGCTAATGCATTCTTGCGCGAGCACATGACTCGTTGTCCCACTCATTTTGTCGAGCTGACTGGCACGCTTTAAATTACTTAGTCTTTATTTCAGTTTTCACGTATGATTTCGAAAGAACTAGACAATACAAAGACATCTTGTTAACCAGAGAAAACTATGTTAACAAACGCTAAAATAACATGGAACGGAGCAGTCTGATGGCCTATATGCCGGGCAGGAGTATTAAAAGCAAATTACAGTTTGCTTAAATTATCATCCCGTGATTGTGATGCTCATGAAAGCATACAGTAAGGGCGGACTTAGGCTTTCTGTTTACTCTCTCAGCGTGGGGAGGATTGAGATAGTAAGGAGTGGTTATGATTTGCTATATTTCCCCAATTGAAACACAATCGCTTAAATCGGAGTTTTATTTATTATTTATGGACGCTCTTTAACTGCTGTGCTCCTTAGCGTCGCATTCTATATTGGGCGTGAAGAACCGGAAATTTTGCTCAGAGGCCTCTTTATCAGGCTTGAGGTTCTTTTACGTGCCGTAAATCTACGACACGGGACCACCCTTCCGAAGGAAGCCATGCTAAGGATTTTTTACACCCAAAAAAATCCGTTGCCCTCCGTCGGGTTTGAACCCGCGACCTTGGAAACTAGAGACTAGTAGTAACCACTACACCACGGAGGATGACCACCAATCAGAGGCGAATTGATAAACATTAACAGAGGGAATATAACTTGGGACACTAAATACTGCAAAAATGTTACTAATGATCTTAGTGGTGGCACGAGCGGTAGCACGAGGCATAGTTGAAGTCATATAAACTTCGAAAAGGTGTCCACACGGACAAGGCCAAAAGTGTTCCCCTGGTGTGATCATCAAAACGGAACTATGTAATCTATAAAAACTTTCTCTAAGGACTAGAACGCTATTTCTGAAGATAGATGGCTACAGGTGACCAATGAGCAAGCTTAGCCATGGACATATGCCATACGCCCTAACCTACGTCGCAATATCACGGTTTGTACCTGTCTATATGAAACGCTTGCGGATCCTGTTGCAAGTCGGACATGTGACGGCAGAGCAGATTGACTGTCCTCTAGCTGCTGTATAACCTGATGTTTGTGAGTTTCCAGACGCTCATATTCAGCGATTCTGGTAAACGTTTGCGGTAACGACATGCAGTCGTTTAAATCCGAAGATCACTGAGGGAAACATGGGAAATCTTTGGGAAACATGCGTGTAAGAATATCTACAGCAACGTTATCCGAACCACGAATATGTCTGGGCATAACAAATGCTCAATTCCGCACACCCCAGTTAGCCTAACTTTCTAATGTGGTGGTGACAATTCTCACATGATTGCCTGATTATCGCACTCGAGGTTAAAATGGGACGTGCACCTCATAAGCTTTATACTTCTTGAGAGCAAACAACACAGCGAAGGTTTCGAAATAATAGATGGAGACAAGGAAGTAAACAGGCCGACGACATAAATAGTAAACGGATTTTTACTTTCTCAACCACGCACTTACTGTATGCAGACGTAGTATTGTATTCCACCCAAAAATTCAATAATGTGATTCCTGGAAATACACGTTTTGCGACACACTGAATCGAAAGAAAGCATATTTACTTTCCTTACTACGTAGTTATAATATGTAGAGGAAGTATTGTATTACGCCAAAAAATCCAATAACGTAATTCACCAGGAATACACGTTTTGAGACACCCTACATCTAAATAAAACACTTTTACTTCTTTACTGCGTAACTACAATAAGTAGGGGGAGTATTATATTCCACCATTCGGTTCCAAATTCAATAACAATATTCACTGGAAATACAAGTTTTAAGACCCCCTGAAACGAAAGAAAACACATTTACTTTTGCTACTACGTAGTTACAGTAAGTAGAGGAAGTACCTATTACACCAAACAATCCAACAACATAATTCACTGGGGAATACACGTTTTGAGACACCCTGCATCCAAATAAAACACTCTTACTTCCTCTACTAGTTATAGTAAGTGAGGAAATATTTATTATACCCAAAATTCAATAACACGGTTCACTCTAAATAGGCGTTTTGAAACCCCTGAATCCAAAGAAGGCATGTTTACTTTCCCTACTACGTAGTTACAGTAAGTAGAGGAAGTACTGCATTCCAGGCCATAATTCAATAATGAGATTCACCGGAAATACACGTTTTGGGATCCCTGAATACAAAGAAAGGATACTTACTTCCCCTACTACGCACTTAGAGCAAGTAGACGAAGAATTGTATTCCACCCAAAAATTCAATGTAGTTTCACCAGAAGTCTCGTTTCAGATTTCCTGAATTCAAAGAATGTATTTTTGGAAAAAGGTCCAAGTTTATGTGTGTGTAGATCTGTGAAAAACACAACTCAAAAATGAAAAGTCGGTTAAAACCCAAACTTAGTGTTTAAATTCAACATCTTCCAGGGATGCGACATGAGATTTTGAAGAAAATCCCCCACTCCAAACTAACCATTACATTGGATATTTTTAAAACCTTTTTATTTTTCAAAAACGGAGAGAGAAGATCTTACTGTACAACAAATGCAGATCTTGTTAAAACACGAAATTTATATCAAGTAACATTTCTGTGGTGTTAACCTATTCTGAAATGTTTTTGTTTTTAGATAGAACTTTCAAATACTTTACCTTTACTTCTCTCAACTGCAAATCCCTATGGTCTTGCTTTCTTACCCTCTTTCTTTTTTTCTCGTTTTCATACAAATAGAACAGAATTTCAAAGCTGTTACGTCAAAGACGTAACAGCGACGCATTCCGGGACCGCTGGTTCGCTTTTCGTGGCCGACCTACCTGACCCATGGGCTTTTTCGGCGATTTTTCCCGGGTCGCTAGCCGAATGCTGGGAAGATTCTTACATTCCCGAATTTTGGAAGTGTCGGCGATGGTGTTTCGGTGCAGCATGGCAGACGAAAAGGATACTCCTTATGGCTCTCGGCATCCCTCGGCTTTCGGCTGGCTGCCGAGGGTATCCGAACCCCCATGAGGGGCGTTGGATCCGTCCGTGCGGTATGGGGTCCCCGGCCTACCTGTCCGTCTGCCGCAGAGCCTCTATCTGTAAACTTGGGGAGCCTGCCATTCCTGTCACTCTTGGTTCCGACCACCCGGTGCCTCCTCTCGCCACATCCTTCCTCCCTGGGACGCCTCCGTGTAAAGCGGAGCACAATGTCCTCTGTGTGAATCAGTGCCGAGTCTCTGTAGTGAATCCAAAGCTATCCATAGCGATCAACTTGAGGGGCTTGGCTATCGCTTTAGCTAGTATGTTCTACTTGTAACTACAACAAAATATGTAAATAAGTGATGAAGGTTTATCTGTATTAACATGAAGTAGATGCAATAATAAACTTTGTAAGAATAATTTGTAGATTGTGAGTAGAGAAAGTCATGTGAATGCATCACATTTTATAGAAAAAGCTCCGTATACCAGCGTGACAATGAAGGATATAACTTCAAAAAGAAAAGTCGGTCAAATACCAAACCTGATGTTTAAGTTCAGCATTTTTCAAAGATGTGACATGATGATTTTCAAGAAAATCTCCCCCACCCTACAGAACCGTTTACACGGAAAAGGCTTTCGAAATTTGTCATTTTCCCAAAAATGACAAAAACTATTGATTAAAATACCTTCCGTCTAAGATCAAACGAAACACATGTTTTGAATTTTCTGAGAAGAGCCTCACAGATCTTCATTCTGAATGACCTTTGTATAATTGGTAAACTGTAAAGGTTTTACTACATAAGAATTACAGACACCCTTAAAACACGTAGTTTTTCATACAAATATTTTATGAAATGAAATATTATCCGGATATGTTCCGTCATTGGTTTGAATACTTTCTATAACTGTGATTCGTTTTGTTTTTGTGCGGTCATACAAACAGCATGGCATTTCAAAGCTTCACGTTGTGTAAATGTGTAAATTTAAACTTCTTCTTTTGGTATGCAATTAACGTCATTTAACATTTACCATTACGGAGGGTGAAGGAACGAAATGATTAAAATGATGCTCAAATGTGCCCGAGGTCCCTAGAGTTTAGAGTTACGTGACATTCATCTTTTCTGGATAAAGGAAAACCCCGGAAGAAAACTTTATCCAGGTAACTCACTCTAACCGAGATTCAAACTCGGAACCTTATGAATGTAAGGTAGGCCTTCCACACCATAGAGATAGGCTAAATATGAATTGAAAGTTTAGCTTTATTATGAAGAATTACATAGAAAAGTAAGATTTAGTAAAACTAATTTGTAGAATGGTGAGAAAAATTTCTCCCATGGTAATGCAAAGAGCGTGGAATTTCAAAGGCACCACATAAAGTTTTGACTATCGTTTCAGCTGCTGTATTCTTCTTATACTTACAACGAGGTTTGTAAGATTGTAATGACAGTTTATCTCAATTAACAAAAAGTGCCTCATTGTTCTTTCAAACAAATCGTGTTTACGACAAGGTTGGGAAAACAGAATCAGACTGAGAAATTGAATGCATGGCCGGGTTTTGAGCTACGGATCTTCCAGGTTTTGTCCAGGTGGCGTCGCGGTAACGCGTATGGCTCGCATTCAGGAGGTCCCTGGTTCACTTACTCGCGACAGCCCACTCTGACCCATGGGCATTTCGGAGATTTTCACGGGTCGTCAGGAAGGTCCTGGAGTGATTTATCTCAGCCCCCGAATTTCCTGTTCTTCCATTTCATTCCATTCTTCATTCCATTCTTCATTCCATTCATTGTTAACCTCGTTAGGTCTGTTCCAGGGCTGAAAGTGTCAGCGATGGTGTGGAAGGGATAAAGGACGCTTTCTATGGAACCTTAACCTTCACTCGGTCTTTGGCTGGTTGCCGGGGTATATGGTCCGCCCTTTGGGGCGTTGGACCCTGACGCAGCCACGTTCCGTCCTCCTTTAATGAAGCACTACCTTTGCCTCACGGTTGCTGCTTGTCTCCTCCCAGTTGGTTCTTCTTTTGCCACGGCTGCTCCAGCATGAAATCTTAACCTCGGGGTATGCGTGGGTGTGTACAGAGAAACACACAAACGCTGTCTTGGAACACTTTTATTCACTATTTAAAATAATACTTTAGGTTTGCCGATCACTTGTAAATGCATACCATGATACTTTGTCATTACCAAGACCGAAGAATATTAACTACAGCTAAGCGTTCTACCCTCTAGCATTTTCGCCACAATTCTTCACAACTCGACGAGAATGTCGTCCCACACTCACCAAGCACTCAGGACAGACTGAATTTACCCACGCTGCACAAGGAAAAGCAAGCTACTTACTTCCCCTACTCTCCCCTCAAGCACTCGTCACAACACGGCGTCCTGAAGCCTAGAGTGGCCTTCACCAGGCTAAGTGCAGCTGAACCCATGAATTCCAAGAGAAACTGGTTTCAGCTATTTCACCCTTTATACCTGGAGCTGGTCCCTAATTAGCTAAACTGTGCCTGTCTGGTCTTTCTGTCGCTTTTACAGTCAACAATTTTCACAATGCTTCTCCTTTTTATACATACACTGATTTTAAATATATTATTATTTATTTTATATCACTATCCTTCTCAGATTATTATGATAATTATTGACTTCATAATTTCGGCTTCAACCCTCTGTGTGGGACGGTGTCCGGCTTGCCTACCCGATTGTTGGGACGACTCAACCTAGAAACAGTAGCGACCCTGTCATCGCTGTGCTATCAACCCTGGTTCGGCCGTCCGGCGGCTCTCACCTCGTCCATTCCTTCCGGGGCGCCCCCTCGAGGGGCGCAGGCTTAATATCCTCATTCACTGGAATTGTGGCGATACCCATCCGTTATACATTCCGTTCCATTCCAGACCAGGGTAGAGAAGCACTTTAAGAATTCACAACGTGAATCACAATACAAAGTATGAAGTCTAACACCGTGTGTTATTTTCCAAGCTTTTCTTTCTTTCTTTGTTTTTGTTGGTTTTTTTGGCCTTTTCTTTCTTGGAGTTTTTAATTTGAAAGCAAGATTACTTTTGTAAGGAATTGGATTTTCAGAATGGAGTGCTTCCAAATGAACCAATTTCAACAAATGCACATTGACCGTTTTGCATTAATACTTTCGTGTCATTATTTTGAAAATTTAGCTTATCAATTATCCAAACCGAATAAAACAGATATATAGAAACTGCTAATTTGCGGTAAACATTGTTTCCTCGTATCTATTAGCATTTTATCCTTTTAGATACAATAGCCGTTTTTACTCTACGTCCACTATAGTGTTGGCACGGTTTTGCTTTACTCCCTTTTTCTTGAGTGTGTGTAAGGGGGAAATATGTTTCAAATAAAACAATCTATATTCGTTTATCAGTAACAAACGCAAGATACATCTCATTTTGAACAAAACTGAATGTTGCACTTAAGTGTGCTCAAAGTGCTTCAAACGTTTTATATTAATGTTGCTTTTCCTTCACTATTTTCAAACGTTAATTCAATATTATCAGAATTGAATGTGCCAACTATATGGAACTAAACTACACACTTAGCGATAAACCTTGTGATCAATCTATATGAAGATTAAAAAGAAAAACCAATTTATATTCGAGATACTAAACATCCTCTGCTGTCGGAGTTCGCGTAGAGGAGTACATTGGGTGGCAATTATGTTATTATTAGCAATAAACGTTAGAAACAAGATATACGTTATGTGCACCTTGTTTCTCAAGAAAATTACTGAGTAATGCAACTTATACTTCTGTAGCATCCGCATAAACGGTGCAATATTTGATTTTTATATACATATTATGTAAAGAAACTTTTAATTTATTTTGTTTCGGATAGATCTGGTAAAGAGAAAAGTATATAGTTCCCTCTTCTTTCCTCTTAGAGTCAGGTCGCTGAATTATATGACAATACAGAAAAGTAAATGTGACCTTCGAGACGATACCGGTACTTACTGTCAGCTATAGCCAATGATGACTATTTGAGAAGACATTTCTTCCCCCACTTCCTCTACACCCCTGGTTTACCGGAAAACATTTGGAGCCTTCAGTACAAGCGAGTTGACGGCTGAGTTTCCCGAGCAGGATCAAGTGCGTGAGCTGGTTACGATTGCTGTGGCGTGCTGCTACAGAGCGACGGGTTGTGGAGGTCTTGAATTCGACTACCGAAGGAAGTGAACCTTTCGGCGTGGGGAGGCTGCATCACAAAGGAAGGGAAGGGAGCGAGAATTGAAACAGTTTACCTTAGTGAAGTACCAGTGTGAGCAAAGCGAACTCCGAGTGGAAATGAACTAAATAAGAATTTAAAACAGCAACAGTGAGAAAGAAACGACATACATTCAGAAGGAATCCGCCAAAATAAATAGACAGAATGGGATGTAAACAATGAATATTTGGAAATAAATTATTATGAAACATAAACCTTCATCAAGAATAATTTGAGAAACCTACAGTACTCCGACATTAGCTTAGCCATCAAATTCGAGGTCTTATCGCCAACAAAACACGCTATTGGTTAGCGCTGTCTAAGCCTCACGCTTCAGGAAAATGCATAAATACCCGATTTTTCAAGTCTTGTGTTCAGAATCAAACACTCTAGAAGCTTCCAAACTATCTGAATAACCGAACTATTACAAGCGGTTTTAACATCAGCAAATCAGGAGATCTATTTCTATTGTACATCGAACACAGCTTTGACCACGTCTGACATTAGGAGCTGCCTAGAATCAACATACCTAAATCCATGTTCTACCTAATCGCAAAGTAGTTCCAAAAGTGGCAGTTCTTGTGAATAAACGAAATTTTTCTAAGGTGCATAATAATGTCAGATTAAACCAGGCAGACTCTCAGGCCTCACTCTCTTCAACATTTACATTACTGACATGCAAACACTTCCTAATGCCAATCTCCACTTCTGCGCTAAGGATACTTATATTTCCTACCCATTCACCTTCTCCCTAATTTCCCAGTGAAAAAATTCTTGGATGACCTCATAAACTGACAATATAGGAGACCAAGGCCGCACTTGGAACGAAGACATTAAACATATCCGCCATAAGGTACAGGAACAACTCCGAAAACACTATCCGCTAAATAAGATCCTATATCGTATGTTCCTATAATTCTAAAATTAATCTTTCTTTGTAATATACATGTCATTAGGTGACCTTAGTAAGGAGTTGATATAAAATTTCTTTGCATCACAATTGGTTCTAGTAATTTTAAAACAAAACCATCATCTGATTTATTAAATGTTACTCACTGTTTTAAAAACAAATAACTGCAAAACCCTTTGCGCTATAGAAGTTTCAGTTGTTTCACTTTCTGGAATGTGCATGATGAAACTCAGAAGTGCTGAGTGAAAGCTCCATTGTGAGGAACAGTTTGACTGAAAAAGGCAGTTCACAAAGAAGTAAAAATTTAAAGTGAAAACAATGTTTACAGCTTCTTATAAAGCAAGTTTTTCGGTTTTTATAAAACGTTAGCTTTTGATATTACTGACTTGGATCTTTAAGTAATAAGACCCAAATATCCACTTTTCAGATATTTCACTGAATTTCTGCGGTAAAGTAAAGTAAGAGTCATAGTTTGAATCGCGATCTGGCCTCACACTTTTTAAATCCGATTAAACATTTCGATCCTTGATCTAGAATGTCCAACACAGGTAAAGCAGGATGGAAGATGACCTATTAGTAGGTAAATATAGAGAGAGCTGGCGCAGTTTTTTGGGCATATATGGGAAAGGATAGGGAAAACGAGGCTGGATGGGGCGGTTCAAGGAGGAAAATGGGTTTATATGGGAGAGATAGGGAATACGACGAGCGATACTATGCTAGACAGGGTTGAAGGAGGGAAATACGTTTATATGGAAGGAATAGTAGAGAGGTGTTAGGCTAGACAGAGGTCGAGGAGTAGAGTAGGGTTTATATGAAAGGCATAGGAAAACGAGGAGGGGTGTTAGGTTAGACAGAGTTGAAGGGTACAGCATGTCTTTTATATAAGAGAGGTAGGGAGCAGGAGCAGGGGTGTTAGGCTAGACAGAGTTCGAGAAGTAGAGTATGGTTTGTATGAAAGGTATAGGAAAACGAGGAGGGGTGTTAGGCTAGACAGAGTTGAAGGGTAGAGCATGTCTTGTATATGAGAGAGGTAGGGAAGAGGAGCAGGGGTGTTAGGCTAGGCAGAGGTCAAGAAGTAGAGTATGGTTTATATGAAAGGTATAGGAAAACGAGGAGGGGTGTTAGGCTAGACAGAGTTGAAGGGTAGAGCATGTCTTGTATATGAGAGAGGTAGGGAACAGGAGCAGGGGTGTTAGGCTAGGCAGAGGTCAAGAAGTAGAGTATAGGAAAGGAAAACGAGGTGGACTGTTAGGCTAGACAGAGTTGAAGGGTAGAGTATGTCCTTTATATGAGAGAGGTTGGGAACAGGAGGAGGGGTTTTAGGTTAGGAGAATTGAGTATGTATTTATAAGGAGAGATGAGAAAACGGAGAGAGATCCTATGCTAGGATAGACAGGTGTTAAAGTTAGGTTAGATAGGAAACCAAGGAGTGATACTCAGCTAGAGGTGAAGAAAACAAGGAGAGGTGTTAGGCTAGACAGAGGTCGAGGAGTAGAGTATGGTTTATATGAGAGGTACAGGGAAACGAGGAGAGTTGCTAGGCTAGACAGATAGTGAAGCAGTAGGAATATGGACTTATATACAGGAGAGATAGGGAATAGAAGGGGAGGTGTTAGACCTTGAAAGCGACTTTAGACGTTAACTTCGTAAAAAACTGTTTCAGGTCAATGTTCTAGACATGCCCATCACGTAACCCATTCAGGGAAAAGGTGACCTGCAAAGGGAAAATGTTACCAGCAAAGGGAAAAACGTGACCAGCAAAGGGAAAAAGGTGACCAGCAAAGGGAAAAAGGTGACCAGCAAAGGGAAAAAGGTGACCAGCAAAGGGAAAAAGGTGACCAGCAAAGGGAAAAAGGTGACCAGCAAAGGGAAAAAGGTGACCAGGAAAGGGAAAAAGGTGACCAGCAAAGGGAAAAAGGTGACCAGGAAAGGGAAAAAGGTGACCAGCAAAGGGAAAAAGGTGACCAGCAAAGGGAAAAAGGTGACCAGCAAAGGGAAGAAGGTGACCAGCAAAGGGAAAAAGGTGACCAGCAAAGGGAAAAACGTGACCAGAAAAGGGAAAAAGGTGACCAGCAAAGGGAAAAACGTCACCAGCAAAGGGATAAACGTGACCAGAAAAGGGAAAAAGGTGACCAGCAAAGGGAAAAACGTGACCAGCAAAGGGAAAAAGGTGGCCAGCAAAGGGAAAAAAAGGTGACCTGCAAAGGGAAAAACGTGACCAGCAAAGGGAAAAATGTGACCAGCAAAGGGAAAAAGGTGACCAGTAAAGGGAAAAAGGTGACCAGCAAAGGGAAAAAGGTGACCAGCAAAGGGAAAAGCTAACCCACTCACAGTAGCAGGTAAGTAATTCAGTTAGTATCACAGGGTAGGGAAGCGGATATAGCATAGTTCCGTATGATGTTACAGCTAATTCAGAGAGTATTGTAGGTATTTAGGATAATTCAAGTAACATAGGTATTTAAAGTCACTCAGCTAGTATCACAGGTACTCATGGTAATATAGAGAGTAATTAGATCATAAACATTTCTTATCCAACGTTACAACAATTTATATACTTTTTTCTAAATCTTACAAACTTATTGTACGATGCGGAGAGGGATAAACTGCATATTGGTTCACAAATTGAAAAGCTTTGCGTCAACATACCTTTATTTAAGTTTGTTGTAGATGTCTCTCCCCTTTTATCTAGGCTTGAGACTAGCACTAGGATTGCTCCTAATGGCAGGGTTACCACGTTCCCTTCCATCTTCTTCTTTCTTCATCAGGCGTCAGCTATCTGCATATACAGCACACAGATAACCTTCTTTTTTAAGATTGTAGACTCACGAGAAAATCTTCATCCTCGACTTACATTCTCTTAAGCACTGTTTGTAATACTGTAATGTCCATATGCATAGGTAGTTATTCCATCCTCAGCAATAATTCTTTTATCATCAAAGGGATTCAATGCAATTTTATTCACTTGCACTGTGGTAACATCATGCTTTCGTGATAGGATTAGATTCATGGGCGTTCTGATGATTTCACAGGTTTTAAGACAGTCTGTATAGCTGTCAAACGAAATGTACTGCTTAATAGCGCTACGTTTTATACCTTTAATCTTTTTTATCATTGAGCCTTGAATATCTAAGGCATACATCTTAGGACGTAGTCCAACAAAGCGTAGGATGATTTTGCTATTAGCCTCATCTTTAAATTTTCCCAATACCTTCTTGTTCTGAGTAGAGTGGCATATATGATTGACAGGGTAATCAGCTGTATCCAGATGCTCAAGAAAACGTAACTTGTCCTGGTACACATCTTCAGTTGTTACACGATGAATGAATGAATCAGTATCCATATACATAAGCTTCAGGTTTTCAGCTCCATAATAAGGCAACAACACGTCGTAATGGTAGTTATACATTAATGTCTTGGAGATGTCCAACACACTCATTCCAATGTATATAGGCTTGTTGAACACAATCTGTCGAGAGGCCATATGTACAGCAGCTAGATTAGCAGCATATATCGTCCTGTCGATAAACGTAGGCTTGGCGATCAACTTTTCTAGAGTTTTTTCATTGGTCACCAGTCGTATATCCACATGGCTACGCAGGTTCTCCATAGTTTTTCCAAACATGGCGTTGTTAAAGAGCTTATAGAGATCCTTCTCGAAGTCATTTGCAGCTTGTTGTCGTAGCCTGTTGTTAAATTCCACATAAGGTTTCAACCACCGAGACTGTCGGAATTGTAGCACACGATGGATTTTTGTTAGTCGTAGTCCATGACTAAGAGCTTGCTTCAAAGCCATGTAATGCACTACATACTTCTTTCGAGGTCCAAGATGAGGTATCAGTTTCTTTGTAGATGCTTCCAATGGCTTCATACACTCAGGCAGGAAAGGTAGATCGTTGTGTAGATCGTGAAGTTCTGCAGGATATTCGATATCAACTTCTAATATGTACCCATGAGGATCATCTTCTTGTAGTGTTTCTAAGTCGATTTCTTCAGACGAAACCCACTGAAATCCACCAAAAGGAAGGGCGTGACACATTGCCCACCCATATTGGTTATTGGCGTCCTCATATGTGATAAATTGGGTTGGTCTCGACGGATCAAACTTCTCCATATACGCGTTATTAGCTTCAGCATACCGATAGGAAACTTGACATAAAGCTCCTTTTATACCTGATTCCACCATGAGTAGTTGATCGTAATCTTGTAACAGCTCCAGCTTAATTCCTGTATACAACAACATGGCGTCCCATGTAAGTCCTGGAGAGGTAAAATAATGCGCGGGGTCAACTTTGTGTGTTTTGAGGGTTTGCTCTCTGAACGTCTCAAAGACATCGGCTAGGAGTAGTACATCTGAGGTTAAGTACAGGTCGCTGTACTCGCCCAGGTTTCTCACATTAAACAGCTCCCATACATTTCTAGCATGATCATAGTCAGCATCACTAATTTCTTCTTCATTTAATCTATTGTAGAAGGTGTGCTTAGGAGGCAAGCAGATCTCGTTCAAAACATCCCAGGAAGTGACGTAATCATAGGGAAATACCCCCTTACGAGTCATCAACTTCAATTTGTCTTCTCCAAAGTACTTTAGTGTTTCAGGATATGAGGTTAGATTTTTTACCAACTTATCCAAGCTTGTACTGAGGAAACGGAAGCTGTCCACAAATCGAAGCTTTATATCTCCTACATACTTGGTGAATGAGATATAGCTTTCTTCAGAGTTAGGAATTACCTCCACACGTTCACTTGTACAACCCAGCTCCTTAACAATGAAATGAGAGTCATATCCGCTAAGGTTATGCATGAAGACTGGTATATATTTAGGTGTTTTACAGGCTAAATTACATTCATTATGAAGACTTCCACGATATTCACCGCTGATGTGATCATGGTCGCGTACTTTGTACTTCTCTTCTGTAAAGCCTTTTCCACACAAGTAGCATGTCGTAGAAGACTCAAAATCCTTTTGCTGTTGATCCGTAAGTTTCAGAGGCTTAGCAGATTTGTATACGGCATCAATCATTTTTGCAAGAGATGTCAGGTACAGCATAAACTTCTGAGCAGCATCAGCACCACGATACACATAGGGTTGCCTAGGAAGACCAGTTTCGAGATGTTCAACGATGCTTGATGGTTTAACGTAAACACAGAAGCTCATTGGTGTGTGCTCTTGATAAGGGGTTGTATAGGAAGTTTCAGGATTGGGTATACACGTATGACATGGAGTGAGAATACTCTCAAAATCAGCATAGATGACATAAGGTACTTTCAACATCCTCTCAAAATTTTTAAACTGTACAATCGATTTCTCCTTGGTAGGCATAACTACCCTCGCAACACCATGTTGATTACAGATTGATGTATGTTCTTGTAGTTTTTCCAGTCCACTTCGTCCGCTCTGGTCATCAAAATGTGTAAAGCATCACTTACAAGTTTAACCCGTCCATTATGGTTAGTTTTCTGACGTCGAACGAGTTTCTCAAAATTCTTTATATACACGTAGTGATATTTTCCACTGCTGTCATTCAATAGTAGCAGGTCGCGATGTTCAGGTAGTTCAATATCAGCAACCTTTATCGGATAGATATTAATCCGAGTTGTCCGGGATGCCTGGGTTCGAATCCCACGAGTAATTACAAATTCAACTTCTAATAACTCAGAGACTAATTAAGATAAAGACGATAAATAAATTTTATTACATTTATATCATTAGGTAGTTTCTTATAAATGTACATTTGGATACCTGGTGTCCTGGGTTCGATCCTTAATTTTAAATCTTTATTATCTCGGAAACTAAGAGAGTAGAGGGATGAACCAAAGCATGTTGGATAGCTGTTATAATGTGTAATTAATACTGTATATAATTTTCAATCAGTTGTCCCTAGTTCGAATCCCGATTTTTAAATGATTTCCTTAATTTTTCTCTGTATACTAGAATATATCACTTTGATTGATTGCGTAACTGTATACAAGTCTTTTTAACATAGCAAACTAATTTTATAAATAATTTTGTTTCTCGTGTTCTGGGTTCGAATACCGATAAAATGTAATTTAATTATAAATTTAATAACTCCTAAACTACTGAAGATAAAGACGTCAAATAAACTTTATTACATTTATATCAATAGGTAGTTTCTTGCGGATCTATACATTTGGATCTGTTTTCCTGAGTTCGATTCTTAATTTTAAATCTTCATTATCTCTGAAATTAAATGAGGTAGAGGCGTGGACCAAAGCATGTTTGATAGGTTCTGTACTGTGTAATTAATGCTGTATATAATTGTCAATCAGTTGTGCTTGGTTCGATTCCCATTTTTTAATGAGTTCCTTAATTTTCCTCTGTACACTAGAATATATCACATAGATTGATAGCGTAACTGCACACAGTTTTGTTTAACATGTCAAGCTAATATTATAAATTATTTTGTTCCTGGTGTTCTGGGTTCGAATACCGATTTAATGAAATTTACTTGCAAATTTAATAACTCGTAATCTAATTTATGTAGACACGTCAAGTACACCGTAAACAGAGTACCTAGTTCCTAAATATCGTTATCATGACAAAAAGTACTTTAAAGTACTCATATCGAATCCCGAAGGGGTTATTTCATATATCTTCAAGCCTATGAATCCTATCAGGTTTGAGTAAAGAATAAATGGTAGGTGCTGATGCATGGGAGCTAAATTACTAAAAATACATTTATTAAAACTATTAGCGGGTTCGATTCTAGAAGCTTAGAATCTGTGAAACTCTGGAAAAATTGCTTTTCTCGTGATTGTAGTGAAATGTAATGGTCTTTCTGAAAGAAGATGGAAAGGAAGAATTGAAAAGGGAACGAAAACATGAAATAATGTAGTATATACACACATTTAACTGAACAAGGGAGAAAATCTTCTACGTTACCTTTTAAGCCTTTGAGATTGTGCTAGCTTCGGTGTAATGGGTGGTGGTAGGCTTTGAATGTAACATCTGACTGAATGAGCGTGTGGGAATACTTCTCTTGTTGGTGTGACAGCATATACAGGTAGTTACGAGACGAGTTTAAACGTGTTTGATACTGCCAGACATCCTGTCTCTGGGTGTGACGTCATAAACATCCTGACTCTGGGCGTGAGGTTAATACGCGTGGAGCAAACATATACAGGTAGCTATGGAGCGAGTTTATGATTGATCTAAAAGGCTCGTGCTCCCTCTATAAATACGGTGATCTAGGGCATTGGAGTTCATTGTGCTAATTAGTCTTGAGGTGTTAACATTGTGTTCTCTCCAAGAATAATCAGCTTTCTAAGTGATATCAAGGTGAAGAGATCTGCATTTCCCTTGAAGAAGGATTAATACGTTATTACATCAAGAATAAAGATGAATAACTCAGCGTATAAGGATATTATTCCAAGCGCTACTGGATATGCGTGCGGAAAATGTGGAAAGAAGTTCCTCCGAGGTTATCACAAGAGAAGACACGAGATGACTTGTAAGAAGCTCTTCAAATGTAAACATTGTAGCTTGACCTTCAATGATGGTTATAAGGGCCAGCGACACGAAGATGTATGTGAAATAAGCAGTCCTCAGAAGAAAAGCAGATTGGAGCCTACTAAACACCATTTATTATCAACAATGGAGGACTGTGATATGAAAGAATATGAAACTTCATTCGAAGGACGATTGAAATCGTATTTTATGCGATGTGAGTCACCTAAGGACCTGAATATGTATCTGCATGAGGCGAAACAACGCATAATCCAGGCTGTGAATAAAGAGCTTGGTATTCACAAATGTGTTAAAATTAATCTGCTGGCGGAGTGTCGATTTGTTAACAGTATTGGAGAAACCTGCGACAAAACATTTAAAACGAGGAATCATCCTGTTTTCTTAGAAACAGATCTGGACTCAACACTGGAAGCGAAATTCAAGAAATTGGTGACTGAAATGGAGGAGTCTCAGCTTAAGGGTAGCAACTGGGCTTTGCTTGCAGTGGAAGGACTTCGACTTCGTATCAACAAGTACAATCCGTTGCGAGGAAGTAGCTACATACCACTACCGTCATCTGTTGAAGCAAGGAAAGCGTGTATAAACATTCAGAACTTTAGTGATGAGAAATGCTACATGTATTCTGTACTAGCTAAATTCGTTGAGAAGGATGCGCAACGTGTGAGCAAATACAAGCAGCTTCAAGATAAGTACGACTTCAGCTGTGTTTCCTATCCTACTCCACTTTCTCAAATACCTAAATTTGAGAAGCTTAACAAGATATCTATTAACGTTTTCGGGTTGGATGAGAAGCATAAAGTGTATCCGATAAAGGTTGCTGATATTGAACTACCTGAACATCGCGACCTGCTACTATTGAATGACAGCAGTGGAAAACATCACTACGTGTATATAAAGAATTTTGAGAAACTCGTTCGACGTCAGAAAACTAACCATAATGGACGGGTTTATACTTGTAAGCGATGCTTTACACATTTTGATGACCAGAGCGGACGAAGTGGACTGGAAAAACTACAAGAACATACATCAATCTGTAATCAACATGGTGTTGCGAGGGTAGTTATGCCTACCAAGGAGAAATCGATTGTACAGTTTAAAAATTTTGAGAGGATGTTGAAAGTACCTTATGTCATCTATGCTGATTTTGAGAGTATTCTCACTCCATGTCATACGTGTATACCCAATCCTGAAACTTCCTATACAACCCCTTATCAAGAGCACACACCAATGAGCTTCTGTGTTTACGTTAAACCATCAAGCATCGTTGAACATCTCGAAACTGGTCTTCCTAGGCAACCCTATGTGTATCGTGGTGCTGATGCTGCTCAGAAGTTTATGCTGTACCTGACATCTCTTGCAAAAATGATTGATGCCGTATACAAATCTGCTAAGCCTCTGAAACTTACGGATCAACAGCAAAAGGATTTTGAGTCTTCTACGACATGCTACTTGTGTGGAAAAGGCTTTACAGAAGAGAAGTACAAAGTACGCGACCATGATCACATCAGCGGTGAATATCGTGGAAGTCTTCATAATGAATGTAATTTAGCCTGTAAAACACCTAAATATATACCAGTCTTCATGCATAACCTTAGCGGATATGACTCTCATTTCATTGTTAAGGAGCTGGGTTGTACAAGTGAACGTGTGGAGGTAATTCCTAACTCTGAAGAAAGCTATATCTCATTCACCAAGTATGTAGGAGATATAAAGCTTCGATTTGTGGACAGCTTCCGTTTCCTCAGTACAAGCTTGGATAAGTTGGTAAAAAATCTAACCTCATATCCTGAAACACTAAAGTACTTTGGAGAAGACAAATTGAAGTTGATGACTCGTAAGGGGGTATTTCCCTATGATTACGTCACTTCCTGGGATGTTTTGAAAGAGACCTGCTTGCCTCCTAAGCACACCTTCTACAATAGATTAAATGAAGAAGAAATTAGTGATGCTGACTATGATCATGCTAGAAATGTATGGGAGCTGTTTAATGTGAGAAACCTGGGCGAGTACAGCGACCTGTACTTAACCTCAGATGTACTACTCCTAGCCGATGTCTTTGAGACGTTCAGAGAGCAAACCCTCAAAACACACAAAGTTGACCCCGCGCATTATTTTACCTCTCCAGGACTTACATGGGACGCCATGTTGTTGTATACAGGAATTAAGCTGGAGCTGTTACAAGATTACGATCAACTACTCATGGTGGAATCAGGTATAAAAGGAGCTTTATGTCAAGTTTCCCATCGGTATGCTGAAGCTAATAACGCGTATATGGAGAAGTTTGATCCGTCGAGACCAACCCAATTTATCACATATGAGGACGCCAATAACCAATATGGGTGGGCAATGTGTCACGCCCTTCCGTTTGGTGGATTTCAGTGGGTTTCGTCTGAAGAAATCGACTTAGAAACACTACAAGAAGATGATCCTCATGGGTACATATTAGAAGTTGATATCGAATATCCTGCAGAACTTCACGATCTACACAACGATCTACCTTTCCTGCCTGAGTGTATGAAGCCATTGGAAGCATCTACAAAGAAACTGATACCTCATCTTGGACCTCGAAAGAAGTATGTAGTGCATTACATGGCTTTGAAGCAAGCTCTTAGTCATGGACTACGACTAACAAAAATCCATCGTGTGCTACAATTCCGACAGTCTCGGTGGTTGAAACCTTATGTGGAATTTAACAACAGGCTACGACAACAAGCTGCAAATGACTTCGAGAAGGATCTCTATAAGCTCTTTAACAACGCCATGTTTGGAAAAACTATGGAGAACCTGCGTAGCCATGTGGATATACGACTGGTGACCAATGAAAAAACTCTAGAAAAGTTGATCGCCAAGCCTACGTTTATCGACAGGACGATATATGCTGCTAATCTAGCTGCTGTACATATGGCCTCTCGTCAGATTGTGTTCAACAAGCCTATATACATTGGAATGAGTGTGTTGGACATCTCCAAGACATTAATGTATAACTACCATTACGACGTGTTGCCTTATTATGGAGCTGAAAACCTGAAGCTTATGTATATGGATACTGATTCATTCATTCATCGTGTAACTGAAGATGTGTACCAGGACAAGTTACGTTTTCTTGAGCATCTGGATACAGCTGATTACCCTGTCAATCATATATGCCACTGTACTCAGAACAAGAAGGTATTGGGAAAATTTAAAGATGAGGCTAATAGCAAAATCATCCTACGCTTTGTTGGATTACGTCCTAAGATGTATGCCTTAGATATTCAAGGCTCAATGATAAAAAAGATTAAAGGTATAAAACGTAGCGCTATTAAGCAGTACATTTCGTTTGACAGCTATACAGACTGTCTTAAAACCTGTGAAATCATCAGAACGCCCATGAATCTAATCCTATCACGAAAGCATGATGTTACCACAGTGCAAGTGAATAAAATTGCATTGAATCCCTTTGATGATAAAAGAATTATTGCTGAGGATGGAATAACTACCTATGCATATGGACATTACAGTATTACAAACAGTGCTTAAGAGAATGTAAGTCGAGGATGAAGATTTTCTCGTGAGTCTACAATCTTAAAAAAGAAGGTTATCTGTGTGCTGTATATGCAGATAGCTGACGCCTGATGAAGAAAGAAGAAGATGGAAGGGAACGTGGTAACCCTGCCATTAGGAGCAATCCTAGTGCTAGTCTCAAGCCTAGATAAAAGGGGAGAGACATCTACAACAAACTTAAATAAAGGTATATTGACGCAAAGCTTTTCAATTTGTGAACCAATATGCAGTTTATCCCTCTCCGCATCGTACAATAAGTTTGTAAGATTTAGAAAAAAGTATATAAATTGTTGTAACGTTGGATAAGAAATGTTTATGATCTAATTACTCTCTATATTACCATGAGTACCTGTGATACTAGCTGAGTGACTTTAAATACCTATGTTACTTGAATTATCCTAAATACCTACAATACTCTCTGAATTAGCTGTAACATCATACGGAACTATGCTATATCCGCTTCCCTACCCTGTGATACTAACTGAATTACTTACCTGCTACTGTGAGTGGGTTACCTTTTCCTTTTGCTGGTCACCTTTTTCCCTTTGCTGGTCACGTTTTACCTTTGCAGGTCACCTTTTTTTCCCTTTGCTGGCCACCTTTTTCCCTTTGCTGGTCACGTTTTTCCCTTTGCTGGTCACCTTTTTCCCTTTTCTGGTCACGTTTTTCCCTTTGCTGGTCACGTTTTTCCCTTTGCTGGTCACCTTTTTCCCTTTTCTGGTCACGTTTTTCCCTTTGCTGGTCACCTTTTTCCCTTTGCTGGTCACCTTTTTCCCTTTGCTGGTCACCTTTTTCCCTTTGCTGGTCACCTTTTTCCCTCTGCTGGTCACCTTTTTCCCTTTGCTGGTCACCTTTTTCCCTTTGCTGGTCACCTTTTTCCCTTTGCTGGTCACCTTTTCCCTTTCCTGGTCACCTTTTTCCCTTTGCTGGTCACGTTTTTCCCTTTCCTGGTCACCTTTTTCCCTCTGCTGGTCACCTTTTTCGCTTTGCTGGTCACCTTTTTCCCTTTGCTGGTCACCTTTTTCCCTTTGCTGGTCACCTTTTTCCCTTTGCTGGTCACCTTTTTCCCTTTCCTGGTCACCTTTTTCCCTTTGCTGGTCACGTTTTTCCCTTTGCTGGTAACATTTTCCCTTTGCAGGTCACCTTTTCCCTGAATGGGTTACGTGATGGGCATGTCTAGAACATTGACATGAAACAGTTTTCCACGAAGTTAACGTCTAAAGTCGCTTTCAAGGTCTAACACCTCCCCTCCTATTCCCTATCTCTCCTGTATATAAGTCCATATTCCTACTGCTTCACTATCTGTCTAGCCTAGCAACTCTCCTCGTTTCCCTGTACCTCTCATATAAACCATACTCTACTCCTCGACCTCTGTCTAGCCTAACACCTCTCCGCGTTTTCCTATACCCTTGTATAAACTATACTCTACTCCTCAACCTCTGTCTAGCCTAACACCCCTCCTCCTGTTCTATACTTCTCATACATATAAACGCCTACTCTACTCTCAACCTCTGTCTAGCCTAACACCACTCCCCGTATCCCCTACCTCTCATAAAGCGCATTCCTCCTGCCCCCCTCTAGCAGAGTATCACTCCTTGGTTTCCTATCTAACCTAACTTTAACACCTGTCTATCCTAGCATAGGATCTCTCTCCGTTTTCTCGTCTCTCCTTATAAATACATCCTCAATTCTCCTAACCTAACACCCCTCCTCCTGTTCCCAACCTCTCTCATATAAAGGACATACTCTACCCTTCAACTCTGTCTAGCCTAACAGTCCACCTCGTTTTCCTTTCCTATACTCTACTTCTTGACCTCTGCCTAGCCTAACACCCCTGCTCCTGTTCCCTACCTCTCTCATATACAAGACATGCTCTACCCTTCAACTCTGTCTAGCCTAACACCCCTCCTCGTTTTCCTATACCTTTCATATAAACCATACTCTACTTCTTGACCTCTGCCTAGCCTAACACCCCTGCTCCTGTTCCCTACCTCTCTCATATACAAGACATGCTCTGCCCTTCAACTCTGTCTAGCCTAACACCCCTCCTCGTTTTCCTATACCTTTCATATAAACCATTCTCTACTTCTTAACCTCTGCCTAGCCTAACACCCCTGCTCCTCTTCCCTACCTCTCTCATATACAAGACATGCTCTACCCTTCAACTCCGTCTAGCCTAACACCCCTCCTCGTTTTCCTATACCTTTCATACAAACCATACTCTACTTCTCGAACTCTGTCTAGCCTAACACCCCTGCTCCTGCTCCCTACCTCTCTCATATAAAAGACATGCTGTACCCTTCAACTCTGTCTAACCTAACACCCCTCCTCGTTTTCCTATGCCTTTCATATAAACCCTACTCTACTCCTCGACCTCTGTCTAGCCTAACACCTCTCTACTATTCCTTCCATATAAACGTATTTCCCTCCTTCAACCCTGTCTAGCATAGTATCGCTCGTCGTATTCCCTATCTCTCCCATATAAACCCATTTTCCTCCTTGAACCGCCCCATCCAGCCTCGTTTTCCCTATCCTTTCCCATATATGCCCAAAAAACTGCGCCAGCTCTCTCAATATTTACCTTCTCCTATTGTATCTCTAACAAGTTTACCTAGCTTTAACCTGAAGAGAATTTTAAAATGTCGAATACCTGAAATGTAGAAATGCTTCTTAGATCTAAAATAAAAGAAATTGTGTAATGTTTAGTGAAGATCAAAACATGAAAAGAAGATCAGTTTACATAACTGATCTCTTAGGAATACTTGTTGACGTAAACAAAAATCCTCTATTATTAGATTGTTTCTTATATTCGTCAGATGGAAAACTCTCCTTACAAGTTTAAATCCGAAATAACGTAACATCTGTTTAGAAAGTCGCAGTATTGTACACATGCTAAGCATGCTTACAGTCTGTAAAAGCGATACTTGTAACTGCAGGATATTGCATCTGAAAATGAAACTATAACAGGAAAAGAAATTCAACCGCTAAACTACACGGATCTTTTTTCTTAGCTAAGTAAACAGCTATTTTCGTTTTTTCATGTTTAATGCAGGGTATACGTTAGTGACTTAATTAAAAGGGATTTTTAAAACCGATTACAGGTTTTAACAAAAATAAGGAGCTAGATCAGAAATTATATAGTAAGGCAGCCATGGAAAAGCGTAAAGGTATATAAGCCACTCTTACGTGTTCCCTGCTTACAATGGAGATACAGACAATTAGGGCTAAGTGGCTCCTTCACTTGTGTGAACAATGTGTTACCAACATTAGCCCTGAGTTTATTCACTTTGATGAAGAGTGATTGGTGAAAATAACATTTTCTAAAGCACTGGAGATAGAACATTCTAAACTTGCTGGTTTTTATCCTTTCTTGTAGCTTCCAGTTATTTTACTGAGCATATATTTTTGTTCAGATTTTTACGATTTTCCTTCATAAAATTCAAAGTATATCCGCCCTTAAAAATACTGTTATTTTTAGAAAAGAATTAGTTACATGTCTGCTCATCGCGGCAATAACTGTAGTCAGCATTGAGGAGATACCGTGTTCAATTCCGGTAAGCGCCCACTCTCACCATGGGGTTTCTAGTGACTTTCCACTGGTAGTCAAGACAATACCTGTAGTCAGCATTGAGGAGATACTGTGTTCGATCCTGGTAAGCGCTTCTTCTCACCATGAAGTTTAAATATGCTTATTATCTCTTTACGAGTAGCGATTCTTAGGTGTGTTTCGAAAACTGTCTTCATTCACTTTTGGCGCGATATATCTCAAACATCCTGCAGCATCTCTACCTGTCTGAAGTTTTGCAAAATGTCCCCTGACCACATGACAAATGACCCACAATGACACAATGCCAAAATGCAATGCCTCCAATCTGTTCCTAACAGATTCATTTATAGTCGCAAGCTTCTGGGGCTGCTTCCTTTCCTATTGATCCAGTTTTTAGCGCCACTCGACGCGTCTCACTATTTCGTATAAACTTACAGGTATCTCATTGGTCCAAGTTTAACATAAATCGCGGCTTTTCCTAAATTTACCGTTAAGCTGGTTGTCTCTCTCACTTGGTCACGGCGAATTATCGTATAAAAGGACGAAGACTCTACACCCTCGCTGTATGAACAATACCCCTGCGACCAGAGAGACGTCGTAAAACTAGATTTTCTGCCTTCGAAGACACTGTTCCTGTAGCTAAAACATTTCGTCGTGGACAGTATTTTAACATTACGCTTAAATTATTTTACATTAAACAATGTATAACTCTTCTAATATTAGTAACCTAAATACATACATAACGTTAAATCACCCTTCTTAAACTATAGATGCAGTATAAGAAAAAGATATGCACATAGTATGATTTAACATCAATAAAAATTAATTAATAAATTATCTATAATTACAGTTCTCGGGCTCGGCCTAGAGTTGCCGTTTCAACAAGCTCTGTCAGAGACACAATAGTAATGTCAACCCTAACCATAAGCGAAGCGCCTCCAAGTCCTTCAGGTTGGATAATAGTGGCTAGAGCAAGACGTTCTCCAGCATGTCCCCGTACTCGTACGATCATCCAATCAGTCAAACTGAACTTTGACTCTTCTATGAAGAGAATAGCCGTGTATTGGTGGAGTTGATTCTGAGCATTTCTCAGCCTGTTTGTTACGGTCTAATTAGAAATAACCACTCCAGTTTTTGTCGTACGCCAGTTTGTAGATCTTGTAGATCTGTACCTCTGTTGTCTTCTTTTTATGCCCCTGTCCGGGCCGCCGCTTGTATTCAGCAGTTTTTATGTATTGTCGTTAAAGTACTCATATGAAAAGTTTCGGAGACAAAGCTAATGGATTTGAAATTTGATTTAAACATGCGTTTCTCTAATTTTTTAGCAGTGTATTTATTGCTTTATTTTGTTTACATTCTTCACCACGTACCTAGTTGTCTCAAGAGGTATTGCATTCCACACAAACATTCGATTCCAAATTTCTTAGAAGATACCTGTTTAGTGCCCCATGAATTAAAAAAGGGGTCTTTATTTTCTTCACCATATATCTTTTAGATAGAGGAAGTATTACATTCCACACAAAAACAATGTCAGGATATCAATGAAAATATATGTTTTGAGGCCCTCTGAATACAGCGTACGTAGTTTAGAAACAGGTCCTTGCATATGTGTGTGTTGCTATGTATAGGTGTGTGTGTGTGTGCGTGTAGAGCGTAACCCTAACGAAATGTTGTATAATTAAAACATCGGATACTTAAGTTTAGTATCCTGCAAAGTTGCAACATGAAGATTTTTAAAATAATTCTCCCACCCCAAACAACCGCTTACATGGGAAAGTTTTCTAAAGCTTACATTTTCTAAACAATGGCTACAATGAGTTTGATTACAAATAATGTTTTACGTGCTCTTTAAAAAAAGAATCATCCGATTTCACAAGGCTATGCCTCCTATATGAATTGAAATAGAACCCCATGTCCAATTTCAAAATACGCATTGAAACTAGAAGCTTTTATTGGCGCTAGTTCTATTGGTGCAGGTTCATACGGTTCTCGGTAGGGGTCCTCTGGGTGCAGCTAGATCGATTATTTAATATCGAGTAGATATAGAGTCATGACGGCCACAACATTCCCCATTTCACCAGGTGCGAAACAGTTATAATTGTGTAGCACGAGTTTCATCGGAATACAGCAGTGGACATCGAGATCAGCAGTTTTAAGACATTGTTTGTTTATACAAGAGCAAATTCCACAGGTCACCGCATGCACCCAAACAAGACATAGAATTCATTCAGCAGTAATGATAGATTGGCCACAAGGGTCTACGGATCTTGCATTGCACCACAGGCCTCCAAATTCAACTTCTCTCAGAGTACGTGACTTTTTTGTAATATGTCTCCCTTCCCAACAACTGTGGGCAAACTGCAATGCTGCATAGAAACAGCAGTGGCTACAGTAAGACCAGACATGATAACACAAGTATGGTTTGAGCTTGACTACCTAGATGTTTGTGTACGTCCGGTATTGAATAATTGTGAAATGCTTTAAATGATGTGAATGAAAGCTTTGTGGTTCTAAACCCACAATAAAGTATATCTCTAAGTTATAAAACCTATAACTTGCATGCATGCATGTAAAAGATACAGCCTTGTGAAATCAGATCATTCTTTTCGAATCATTCTGTAGATATATATGTGAGTTACGTAATAAATAAAATTTTAATGCTAAGCTTACTGGGAATAGACTGTGAGGTCCTCTTCATTTGGAAGGAATTCTGTGTAATTCTATATAATGGTTATAACAAAAGATATACATAAAACATACTGCACAAAAATGTATACCTGTTTTAAAACACGCCATTCTTTTGCATCAGGCATTTGTCAATATTAACTGCTATTGGTCTGAATATATCAATACTTTAGTTATTTTAAGTCCTGCAGTTATTCATTTATTACTCGCAATGTCATCGAAAGGGCTGGAATTTCGCGGCTAATATATACCTGGCGAGCAGTTCTTCCTTTCTCCATTGCTTACCTGCAGTATTCATTTGATTCTTGCAATGTCATGGAAAGAGCTGGAATTTCCGGTCTAATATATACCTGGCGAGCAGTTTTTCCTTTCTCCATTGCTTACCTGCAGTATTTATTTGTTTCTTGCAATGTCATGGAAAGAGCTGGAATTTCCGGTCTTATATGTACCTAGCGAGCAGTTTTTCCTTTCTCCATTGCTTACCTGCAGTATTCATTTGATTCTCGCAATGTCATGGAAAGAGCTGGAATTTCCGGGCTAATATATACCTGGCGAGCAACTTTTCCTTTCTCTATTGCTTACCTGCTGCATTCATTTGTTTCTCGCAATGTCATGGAAAAAGCTGGAACTTCCGGTCTAATATATACCTGGCAAGCAACCTTTCCTTTCTATATTGCTTACCTGCTGCATTCATTTGTTTCTCGCAATGTCATCGAAAGAGCTGGAATTTCCGGTCTAATATATACCTGGCGAGCAGCTTTTCCTTTCTCTTTTGCTTACCTGCAGTAAGTAGAGAGAATATTGCATTGTATGCAAAATTTCCGTACGATATTTCATCAGAAATATATATTTTAAGACCGCATGAATAGATAAAAAATAGGAAAACAGTGTGGATGTGAGTGTGTGAACACTATAACTCAAAATGAATATATGGTTAAATCCCTAAGTTGGTATATACTTAAGTTCAACATCTACCAGGAAGGAACAGGAATATTTTTAACAAAGTTCTGTGAATCAGTTACGTTAGATGACACAGGGTTTTAAAATTACGTAATGATATAGTATAGTTTTTCACTCTGAATGGCCGTTCAAACAGAAACGTTCCTGTTTATGTTTGTTATTGGCTGTCCCTCTCACTGAGAGTTCTAATTACCTTCACTGGTCATTTATATTATCCATTACAACGTCCTAATAAAGCTGGGTGCTATATTTCCTATCTTATTTTATCACTTTGTCTTAAAATTCGTCATTCATGGCATTTTCTGGTTTCATTTAAGGATTACATCCGTTAAGTGCTGGCTCTCGCCATTTTCAACTTCCTCCTTTTTTGGTCCATTTAACACCTTTGTTCCATTTCCCATAGAAAAATGTATTTCACATTTTATTTATGATTTTATTTGTGCTTGTTTTGCAGTTCTATTTTGAAATGTAGGTGGAAGATGTAAAAAACGAAACAATGAAAGAAAGAAAGAAAGGTGGAAGAAATGAAGGGAATGAAGATCGGAATAAATAAAAAGATATGAAGAAGTCACTGTTCACTTATATATTCTGCGCTAAAAGTGCTTTTGTGCTGGCTTTTCAGAATGGCACTTTGCCTTTAAATATGTCGGTGCTGGTAATCAGCAGGCACTTATACGTTTCCCTCCTACCCCATTTTCGAGCGGCAGTAGCCGCTGTGTACACAGCGTGTGGGACGTGAGCTCCGGCTTATAGTGCTTTTCCGTTATCAACTTTCTTTTTGTTTATCAACTATCGTATTTGGATACGATGGCAACAAGATACATTTGTCAAAATACTATAAAGGCTACTTTCAAGACAGACGATCCACGGCCATTAGCTCTAGATATACATCGTTGTATTGACGAGGTGCTACATGTCAAGGATGGGGAACTAATAGCAATTCAACTGTAAGGCAAACGGAACACAGCTTATATTACATTTACTAATGAGGTGGTGTATAACAGCTATTTACAGCGCTACAGAGGTGAAACTTCCTTCGAATTGTTAAATGGGGCAACTACTTTGTCAACCGCAATCCGGCAGAAAAGGACCTGGTTACTGTACGCATCTAAACATACCGTTCAAAGTTCCTAATGACTGTGTACAAAATGTGCTGGTTAACTACGGCGAGCTCCGTGGGTTGAACGGGAAAATTGGGCATGCAGTTATGTATTTAAGATTGAAACCGGTATTAAAATCGCTTCCAGGTAGCTTAGAAAACCGATTCCATCCAACACCTTTGTTGTTGGGGTCGAGGACTACGTCATCTATCCTGTAAAGGCACATGTTTCTTTCTGGTGTGGTAGTATATCACATCTGCGACATGCATATCCCAACAGAGGTTACCGCCAGTCAATCACTGTTCAACCAAGAATCCGGCTTAGTTTCAGTTATCTATTCAACAAATACCTCCTCATCTTCTCCGGCTACTGGTGACGCCTTTTTGGCTCCAACTACCTCTTCGGCAACTGCCGATGTCCCTACGGTAGCATCTACTGCTGATGTGGTTGGGATGGAGAATGAGCTGCAGGTGGATGCCCCTACGATACCATACCCCAGCGTGTCCTTGAAACAGGAGCAGCTTCCTGAATCTGGGCTGTGCAATGCAGCCATTGCGATACCCCACTGCACTGCTTCAGAACCGGTATAGCTCGTTCGAAATCCGGAAGGACACTGGTGATAAACTTCCCGAGGGACCGGAATGCTTGTGGGCGCTACTGCTGACGTCCCTGGGCCTGCTGGGTTTAGTGTTCTGTCGGCTGGTGAGGGCAACGGCACTGCCCCATTTGAGTTGAGCGCCTGCGGACTGCCAATGTTTCACAGAATGTCGTAGCCTTGGAGGAAGATAGTTGGAATTCCGAAATGGAATCAGAGTACTATCAGATGGCAATGTCATGGGAGATGCTGAGAGGAGTTTACTGTTGGTTCTGCAAGTAAGCGTCGTAAAAAGGCTGCAAGCAGTAAACTGCATTTCCTCTTCTTCGCCCCCGGGAGTAGTGACCACATGTTTAACTTCTAGTCTTCCCCTACCTTACCATTCTATATTTTGTCTCCTGTATGACCCGAACCTTCCATGTTGCTATCGCTAACTACAATGGCAGTTACTCCCAGACCAAAATTATGCCTTGCAGCATTTTCTATATGACTTCGATATTGGTATTCTGTTCCTACAGGAAGTCTCCTTCTTCGATTTTTCCTCTCTTCGCAACTACACGGCGCATGTGAACTTAGGGACCTTTGTTTTGTTTAAGGGTGCTCAACTGCTAGGTCATTAGCGCCCAAAAACTTAGGGACCGACTTCAGGGGCACAACACTTATCACCAAACCTGGTATTGCTCTCCACTCAATTGTACGTCTTGAATCGTGACGTGGCATGGGTGGTGTTTACCGGATTGTCGGTTTATTAACACTTATGCCCCATTCGAGAGTAATAAACGGCAGAAGAGAGACGACTTCTTGCGCACGGACTTGCCGTATCTGCTTCGCACTTTACCTAGTCATTGTATATTGGGTGGAAATTTTAACTGCGTGCTTCACTCCGGATGACCGTACCGGTTGCTATCGACCTAGTAGGAGTTTGCAACAATTGACTTCTAATCTGCATGTGGTGGATGCCTGGCTGCTGCAACGAGAGACTGTATACCCATGTTAGCTGACTCAAATTGTGCTTCCCGACTAGATTGCTTTTATCCTCCCCAGGACCTTGGAAAGAGTATCCTCTCTATTCAACATGTCCCATTTTTCTTTTCTGACTATTTAGCTGTTCTTTTACACATTGATCTGAACCTACTCTTTCTACCCATTGGGTGCTTCTATTGGAAACTAAGCACCACCTGTTTTCATCATCAGTCTATTGCGGCTGAGATATCCGACTTATGGAAGCAGGGGTCTGATAGAAAATCTCGCTACGCCGACGTCGCCGATTGTTGGGACTTGTATGTCAAATCTCAGTTGCAACAGCTTTTTAGTGTGCATCCCTAGCAGGGCTTCAGGACGAGAAACATAATCAACGATTTTACTTTGGTTGTCTTCGGGATCTTCAGGAGAGTCCCGTCGATTTGGTTAACCGTCTCACGAAAACGAATTATTACAAGGCAAAAATGTCATCCATTTATAGGAGGCGTATGGAGGGCCTAAAGCTTCGCAGTCGTCTGCGTACTCCAGTTGAGAAGGAAAGAATCCATCTGTTCTATTTACTGCAGACTCACAAACGACATTGAGCAAATCTCATTTTACAGATGCAAGACGAATCTGAAACCATGCATACTACTCAAGCTTCCATTAGCCGTTCTTTTCGTTCCTATTTTGAACACGTTTTTCACTGGAATATTCCTCCCCTCCTCTGTCACGTAGACGCCTATAGACCACCAGCTCTTTCTTAGCAGGATAGTCAATGCCTTGGGCAACCCATTCGTAAATCCGAAGTCTTTGCTGTTCTTCAGGGGAAGACCTCAAAAACTCTTGGGAGTGACGGTCTGCGCATGGAGTCCTATTGTTGCTTTTGTAATGTGATTGGAGATGACTTATAATGAAATATACTTATATAATGGAATTTTGAGTTGCGTGCAGGTTAATGGGTTTCTCTCCCATGAGTTTTCTATTGAAACATCGGTCTGCCAAGGCATCCATCGTCGATATACTTGTTCATTCTTGCTTTGAAACCATTGCTTTGTCAGCTGTAAAACATGGATGTATACATTTCCTTAAACTCTCACAAATTGGTTGTACTGGCATATGCTGATGACGTTAGTGTTATTCTTATCAAAGCTGCAAATCTACGCTCCTTTTGGGCTGTTTTACTCCAATTTAGCGTAATATCCGGCCTTGAAATAAATCAGGAGAAGTCTAAAGCTCTTCTTGTTGGACGATGGTCACCACCCCCATCACTGGCACCACTGCAGATGGTTTCGAAACTCCAGATTTTGGGCATTACCTTTACCACATCCTTGGGTAAAATGCAAAATCTAAACTGGAAACCAATTCTTGGCCGCATTAAGAACACAGCGCAAACCTTCTGTCATCGCGACCTGTGCCCTTATCAAAGCAGTTGGGTGGTGCATATGTACCTCCTATCGCAGTGTTGGTTTTTGGCCCAAACTATATTCCCGGCAGGTCTCCTGCTGAACTACCTGGCTCCTCTGGCAGGGCATATCTTTAAAGTTCCTATGTCTACCTTGCACTTATCTCCCCTTAGAGGAGGTATCTGGCTTTTTAATGTTGGTTTCAAGTGCTTAGCGCTATTCCATTGCCGCGGGAAGAAGATACAAACCTTGAATTCCACTTTTCTGATACTTGGGTGACCACTTGGTCCACTCTCTTGGATCTCCGAAATCCCGTGGAGGTTCGATCCATTCCTGCCTCTGTATTCTATTTGCGCACATATTTTTTGGAATGGTGTTATTTGAGTCAGGACTGTCAATAACCTGGCAATCGGATGGTGCACAAATTGAATGCAGAACTACTTCAAGTATGCGATTTGCCTTCGATGCGCCTTGAAAGTATTGCGCCAGCTAACCTTGTCTACGAACAACTCGGGAAGAATGTTACTAGCATTACACTCCCCTACACGGTTCGCTACATTTGGTACGGGGCAGTTCACGACGTGATACCATCCTGTCAGTGGCTCGTGAGTGTTCATTTATGTGACTCCTCATTGTGCCTCCGTTATCAACAGCCGGATACTCTACTACATCTGATTTCCTGTTGCTTCATTGCATATGGTATATATAAGCTTGCGGTGACTTCTTACGCAAGTGGGATTTCCACAGTTGCACCCCGGAAAGCTTTCTTCGTCCAGACTTCCGGTTTCCGCCTTTACAGCAAAATAGCCTCATTTGGATCATTGGACACGGTGACCAATATCTAATTTTAAATTTCCCCTAAGCTACTGATGCCCAGCAGTATCTAGGTTTCTTTCGCAGAGCACGGTGTAAAATTTGCTCTGGTCGCACCTTTAACGAACCTTTGGTGACTATGTACAGGTTCTCGATTCTTAATTTGGCCGAGAATTACCTTCTGAGTTTAACATTTCCCATGGGGAATAATGCAATAAAATGCTACAACACCCTGCCCAATCCTTTTCTTTCAGGTGACGACTGCCCGTAAAAAAAATTAAAACAAAAAAGAAAAAGAAATCCCACAAAAATTACACCGTGTCTGTCGTATGTAACGTGCGGAAATTAACATTTTCCTTCCATTGTGGAATTAGCCAGCATATTTAAGAATTTTGCTTAGTAATTCTATTACTTACTAATTTATTAAAAATTCTACTCTAATTGTTGTTTCATGAGCATTTGGTTTTATATGACGTCTCGTTAATAAGCATAATAATACCTTATATTAGGGACATTACCACTATTTCTAGTCACTCGATACGGAAGCTGACTTTTGGGCACCGATAGCCGATACTAGATACTGACTTTAGAAGAAACCGTAAAGGCTAGAGCTTCTTCACTGAAATAACTTCTTATTAGTAGATTTTTGCGTATAAACCCCCATTACCAGTTTTGTATATTATATGCTAATTCCTAAATTGTTCGTATTTCACGTTCTACAATTGGCAGCAATATTTTTCCTTTATAATACCATAAATTGTATATCCACGATTGTCACTCAAGGCTACTAATAACAATAACAACAATAATAATAATTCTTATGCTTCCTCTTTTATGTAATTATCTCAAAACGTTCCTTTTAAGTATCTTCTATCGATAGAAAAATAAGTACTAATAATTTTTCTTTATTCTGCAATCTTGAAATATGAAGTATATAAAGTATAAGAAGATATACTTTTTAAACGAAACTCAAACACAAAAGAATAATATGTAAGTTATACCTACCATTCTACTACTATTCACAACTACCACATAACACAGGTACTTTTCATCGGTAATAAGTAATTAGCCATATAACGGTCGGAAACAGTAGGTTTGTGGATTAAGGCTCTCTACTACTCACTTCATACTTTAGCATATAATGTTTAATATAAAGGCATATTAGGCACAATTAAAGATTTGAAGACAAAATCAAGTCAGTATTATATCTAGTGCAGAGATATAAAGGAATCAAATATGTTTGTTTAAGAACACGAGCATTCATGAAAGAACAAGAATTTCCATACGTTGTATTATCTCACGTCTTACGTTCTGATTTGTTTCTCCTAGGTTCACAGATGTTGGTCACCGGAGTTGCTAAATGTATTGGCTGCGAGTGTCTGTTTTAGAAGCATGATTTGGTGCGTCGGCTAAATCAGCTTCATCAGAACTCAGTTAACGCTGCGTGTTACAATTTTCTAAATTGCTTTACATATCTTTATTTTAGACACAGGAGTCTATCGAATATTGCATCCATTCAGCCATAGGAAACGCAGTTAAGGTGTATCCAGAAGTATAATCCAGAAACTCTTTGGAGAGAGTGCGAGGCAATAACGCGAAGTCTCGACAACTTTCATTCCTTATCCAGCATAAAGTCAAACGCAAGAATATTCAGTAATGCAAAACTTGAACAATTAGAAGTATCAAGAAAGTATGGAAGGTTTATCATAAAGCATCAGACATGCTTCGATACCATCGAGTATCGAGGTATCGGCGGTATCGAGGTTCCATCCCTAGTTTATATTTATGCCTCCAGTTCCATAGGCGAGAATAATTTTTATTTATTTTAGTTGATATTCTTGCACGTATTGAATACTTCTTATTTTTACCTAAACATTTATTTGGAATAGGAAGCGCATCTAAGAAAGGAGAGAAATATTTTGGTAAATATTTGATTAAACATGGAATTATATTTTACGTGAACTCGTTCTAGTGTTGCCTCATTGCATTCAGTAAAATGTTCATGCACCCTTGATGTAGGTGAAAACTACGTGTCATTGTTATTATTTTTAGGTTTTTAAACTATGAAGTTGCCAAGGAAACGGTCGTCCACTTCATGAGTTTGCAAAAATGGTAGCCCAAAGAGTATACCAAATTTGCGCCACTACACATAATATTACAGTATATACAATTTTTCTAAGGCTAATTCAAATATATTACGGTAGCAGTTTTGTGATACGTGGAAATTGCATGCTGGTATTTTACTTTTCTAGAAAACTTCTCTTTCGGCGTTATGTATGGCTTATTCAAAGTCACTCAGAATTGCTGCAGGATACAAAGCTGATCCGGAATATGACGAAAAGCAAGTATATAATTCACAGTGCATTTATTTGGCAACACGCTTTCTTCAATCGTACGTGATGGTCATTTCTATATCCTTGAATCCTGACCAGCTAGCAAAATAAAGCAGCACAATATTCGAATGTTCTACGTATACTTTTCGTAAGTATTTGCGTAAAAATATATCACATTACTCACCGTGTCGTTAATAAGAGAATTTCTTTCTTCATATTAGTCTCAGGGTATACAACATGAACTATTTCGTGTACGCCAGCTGTGGTTTTTGGAAGTGGTGACATAACACCTACAACACTTTTCTTGTCCATTTATGTAAGTATTAATATTGCAGATTCTTCCTGAAATAATGTATCATCTCGTAAGGAGTTGCACTCTACTCGGTGCTTTAATTGCCGATCACATTCGTGAATATTTTCTAAATTTGATCTTTGTAAGTAATTTTTCGCAACTATACGTTATGCTGTAACAGTTTTATTTACAAAACACCATATGCTTTATTCTAGTGTTTCAGTCGGAATTTGCAGCCGTCAACGATGATGAGCGGTTTCCCGTTTTGAGATACCGTTTCAAAAGTCATTATGTTAACTACGGAGATGTGATGGTTAGTGGTCGTATGTTGTGATCTACTTTGCTAAAGGACAGTGTTACGAGATGGATTCAATATCGATAGAACAGTAATTTTAAAACTTGCTATCTCGACATCGTCTTTTTAAAACATATCACACAGTACCGTTGGTGTTGGCATTGTAGAAATGTTTACGGAATGTTAATACATTCCTAATTCTCAAGTAAAGGTCGGCAAATTACATTTATCTTGTCCCAATATCAGAAGTAGAAGATGAATCTGCTGCCCTCCGGTATAACCAGTTACTACTCGAATCTGTTTCGTCTTTCTCCTCCTAAGTTGGCAACACTTCCCTCTAAAGTGTAAATCGAGAACTCGGTCTTCTCCCGTCTCCTATGAGTTGATTGGATAAATTGCATCATGACATCAGATGGTAGAATTTCGAAGTTCACACTGTTAATGTTGGGATAAATAAATATATTTTTTCCATATATCCAGTTGCGATGGAGCTTGAATTTCCCCTAATAACTTGACCTCACGACCTATCTCATTGTGTGATATCCAAAAGTGATAAGCAGCATCATATTTATCTGTTTTTTTAAATAATATACCTTTTATGTCAATTTAAACGAGTTTTTACTTTGTTTTTGTTCTACCAATATAAATACAATCGGTCTGCTGAATTCCTGATTTGCCTAATTAAGGGCCGTGTTTTTTAACTAAGTACCATTTTGAAATGTTTAGTTTAAATTAATTGAATTACTTCAGTATGTATTATTTACAATGTAATACTCCTGTTGTGTAATCGAAAAATAAAGAGAAGCTTTACTGTTAGGAATATGATGTACATAACTTAAATAAAACAATGGTTTCATCATTATGTGAATAATTTATATCTACCTGAGTATGAGAATAGGTTAATAATTTAGATAAACAATTACATGACAATCTTAGTTTGATACTAAAATCCATGGCATTTCGTCATCGACTATATCATAATCTTCTGGGCACTGATTTAATATATGTGCTATAGGAGTGAGATAATTCTCTTACACGGGATTACACTCGTACTTGGCGCAAACATCTGTTCATATCTTTTTGCATATGAGTCTAGAGAAAATATTTATCCAGTTCATGTCAGGGCTAATTTTTACTCGTTGGTAACCATGCACTAAAAATTGCATGACTCCTGCACTGACCCGTAGACATAATATAGTGTGGTTGTCAATTTTAATGAGTCGAATTTGTACAAACTTAATTTGTTTTGAGGATGCTTTGGGTAAGTGGCCTTTATCAGGAATAAGAAGTTAATGGTGAAAGGAGGTGCAGGTGGTGGCATAACGAACTTAGCGGTATGAAAGGAACTACAGAAATCCACGTGAGTGAAAATCATTGCATTTGCTGGTTTCCTTGAACAGCACTAGAATGCATAATGAAATTAAGATTCTTTAATTTTAGTAATAATACAGTTTCAACCGTTTGGTATATAACATTAATTTAAACTTCTCACCGAATATTTGTAGGTATCATCCCAATGAATTTTTGATGAAAGTTGAATTGACACGAGAAAATATATCAGGTGAATCATTTGACCCTTTTTTTCGTATCTATGCAAGCCTAAGGTTATAGTTTTATTTGAAACGTTTGCTCCATTTGTGAACCAATAATATGTTTTGTAGCTGTATTGTGCCAAATATAGTTGATCTTTCTTGGGCCTATCTGATATCAATGACGGAAAAGCTTCGTGGTAGCTTTGGCTGCCGAGAGCCAAAACAAGTATCCTTTTGTAGACTATAAAACAGCTTGAAACCGAAACGAAGAGAGATTGCTGTGGTCGAGCGGCCTAGACGTGAGTCTGTTATGAATTACATGGATATTTTGTACGCTCAAAAAAGGTTTTTGTGTTCACTAGTATCATCAATTTAACGTCTTCGTAGCACTGAGTAAAGAATCGGAAACCAATTTCTGAATAGGCACTTAATGTCGTTTCAATGGCTTTATTTGTATTTAATCCATTACGTTAAAATATGTGCTGCAATATGTGTGTTGTGATATGCCTGCAGGCTTCGCTGATCAGTAAACGTAATTGATTTGGTTCCTTCTGCATAGATCCTTCCCTTTAAATAGCCCCGCAGGAAGAAATCCATTTGACTGAGCCTCGTCCAATTTACTTTTCTAGATATTCTGCGTACATTTCCGTACAGTCGTGGGCCAATGTGGGGGTTCTTCAGCTTGCTAATACCACATTATCACCCGTTTCATCAGCGGTACATTTCCCAATAATAACGACACATCTTCTCGAAGAAACTAAAGATATCGAGTTCCCGTGTGGCTATCTTCGAAAAACTAGGATCTATTTGTTGATCGCTTAGAATTCTACACCGCACGTTTACACTACATTGACTCTCGCCCAGTGTGGACCATTTGTATTTCAGAAGTGCATATTGTGTCGGTTTTCAGTTACGTTATTGTGGAAGGTGGCTTCGTCACTAACGAGCACATTACTTAAGAACTCCGTGTCAGTTTCCACATGTTACAAAACGTCACTCGCGCTTGATGGTCGCGTTCATAAGAGCCTGGTGTAGCTGTAAGTTGCACGTATTAAATTTATTGCAGTATAATATGCGGAACACTTAAACATAACTAATTTTCGTAACCCGCACTATGATCCTAGAACTGTATGCAGGTTGTTTTCTATTGCATTACGCACCGTTTCTTCATTATCTCCAGAAGTCAATGAAGCACCACCAGTAGATTGACCCTATTTCACGGAAACGCTTCAAATCTTCGAAAAGTATCCTTAGTTCCTGGAAATCGCTCTTGGTATTGACGTTGTGCTTCCACTGCATTACATCTTGCTTCACCACTGAGCAACAGCACATCCATATATTCGTCGTTTAGTACAACTGAGGCTAGAAAATTTAGAATTACTGCAACTAACGCAGAAGGTTACGTCATGTCAGATTTCGACCCAGGTGCTGGACACTTCACATTTTGAAAGATGCAACTTGAGTGGATGGGCGAAGTTTAATGTTGATATTATAAAGGTGATCCAGACTATAAATTTGCTTCGTATATATACAACGCAAACTTTAAACACGTACAAAAGCATGCTAAATTATATTTAGGCCATAATTATGACGCGCGCTACTACCCTATCTACAGCATATTATATGCGTAAATAAAGCAGACAACAACCGCAGAATACAATAGGACGCCAAATCAAATTGGAAATAGGATATAGGGAAGTGTCGGAACACAAAACACAAAAGGAAAAACCACAAAACTGAAAAGAAAGGATTTGGCATGGTATAAGAAAAAAACTCGACTTGTAGGATTCTGGATCCAAAAAAGAACCCAGACAAAACCGCAAGGAGTTAAAGTCAGCCATGCCCAAAGGCGAGACACCGAGCGGATAAAAGCATTTGTTGGCGGAGGGGAACAGGAAGAGGCTAAGCGGATGGGACGTTTATCAGAAAGGCAGGGCTGAAGCTCAAAGGAAATTTCAGTGGCTACTCGAGTAATCCTGTAATGACCAAAATAACGGGTTGCAAACGTATGCGTATAATGGGTGGCAGCAGACCTGAAGGACAGTTTATTTTAGCAAAACCAGATCCCCGGTATACGAGACTTGTTATAAAGATGTTCGGGTTGCCGAAAGGTGAAGTACCACAAATCATTGAGAGCAACTGAGTCTGAATAATTCGGCAATAAGTCACGAAGGCGCCAAACATTGGATAAGGGCATTACTGCCTGGAAACGAAACATAAGTTGAAAAGGAATCTGCTTATGGGACTATTAACCGCCAAATTGAACGCTAACTGAAAAGCTGACAAACGCGTATCCCAGAGACGATGATGTTGAGAGTGAAATGCTATCAATGCTTTAAATCTCGATTACCTTTTTGCAAGAGATACACGCGGACAGTAAAGAGACGTATAGATAAAATAAAGGCCGTTTCATAAACAAAATAAGTGCTCTGAAGTAGGAAGCGTTTGTCAGAAACTAAAGTTTGTTGTGAACTAAAGGAGGCCAAAATTAATGATAACACATGAATTGTATTATAGGCCGTTGAAGTGCTTACTGGTAAAGACCAAATGAATTTGGTAAATGGATAAATGACCACACATAAATAAGTATTGCCATAAAGAGAACGTGGTAAAGGTCCAATATAGTCTAAAAAGAGCATCTCATAGGATAAGTTGCTACTCCTGAATTCAATCATCGTAATTTTGTCGATCGTGGAGGTTTCGAAGTAAGAAAAACTGTACAATCACGAAAAAATAGTGCAGCATCTTCATACATGTGCGCCGGACAAAATATCACCGTGCATTACATTTGGTTTAAAAAACGCCCAAAATGGGATCCAAATTGGGAAGAGTGGAAATATGTTGGAACCACAGGTATTAGTAATCTTGGCAATGCAGATACACAAATCCCCAAAACGAGTTAAGTGTGCAAATAAATAATACCTCATCATTAAAGATATAACACTCCGGAGGACGACCAGGCTTCGCTTCCAACCACAACTGACATAACTCCGGATCCAATTTCTGTTGTTCCGACAAATATGTAAAGATCTGTGGAAAATGCTGCCACAATACTTTGAGCATGGCTACCTTTGTAAATAAAATATCAGAAGTTAATAGTCGTAAAATAAATGAGGAGGCACATCGGCCACACTATTATCCTTTCCCCTGATATGCCGAGCAGTAAATTGAAACGCACTCAAACCTAGTGCCCAAAGGGCAAATTTTCTAGCTTTTCTCTTATGGAAAAGTACCCTGATGCCACATTCGAGTTCAAAAGGAGATATTCAATAAATGCCCTAAATTTCTCACACGCCGATAGTACCGCCAATGCCTCCAACTCGTATATCGATAAGCGGCATTCTTGGTCATTTAAAGTACGAAAGGAATATGCAATGGGACAACGATCTTGGCCCCATGCTGAAGCAATACAGCCGAAATTTCACACGTGGAAGCATCTGTAAAACAAATTGAAGTTCAAATTTGGCATCGCTAAATCATGTCATCGCGAAGACACGTAGATTCGTCATTACATATTTCAAATGTTCAAATGCCGTTTGTTGAGAATTGGTCCAAGCGAACTTAACCCTTTTGCGTCGCAATGCATATAAAGTTTGAGCCACCGTTCATAAATTTTGTATAAACTTAGCAAGGAATGATATCAAGCCTAAAATGAAGAAAGTTTATTTAAGTTCCTGGGAAGCGAAAACTTTCAAATCGTCAGAGCTCTCAAAGTGTCAACTGAAATGCCAGAGCTCTCAAAGTGTCAACTGAAATGCCAGCAGGAGAAATTAAATGACCAAGGAAGGAAATATGTGAAACTGCAAAAGTTATTTTGGCCCAACGGACAATCAGACCGGCTTCACGCAGGGAGACAAAAACTGCATGCAAGTGATTCAGACGAGTATGAAAGTCTGGAGAGTATGTAACAAATCGTCCAAATGGTCACACAACATTTAAATTTATGCAGTATCTATCTAATAATTTATCAAGGACCTGGCTTAACTTGACAATCTAAAAGGAACTCCGCGAGACTGATATGAATTGCATGGTGGCCTAGATTACGGAGCTAATGGGTTCTGATAATACGTTTTATTTAAGTCTAACATTGTAAAGATTGTGCGTCCTAAAACTAACATGCAGCGTCATGTAACTGAGTCAACAGCATAGAGTCTAAAGAAATATGTTTATTCAACTTACAAAAATCAGCAAGTCGTGATTCATTGTTCGGTTTAGGAACCAGGAGGCAAGGACTAGCATAGCTGTTAGTCGAAGGTTCAATAATCCCATGTTGTAATAAATGGTCACTCTTGTCACGAAAAATTTGCACCATCGCCGGTGATAATTTATGTGACGGGGAACGTATAATAGTATCATGTAACAAGTGTATTTCATATTGAAAATCAAATACAAGTTCCAGCTTATTGTCAAACGTCCTTATAGTCGATTAAAGGTTCACGTATTTGACTTTATTGGTTTGCAGGTTAACTTTGTAATCAGAAGGCAATCCTGGAATTGGCGTGAAACAAGCAAGCGTTCGAGAACCAAAAGAAAAGTTAATAATTTGGTTAGTGTTGAAGGCAAATCGCAAAGTAAAATCTGATAAATAAAAAAAAAAAACAGTTGGAAACGCTGCGTAAATTGTGCATCTAGTATCCTGAAAATTAGTTGTAGCCGTGAACAAATGTGCCTTAGCCAATGACTGAAAGAACTGCAAATGAACTGATTGAAAGAGCTACCTGAATCTAGTAGCGCTTGAGTGGGCACCGTGGTGCAGAATAAGGAATTCACAGGTAATGGAACAAATAGTAACCCGTATACATGTGGGCGAACACGCTGCAATCACCCAATTGTCAATTCCGATTTGATTTATCTTTATGGACAGAACCTTGTCTTCGAAGGAACCGATCGATCGTATGACCTTGTCTTTTACAAAATATAAAACAGAAAATGGAAAGACGGGTTGGTGAAAAACCATCATTCACTGATATTAATGATTCTATTATAGTTTGCGTTGGCCCAGTCCCATTCTGTTGCGTTTGACTACTAGTTGCAACTGTTACGGTCTTAATTTGTTGAAGCCAGATTATTAATTTATCGAAACCCGCAAACGAGGTCGGCCTAGCCATAAAGGCACACACTTCACACGGGTAGAATAATTCAAACCAGATATGATTATATGGCAAATTTGCGTTTTAGTATCCTGAACTATAAAGATTTTAACATATTTATGAACTCTCAAAACAAACGTCATTAGATCCTCTTGTAAGGATTGCACTACATAATAATGGTTTGCTAAAAACGAAGACCTTAAACGTGGAGGAAAAAGAATTGGAATACCGAATCATGAAAATGCGGTTATATCCAAGGCAGTTTGCAGTAAATGGAAAATTTTACCTTCAACAACCGTCAAATGCAGGTTTCAAATCACGAGCTTGATAAAGTGTGTCTGTTAACCCATTACAAAGATGACCAAACAGGTCCAAGAAATGCAACTCTTGTTGCGATGTATTAACTATAAGATGTGCATCACAAAGTATATTTTCACTGGATGATCAATTTTGAGTGGTTGAAATTGAAATTACATGTATAATTATGTTCCCAATTGGATTGTAGTATGTTGAAGTAACGGTACTGGAGATTCTAAATAGCTAGAAACCAAAGATAATTCAACGTTTTCTTTAACCTTTAGAAGAAATTTAAATAATTTTGCAGTGAAATTGCATAATCCCGTATAAGTATTTGCAAACGGTTGTTTGAAGTTTCTGAAAGAACGAACCCTGAAAACATTCCAGCTTATCAATATAATGTGACAGCCTTGCGCGTAATCATCATCAATTTGCGTTTGAAATCTCCACATTTTGTCCGGAAACAATGGTTGTAAATTGCTGTAATTGAAATATGCAATCCTGTATAAATGTTAGTTTCCTTTTCGTAAGAATTTGATATATCCGGTGTAAGCTGTATATTATCTTTCAAATGCTTTATTAATTGTGGCACGGTTTATGCTGAGTCTACCCGCAATCCACGTAATTTTAAATGGTAAATTACTTCAATTTTTACGGAGTAATTCTAAGTTACCCCTCGCTATGCTATATAAGAGTGCAACCAAAACGCACGTAAAGTCAACTCGGTCACACCAGACGCAAATAACGCATTAATTAACCAACAAATGCAGGAGACACAGAGAGAAAAATTTAACGCTACTGTAAGGAAAACGAAAGTTTAAAAGTATTAAGTTTCCTAAACTCAAAGGAAGAAAGCCTTCGCAAAGGAAATACAGCTTCAAAAAGCGTAGACATAGCACAATTAAAGCGAATGCACCCACATCGCTGCAATCGTTGCGTAACAGTCCAAAATTAGCTATATTCCACGCCTACTGCTATTGTTTTGAATGGTTATGATTTTTAACTAGGAAAAGTTAGTAAGAGCAGTTATCATGCATTCAACGCAAATCTTCATTTGAAGTAATAATTTCATTAATAATATTTCTAGGAGAAAATTACTTAGTAGTTTATTATATGAGATTCAAATCCTGGGACTATTTTTACTACAATGCTTCAGACAAAAGGTTTCGCCACAGGTTATGAGCACTTTTAAATTTAGGTACAAGTTAGGAAAGGATTTCTCAAAACTAAAGAAACCTCTATATCACAGATATGAATATTAGTTTTTTTCCATTTATATAAAGCTATTATATTCTTTTTAATATGAAATACTTTACGCACTTGGCTTGAGTACAGTGAAAAAAGCGTGTAAATGTATGTTATTTCTTGGGCCTTTAACTATTGATTATGTACTATATAAATATTTCAAAATGTAAATTTCGTGTTCGCTCTAACTCTGTGCATTAGAAAGTTCACCACACGCCCAAAAGTTAAATACTTACGTAAAAAATGAATACGGTTATACGAAAATGTTAAATAAGCCGAACAATGACGCAGGCGAATGCAGTTCCTAAAAACGAAGCTTTAACGTTCCGCCCGCTACACTCAGTGATAGACGACTCTTCCTATCCTCTTGTGCCTTTTATTGGCCCGGGAACGACTAGTTAGGTGATCATATCTTCAAAAGCTATCTGCAGCGCCACTATATTCGTTTAGGCTGCCCTCTTGATTGCACTTAAGGTAGCTACCGTCATACTGGTATCGACGTAGGCTCAGGCAGAACGAATCCTCAGCCGGCAATGCAGTAGGTAGCTAAGGTAGGTAAAACTCAAAATGGCATACAAAATACTTTGAGGAAGAGAACCAAACTGGCTTACATTCTGAATGACTTTTATATAACTGGTAAACTGTAAAATATGGACAAAGTTTTACTACCCAAGAAATGCAGACTCCGCTAAAGCACACAGTTCACAGTTTTGGTATATATATGAACTTAATTATTTTACAGATATTTTTAGTTATTGGTTTGTATCCCGGGTGTAACTGGAAAGCCGCTGTTCATTTTGTTTTTTAAAAAAAAAAAAAGAGATGGAATTTCAAAGCATTACTAGTGACATGCTTTTTAAAAATGTGACTATCCTTTTATCTACGTATCCTAGAACGAAATGTATACATATTAACGTTTTCTTTTGATATTTAATTAATGTCCGTTAACCCGGTGGACCATTACAGACGGAGAATGAACGAAATGATTGAAATGATGTTCAAAGGGGCCCGAGGTCTTTGGAGCTTCGAAATACCTAATATTCATCTCCTCAGGACAAAGGAGAACCCCGGAAAGAACTTTATCCATGTAACTCACTCTAATCGAGATTCGAACCCAAGATCTCTTGAATGTGAAGCAGACCCCACAGATATAGACTAAATGTGATTTGAACGTGGATTATTAAGAAGTAGGTAGGAAATTAAGGTTTCGTAAAAGTAATTTGTCGAATGGTGAAAATGAGAGGAGTAAGTTATGTGAATGCAACACATTAGATTTTTTCGTGGAAATGCCAAGAGCGTGGAGTTTCAAAGGCTTCACATAGACATTTGAGTATCGTCTTAGCTACTGCATTCTTCTCATATTTACAACGAATTTGTAAGAGTGTAATGACAGTTTATCTCAATAAACAAGATGGAAATAATTGTTCTTTCACACAAGCCGTGTGTAAAATAAGATTGTAAAGTTAGAATCAGACTGAAAGCTTCAATGCCATAGTCAGGATTTGAACTGCAGATCTTGCAGGATCCGTCTAGTTGGTGCCACCGTAACGCGTGGGACCCCCTTTCGGGAGGTTCCTGTTCGCTTCCCGGCGATCGCCCACTGTGACCCATGTTCTTTTTCCGTAATTTTCCCGGGTCGTCAGGCAAATGTTAGAGTGGTTTCTCTCAGTTCTCGAATTTCCTGTCCCTCCATATCGCTCCATTCCTCGTTTCATTCATCCTTAACCGCGTTATGTCCGTTTCATTGTTGGAAGTGTCGGCGATGGTGTTCCGGTGCAGCGTGGCAGGGACTAAGGATGGTCTCTGTGGAATCTTATGATCCCTCGGTCTTCGACTGATTGCCGGAGTTTACGGACCGCCCCTTGGGGAGCGGCGTGGAACCCTCTGTGTGGGATGGGATCCCCGGTTTGCCTGTCCGATTATCGGGTGTCTCAATTTGAAAACCCCAGAGACCTTGTCATTGCTGTAACACTACTCCTGTTTCTGGCCGCACGGGGTCGCTCACCTCATTCCTCCCTCCGGGGTCGCTCCTGAGGGTCAGCGACAGAATATCACAATATCCTCATTCTCTGGATCGGTACCGAGACGTCTCATTCACATATTCCATTCCAGACCAAGGAAGAGAAGCACTTTAAGAATTCATAACGTGAATCATAATACAAGGTATCTATGTCTAACACAGTATTTTATTTCCGAAGCATTTTTTTTCTTTTCTTTAGATTTTTAATTTGAAAGCAAGTTTAGCTTTAAAAGCAATTGATTTTTCAGATTAGAGTGCTTTCAAATGAGGAACCAATTGCAACAAATGCACATCGACCGTTTTGCTATAATCCTTTCGTGTCACTATTTTGAAAACTTGGCCTATATGTTATCCTAACCATATGAAACAGCTATATGGAAACTGTATACGTTGCGCTAAACGTTTCCTCGCCTCTATTAACTTTTTCTCCTTTTAGCTGTTTTTACTCTACGTCTACTATACGTTGGCACGGTTTCTTATGAGCGTCTGTTAATAGAAAAATCTTCATTCGTTTTTCAAAAACGAACGTAAAATATGTCTCATTTTGAAGAAAATTGTGCTCAAACTGGTTCACCAGTTTGACTTTACTATTACTTTTGCTTCCGTAATTTTAGGACATTACTTGAATATTAATTAAGAATTGAATGTGCCTATTGTATGCAGCTACACACTTTACGCTAAACATTTTGATGAATCTCTACGAAGATTAAAAGTAAAATAATCCTATATTCAAGATAATAAATTCCCTACGTTGTAGAGTTGCGTACAACATTTTATAGCGTCGTAATTCTGTATAGATACATATGTAAGGTGTAAAGTGAACTGTCAAGATAGACACAAGGCGCCGTTGTTTCTTAGTGGGTTGCATAAATTAGAAAACAATAGAGGCAGATATTTCACCTGGTATATTCTCCTTCGTCCAGGTGTAAGTGGAAATAAATGATTTACACAACAATCATGTAATTTTAACGAGTTATGAAGTAAGGTCTTTTACAGAAGCAGTTTTCACCACCAAGGCAGCTTGCCAACTGAGCCAATTATGGTTCTTCTTCTAAGGAGTAGCTGTTCTAACAGAGAAGACCGCAGTTATTTAATGACTTTCGAATGATGGACTACAATTTTCGGCCCCTGCTCGTAGCCACATCGGCAGCCCGAGTAACAACCCAGTATTCGCCTGCATCAGATACCAACAGCGCTCGCCAGGTTGCGCCCTCTCCGCCAGCATATATAGCGCTCAAGTAGTGTCGACGTCAACATGCCAACAGCAAGAACATTCTGACAACAAGTACTCCCCCCCCCTCCCTCCTATGGGAGAGGTCATCAAAATTTCATCATCAACCAAAATTTTAAAACCAAAACAAACAGCAGCGGAGCAGGGTATTGGGCTCTGCTCCTGAAAAGGCAGCCAATGAGGAGCCTATAAAAACTTAGCGCTATCTCCCATCACACATCCTACATCAAAACCAAACCGCCACCCTAAAATTTCCTTTCTACCTATGGTTAAGCCCTTCCAAGGGTAGGTACATAGAAAAATCCACTTAGGTTCACCACGAACCTACCAGATGCACTCGGACTCGGACGTCAACATCAGCTGATCTTCCCGGTGCCCCTCGAGCGATACGAACCGACCAAGAAGAAAAAGTGTGACTGACTTAGTTCTCGGCGACGAGTGAAGAAGGAATTCTTTGTGTCTGGGAGCGCTGTCTCCACACTTTTCGGCCTAGTTGAAATACTTATATAACTTTTTTCGACGTAAGCGGATTTTTTTTTGGTGTGTGGAGCGGCGGTTAACATTTTTGAAGCGAGTTCATATTGAAATATCAGCATGTGCTAAATCGTATTCAAATGGCAAGCCATATGTGAGAAGGACAAAGCAAGAAATACTTAATGTATTTCAAATGTAATTTATTAATGTTTCTAGATTTGAATGTGAATATATCTAGGGCTTTCTGGGCTGCTAAGGTTACTAGTTTCATTTAGTAGTTATTAAATACTTACTTCGTTATCTTTTACTCTATTTGTGGTACAAAGAGTTCATTAATCTGGGGAAATGTTTTGTTTCAACGCGTTCTAGAATTGGCCAGGCATTTTATTTTTCTAGTAACCTTTTTATCATGAATAATTTCTGGCATTTTACGCGTTGACTATACTTAAATAAATTAGTTTGAACTGAAACGGCTTGGCTTGAATGTTACACAACACTGAATAGAATTAATTAGCGCTACTTGGGATATTAAATACAGTGTGAGAAACTCTCAGGTTTTCCATTAATGCTTTTAAGTTAATAAAAATAAGCAATAATCCCGCCCTTTGCTCAAATATGTCAATGACCAGAGCTATTTTGAAAATAGAAAATGAGAAGCAAACTTTGGTAGTGCAAAGTAAACTTTAATTTTTATCATTTTGTTTTCGGCAGCGCCAACAAGAAGTACCAAAGTACAAAGTTATCAAGTAAGGAAGGAGTCTAACTTGCTACACTGCGTAATTTCGAAAGAGGAAAGAGAAAATCATATTGTGGAAATGTGTAATAGCGCCAGAAAACTTCAGGAGCGTCAGTACCAAAAACTTTTAAACGACCTTCGACCAAAAAAGGATAGTGTCCCATACGGTGTCCTTCATGCACATATTACAGACTTAAGTCGCATAATTATAATCTGGATAGAAGCTCCATCACAAATACCCATTTATCGAATTCTAAACCGGTTTTGAGAATTTGTCTTAGCATTTTGGTTGCATTGCAAGAAGCTAAAGATAATATTTCACCGGAGATAAGTAAACATAATATAGAATTGACGAATTCCAGCATTATATCTGCTAACTCTAAACTTTTCTAAGGAACTGGATTTACCAGCACGAATGAGTTTTCAATGATATAAAATAGTAAAGGTCTGAATTCTTATTACAAATTGACATAATTCAAATAATTTCTCATGAAAAGGTACGAGTATACTTTGATTGCAGCTAATTTCTATTCTATAGTAACTTATACAAAAACTTTGATGGAAGTGACTGATGCTAGAGTGGCAAAAACAATGGACGAATCATGGAAATAGCTAGTTTCAATGCCTAAGCATATCCAGTATCATAAGTATAAGGAAATTTCATAATAAACGTTTCAGGCAGTTAATACTATACATCTCTTTAATCATTACGTATATCAGGAGCGCAAAACTGCTGCAATTCAACATGTAATGTGTATTATTAAAGGTACGGTATATGCAAATATATATTTAACGGTTACTAAAGATTGTTAAAACTCCCACCGAAAAGCATTGCAAGTATAACAATACTTTCCGTTCTTGATAAAGCGAAAACCTCGTGATGTCAAAAAGAATGGCCCACACTCACCGCTTAATGTTACAATCATCCCAAAAACCAGAAGAGGAATGCCAACAGATTTCAAATTTGTGGTTTACTTCAGAGTTTAGAAACACAAAGGTTTACTGAAAGAAGGATATATAGCTAACTGTAGCACTAAGATATTTTATATCACGATGAGACGTGTTGTCTCACCTACCTATCCCTGCAGGATACGGAAGGAAGGGAGTTTTACCAGCTGGCCCAACCGCGCCCTTCGTGCGTTAAAATAGTTTGTAAAACTCAACGGGGTAATTCCAAGTAAACACAAGTCAGTGGAGAACTGGCGAATTATCGTGAGCAAGCTTCGTTTTTCTTTTCCCCTTTATTTGTTGTTTAGTTTCATTTATACCCCTCCTTTAACCACAATGGTCTTAAAGGTAGCCTTTCCTTAAAGACAATCGTGTTACCTCGTATTCGCTTGTCTTGGGGTTTGTAGTAAACTTTAGGCTTTAATCAAAGATCACACACATTCATATTCTTATTTCTACTTCCAGATTCTGGGGAGAATAGAGAATAATGTTGGCTAGAGAAAAAATACCACTTCATGCTGGGAATACAACCCGGGATCTCTCGCACAACAATCAGGTGCTCTAGCAACTCTGCTGGCTCGTGCCTTCTGCTCCTCCTTTTTATCAGCAAAGGCGATGAGCGGATCGCGCTCATTTAGAGGCACTTTCCAGTTTTGCAATAGAGTGTTTACATTTCGTAATGATAGACAAAAGTAACCGAAAAGCTCTTAGAATACTTTGTACTTTAGTTACAAAGGTTTAATTTTCGAGGGAATAAACTTTTTTGGACTGATAAATAATTTAAATGTCTTCGTTTCACCTATCCATAGCCGCCTATAATTACTTTTTATTATTGTACTTACGCTGTTCTTGTCTAACATTACGGACTGTAATCAACAAACACGAGAGCACACAGTGTTTCATTGACATTGTTTCGCTTGCTGTTATTCATGTTATTCTTACTATTACCATCATCACCATTAATTAACGATACTGTTATACTTATTTCGCTGATTGAATAGTTATTCGAAAGTTTGACCCTGTTGACTAATAGGGTGTTGCAACCGTCCGTGCACCTATATGGACGTTTCTGACAGTAGTAATAGTAGTAGTAGTAGTAGTAGTAGTAGTAGTAGTGGTAGTAGTAGTAGTAGTAGTAGTAGTAGTAGTAGTAGTAGTAGTAGTAGTAGTAGTAGTAGTAGTAGTAGTAGTAGTAGTAGTAGTAGTAATAGTAGTAGTAGTAGATTTTTAGGACGCTAATGGGTCAGTTTTCCACTGACCTTGTTTACTTGGAATTGCCCCGCTGAGTTCTGTAAATGTTGTAACGCACGAAGCACTATCTGCACGTATCAAATACGGCGCCGTTGGGCCACCTGGTATACAGCCTTCTACAGTTACAAGTTGTTGAAGACAAGGTTTACCGTCGCTTTTCTGGTGGAAACGATTTTACATAGAAATGGAAAAAGGATTCTTATGATGTGGCCAGGCTTGTTAAAGTCTTAGTGGATGAATGCCAAGGAAGTGTGATAACAAATGTGCATTGTTATAAATAAAAGCAAGTATGTTTTATCATTTCATTTTCAATGGCTTATTTGCAGTGTTTAATTTTTCAATTTGAAAATAATAAATATTGTAGAAATGTAGTACCAGTCGACGTTCGTTTTTTTAATTACACAGGACTATACTTTTTAAAAAGCATATTGGATATTTAAAGTAGGGCACCTTTTTAACACACTTTCACTAAGTCACATTGAAAATTAAGAGGATCAAATAATGACGCCATGCTAAGCTCACGTGATATATCATTAATAACTTTACGTTTATCAACATGACTTCGTAATGCGACTTTGTTTATATTTATAGTGTGAACATCATGTTAATAACTTCTAAACATAATTTGTTTGGATAAATGAGTTTGACTTACAGCGTGAAGGCATGTTAAATAATAATCAAGCGTCATCGAAAGTATTGCTTTCATTAGTGATTCCTTTTGATTACTTTACGACAAGGGTGGCGAAAACCACTTCCTTCCACGACTCACCAAATATGCAACACGCACTGCATCACTCAACAGCATGTGAAAATCAAACGGACGGTTGCAGAGAGGGAACATGCGTCTGCGAGTCAAAATGACTCGCGAGTCACGTTTTCGCCACCTCTGCTTTATGATTTCATTCGCATAACGAATTGAGAATCAAATCGACATGCTTCACATAATAGAAGCCTATATTTACTTCCACATTCTGTGTGAGTAACACCCTACACAAGTTGTTTATTATAGTGAAATATTACAACCTTATAAATTCTTAAGTGTTTACCGTGATGATCTTTTCGAATAGATGTTTGCTACGGCAATATTACTGATACCACATTTTATATGCATACTCTGTACTTTATATGATTACATTTTAGTTTTTCAAACGTTTTGATTTGATCAAGGGTCACAAGAATTTATAGATTATAAAAATTATATTTATCAAAATGGTATCCTGACTAAGAACGCGTTCTATATTTGAGATCCTTTGCAGGATATTCAGACGCGATTAGATATATTACCAACACTTGTTATCCGTTTTCCGATATAAATAGAGCTCTTTTGGACTTCTATGAAATCAGGCAACTCTATGTACTGACCAGTATTCAAAGGATTGTATTGAGCAACTTTGAGCCTTAGCGAACGTTACTGATAATGGAGAATTAAGTTTAGCTTTAGAATCAGAGTTGTAAATATTCAGTAGTATAGCCCTCTTTAAGTTACTCTGATACCTTTGGATAATATTTGTAGGTTGCAAGATTGCACTCAATTAGCATCTGAAGTTAAAAGTCTCAATTTATACATTCTCAAGCTTTTGATGTATACACTTACTTAATAAACGTAGTACATAACTTAAATAGGGATTTTTGATCTGTCAAATTGTAGTTATGTAGCTTTGCTAGTCACCAACGGTGCGCATGTCTGTACGAACATTTCCGCTACATTATTGTACATAAATTCGTTTTTAAATTCCATTTAATACTGATACACAAGAGCTTGTGAGTTTTACTCGTTGGTCCACTCGACGGTGATTTATTTCTCTTCACTGTTGCCCTGATACGTGAAGAAGAACTCTTGCGACAGGTTCCTTTGTGTATGATGTCACCGTTCTGATTTGCTGTAATATTATCAGCAGTTAGATTAAATTTGATTCAATTACATAAAGAAAAATTATTTTTAAGCTAGATAATTAATCTAGGTTATGTGTTAAAATCGTATACTTTAGGTACATAATTACTTCCATGATAAAATGTTCTGGATATGGCAGTGTAAATCAGTGCAATTAATAAATAACCAAACATCTACTTCTTTTGAACTTGTATTCTTTTATTTTACATTAAATAATTCTGTTTTCCAAACTATGTATTTCATATTTATCTGTTGCAGAACTATTGACGACTCAATGATTGAAACAAGAAACGTCTATATTTAAAACCTATCTAGTACATTAGCATCTCTTAAAAACATCATATACATTGTTGATTTTAAAAATAGCACAACCTGTTATGTTATAGTATTGCTATAAACAAAAAGAATTAAGTTTCGGAACAATTAACAAAAATCCTGATGTATGCCATTGTTTGAAATATTACCCACATAATAGCCTTAAGCATGAGAAATATGTATTTGAAAACAAGTTTAAAATAAGATGTTTCCATTAAATATAAAAATTCGTAAATTCTTTGAATACCTTTTTAATGAAACTAAAGAGAGAGATATAGGAACGAATTAAAATGTATTATTGAAAATCTGAATCACAGAAAAACTGAACATCTTAGACAGTTAATATAAATCAAAATATCATGCTTTCAATAAAACTGATGTATGCTTAAGTAAACTTAATTTCCTTATCCCATTCATATGTTGTTGTTGCTGTTGAATTATCATCTTCGCGACTGGAGACTTTTCGTTGTCATTTTACCTAGAATTCAATTGGATGGCTAAAGTGTGAAATATAACACGATTATACATTATTGTTTGAGATATGTGCTTTCTGTTTATTGTCAAAATTAAATAATTCATCATTTTGCAACACATATCCGGTAAATTGAAAATAACTGTTACACCAAAGAGTAGAAATTTATCACTAGCAAGTGCTAACGTTTTCGCTAGATCATATCGATATAATGTCGATATAATCGATCAGGATTATATCGATATCTGGATTTCAAATGTTTCTATCTGCAAATATTTAAATTTTGGATTTTCTACATAATCTAGGTCAGAATCTGGTCACCTATCGGCTCTAGAAGTATATAACTGAAGTTTTTTTAAATGGTACCTCAAACAATGACGTACAACAATAGATATGCAAAAATAAAGACTGTGGCTCAGTTCCAAATGTGACTTAAAGCACATGCTGAAAAATTACGACTTTGTAAATGGACACATTTGGAACCAAGCCAGCGATATGTTAAAAAACGATAAACGAGGAAGGTTCCAAAGGAATTTGATGCATTAGAACAGTAAGACATAAATTAAACAATATTCACAATAATTTTAGCCCCCCAAAAATATACTACTCGAAATTTAACACCAGTGAATATGACTTGAATGAACTATCATTAATAAACCTTACCTTTAAAAAAAATGTGTTTCTGCAGTGTTATCTTAGAGCTTACTGTGCTTTTGTATATGAGGCTCTTTTAGAGAAGTTCTTTCCTCAGCTTGTTGAACCTTTTGGTAGAAAGAGTTCCCTGACATATGCTAAGGCAGCTACAGACACGATGTATAAGGTGTAGAGACTTCCTTCACAACCGTTATACATAACATTTATTTAGTTTCAACGTTACAACTTTTTTGTACTTCATTCCATCTTCTAGTTCATTCAATTGATGCATACATTTATCTACAATTCATAATAGCTGAAGTTGCTACATTAAATGATTCACTGAACGTAAGCTCAAATATATATGTGGTCTGCAATCCATAATAGTTGAAGTTATTAGCACTGAAAATGTAAGATGAATGTGTTTAATGCGAAATATCGAAACTACATACCAACTTGGGGTGGTAATTGAACCGATTTATTATTCCGATGTGATAAGGGGAGCAATTACCTCTCTTATGGAAGTTGTCTATACCACATATCTAGAGTAGGCAGTTTTAAAGTATGTCTTGCAAATTATTTTAGATAAACCTATATACTCGTAGGTCACTATTATTGGAGCAATGTTTCTGTTGTCTTTCTTTAACAATGCATATTCACGTAATCTTCGTTCACACAGACGATTAGATTGATCACAGGAGTTGAGAAGGTTAATCTGCTAACATTTTAAGAAAATTCTGATAAACTATTTAGAATGGTATCCTTTAGTGCTTATACGGCAGATGGCAAATGAGGGATATGATGACAGAGAAATATTCTTTTAAACCCTTTGAACAATAAAAACTATTTTGTCTTATTACTACCTTTAGTCTGATTATATTAACAAATTAGTTTGATACTCTCATTAGATGAGAATGTCATAGAAAGAATACAATTAAGGAAATTCATGACTTTTAGATAGGTTTAGAAGAACATGCACGTGTACAATTACATTGTTCAAAGTAAACTCAACATAATTTAGCGGAACAGAGTTATATTTTAGTTACATATTATCATTATTTTTGGCTTGCGAGTCGATGAGACACTGTCAGAAAGAACGTTGTACAACCCTCAGCTTCAAATTCAGTCTCCCGCTTGTAGAGTTTAAACTGTTTCTGTGTATATTGGCGTGCATATAATGTGGCCCATAATGGAACGGGTGTTGGTTTATGTTGGTACTGACCAACTCCCCTACCAGCGTGACCACCTTTGTTTTTCTACCCATTCGATAGGCAGGGTACTTTATCTCCCCAAAAGTAGGTATGGCCGAACTGCCGAAAACTGACATGGGAATTTGAACCTTACTGCATTACCATTTTCCTAATAACAACTTAACCTTCGTCTCCATGTCGCTGATGAAAGCTCTTATATATGTAAATGTCTTTCAGTTTAACTACATATCTCAAATGATTCTGCAACCTTCCTCCAGAAGGTTTAGCCAATCTTAGGGTACCCTTTGTAGAGGGGTATCCGAAACATCCTTTCACACCACATACATTATAAGTATGTTCATTTCTAGCTTTTATTGCCCTGAATTGTTTTTCAGGTCAGTAACATAGAGAACTGATATCGGCTGGGCAGAGTCAACAGTGATTTTCTGAAGGTGGCAGCCTTACGAAGAAAAACACACTAGTGTCTTTGTTAGCCTTTAAGTGCTTTTATACTGTAAACGGTGCGGCCATTTCTTAAATGTACATACTTTAGGCTCCACAGGAACATTCATAAATCCAAAAACATATAATTCATAAAACTATGGTAAGGGTGCACACACACGTCTAATTTTTCAATAATGAATGTATGCACAACACGCACACATATGACCTATGCAATTGATTGATCACATAAGTGTTGTCCACTGAAGAAAGGAACCCACGCAGCTAATAGCAAGTTACATGCTTAATATCTCTCTGATTCATTCATATTCATGGACGGGATAACATACTCACATTCTAAATTTATATGTCGTCAATATTGAGGAAACTTAACTTTTATTTGTACGTAAACCACTATCAGGAACAAAATGTGATAACATTTTATATGTATATGGGGAGAATATTTCACAACCATCTCAAACTGGCGTCGCCAATAGCATAAGATTTAAAAGAGAATATTTTAGTATCGTTCAACCCTCTATGGATTCAACAACACCAATTATTTCTTGTCCAATTAAAATTCCTCGTGCTCCTTATACCAGAATAGTAAGGAATTAAAGCAAAATAAAGGGTGTCTTGACTTTCGAGGGAAAATGAAATCTTATAGCTGATATATGGTCTATTCCTTCATTTTATACCTTATATTAGAAGCTAATTCCATTCTTCACTATACTACCAAAAGTATTCATTTTTTCAGCTTCCATACAACAGAGGTAATCTGCGTATAAACAAAAAACTGCTATATTACAGGCAGAAGCAGGACATTCACTATTTGTTAAGTGCATCTTTATTTAAATTTAAACGAAATTTAAAGACTGAACTGACTTTGAAGCTGAAGTACTTCAATCTTCTGCCCATAAATTTAATAAGAACTATGACACTGCAACAAATTTTATTCACCTTACTTGTTTTGCACTTTATTTATCACGTATGCTCTCGCGTGCCATTAGCGCCACACTTGAATCACGGCACACACTCGGAGGACAACACAGGTGATTCTTCGAACCAAATCATAACTGAGCTGCTTACAACTTATAATTCAACTGCTGATTCACAACTAAACTATACTGATACTGTCTGTCACTTCATAATTCCTAACTCTAAACTGCACTGTCTGGGCAAGAGTCCCTAATGTTAGCATCCATATACAAAGTGGAACCTTCTAGAAAGGAGGTTATTAGAACCGCCCAAAATGAATTTTCTGGAACAGTAACTTTCTAACCGCGGGGAAGTGAACATAATGAGCTCGTTAAGCGACTATTATTCTAAAAGGACCGGTCACCAGTTGTATCCACCCGGACAAGCAGGCGAGTCGGGATGCATTCGCACCGCCGGCCCATAAGTAACTCGCGCGCGCGGTCACAATATACACCAGCAGAAGAGGAAACTATAAACACATGATGCTTCAGTGCCGTATCTAAATTGAAACATTGTATAGTGGATAGAGAATTTATTCTAATATGAATAGACGTAGAAATTCGTATCAGCTTTGTCATTGTAGGGCATTATTTCACGTTTTATTCATACTTTTCGTCCAAAAAGGTTCTAAAAATTTATAGATCTGCGCGGTTTCGTTTTTGCATGTACCAGATATTAGTAATTATTATTGTCTATCTCATAAAAACAGTGATAATGATTTTAATATATCATAAGTTGAGAAAAATAGACCGCCATAGTAAGAGAAATTGTCAAGTGCCATACATTTAATTGTAAGTCTGCATTTCGTTTATTTTCAAACACTGATATCTAGAAAAACGGATTTGTAATAAACTCCCTTTGCATTTATGTATACACAAAAATCTTTGAGAATGGAAATTATGTCACATCTGAATGTTGTAATTCCGTTCTTCAGTAATGAAACCGTAAATATTCTTTATATATATACTATATTTGTATATATACTATATTTGTATATATATTAGACACCTCATAATGCAATAATGCACATTAAGATTAAACTACAAATGATTAGTGAAGTACTTTACGGGAATATTATATTGTATACTGCGGAAACTGAATGTAGCTATTGAGGGAAAAGGAACTGCAAGAATGTTAAATATGATAATGGAAGAAGAACACAAAATATTAAATTAAAGCAATAATAATGAAAATGTAAAGAAAAATTACTCTGCTTTAGAAATACTGGATAAAGGTGGGGCAATGCTGAAAGGAGAAACGACATTGTCTGAGATATTGGTTGTGGGAAAACTCTGACTGCTGAGTGGCAAAAAGGTTTTGGATAGGAACAGAGTTTTAGACAGCATTAATACAAATTTTTAATACATTGCAACGAAAACGTAACCAAAACTACAAAAAAGACTGGAAGATATTGACCTGAGAGAAGGAATTACCCTTAAATAAGACTCAGTAGTTAATTGATTCGTTTCAGCACATTAAAATAATTATACTCCATATACATACTCATAATTACGGTTTCACGGTCGGCGCCAACATTATAAAAATTAACGTTTGTCTAGTGATTATGAATATGAATGTCGTGATAGAAATCGTTCAGTGTGTCCTCTCAAGATGCCCGCCGTAAAGTCGGGCGATATTGTATCATTTAGACCATGGCCAAAAGCTGGGTTTTATAATTAGACTCTATAATTTACCATTACTAGGATTAAAAGCTTTCTTTTTGGGTTATTTGTTATTATCACGCATGATAATATCAATGAATGAATCTATAGACACAGGAAGGTATCACTTAAAAGAAATAAAGATTGCTTTAAGAAACTTGAACATAAACACAATAAATAGCTACTAAGCACGCCTTTGATAACCACAACATTGTCGTAACCTCACATATTAATATCACAAATTTATATGGTAGAGCAAAACGGTACCCGAGAATTTACTTTACTCCTCACATTAACACGAGGCCGACGGGGGCGAGCCTAAAATAAATTTAAAATAAACTTATAACTTGCTAAAATTGCAGGATTAAGGAATAGAATTACCCTGTTCAAATAATCATACCTTACTCAACTTTGGATGGCGATTATATTCCAACGAAAATCACAGATTACGTTTTGTATTTGCTTCCACGAGGACCTCCATGCCTACCACGTGCCATCTCTTCCGTTGCCAGAAACAAAGAGACTTCCTGATCTTGCCGCAAATAACACGTTATGCCCTCCCTTTTACAATACGTAACATCCTGTCGGTGTTGCCAACACTAGCATTCCCAGTGATACTAACACGTTACGTCGTCGAAACAAAAGGACAAAAACAAAGAAATACATGAAAATAAATGGCATACTTCACATTATAGAAAGAATTACACAGGCCAAATTGTTTTTACACAGATTAGAATTTTGATGTTTGAAATGTTATATAATGGAGCACAAATGTCTATCAAATGAAGTTTGTCTTATTTCCTGTTAACATGTTTGTCAGATATATCATTTTCATGCAGTTTTGAATGCGATCGACGATATTTGTTTAAATGTATCTTACCAGTTTCTGAGTGATTCCCGCACACGCATATTGTACATTGCTGCCACTATAAAAATGCATTTACACAGCACTTTGTCTGCAGTATTTATCTGAAAACCTCAATACCTCCCATAATGACGAAATATCAGCTGCAGAGTCCCTTCACACTGCCAATGTAATTCAATGATGATGAGGGGGCAATCGCTATCTTGGATTGCTCCCCTAAAAAGGCCCCTTTGCCACATAACGTGCAGACATCAGACAGCAGATAGCAGCTCCCCTGGGCTTGCATCCAGCACCTGGCGTGTCTCGTCACAGCGGGCTCGCTCCGTTGGACACTCGTAGTCTCCATAAAGCAAGGTGTCACTACAAAATGAATTTCAAAGAGGTATAGCTTGTGCTCCCAAAACAAAATTATACATAAAAGAAAATAGCATGCACAGAAAATACCAAAAAATTGGCAAAGCTTTACAAAAATGAAGTCTTAGTAATGAACAAAGCATTAATTACAACCCGATATATAAATTGCATTTTAGATAAGATTACAAGCCAATGCTGTACAGTAAATTCTTAAAACTCATATTAGAGATACATGAAAATGTCAAAGTACATAAGGTTACATCAATTAAATCAATATTCTGCACATAGTAAAGCAAAACAAAAATATAGCAATTACAATACAACAAATCATTTGGGATCCTAAACTTAAATCTAACCAGCTGGTACAAAATAATTGACAACATGATACTTCACTTATTATTCATTCATACATAACAATGAAACAAAATCATTCAGAATAACAAAAGCTCATATAACACAAAACACCCAATTTAATGGCTACCAAAACTACTGCCCACATCACTGCATGCTTCAAAATAAGTATCTCAATACATGCACCAAAACTACAAGTGCCCATGCTAGAATTTCAATAGCACCAGGAATTGCCATTCTCATTAATATCATAATCCTCCTATCCTTCGCACAAGTAGCATCATCATTCTTATTATCATCGTCATCCTCATTATGTGCAGTAATTACTGAAGAAAAGAAATTTGTCCACTAACATAGCTCGTCCAACTAGCTGCAAAATATTGCAGAAGGCAAAAGTACCTGACATAGGCAGAAATTCTGAAAATCACATTAGTATTTCAGAAATGACACACAAATAATATAGCATTATGCTGTTGCATCCACATCTACAGGATCAAGATGAAGCGGGAAGACAGGTGGTAATAAAACTTGTTGCATAAACTTCAACAAGTTATACTGATTACGTTGCACCTCTTTTGTGAACACATCACACACGCTATACTGGGTACGCTTCAGCAAAACTAATATGCACAACATCTCTCAACTCATCACCGCGAATTTCCAGGGACGTGCTAACCCTCCTGAAAACTCAACATTTAAACTTCAAGGGTACATTATAGGTATCCCATCGAAGCTTACATTAACTCATCACATCTTTCTACCACCATCGGGGCAAATCTTGCAAATACTACTCACATGCACACACAAATACTCAAAATTTATGCAACTACTTCTGGAAATAAAGATCACAGCATCATAATGAAACACCAAATCAAACCAAAAGAATAAAACAGAATAAGTCACATCATTAGCAACCTCATTACATTCCTGAAAATCAAAGAGTATTAAGCATTGGTCATTAAAGCAAAAATTTCGCATTACTGTAAACAAAGAGGACACCCATGTAGTAAAGCATAACGGATTCCAACATAACGCTTTTACTTGTTACAATATATATACCAAATCTTGCTACACACAATTTGCACATATTTACAGCTTGGTTTTTTCCCTTTCTTTTTCTTTACCACAAAATTCCAATACAACTTTCCAAGTTCTTGTAATACACATGTAGCGACACCATCGGCATCCAATAGGTGATGGATAAATCCCGCTTGTCCATATTAGATGATCTTTGAAACTGTGTAGGTCTCTGCTCTACTGTCAGAGTTGGTGGTGACTGAAACTAATTAAACTATTACTCTGATTAGTCATGTGAAATGCATTCAGGAACTGTGTAGCTATACAAAGCGAATTATGACTAGAATGACGATGGCGAAACCTGTGAAACCACAATGCAGCGGTATCTTTCAAGTAACAGGGAAAACGTTTTAGTTTCATATCATCAGGCCAAGCATTAGCAGCAGCAACCATTTCAAAATTTTGGAGAAAATCATGTGCTGACAACGTACTAGAATTTTCAAAACAAGAGGGTTCAATGACCGATCTAGAGATAGCTGGCTGCATTGTACTAACAGAAACAAGCTGATTACGCACTACCAGCAGCAATTGTGTATGAAAAGGCGCACCATCACCAGAAATAGATTCTTCCTCTCTGTGTTCACTAATTGGTGCAATGAGCATTTCAGAACTTTGTGTAGTACGTCGCTTAGGCATTTTGACCACAGAAAAACTACTTTGTAATGTAGAAAATACTATAACCTAGGCCAGCAGATAAGAAATAAAAACCAAAGTTGTACTTCACACTGCATAGAATCACATTCACAGCACTGATACACATACACACACACAATATAATGCGTAAAGCACTGGCACTGAGACTTCACTTTACATGGTTAAATGTATTTTAATTTACTCTGCGAAGCACCACACGCATTCACTGGGCGGGAAGAAGTAACACATGGTAATCACATGGATCAATTTCAACACCCCCAGAAAATTATACCAATATAAATATGCCAAAATAAATTACATAATTAAAATTTAGAACAAAACAGATGAATAAAACCCCTTTTCTAAAAAACTAAAACCGAAAGATACCTCACGTGGAAACGTGGTCCACCCAAAGTTAAACAATATTCAAAAACAGTGGAAAGAAAGAAAAAAATTACATTATCCTATTCTCGCGACTCCACAATTTGTCGTAACTTCACATATTAATAACACAAATTTAGATAATAAAGCAGAAAGATATCCGAGAATTTATTTTACTCCGCACATTAACGCGAGGCCGACGGGGGCGGGCCTAAAATTAATTTAAAATATACCTAAAACATGCTAAAATTGCAGGATTAAGGAATAGGATTACCTTTTCAAATAATCACACCTTACTCAACTTTGGATCACCACTATTTTTCACCGAAAATCACAGATTAGATTTTGTATTTGCTTCCACGAGGATCTCTATGCCTACCACGTGCTATCTCTTCCGTTGCCAGAAACAAAGAGAGGGAGACTTCCTGAACTTGCCGCAAATAACACGTTATCCCCTCGCTTTTACAATACGTAACATCCTGTCCGTGTTGCCAACACTAGCATTCCCAGTGCTACCAACAGGTCACAATATCATCGCATCGTTACTGATTTTGGACCATAGTTCTCATACTGTGTATTACTGATTCATCCAAGTCGATGTGTATATCATTAAAGAATAGTTATTAACCGATTAATTTCTGTCGGATACTATTTTTTTAAAGTGCTACAAAAGTGTTCCGATGCACAGATTGTGAACTTGGTTTGTCAAAGTAAATGAATCTGGAAGATGGCCCTTGCTGCGCTTCCGAGTAATCCGGTCGCCAGGGAAAAGCCCGCAAAAAAAAGAACAAGAGCTAATATCTTTATGTCAGCAGAAAGAGCGGGAGGTCGAGCAGAGCAGAATTGAGTGTTGCACGCCTTGTGAATGTTTAACAATGTCTAGCGACGTCTGTTCTGTGTAGAAGCAGTTCCCAAGGCGCCTCTGTACCGCGCAGCAACAATTTTTGTTCCATGAATATGTAATTTAGACGACAATTTTTCAATTCAACACGAAGGCTCTCCTTTTTCATACACTTGCGACCGCTCTTTTGAACCTCGATATAGTAAGAACCACATCTTGGATGTTTGCACTGCAGTTCTTACTATTTATTACGTTCGAGAATTATCAGTGACGGATATATTATGAAGCGATATTAGAATTTCCTCTTGACACCCACAGACTAGAGTTTATCATGAATATAAATACACCTCGTACAATTAGATCTATCAAGTCGGACTTGTTCATTAAAATGGTTTTTCCACACCTAAATAGAGCCAAAGGTTGACGTTACAACTTCTAACTTTATGTTTTCGTGCTACACTACCGTTTTCGTAAAGCCGATTTTCTTATTTCAGTTTAGTAGCAGCAATAACAGCCCTCGTCTCCATGTCGCTGATGAAAGGTGTAATACATGTAAATGTCATAGCTGTTATTCAGTTTAATCGGACATGCAAATGATTCTTCACCCCTTCCTCTAAAAGGCCGAAATATTTGTAATTGGTTTGGCTGTTTCTTGTGTGCCAATCTAGCAAACTTCGTTGATTGGTTACTTTTTATGACATTGTTTTTAGACGAGTCACATAGAGAATTAATACCGGCAGGCGGAATCAAAAGTTGGTTATCTGAATGTGGAAACCTTACGGAGAGTAAAACATTACGGTAATCAAGGGGAATGGGTCATTATATGCGCAAAGATGTACATCAAAATCTACCAACTTAAGCAAAATATTCCTCTTTATTAGGAGTCATCAATTAAATTGATCTTAAGCACTTGTGTTTGCAACAGATAGTGTATTTTTAATTCCGTGAATTGCATTGCACAAAGATACAGATGTGAACATTTGAATTTCGAGTGGTCTTTTTATTCTGCCCATTAAGTTCTTTTTACAACAAAATTCAATGTATGAAATGCTTCCATTGGAAACAGTTTTAAGTGAGTATAATCATAACATTTTAAAACCTTCTATTCCTCTATGAGTATATCAATTAAAACTAAGTTTGTAAGGTACTAAATTGAATTGAGTTTTATTTATGCACGCTCTTTAACTGGTGGTCCTTAGCGTCCCATTCTATATTGGGCGTGAAAAATCGGCCATTTTGCTCAGAGGCCTCTTTAGCAAGCTTCAGGTTCTTTTACGTGCCGTAAATCTACGACACGAGGCCACCGACTTTACTTCCCTTCCGAAAGAAGCCATGCTAAGGATTTTTACACCCTCCTCCTCCGTCGGGTTTGAACTCGCGACCTCGGGAACTAGAGGCTAGCATGGTAACCACTGCACCACGGAGGACGACATTGTAAGGTACTGCTAATATTCGTAGTAATACAGAATGTGACAAAATTGTACGGCACAAATTGCAGGACTCATACGTAGACGAAGAAATTATGTTATATGAACATGGGTCTGGAAACGCTTTGGAAATGTTACAACTGATTTTCAAAACTTATTAATCATGGGAAACACACACGAACAGAAGGTTAGAGCCATGGGGAACATGCACTCTTGTTTACGTCTTGTTACGTCGTCATTATCGTAGATTTGCCGCCAGTGTTTTGTTTTACATGTCCCTGTTGCCATGCGATTTACGTCATTGCTTGTTTACAGGTAACATCAACTGTTTCAGTGAGCAGTAGCAACCTTGGCAACCACATGGGTTACTACGTACTAGTAGAGTTGACTACGGACTTGGCAGTGTACACAAATGCAGAGATGGCAGATGCCCTTTTGATGTATGGATTAGCGTTTGCGGTCAACGTTCGTAACGGAAGAGATTTCCAGGACGAAGGTGTCCGACAGGAAAACGTTTGAAGCCATCGATCGTCATCTTAGGGAAAAGAAGCATTTCAGGCTGATAATCGCGACCGGGGACCGCATCGGAAGACGCCATTTTTCAAGCAGTTAACGTCGGCACTAGTGTCAGTACAGGACAAATAGCTACAACAATGAATCTTGACCACATGACCCTCTGGCGAGTGTTACACGAGGTCCGGCTGTACCCATACCATCTTCCGTAAGGGAGGGGTTCCTACCCCTTCAGCTGCCGTGGTGCGGGCGCTGCGGACCCTTATCACTCGTGGTACTTCTGACGTTACTAGAAGTACGTCAGGCCGAACGTTCGAGCCCCTCCCGTTGAGGAATCGTTTGAATTGGGTTGGTCTCGACGGGGCAATGGTTCCCGACACCCGTGGGAGTTTGGGTACGTCTGTATGGGTGTCCATGTGAGACGCCTTAATGTCTTCCGGTACTGACCTGGAGAGCCAGTAGACGGCATGCTAGAATGTTGTCGGCCCTACTGAGGTTTTCGGTAGCCGCCCTTCGGGGATGGCGCGCGTTAGTGGCGTATCCACCTCCATCCTGTCGAAACCGAGGGAACCTTTTTAAACTGTTAGGTATTGGCGTCATGCGAAACCCTCGGTTGTGGAGAGACACTCGGATGGCGCCATGGCCCTGGTTAGCTAGGAGAGGGGCTAAGGTTCTTAAATGCTAGTTCCTTGCCTCGGGTAGATCCTTCGTCTGACTGTATCCATACCATTTACAGCGAGCGCAGGTACTATTTTCCTGCACGGATACGCTTCTGCGAATGGTTTTTTATGCCACAAGGTGTGAATCCTAATTTTAGTGCAACGGTGCTGTTCACAGATAAGGCGTCGTTACAACGACATCAGATTGTAAATTATCACAATCGCCATGTGTGGACTGGCGTCAATCCTCACGCAACAGTTGAAGCAGGTCATCGACAAAGATTTTCTGTCAATGTTTGGGCCGGCATTGTTGATGAGTGCTTGGTAAGGCCTAACGTTCTTCCAACCAGGCTCAACAGACAAAGTTACCATAATTTCGTAGACAATGTTCTATCTGATCTGTTAGCAGATGTGCATTTAGCTATGCGACAAAGCATGTACTTCATGCACGATGGAGCACCTCTTTGTTTTAGTGTTAATGTTCGACGGCTTCTAAATAACAGACTCAGCGACAGACGGATCGGTAGAGGTGGACCAATTACCTAGCCTGCACACTCTCCGGACCATTGTTCGTGGGGGCATTTGAAATCTGTTGTTTTTCGAACCCCAGTGCCTGATGTTCCGAGTCTCCGTGCCAGTATTATGGAAGGCTGCGAAACCATAAGCAATACAGCAAGGATACTTCAGCGCATCCGGACCTCACTACGATGGCGGGTTGATGCATGTATTAATGCTCACGGAGGGCATTTTTAACATCTCCTGTGGGAAAGAGTTGCATGTTGTATACTGGTACGTTCTATTCGTGTGTGTTTCCCATGATTAATGAGTTGAAGAAAATGAGTTGTAACATGGAAACAAAGCGTTTCCAAACCCATGTTCATATAACATAATTTCTTCGTCTACTTGTGAGGAATATGCCGTGAAATTTGTGCCGTATATTTTTATTGCACCCGGTATAACATGCTTGCATCTTTGCTTTAATGCCTGTGTGGGTAGCGGAACTGTGTACTCGTTATCTGGTGCATTTCTGCTTTTAATAACCTTTTATTTTCATGTGTACTGTTAATGTAGTTATCTCAGGGAATTATTATTTTGGCATTTCTCCAACTAATTTCCTACATTATTTATACGATTTTGACCTAATTCTTTGGGGAGCATTGGATCCCGTTCATTTTCTTTAAACTGTTACATGAACCTTATCACGTTCTTGTGCAGGGCTACTATATGGGACTTATTACATTAGTGCTGCATTTGTGTTCACTATATGGGGAGGTATTTAATATTTACCTCAAACAACTACTGCTGAAGTTTTAGTTTTTGCTTTGCTGTGTTCCTCTTGCGTGTTATGCTTTTTCTCTTTAATTCACTGTTAAGTTATTTGGAATTATTATTTTTCTTTCGCCTTGCTGGCTAACCTTTTTCTGCCATAAGTATGTCAGCTCTAGTTTATAGTTATCATTTAGTAGTATATTGAAGTGGATTTTGGTCTTTCCATTCTATGCCTAAGGACGAAATTTTGCCTGTTTCATTTGAAGTTTACTTAATTGATTTTGTTTTAAAGAATTTTGTAGATAACGCTTCTTAAAGGGCCTTTGCTCTTTATTTGTTATTTCTGTATTAATAATTTTTCATTTACATTCTTTGTTTTAAGCCATTTATTTTATTTCACGTATATTATTTATTTTAATGTAACGAACATTTGGACTTTATGTATATTTTTAATTAACTGTGCTCATTGTTTGTAGTTTGCTAACTTTTGTCTATGTTTAGTGTGGAATGGTGTTTATGAAATAAAATCATTCCAGTTGTAATTTTGATATTTATCTTGATCTATCCTAAAAGATTTTCCCCTGGGCCTTCGTTTCCCTGAAGCTGTGTTAGTGTACGTTGTTGTGATTTATTTTTGTTGTTCCCTGGGGCATTCGTTAGGACCGGGGTTCCCGATTGCAGACAAAAGTCGTAAGCGGCTGCTCGGCTCCGATCGGCCGCTTATGCCTTCTGGTCTGGCGAGCCCAGTGCAAACAAATGGTAATAGCGATTCACGATCCTCTGGGTAACAAGCTTTTACCCGTTAAAGCCTAAACACTACTAGCCCTTTAAAGATCCAAATAACAAAACTAATTACTCATTTTCCTTATATCATTTATAGTCCATTACAATAAAGAAACAAAAAAAAAGAACTTTTGAGGCCAAATCTCTACCAAGTGTCTTTAAAAGAACTTTTATACAGCTTGCAAATCTCAACGAAAAAATATAAAGTGAAAGAAACGTCTTACTCCTGGAAATTAGAAGAGCAAAACTGAATTAAATAAAATTAAAGGGAAAATTTATCTACTAAGACTTGAAAATATGCGTGGAATAATAAAATGCGCTTTATCAGAAAAGCGAGGAAGGATATCATGTTTAAATTTTATGAAGTAATAGTTGTGTATTTGTGGCTCAGAAAACTGGACGTTGAGATCTGATGGAAGGCACATTGAGGCAGCGGTAATGAAATTTTTGAAAAGTGTACTTGACTATACCCGAAGAGTTGAAATAAGGAATTCTTCCATAAGAGATGAATTACAGATTATGTTAAAAGATACTAGCAAGATCACATTCTCCAGTTGGAAGATGGAAGACTGACTTAGCACTGAACTACAAACCATTTGGACATTACGATGTGTATCGTCCCAGAAACAGATGGTAAGATAATTTAACATGAACCTGTGAGATTGAAACATTTGTATTGTTCCACCTTGTATTTTATGATTATGGTGATAATGGTAATTCAGTTCTGTACATTTGAAGGCTAACATCATACTTTGGGCTTCTCAAACTGAACCTGAATGGAACACAGAAAATTACAATAAAAGTACGTTATAGAAGGACGCACAGAAAAACTTTATAGCTTTCTTAAGAGAAAGCTAAGACTTAGTGGGAAGGACAGATCATAACATAGTGACACTACTCCAGATGGGGAGACAGCATAAACTTAACAAAATATTAATAAATAGAATATAAAGCAGGAAATATTCATTAAAGCAGAGTTATACTTCTAGTTATTTGCATTATTTTTTGTAATTTTGCCGCGAATTTGGTGAAATATTGTTTTGAAACCTCAAATAAGGAAGAATATCTCGTACTAGTCTAGTAATTAATATGGAATTTATTATGCAGAAGGTAGATGAAGGCTGAGAATTTGGATACAGTCCCAAGCAGAGTACAAGAAAACAGCGATCTAATTTGCCACAGGGCAGGAAAGTATAAATACTCGCCAAAAAGTGTAATCAGTAACGATGATTGTGGGTTCTTCGATTGTACATTATGAAGTAGTTATTTTGTTGTATTGTTATTTGCCCCACGCGTTGGGAGCCAATTTGAAGTAGGTTGTTGCTTCACGTATGGAAAGCCGATTTGAAGTAGGAGTTGTATTGTCGTTCAACTGTTGGGGAGCCGAACTTGAAGTAGTTGCAACCGCACGTATGGTAAAATGTTTCCGGTAGCCTTCGCCCCAAAAATGTACTTTGCGGTGGCCTTTGCCCCAAGTATTTAAAAATACAAGCTTTGTAATTTTGACCGTTTCTTTAAATATTATATATTTAGGTTTGCCTCGCCTGCGTCAGTATTTACTTTTTAGAGACCTGAATGTCTTAGCAGGGAGTGGTGCGACTGAAGAATGTACGCTTACACAGATTTTAAGTTTTTCTTCACTCCATTTATTAACGCTTGCCACGATTTAAATAACACCTCACTGATATAGAGAGCTGTGAGATTCTTTTCTTAATTACTTGCAGTTTTTAACATGTAACCTATTTTCGTCTCACACTCAATACGTATTAAACTTCTCGAGGGCGCATCTCGCGTCCGGTTAGGAACACTGTTTTACAACCAACTGATTTCTGAATTTGTAAAGTTTTGCTATATTTCAGTTTCTGATTGGCTAATCCTAGTCCAATAGAATACCTTCATTTAACTGAAGTTTTTTCTGGTTGTTGATTGGCTATTTTATAGACTGTCACTAAAATTACATTATTGCTTCCAAGAATCACAAGTATTATTTAAACTTTCTAATTTATTAATGCTTCAAGGTTACCTCATTGTTACCTCATTGTTAGCAACTTTTGACCTATTTCTCACAGCTCCTACTTTATTAACTTACGTAATGCATACATATAACATTATTACACATGTATACAATAATATAAACATATATAATGACTGTAATATACACCGTTTGTATCCTGTTACATACACATATTGCTTTAATGCGGCCTGTTATTGAATTTATATATTATATAATTAGACTGAAATAATTTAAGCGTTAAAACTACTGTCTCAATTAGTACAAGTTCACTAATAGGAAGCCAGTGAATTATTACCAAATTTATAGCTGGATTCTGGGATTTTGGCTCTACTAAAGTAAAGATTACTATTCGTTTGCAAAGTCCGACGGCTGCAGAAGTCATTGAATTTAGCCGTCAGCTAAATCAGCTCCGTTTAAATCTTAAATAACGGTGGTGGAACTCCAACCCTTCCTGCATTGTTTTAGCTCTTTTTTTTAGACACAAAGCACGAAAAAATACGGTTGGACCTACATGAGCCGCGGTCAAGGACAAGGACTTCATTCAGTTTTAGACAAATACACATAGATAGAATAGCATAAATATGTTTGTTTCTTGGCCGTGTATTTATATCTCCATCTGGTTTACATGTTTACTAAATCTACAAGTTGTATGTCTCATCCTTGGTAGTTGTTCTGCAGGTTTCTTGCAGATTAGTTATTTTAACTTATGGATGAATTAAATATAGCGCTATTGTTTCTAAAATACCTTCACTAAGAAGAACTGATTTGAATATTACACTTTACAATGCAAGTACATGGTATTTTCGTATCAAAACATATTAAAATGTGGAAGTTTAAATAACTTAGTGTTACTTCTGTAGACATTTTACGGTTTACAAACTGAATGCCGCATCTTTCATCTAAATTTCATTTGTTTTAATTCATTTTTTTAATCTTGCCAAAGCTATATTCAGCTTATTTTAGCCTCACGCATCTCAGTAAATGTATAAAAATGTAAACTTTTCTTCAAAATCAACCTATTTTTCAATGGTATTTTTGCATATACAATTTGTATATGCAGTTAGATATTCTTTACTAATAATTACGTTTTATGTTGTAAACGTATGATTCATTATATCTAGTGACACTGTATGTTATAGCATGTGTACTATTAACAATAATATTAAATGAGTAAATTAAATTTGTTAAACCACTGCAAGTATCAAAATTGAGCAGTGTGGGATCGTTGGATAAAGTCCAGGCCACCCAAATAGTTAAAGATGCTCGCCATGCATAATCTAGAGAATACTTGCTAACAGCAAGGGGAGAATGAAGGTGCAAAACGATGGTCCTGGAAACAATTTAGCGTTCATTCGAGGTGTCGGTAGTGTATGGTTGTATACATGTTAATTATGGAGGTATATTGTACAACGTATAAGACATGTATAACTTAGGAGCCTTCTAATGAATGCAAACCTAAAGTACCCTAGCGTAAACCGTACTCTGATCTTTTATTTAATTCTGACATAACCTAAAACTACCCAATCCTAATAACGTAACTTAATAAGTTAACCTGTCATCACCCAAGACGGCCTAGACGTCATCCCTTCTAACATAAACAGTCCAAACTAGACTCTCCTCCATCATCTCTTCTGTCCTTATATAACCTAAACCAATCTAATCTAAGTAAGCTCAACTGCCCTCTCATCACCTAACGTAACCTAGGCCTCATCCCTCCACTCACTACCTATTCTATCCGGTCTTAACTGTACCAACCATATTAATTAAGTTAGACACCTTCCTCTCCTCTCATAAGCGACACTAATCTAACACAAGTTAAACTAGACTGCCTACTAGACACCTTCTTATCGTCTTAGATCCGGTTGCATAAAGCTCTAGATGTCCATTTGATTGCTATTCGTTCGACAAACTTTATCACAGAGTGTTTCTCGTAGTGTGAATAGCACCGTCAAGTGGTTTGGAATCCTAGCGGACTGCGTGTGTTCAGGGTTAACTCATTAAACAATAACGTGCAACACGTGGTACTGTTTTAAATATTTACTTTAACACCTTTAACAGCTTACACATACTAACAATAAAAACTAAACAGTTGCTGCATGCCACACTTTCGTTCGCTCGAACTTGCATTAAAATTTGAGGAGACGCTTTATATCTGAGCCGTTCATTTCAGTCATATCTTGGCTGACAGACTGTCTAAAAACAAAACAGTTTCTCTACCTCCTCGCATTTCTCTGGACCAACAAAGATTACCCACACTGGGGAACAAACAATTCTGGCAACACCATCCCGGTCAGCATTGGCCTCTACATACCGGCCGCCAAGAAATATTATTTCTTAACACTTATACAAACAAATTAGCACATAAGAAAAACACAACATTGCAACCTAAGCCATAATGAAACAACAGTTCATCATAATTTAGTTAAAATCAGCTTCAGAGGGAAGCGAGCAAAGTTTTACAATAGGTATTTTCAAGATTCCACTAGAGGTACGAACTGTAGCCACACGCACTAATCCGTCACTACCTGGATGTACTTTTTCAACTACTGGCAATTTCCAGAGCAGTGGCAGCAAGTTATCTTCCTTTAGAATGACTACTGTACCCGGGGTCACCCCTGCAGAAAGCAGGGCGTCCAGTTGGAGCGCTGCTGGAGATGATTAAGACAATCCCCAGACCACCTGTGCCAAAATAACTGAAGATACTGCTGTATTCTCTCCCATCGAGTCAACAAACTAAGCTTGGCATTGACCAGATCTGGCTGAGGGAGACTACTAAGGGCACTGCCAATTAAATAATGGCCAGGTGTCGGGACTTCAGGATCATTTGGGTCGCTAGAAAGCGGAATTAGGGATCTGAAATTTAGGCAGGGTTCAATTTGACCTGTGAGGTTTGTGACTTCTTCAAAGGTGAGGATCATAGTGTCCATTACACGTCGGAGATGGTACTTAAAGGATTTAACACCTGCCTCACATAAACTACCAAAGTGTGTTTCTCTGGAAGGGATGTACTTTCATGTAATTCCTTCCTGAAAGGTAAATTGATCTAATTCCGTTTGAAGTTCTTGGGATTTGAGAATATTTTCTATCTCTTGCAGTTCTCTTTCTGCTCCCACGGCGCGACGCAAACCGTCTTAAAGCTGCTAAAATGCCTTGCTAGACATGTCGTTAACTACTTCTAGGTGAACTGCTGTGGTTGCTAGGCACACTAAGATTGCCACATAACATTTCACATTTAGGATAGATTTGCGAGATCCGGATTTAATATAAAATGGACCAGTATAATCAATGCCGCAGTTGGTAATGGGTCTTATAAACCTTACTCTGCTCGATGGCAACTGACCCATTAGCTGGTGTGTAGCGCTTGCCTTAATTCGGAAACAAACTAGGAATTATGAATAATTCGTCGTATTTTACTTTACGCATTAACAATTCTTCAGCTGCCTTGGGAAACTCCCGAGTCTCATCCAAAGCTAATTGCCAAAAACAGCGAGTGGTTAAAAAGGGAGAGCTTGCCACTCCATACGTAATTGTTTTCAGCTCATATTCAGTTAATGGATCAGATGGATTATCTCTCCACATTTTTCTCTAATATATACAATCTTTTGGGTTTAACAATATTTGCCTGGACATTTTTTCTATGTCAGCAGTGAAAGTGTTGGTGTGAACTCTAAATCTCAAAATAATGAAGTAAAGGTCTTGCTGGATCGTTTGACCAACCAGAAGAAGATCATTTAACGCAACTCCACTACTGGAAGCTGCAGAACAGTAAAAACTGACTCTAGTTTTTTGTCGAGCTATCGGCTTTCAAGACAGCATGGTGAGCTTTAATAGCCGTGTCTTGCAGGTATATTGGTTAATTCCATATGATCCATTTGTTAATATTCCTTAAGGAACTTTGCGTAATCTTCTCTTAGGTTATTTTGCTTAGCCGATTTTTTCTCAAGAAGTTGAAATCCCTCCTTAGCTGCAGCCAATGAGTCTCCCAATATCTTCGGATTTTTTTTAAAGGGTAGTCACACTATGAACTGTCATGTCGAATCCCGAATTGTATTGTCCTTGAAATGGGCTTCACATTCTAGTTCTTCTCTAGTTCTTGGAGTCTGGATTTGCGAGTAATGAAGCAATATCTGCAAACCACGAAACCACAGGCCACCGTGATGTATCGGAAGGATCAGCATATTCACGGTACTTTCCTGCTAGCGTCCATCCAAACTCCGTTTCCTGAAGAACAGGGTGATCGGCGTCCTGAATAGTCTGCCCGGTCTCTGAATATAGGACCAAACCTCAACCCCCAACAGAATATTAATTTGTCCTGGCTCATGAAGTTTGGTTCAGCCAGTGGTAGGTGGTGTGGCAGATTCCATTCCCTGGGATCAATGAACTGACATGGTAATTCCTCCGTAACTTTTTGGTAATATCAAACACTCTACTGGGTTCACGAATTTGCTCGAACGCGAAACAACCTGAACTGTAACACTGTGTTTGGTTTGTGAGACAGTACTTCCGGTTCCCTGTATAGGCTTGCGTTTGTGCTGCCTCGGTAGTTTCAGGCGTGGAGCACAAGACTCTGACATAAAACAAGATAGAGAACCTGAATCTAAGAGAGGTCTGCACGTCTGCCAATTATTAGATACATCCTGGACATTAACCAGAGCCGTTGACAATAATACCTGTTTGCGTGTCTCTCTTTTATAAGCATAGTAACTGCTAGCTCCTGGCTCACTCTGTTTAGCACTTGGGCTATGTGTTCAGTGATCTGTGGCATTGTTCTCTACTGGCGAATTGTCGTAGAGTTCAAATGTACCAACGTGTGGTGTTTTTTGTTGCAAGGTTTGCAATTCCTTGATTTGCATATATTTACTTTGTGACCTGCTTGCAAGCAATTAAAACAGAGGTTAAGTCTCTGAATAAAGTCCCTACGTTCCATGAGGGGAGCCCTGGCTAATGCTTTACATCTACTAATGACATGCAAAGAATTGCAGTAGGCACATAGCACTGAAGTGCTAATTCAGGATTGGTGACTCAGTTTATTGCTCTTGTTTGAACCATCTGAAACCATCGCATATGATATGGTACTGATCTTTGACGTTATATTGGAGTTAGCAATTTCTAAGGCTTTACATTTACTTTCTAAGAAATTACAAATGTCCTCAAGCCTCGAAAAGAACTTTGAATTTAAGATAGATTCATATTTTCTTCTTATTGACACGTCCAGTTTGTCCAAAATGAGCTGTGACACTATCAGTTCATCCAACGGAACTCTCAAATTCAAAGCTTTAGATTTAGGTTGCTTATAACTTTGTTAAGAAGGGCTCTGAGCTCGTTCACAGAAGACTTATGTACTATCGGCAGATTCAGCAGATGACCAAGATGAGAAGTTGCAATTAACCTCACATTATCATACCGATCGCATCTGCTATTAAATGCTACTTCGAAATTTGAGCTTGTTACTGGAATATTAGCATTTAAGGTATGTGCTTCACCAGTCAATAAAGAGAGCAAATAGTGAAATTTATGAATGTTATCTAAATGGTCATTGTTTACCACTAGATTTGAAAATGTGTGCAAAAAGTGTTTGAAAGTTGTTATGTCTCCACTGAAAGTTGGCAACTTTATAGTAGGTAATTTGATAGCAGTTTTGTCTGTACTTGAATGAGGGAGGGAAGGACTAACTGGACGAACATCTTTATGTCTACTGCATTGTTTGTTTATAATGTTGGTCATTGTGGCTTGTACCTCAAAAAATGCTACTTCAAAGTTCTGCCTGTCTAAAGCATAAGTATCAAAGTCCGCATACACTTCTAATTCGGACTGAGCATTTTCAAATTTATCCCTTAGGTTATCTATTTCCTTCATTCTTAGAATTATTAACTGAATGTGATATTCTGGTTTGAACTGAATCACAAATTTACACAATCATGTCAGGCTTGCCTCGGCAACCGCTCTGATTGTTATTAAGCGTTTCTTTGTTTGGGCATCCATGTGGATAGGTGTTTTGTGAACAATAAATCAATTACACAAACAAATGAAGCTTTAGAACGTGTAGGTTTAGCAAGAAGACTATACTGGGACATATGTGTGAATAAGAGCACATTGGGAATGAAGCAAAGGAAATTAAATGCCAGTCCAGACAACCCAGGTAGTTTTAAAATATTGTGTTATTTCTTTCTATGTTGGATACTATAAGAGCATTTGTTCACTCTTATAGTGTTTCGTATACATTAAAATAATTTTCTGAATATCTTCTGAATAATTGCTGTGTGTTCATATGATAACAGTCGAAGAAAGGAGCATAAGCCGAGTATTGTTTATAGTATCTCTGAGGTGCACACCAATAACCTAATCTAATCTATGTTGCGTTTCTTGACAGATATTTTTACTTTTATTTGACATTTGCGTTTGAGTTCATTAGACATATTTTTGAGCCTTTAATGATATTTCTCCAACTCGTTTTATATAAAGTTAATCACTGTATTATTAGCTTATTTAGCGTTGTGAGAAGGACTGTAAATCATACTTGGCTGACCCTCCTCACTTTACATGCTACTATCTGAAAATACAAAACGCTGCAAGAATATTTAGAAAATTAGTTTAAAAGCTTACAAAATACTCCAGATTGCGAGGGTGCTCATAAAGTATCCAAAACTACTAAAATGTATACCAAATATTATAGAAATCCATTAAAATCCCACAGAAGTGCCCAAAATGTAAGAACCTTTGCACAAAGTTTCCATAAAGGTGCCCAAAACTCGTACATGTGGCCTGTACAAAACGTCCGTAAAAGCAGTACTTTACGTTGGCGGTATGAAACGAGTACGCATCCAAAAGCTAAGATATGAGCAGGTATCGCATGCCGATTACAGAGCTTATTACAATTTCATTTCTCTTATTCCTTTACAGGTCATCGTTACAGGTTGTTTGATTTTCAGGAATGGATATTACTTTCGTATCTCTACCAACATTATTCGTTTGTCCCAGGTGTAACAAGACGACTCCAGAGCCATTCTTTACGACTCAGCTAAGAAACATTTTCTTAACTCTTATAAAATCCCTGTTCATAGATCAGGCTTGCGGATTGCCATTGGAGCACACAGAATCAGTCCAGATTTTCACATCCTTGCGGAAAGCAAGAGCCACTGCAAGTTAACGGATGAAAACTTACCTTTAATTATCTGTAAAGATCTCACACTTTACAGAAAATCCTGCGTGTAAAAATGTTTTCTGCAAACGACATTTTACTAACTATATGAGGAGAAAAACGTACCCCAAAATTAAAATTGAGATTTATTTCTGATATCAATGGTGGCCAGTTACAATGAAAAATTAATTTCTCTTAGGGATCTCTAAACACATCTCAGTAGTTTAAACTAGAAGGTGTGGAATACTGAATGGTTTAAAAATTGCCACAATAAACTTTCAGAGATCAGGAATTCAGCATTCAGCAGCAATCAAATCTACCTAAAGAAGAGAAAGGACCACATTAATCTATACCCGGTTACGAATTGTTCAATCGCAACTGGCACATGTCCTCCGTGGTGTAGTTGTTACCATGCTAGCCTTTACTTGCTGAGGTCTTGGGTTTAAACCCGGCGGAGGGCGATGGAATTTTTCAGGAGTAAAAGTCCTTAGCATGGCTTCCTTCGAGTGGAAGCAAATCCTGTGGTCCCATGTCGTAGATTTACGGCACGTAAAGAAATCCAACGCCTGATAAAGAGGCCTCTGAGTAAAATTACCAATCTTTAACGCCCAATATGGAAAGGGACGCTAAGGATCACAGAAGTTAAAGATCGTCCATAAATCAAACTTAATTGCAATTTTTTATTTGCAACTGACACATGAACACCTCCTAACTATAAGTCAAGCCACTGTGTGTAACCATTGCAAAGCAACCTTTAGAATAAAACATGTATTTGATTTCAAATATTTAAAATTTTATACCCCAAAATACAAAGTTCCTCCAGGGCAAAATGATCGCTGAATGACTCTAAAGCTGTTTTCAATACTATGGAATTTATCCATAAAATTAAACTACAAATGTTCATTGTAATTTTTTTTGAATGTATTATATGTTTAATTTTCAATATTAAGATATTCTTTCTGCTGTCTTTATGCAGTACCATTGTAAAACTATTGTTGTTTAAAATAGCCAATATTTTAACGTTATTACCAGGGTTAGGATTTTTAGGTGCGCACTTTCTTTAGGGTAAGTTATAGCTGTGCGGAAAGATATCACAGTGTGAAATTTTGTTTCTAGTTGCAAAAGGGGGCATTTTTTTGCGACCCTTACCCCTTTTTGGCACCTTTATCCCATTTTCCCCCAACCATGCCCATAACAGCCTTTTTCCCACTTTTTTCTTTTAAGTTTCATTCCAATTCAATCTTTAACTTTGAATTAACGTCTCCTCAGCTTGCTGTGCACGTGCGAATAGTAAGCCTACCTCTTTCAGCAAACGCAGTGCGGGAATTGAAAGCACACCCACAACAATGGAAAATAATTTTGTGTTCGACGAAAACCTCTTTCTCCCGCTTTACCGCAATCAAGTGGCCCGCAAAATGCAATTGACAACGAGCGATTCTATCCCACCAGCATCAGTAGCCTGCTGTTCGTGAATGTGAGTTTGTTACTGTGAGAGACGTCATCTGTTTGCGTGGCTGGGCACGCAGAAACGGCAGTAACCTCACCCGCGCAGTTCCGAGAATTATTAAGACTGGGTTCTTCTCGAAACTACTAGTAATCCCTGAGACTGAAGTTCCAGCATGAATGAGAACGTTCTGGAAATTGTCGCGGTGTTATAAGAGAATGTGGACAGCGAATGGGCCCAAGAGTGAGTTGTGTGACAGTCGCTTTGTGTTAGCAAGTGAACTAGTGTTAGCTCTCCAAACGAATGTACTAGTACTAGATTTTATCATGCCAGAGGTTTCCAGTGCTAGATTTATTGTTCTGGCTGAGGAATTCAAACAATTCATAGACACTGATGGAACTGTAATGCGATGTACTATTTATAATTCAGAAATTTTGTTAGATGAAAAACAACAGCGACATCGCATCAAACAACACATTTCCAGCTCTAAACATCAAATGAACAAGACTCTTCAAGCAAACTAATCACGGCAACCTCTATTACTATTGCGTTTCAACACAGTTCTTCAAAAAGCCAAAATTTGAAGGAATTAAACATTGATTTGTGCGCAGGTCTTACACAAGCAGGAATTCCACTCCATCAGGTGAAACATCCAGTCTTCTAGGGATTTCTTGAGAAATACACAAAGATATCAATGCCCGATGAGAGTACTTTAAGAAAACATTACATGGAGCCTGTTTACCAAGAAACCATAGAAAAAAACAAGGAGAAAGTGTCTGATTGCGATGTGGGAATTATCGTGAATGAAACCATAGACTCAAATGAAACGATATGTTTTGAACATTTTAGTTTTTTCCTTAGCAGGGAAGAAAGTTAAGTCCACGTTGTAAAAAATGTAAGAGGTGCAGAAAGCCAATGCCAGTACAGTAATGCAATCCGTTATGGACTTCTGCCAAAAACTCTGGCCTACTGGTATCGAGTTTGAAAAACCTCTTCTTGTTGTTACGGACCAGGCTCCATACATGGTTTTAGCTGTTAACCAATTGAAACCTTTATTTCCTAACTTGAAGTATGTGACATGCTTGGTTCATGCCCTTCACAGGTTTTGTGAATCCATAGGGAAAGAATACGACATCACAAATCAATTCATCTCTGCGCTGAAGAAGATTATGCTGAAAGCTCGGAGCCGTGTTGTTTACTACAGGGAAATCACTGGCCTGCCCTTTCCAAATTTCCCGGTCATTACTCGCTGGGGATCTTGGATTGAGTGTGCTGCTATGTTGTGTGACAATTTTGACAAAGATAAAGAGTTTGTGCTTTCTTTGGATCCATCCTGCGCAGGTGCAATTTCCAAGGTACAGCAACTTATAATTTGCAGAGAGAACTATATTGTGTTCATAGTTACAAGTACCTGGCAGCAGCTATTAAACGATTGAAAGAACAAGATCTGGAAAAGGAAAACAATGGGATATTTTACTTCCGTGAGGGAGCAGTTACATGGCTTTGCCAAAGACAAACCTGAATCCAGTTTTCAGAAGAATCCAGCCATTGAGGAATTTGCCAGATCTGTAGAGTTGCCATTCCGAGTGAATACAAGGTTTGACCCACTGGTTTCTGAGGATGTTGAAAGAAGCTTTAGCATCTACAATGACATTCTATCTCCTAATAGAAACAGACTTACTTTTAAAAATGTGGAGATGCTTAATATGTTGAAGAACAACAGCTTCATGTTTTTTCCTTGTTTTGATGAGTGATAATTTTATGTACTTGTTTGTAGTTCAATAAATTAGAATAAAAGAAAGATAAATCGTTGAATTAGTTAAGGGAATGCACAAATTAACCCAAAATCTCAAAAAATCTAAAAAAAGAGAAAAAATTATATTCCCCAAAGTCTCCATTGCTTGTAGCTTTGCTTTCTTTCATTTGTTTACCTTTCTTTTTGATACTAGATAGCTGTGTATTAGTTTCAGTTAACTTATTATTAAATTCTTTACTTAATTATACTTTCTGCTCGTTACTAGTTTCCTTTATCTTATTATTAGTTTCAGTTATATTATTACGTAACTCTACTCTCAGCTCTGTACTAGTTTCTTTTAACTCTCCTCTTATTTCAGTTATCATTTCAGTTAACCTATTATTATAGTCAGCATTACTTTCAGCTATTGCTTTTAGAAGCCACGTAATATTTTGTTGTGATAAGATTTCTTGCTCTTGTTGGCTAGATGTCTGAGGGATAGTATTTATTTCTATTGTTGTTCTCTACATTAATATATGTAAAGGTGATTGTCCTTGCATACTACTGCTATCTCTTTCTATGCCTAACTGTGAATTTACAGATATCTGTTATTCTACATCTAAACTATTTGTTTCCTTTAGCTCTGATTGTAAATTTACATTGGAACCTGTAATGGCTGACCAATCCTCTCCTACTTCCATATTTTCATTGTTTTCTGTTTCCATTTTATTTTGTATACTATTTTGTTATATTTGGTTTGGAATGATTCAATTTTAAATCACGACCTCTTAACAGCATGAAATTATCTTAATAGCAATATATTTTCTTAACTAATTTGACAATTATATACGTATAAAGTATGGGATTTTCTGACCTTTTGTTCGTAGATTCTTGTTGAATTGTTGACTGCGTTCCCCGTACTCATGAAAGAATTGTTGCTGTTCTTAGATGATGCTGATGATTTTTAAGTTCTCTGAAGTGAAGTCTTGTAGTTTCGTCGATTCTGGTATTTCTATGAGGTTCGTTGATCTCTTCTTTTCAGATATCTCGCCAGTTCTTGCCTGTTCTGGCCCCACGCAGCTAGGCGCTAATTTGAAGTATGTTTGTTGCTTCACGTATGGAAATCCAATTTGAAGTACGTTATATTGAAGCAGGAGTTGTATTGTAGTTTGACTGTTGAGGAGCCGAACTTGAAGTAGTTGCAACCGCACCTATGGTAAAAAGTTTCCGGAAGCCTTCGCCCCAAGTTTAAAAACATTAACTTTGTATTTTTACTGTTTCTTTAAATATTATACATTTATTTTTGCCTCTGCTGCGTCAGTCTTACTTTTTGTAGAGACATGAATATCTTAACAAGGCGTGGTGGGGCTAAAGAATGTAGGCTTACAGAGGTTAAAATTTTACTTCACTCCATTTTCATTAATGCTTGACACGATTAAAATAGTACTTCACTGATATAGAGAGCTGTGAGATTATTTATTAATTACTTGCACTTCTTAACACGTAAGCTGTTTTTTTTTCTCACACTAATACGTATTATACTTCTCGAGGACGCGTCTCGCGTCCGGTTAGGAACGCTGTCTGCTAGCAACTAAACTCTGAAATTGTACAATTTACCCTATTTCAGTTTCTGATTGCTTATTCCTACTCCAATAGTATACTTTTATTTAACTTAAGCTTTTTTGGGGTTGTTGATTGGTTATTTTATAAACTGTTGTACATACTGAGGTTTTCACGGCTGGCGACATAACTAATAAATGAATTACAACTATCCGGGCTTGTAGGCCGTGGTCTAGAAGGCATCGTGGATACCGACGTTTCGCCAAGTACAGCGCTTGGCATCTTCAGGGTGAAGTGATTCAGTGTCTGCGGTGGTCGGAGTCTGATTGTGGAGACCGGAGGATGGCGCTCTTATATAGTGGAGGTGGGCGGGTCTTGCTGCGAGGTCCTGTGCAGTGATTGGCTCGCGTCTCTGGGAGTGGGTGGGTTTGGCGAGGTATTATTATGTCTGCTATTTCTATGTATATGTTTCCTCAAGATAGGTGTCCAGGCTTTATGCACAGGGAGAGCTTCTTCTTTCCGGTTAAAATTGTTTTTGTGTTTATATATTTCAATGGCCTCCCTCTGTAGTCGAGCATGGTAGTTTGTAATTGTAGATAATACTTCGGTTTCTTTGAAGCTGATGTCATGGCCGAATAATAGCAAGTGTTCCGCCTCGGATGATTTTTCTGTTTGTCCCAATCTGCTGTGACGCTCGTGTTCTTTCAGTCTTGTGGCCACGCTGCGCATAGTACTACCTATGTAAACCTTGCCGCAACTACAGGGCAGTTTGTAAACACCTGCAGATGTATGTGGGTGACGCTTATCTTTGGCTGATCTCAGCAAGTCCTTGATATTTTGTGTTGGTCTGTAGACCGTGTCAATCCCGTACGAGCGCAGAAGTTTGCCTATTCGATCGGAGACATTCTTAATGTAGGGGAGGAAGGCCGTGCTTGTTGTGCGGTGATCCTTCTTTTCCGTAGGGTGCCTAGGATGAAGCGCGCGCCGGATTTCTTTCCGCGTGTAGCCATTGGCCTGGAAGGCCGAATTTAGATGTTCGAGTTCTTCTTTCAAATATTTTTGTTGCAGAGTCTTTTTGCCCATTCTGTGAGAGTTTTTATCACTCCTTGTTTCTGTCTGGGGTGGTGGTTTGATGTTTTGTTTACGTATCGATCTGTGTGGGTGGGCTTCCTGTATATACTGCATTTTAGGCCGAGGTTTGGTGTTCTCATGACTTTTACGTCTAAGAAGGCCAAAGTGTTGTCTTTTTCTTTCTCCATTGTAAATTGTATATTGGGATTTATGCTGTTAAGGTGCATCAGAAATTGATCTAAGGTGTCTTCCCCGTGGTTCCACACCACAAAAGTATCATCAACGTAACGTAACCAGGTTTTCGGTTTGAGAGGAGTGCTGGCGAGTGCTGACTGCTCAAACTTTTACATAAAAAAGTGGGCAATAACGTGGCTCAGAGGACTGCCCATTGCGACTCCCTCGACCTGTTCATAAAAATTGTTGTCCCATTGAAAGTAATTAGCTGTAAGTCAGTGACGAAACAGCTCTGTGATGTCCTTGGGGAACAGTTCTTGAACATGACTTAAGGCGTCTTTTATCGGTACTTTGGTAAATAATGAGACAACATCAAAGCTCACTAAGCGGTCCCCAGTTTCTAGCTGAATGTGCACGAGTTTCTCTATGAAGTGGTCCAAGTTCCTAATGTGTGTGTCTGTGGTGCCGATGTGTGGTTGTAGCAGAGTGGAAAGGTGTTTGGCGAAACGGTAGGTAGGCGAACCTATGCTGCTCACAATGGGACGTAGCGGCACATTGTCCTTATGAATTTTCGGGAGGCCATATAATCTCGGCGGCAAAGCTTCGCTTTTACAGGTCTCTTTCTTTACATTGTCTGGTAGAGATGAAGCTTTTATGAGGCTGTTGGTTTGTCTGAGAAAACGTGTAGTCGGGTCCTTTGTCAGCTTCCTGAAGGTTTCAGAAGATAGCAAGTCTGAGATCTTTTCTTTATATTCTGCCGTTTCCATGACAACCGTGGCGTTGCCTTTGTCTGCCGGTAGAATAATAATCATCTTTGTTGAGTTCTTTGATGGCCTTCCTCTCTTGTGGTGAGATGTTACTCTTGGGTGAAGGTGCCTTGGACAGGATACGAGAAGTCTCTCGTCGAACCTCCTCTGCCTGGACTGATGGAATATTTTGTCTGGCTGCTTCCACGGTGGCGATGATGTCTTCAACTGGGATGTGTTTGGGTGTTACACCGAAGTTTCCTCCCTTTGCCAATACAGATGTCTCTGCCTGCGCTAAGTTGCGAGTGCTTAGATTCACCACCGTGCGAGATGTCTCCAATGAGTGGGCAGCTTTAATTTCGCCCTCAGAACGGCAGCATCGTTGAAATTTCTTTTTCTGTCTGGAGGTGGGTTGATCAAATGTGGACCTCATGGAATGGTGCGTGATATCGTCAATTTTGCCCCAGTCTTCCCTGGACAATCTATTGCTTAGATAACTGTGGAGTTCTAGAAGGGATCGGTCCGCAGTGGCGAGCTCTCTGCGTGTGCTGTGAATCCGTTCCCGTAGTAGTGCGTGCTCTGTGCGGCTGTAAATTCTGTGTGCTTTCGTGGAATGTAATGGTCTCTTCATCCTAATAAATTTAGGAATCGTTCCTGTGTCTCTGCATCTCAGAAGAAATGTGAGTTAAGATAGAAGTTTACCCTTCTTCTTGCGCTGTTTCTCGAAGCGTTTCAGCTTTTCTACAAGTCAGGAGCATCTAGTTTTTCAGGGAGTAGGAGGGGAGAAGGAAAATGCTTGAAATGTATGCCAAAGTCAACAAAAGGGTGTTTTAGTATATGAATTCAATTTATTATTCATAAACTTATCCTTGTACAATCTTCCATTAAAACCATTCACCCAAACATGCACATAATTATATAATTACTTTCATCACGTGAGAAAGAGGTTTGTAGGTAAATACTTTATAATTTAGATCCAGGCAGTAGAATGACGTCTGGGCAGAGGATGTTTGAAACTCAAATCTGATGTTCACATCTCCATTTATAACCTCCCTGGGCTAATGAGATCAGTCTACTAGGAATAATGGTGCATGGTAAAGAAAACCTCCTCAAGAGCGGATAATTATCTCTTTCACAATAGGGACTTTAAAATTTACAGTACATTTCATGTAGTGAAGAAAACGTTGAAGTGTTTAAGTCCAAGTTCAAATCATGGTAGGAGTAGCATTCACTATCTCAAATTAGTAATGTTGCAGCGATCAAACTCGGAACTGTTCTTGCTATAATCACCCAATCTTGCAGTCTGCGCACACACTATGATGAAGCGAGGTTTCTCGAGCTTAGATGTTGTTGCTACATTCCACATGAAAGATATTGTCTGGGGTACAGCAGGCTGGGTATGAAAATCCATGGATCTAAAGGCAATGTGTAGGGATCTATCAGACTTGAAAATTTTTAGAATGTCATCATGTTCGGAAAGACGAATTACAGGCATCCTCCATTCGATTCTATTTACGTTTACATTAGCTTCCCCTCCACTCGAAGTCTGGACACAATTTCTATGACCTCTGGATTTTATGAGAACCAATTTAAACTTGCTGTTGAGTACAAGGTCTTTGTGATCAGCAGCAAATCCTTGGAGCATCGAGAGCGGCACTACAGATTTGAAAGCCCAATTCGTCGCATGTACTATATCATCTTCTTCAACAGGATAGGCCCATTCTGCATTCAGCAGTCGATTTGACTCCGTAGGATTGAGTGTCACATAATTTCATATAGTGGTAGTAATTCCAGGATTCCATGTTCTATCTGTAGTTATAGCATTCATATCTAGACGTATCTGATCAAACATGAAGGCTATAGCATTATTAGTGAGTTTCGCTGTAGTAGGAGATCCATCTATCTTGGTCAGAGCACCTTCGATATAGAGATAACCTTTGTTAGGTAGCGTATACAAATCTTCACCTTGGCAAGGTATTCTAATTTCATCATTTACATCGCGGAGGTGTTGTATGGTAGAAATACATGTTCCTCCTTCTTGTTGATATTGTCATCAAAGGCCGGATCCTCTGTCACGTTTAAGATGTCCATAATAGCGGTTTGTAACCTAAACTTTCGAGGAACTTGCGGTTAGCACGTGTTAACTCTTCGGAAGGTGGAGAGGTAGTATGCTTCAAACGTGCTGTACATCGTCCATTGTAGTATTTGCGAAGTCTTTTAAAATGTACTGCCATTGCGCCTTATGTGGAATCTTGTAGTGATAACCTCATTCCTGAAGTTGATTGCCTTCCCGTGTTGATCTACCACTCGAATAGTGATCTGATCTATATGGTTTGTATCTATGACTGGTAAATATATAGGTTTCGAAGGTTGTTGAGAGATGTGATAGCCTGGTGGAACACAAGGGAAAAACTCGTAGAGCGAATGTCCACTTTTACCATCAATGAAACAACCTCTTGCAATACTGCACGCCACATGTATGATACTCACTTTAAGTATATTCCCAAGATCATCAGATTCAAACGCTTCTCCAGCATGAATTATTGTAGTGTCGGTGAATCCTAGAAGTGAGCCAATAGCTCTAGCCTTAGAAAAGTCTATTGTGTAAGGACATTTAATTTCAGCCTTCATTTTATTATAATTAGGCCCTATGAAGAAGACTTCATCATTCAATCCTAGCTTATCCTTGAAAAATGCATTGATATCGGCAATTTCGTAGGTACCGTGAGGGATGACAATGGTTTCAGGTTTACCATTATGAATATAATGAAATAGATTATTACTTTCATCGAAGTTTGGTATTGAACAGAATGTTTCAAAATTCAGGAGAGAAATCTCAAAATGACCTGGAGGATCTAGCTGTAGAGGCGGGTTTAGATACGTCGAAATAATAGTGTCTGACCCGCTTACTGTAACTGTATAACTCATCTTGACAATTTAGAAATTAGATTAGATGACTGAAACAAAATTCTGGTATCTGTGTGTACTATAGGAGGTTTTAACACCTTGCGGATACTCCTCAATCTCAGGAGGCGGCTTCTAATTACCGAAAGTATCAAAGTAGTATTCGATATCACCTTCTTTCCTTACAGCAACCCAGAGTATTCCTTCATTATCAGAGGTATCGAGATTGGTAATAAGTCCCTCTTTGAAGTGAGGCTTTAAAGGTAGTTTGTCAATCATATATAGTCCTCTAAGATATAGAATTGTTAAGTGTTTAGCATAACATTCGATGTCTACGTTATTAGGGCTTCCTTCGGTATATGTACAATCCTCTTCCACCGTTTATTGGCTTCTTCTTTAAACCCTTGTCTTTAGATCCTCAATTTTTCATGGACCTTGCAATTTTATATGCAGCGGCAAAAGACGACATTAGCGGCATTACAGAAACAATCCTCCTTTATTCCTCTTCTTACACCTCTTTCGAAGTCCCTTTCTCGGGCCTCCATCTCCTTGTTATGCCTCGAAACTTCTGCTAAGTGCCTATCAGCAGCCTTTGTTTTAATTGACTGCAGAGGCTATCTGAGCAGAACCGCTGGCTGTAGCGTCTAAAGCAGCAATGATGGGTATCAATGGTAAAAACCCTCCTCTCTTCTTCTATGTCTTTCCTGCTCCCACTGCAACCTTTCCCTTTATGATTGCAGTTACTATCCTCGCAGCTAAGCTTTCACCAAAAGTTCAATCTGATGACTGCACGCGCTTCCAGGCCTTCTCTGCAAGAATCCTATCCGCTATTTGTCTTGTAGCACTGTCCTTATGCTCAGCGTATGCAAGGTCGTGCTCTTTGCAAGCTTCGTCTAATTGGTTAACTCCCGGGTCTCCTCTTTTTAGACGTTTTTCCAATTTAGCACATGGGCAGCAATATCTATATACGGGTAAGTGCGTTACAAAGGGGAGAGAATTAAATACGGAATTAATAACTCCAAAGCCGCACTTATAACGCAACGACCTCCCTCTCTTAGCTCTCCTGATATACTAATCGAGTAAGTGCATGCATTAGCCCTTTTGTATCTTCGTTTGAGGTCTAACCGAAACGTAACCACACGCTGCAAAATGAATCCAATCATTAACTACTTTACACTAGGTAATATAAACAGCATGTATACATTTTATAAGTTAGTTGTTAATATGGAGCTTGTTAAGAAGCACTGCTCTCTATCTATTCAGGTATTAGACTTTGAAAGTGACTTTAGATGCGATTGTCATCGGAAGCTATTTCCAACGAATGTCAGCTCTAATTTTAGTGAGTTCCAGTGCAGGGAAAACAAACGTATACTCAATATGCTACTCCATGAGAATGGACTACGCTTTTAAAACTTGTATATTTATTCAAAGTCTCTCTATCAACCAAAGTATCATTACCTAATTAAAATACTTGGAAATATCGTCGGTATAGAAGTAAACACTTTCGACAACGGAGAAGATGTTTTGCATCCTTCTAAAGTCAAACATTTAATATTTATATTTTATGACGTCATTACCGAAAAGCAGGAAATGTAGCATCCTTTTAGAGTATGGATAGATATGGAAACGTCGACTCTGTATATCTAGCGCAGTCCTATGCTTAAGTTCCTAAACATTTAATTCGCGATAATACAAACATAATAATGCTCTTCAGGCAAGATAATTTAAACTTGAAGAATATTTACGAAGATTATGTAAATAGCGATATGACCCACAATGAATTTAATGATTTATGTAAAGTGTTTGGGAGAGTGTATCAGAAGGCAGACCCTTTGTTGTGATAGTTCTTGAATTTCAAATGAATGATGGACGACATAGCAACGGTTTTGATGTATATATTTAGCTCGAAAAGCTGAAAATGATCATCCGTAGTTAATTATGAGCATCGATACGTTCGGTTCTCAGTGAACTGCTCCACTTATAAGAGTGTTTGATCGTTTTATCGTAAATATACATGTCAAAGGAAACTATCAATTCAAGAACAAGTGATTGTGAAATGTTCAAGATCCTGAAGATAATCATAATGCATTCAATGAGTATTATGTGGACGCTCTCAATTTAGGATGCGCGATTTCTCTCAGCAGGCTGCTAGTAATGTTGAGGTTTTGGCTAAGACCCTGATCGATGAATTGATTTCGATATATATTTTCAAGAGGGATAAGCAAAATAACATCGTGATCAATAAAGTTAGATTGAAGGTATTGATAGATCCTGTTCACGATAATGGTATCGTGAATAAAAAGTTCATCACTGGATGTGTCATTTCACGGACACAGTCGAGCGATGATAATGGTAACAATATAATCGGTAATAAGAGAATCATGGATATAGCTGATCCTCTTGGGTATATGGATGCTGTAAATAAAAGATATGCTAGAGGTATGATCATTAGGAAATCGAACGAGACGCGACAGCAGTTAAACAGGTACTTGCCAAAGGAAATCGCAATGCATATAGACAAGAAACTGCAAGGATTCAATGCAAATTTGAACAAAACTATGGAGCAAGTAGATGCTTTAACACTTTCAACAAAGGAAAAGACATTTTCCCTAATGCCTTCTATTAAACAACGGCAGAGGTACTGGAAAGAGAGAAAACAGTCATCCAAGGTATATGTAATGAGAACATAAATAATTTGGAAAAATTTAATAAATAGACAAATTTCAAGGCTGGACAGAACAATCAATCAATTAAAGGCTGAGAATTTGAGCACTCTAAAAAGCGATATAAAGCAGTTGAGCAAATACATGTCAAAGGAAATCGAGACGCAAATAGTTAATAAGCTGCCAGACATCACAGCAAATTTGAATAAAACTACGGCTAAAGTGAATAGTCAAACAACTTCTACAAACGTCAGAGCGGATTCCATAATGGACTCTATTAAACAAGTTACTGCGCAGCTTGATAGAGAAAAAACAAATCTTCAGAATCTTTGTAAACAGAAAATGAGTAATTTAGAAAAGTTAACAATGAAGTGAATTTCAGATCTATAGGATACAGTCAAGCAGTTAAAGACCGAGGTTTTTAATACTCCCAAAACTGATTCCTGCAGTGATAAACCTAAGAAATTGGAGGAAAATGTAAACATTGTGATGGACACCTACAAAAATCATATGCAGCAAATGACAAGTCTAGAAGAATCGGTCAGATGCCAGTATGCTAATACGGCAATCTTTGCTGAGGCTTTCAAAACACATACACAGGAACATAAGAAAGAAACCGAGCAACTGAGAACTTCGAAGAGATGTTAGGTAAGGCTATCGACACATTGAGAACTCAAGTTGGACGCAGACTATAAATTGAAGGTGATCGTCTATTTCCACATCATTTATAAGATGGATAGTGAAACCATAAGACTCAAAGAGTCTGTAGGCGAGCATACCAGGGCTGTAAAAGAAAAACTGAGTACTCTAAAAGGTCTCAGGTTTGAGACTCAGCATATCATGTTCGAAGCTTTGAAGCCCGCAACCGCTCCCCTCAGGGATATTTTGGATACAAATACAAGGCTTTACTGCGAAGACCGTCAAGAATGAAGATGGCGATTCTACAAGTATTTCTACTTACCTTCAACTCGTTCGCCCAAAGGACAAGGATCGAACTGATACACATTATACCGTGTGAGATATCAGGATGGTATTTATACGCTTGGAAATAAAGATATTCATTTTATAAATAAGGAAATATTGATAGGTGTTGAAACCTACGAGATTACCGCTGGTTTGACGGAGCTCATCTTTAAGCGATCGCCTCAGATTTCTGCATACCCCAGCGAAGACTTGGAGGCGTACGCTAAGATTCTGAAATGTATACCTCTCTTCATAGAATTGGCTACACCAGTCATGGACGTTTGTGATCTGGTAAATCGTATAAATACAAGAATATAATACGTCCCCTGGTCAATACACATTAAGGACTAGGACTAACATGGAAGGAGCAAAAGCCTGATAAGGAGGTTGACTACGTTTTCTGGAGAAATCCTAAAACATTGGTAAACAGACTGAGACTACTTGTTGCTTCGAGGGACGCAGGTAATAATAGTCACATTCGAGAGATTGAGGAATTATCCCAGAGTTGAAAGCATCTAAAATCTTTGCATGATCGTCAAACAGAATATCACCAGAGAGCTTCACGGATCGGCGAGGAGGAACTATTTACGACGCGAAATTATCAGCAAAGGTCTGAATGGTTTATTAAAATTTGATTTGATTGAAATGATACCGTATGCAAGAGTGAACAAAAATTTCAAATACATTCTGATCGCAATCAACTTTTACTCTAAAATGGCATATGCAAAACCCTTAAAGGACAAAGGTGGTGTTAATGTTGCAAAGGTTATGGAGGATGTATTACAAGAAATGGATGTCCCACCCCGGAATATTCAAAGAATACGACGGGAAAGAATTTTATAACAAGTTCTTTAAACGATTAATGTTACAGTATAATATTAACCACTACAGCACCTATACCAATGTGAAGGCTGCAGCTGTTGAGCGTTTAATTCGAACCGTGAAAAATATGATTTATCTAGAGTTTTTAGTCTAAGGCTCATACAAGTGCATAGATCTTTTACCTAGAATCCTTGTAATGTACAATGACTCTTTTCATTCAAATATCCACATGAAGGCTAATGAAGTGAAAAACGACGATCTTCTTCTGACTGTGTATAATTATAGTCAAGAACGAAGAGAGGAGAAGGCTGCTAGGAAATTTAGTATTGGTGATTGTATCAGTGTATCTAAACAAAGACATTTTAAAAGGGTTTTGAATCTAACTGGTGTGTTGAAATCTTCAAAGTATTTCGTGTGAATCGTACCAAGCCTACAACATACATAGTACAGGATAGGAATGGTGAGGTGATAAAATATGCCTTCAATGGACATGAACTAAAAAATCCTAACAATCCTAACACGTATTGAGTAGAAAAAGTTAAGCGGAAACGTAGAAACTAAGTTCTTGTAAAGTGGTATGGTTTTGCAGATACAAAATCGATTGATAAAAAGGATTTGGTGTAATGTATGAAGAATTAATAAAAAAGTAGCGTTTTATGATTGTAAAGATCATTAATAGGTTTTTATTTTTTAAAAACCCTTCATATTACTTGTTTTTTGAGGAAAAATGTGCATACCTAAGAAAAAACTTCACATATTTGAAATGAATATAAAGCTATAAACAATATTAAAATTCATCAGAGTGAAAAGTAATACATAAAAACCCAAACACACATTTGAAATGAATATAAAGCTATATACATCATTAAGAAATCTTCAGAGGGAAAAGTAATACCTAAAAACCTTCACACATTTGAAATGAATATAAAATTATATACATCATTAAGAAATCATCAGAGGGGAAAGTAATGCATAATAACCCTCACACATTTGAAGTGAATCCGAAACTATATGCAACAATAGAATCATAAGAGGGAAAAGTATTACAAAGAAACCCTCACACCAATTTGAAATGAATATGAAACTATATACAATATTAAAATCAACTGAGGGAAAAGTAATACACAAAAAACCCTAACACAGTTGAAATGAATATGCAACTATATACAATACTATAATCAACTGAAGGAAAAGTAATATAAAAAATCCTCATATATTTCAAATCTCTCACTCTCTTTTTATATATGGTTTTTCAACAAGGGTGCCCTCTCTTTCGACTTATATAAAGCACATTCTATGAATTATAGAGGTTTATTTCTTTTTTATTTTGGAACATAATTAATGTCATTACGTGTGGAAGAGAACATCAGTTAAGTGATCACCGCGACTTCGTTGGGTTGCGCGTGTACGGTTGACCCAATTTTCAATGACAGAAGAAGGTAAATTAAGTCCAACTTCACGAATAACAGCGTGATATTATTCATAAGACCATTTACTGTTTCTGGCCGTTAACATAAACTCGAGATTTAACATAAGCCCACAAGAAGTAATCCAACGGCGTTAAATCACATGACCTCGAGGGCCAGCTAACATCACCACCACGGGAAATGAGGAAACCTGTGATCTTCTCCTTCAAAAGATCGATTTTTTCAAGAGCAGTATGACACGTGGCACCATCTTGCTGGAACCAGATGTTTCTGAGATCCATACCATCCAATTTAGGCCAAATTAATCCCTTATAAGAGCCCAGTATCTTTCTCCATTGAAAGTTAGAGCTTCTCCATCTTCATCTTAAAAAAATATGGACCAATGGTACCACCATACCAAAAATCCACATCACACAGTGAACTTTTAGGGATGAAGTGGTCGTTCTTGAATCTGTATTGGAATGTGATTGATCCAATAGCGGCAATTTTGCTTGTTAACACAACCATCCATCCAAAATTGGGCTTCGTCGCTGAAGATGATTTTTCGACTGAAATCCGGGTCAGCTTCCAATTGCTCCATTGCCCAGTCAGCGAATACACGTTATACCTATAGACATTGTGCTTCTGTTCGTGAGTTAGCACCATTTTGTAAGCGTGAAATGTCAAGTCCAGATGCAGAATTCACCAAGTTGTGGTCGGCGAAAGCCCCAATTCTTGCGCTCGACGATCAATTGATTTGTTTCCGTTCTCGCGTACACTCTCACGAACGGCGCCTATGTTTTCGTTGGAGCCCTTATGTCGATTACGTACTGGCGTTCTTTGGTCGCTGACAGAAACACTTATTTCAAATTTATCGATCAAACGCTGAATCATTTTCTCGCAGGGATGATTATGCACACCATAAAATTCACGCAATACCCGGAAGGTTTGGCGAACAGATTATCAGTTTGATAATAACTTTTCACAATTTCTATACATTGCTGGATTCTGTAACGTTCCATGGCTATTTATCAATATAACTATAACCTCATGCAAAAATTTACTGATGTAACTCAATAACAACGGCAGCTATCACATGTTAAATATAGGACACTGTTGTTGATAGACCCTATACATTATTTACATTTTTACAAGGGTGACCACTAGCAATCGCTAGGTCTAGGGGAATAATGGCCCCAGGATGAAGTCTTATAGGTTCCTTCTATTAGCTTCCTGTGGTCGTCATCCCCATTAACACCAATTTCTTGTTTCAATAGTGCTAATTTTGTGGTTTTTTATACGAAATGTTTTTTGGGCTGATACAATTTTCAGGCTTATCTTTAAGCATTCAAAATAATGCCGAAATCTATTTTCTCCATACCCGCCCTGGTGATGCCCTTTGCTTTCTTTATTGTCTACCCTCTGTATTTGTATGCATATAATTTCGCTCTGATACCGACAAACTCTTCCATAACTATGTCACCCAATTCATCCTTGAACAAGCCAATCTTTTTCATGTTGGCTGCTGAATTCCATATGCATTATCTTTTTCAAAGTTTGAAGTGTCGAAATACTGTGGGTTCTCCCTGATGAATTCATAGATATCAGTACTCGTTTAAAAAACAAACGAGCCTGTATCCATGTAATTCAGTAGCAAGTCTTTAAAATTACATTATAAAAAATCATACATTATTAATTTGGAAATGTCAAAATTACATGCTCAATGTAGATTGGCTTATTCATATGCACCTCCTCTCTGCCCAGTTCGATGCCTACAAGATTTTCTTCGAAAATGATGGTGCGTGGATAAGAACTGCGTGCTGTCAACTTCTTTTCTTGTTCCCATTTGCTAACGTTTTTAAAATCTGTGTACTTCCTTACATTCTATATGAATTTCCCGTATAGAGCATTATTCATACTTTTCAGAGGTTTTATCTAAATTTTTATTTTTCTTGAGCTCTCTTCTCTGTCGATATAAGTCTTTAGCCAATTAGACTTGTCGTAGGACGACACCCTGTGTATGTCTCACAGTTGGACCATGCTCGATACACTGCTGCATCACTCTGTAGTGCAAGACATATTTGCTTTTCTTATCTAATGTTGCAAGCAGTTTCTTGTATTGTCCATTCGGTGGTGTCGCGCTCTGTGGGCAGAAAGGAAGCTCGTTATGGGCGTCGTGTATATGGTCAGGGTATTCGGTATCTACTTCTAGCACATAGCCAGACTCCGAATCTTCTTTGATGTTCATGAAACTTATATTCTTCCCTGGTGAGCCATTTCAGCCTTTTATAGGGGAGGGCCGATATAATTGAGGCACCACATAAATTGTTAATCTCACACCAGGAGCATGGTGGTCAAAGCTGGACATGTACCTGTGATTAGCTTCGGTGTAGCCCTTCATCACAGTGCACAGTCCCCCTCTAATACCCGAATCGAAAAACTCCAGCACGCTCTTGTCAGATATTAAAGCAAGTTTCGCCTTTGTCTTCAACATTGCGTCAAAGTCAAGTCTTGTTGATGTATAAAACCATGCTGGGTCAATATTATACATTCCCAGGATGAGTTCTCGAAAGTTTTCATACGTATCTACCAAGAGGAGTATATCTGTTTTGAGATATATATCGCTGTATTCTCCGAGATTCCGGATAATAAAAGTATCCCAGACTTTTACAGCATACCTGTATTCCTCGTCGATCATGTGATTGTCAGTTAGAGTGTTGTAGATGGCTTCCTTTGGTGGTAGAGCTTTTGCCTCAAGCTTTGCAAAGCTTGACACATGGTCATAGGGTAATATGCCCTTGCTTGTCGCCAGCTTAAAATGCTCTTCAACAGGATATTCTGCCCTGGTATTTAAAGTCACTCTCCTCCAGCATGTCAGACAGGCTGGACAACTTGTCGTCAAGAAATTTAAAGCTGTCCAGAAACCTTCTGCTGTTCTTGTACATTTGGCTAAACCTTTCACCAGCTTAAGCTATACACGACATGGGTTTAGTATCATATGCCAGACGCCTTATCAGGAAGTGACTGTCATAATTAGATAGACAATGAAAAAAGTTGGTATGAAATCAGAGATCTTGCTATTTAAATTGCATATGTAATGAGCAGCAGCCAGATATTTCCCACTCACATGATCTTGACACCTAACGCGCAAATCGATCATAGTGAAAGCGCCTTGGCATATATGACACTCAGAGGCATTATAGAAGTTTTGTTGCTCTTCAGGGGATAGATCGATAGGTTTAGGATTAGAATACACATCGATGACATCATCAGCAATTAATTTTAATCGCTGGATGAAGTCGTCGATGACATTTGGACCTCTGTAGAGAATGAATTTTGACATTGCCTCGTCATGTCTACATACCAGCTTTAAGGCACTAGACATTGCTTCAAGTCCTTGAACGCCTCGGGTCCATACTCGAGTTGCTTGAGGGCTCGCAAGAGTGAACCTTTGCCAGAACAGAACCTTTTTCAGCGTATATAACAAAAGGTACAGGAACGCTTTTGGAGAAGGCCTTAAATTCAGTGCAGTCATACTGTTAAGCTATTTTCAGTAGCTGGCATTTACCACAATTAATGTGCGTGTTTCCAGAGCCTTCTCAGGGGCACACCTCTTGGGACATGCCTCACGCATTCATATTTTACCATCATGTTTCGTTGCCTACTTGCTTATCAATCTGGACAAATCATTAGTTTTTTAAAACACTGAAGGATTCTTACAATTCGTTAGTTGCTGCATGCGTGGACAGGGCCCCATCCGTAATGATCGAATGTCTGAATCATCACGTTATTCGCTGAATGATACTGCAGTCGGCAACGAGTATCTTGCTGGAGTTGATTGTAGGCTTCAGCTACATTAGCAGATATGAATGGTGAAAATATAAGTAATTTGCGTGTTAGATTTTATTTATTTATTTATTTATTTATATTAAAAAGCGATGCTACATTATTAAGTTAATTTACTTTATTGTGAATAGCTTATATACGATGGCTGATCAATAAAGACTGAGACTGATTTTTTTTCACAGTATTTATTACTCATTGCAATGTTGACATGATATTTTTCAAAGTATTCCCCTCCTACTTGAATGCACTTTGTATACCGTCTCTGCCAGTCCTCGAACACATGGTGCAGGCCGTTCTATGTCAGGGCTTCGAGAATCGCCTCACTTTTCCTCAGCACGCTTCAGTGCTCTCAAATCAAATGCCCCGGAGCTTTGCCTTTAGTGATGGAAATAAAAAAGGAATCGCAGTGGGCAAGATTGGGGTTGTAAGGCAGATGCGTCACATAGGTGATGTTGAATTCCTGGACTTGATTTGCGACGTGAGGCCATGCGTTGTGATGAAGTCGCCACTCATTCCGATGAAGTTCTGGATGTTTTTATTGCATTGTGCTACCTCAGTGTAGCCAATACTGGCGTGTAGTACGCTGCTGTAGCAGTAGTGTGAGAAGGAACAATAATCACAGCAGCTGTTTTGATGTTTACTTCAGTCATAGCAGCAGCCGAAGCACCAGGCCCACCTTGCTTAGCACAGAGGACTCGTCCTTCTTTGAAGTCCTTGAACGACCTAAACACTGCTATACAAGATAGTGCATTTTCTCCGTATGCTTGCTTCAGCTTTTCCAAAGTTTCAGAGGCTGTATGATTTAAACGAAAACAAAATTTTATTGCTCCTTTCGTGTCGAGTAGTATGCGAAATTCAAGTAGGGTCAACATTATACGGTATTACTACCAACCTACAGATACGAGAGTGCTGCCGCCTATGGATATTATACATGAAACCCCGCTGTTTTTAAATATTCATGGTAGAGACACGAAACTCTCAAGAAAGCTACAGGAAAAAAGTCAGTCTCAGTCTTTATTGATCAGCCCTCGTACATGGAAATGTCGATATATCTTAACCAGCAGGAAATTTCTATTGCAAATAAAGAACATTTATTATTCGACACAGTTATGGAAAATATCTCTTTTAACGCAATGGAAACACAGTGAAATGTTTCACTAAATGAATGTGTTAGAGAAATGAAACAAATCCAAATAGCCATTAACTGAAGAATGTTCAACCGAGGCGAGCAATCTAAAGGCCCGGCTTCGATTCCCGTTGGTCACACTCGGGAGAAATTTGTATTGCATATAAAGAGCATTTTTTATTCGATACGGTTGGTATTCAACTAATTGTATTTTCTTTAAAGGCATATAATTCACTGTGTGAAATCCCGTATTTAAACACATGGAATAATAAGTTTGCTTAAAAAATGAATACTTAAATAAACTGTTCACATTTTTTGAGAAATGAATTCGTGCATTTAGCTACATATAATTGTATTTTCTCTAGAAAGGAATATAATTCACTCTGTGAAATCTCGTATTTAAACACATGGAATAATACATTTGCTTAAGATAATTATTACTTAACTAAACTCTTCATATTTTTTTGAGCAAATGAATTCACGCGGCTACCTATTAACTGTAGAATGTTCAAGCATTTGCATATAAATGCACGACACTGAAACCAAGAACGCAATTATAAGTTAGGGAGTAACAAGTTAACTTTTAAAGTAAATGAAGTGCTTTTACAACCTACCAGACATGGTGCTTGATGAAGGATTGCGACGTTAAATAAAGCTTGAAGAGATCTTAACCCGTCGATGGCAGTCGAGAAACCGTAAGAATTTCCGGTGATGCAGGCTAATATATCTCACTCTTTTGCAATATAAAAACATGTATGGGAGAGTGTGACGATACATCGATTTTGATTGGTTACTCCGCCCCCTCGAGCATGTGGGGGAGCTAGCCTTGCGCAGGGAGTATTTCATAAAACGCGTTTAAACTTGTTGCGGGGGGAATTTCTCCATCACGCCACCTGTCTGTAAGGGAAATCCTTCTGTATATGACGCTAGAAAATAAAATAGAATAAAAATATATTTTATTTTTACATGCATTGCTAAAATTCAATGCTTATAATTACCAAAATATTCACTCCAGTATTATATTTGAAACATCCGTCTGCGATCAAAGTATTATTCTATCATGATATGAATGCGAGTGGGGACGCTGATGCCATCACCTGAAACTCCAAACTCTTACATAGGATTGTATAAATAACCCATTATTTAACGATAATTTTAGAGTGAACTTGGTTGACGCATTGATGCGATAGTTACGAATGTAAGTACAGTGTTATACAGGATCTGTACACCATACCCGCTAGGAAATATATTACACCTGCGCTTATAAAGACCGTTAATGGTAGCGCTTTTCCTGTATCTATGTATTCGTAGACCTTCATGCAGGCCCTAAAGTCAGACAGGGTGGTCACCGGCAATCGAACCAGCGACCTCTCGAATTCAAACCTCACACGTTACCGTGAAGTAGTTTTTAACAAAACAGGGTTTTAAAACCTCTTACCCATGTTAAATAAGACTGTGATTCATCAAGTATTTCATTCATCTATAAACCAAGTCGTAAAAACTGGTTTGTCTCAAAGTAACATAAAGAAAAAATGTCTGATGTGATACACTCGAATGCTTAAGTTGAATTCTTTCTCTCGTTTTAATTATAAACACCATACTCTTCTTATCACCCTCCCCAAATCATATCTATTTGTTTAGCATTCCATAAATAATCAGTTTATTATCACCATCATACAAACAATTATTGTATTTGAGAGGTACTTAAATAAAATGTGAGTGAACAAGCTGGAGATTTACCGCATCATCTATATGGGGAGGTTTTGTTTCCGATAAGGATGGTTTTAAAGTCCCTGCCTATGCGCGTGCTTTATCGATATATCTATTGAGTTTTGTTTGTGAGGGTTGTTTAACTAGCGTTAATTGTTTTCTTGACGATAATAATAATAATAATAATAATAATAATAATAATAATAATAATAATAATAATAATAATAATAATAATACTAATAATAAAAATAATAATAATAATAATAATAATAATAATAATAATAATAAACATGATCGCTGCACTGAGGGATGAAATATTATTTGGAAATAATTGCTATAGTTACGAGTGTTTAAGTACAGTTTTCTACAGCATCTACAACCCATACCGGTTAGGAAATATATTACGCCTGCGCTTATAAAGATTTCATTATTTATTTATAACGTATTGTTTAACAATAATTTTAGTGTCAGTAATGAAAAGAAGTTATCGTTGTTTCTGTCCATGCAACTCTCGTCGTCTATAGGGGAAATCCATTCACGTGGCTTTGCCTGGACTATTCTAACTGGGGAAAACCTTCCGCACCGTGGTTCACCCTCTTCAAGGGTGTATAACATATTTTTGCAAGGGGTGTACAACTGAATAGCTTATTGTCAAATTTCTCGAAGACCACTGGTGTGGTCTTTAGAAAAATACTTTAAAGAATGATCAAATTTATATTTGAAGTCTTCGTAATGTTTCGATCTCTCTGCTGGAGTAGTGAAAATATCTTTCAAAGGGAGGGCTGTTCAGAAGTTCTCGCCCTATGCTATTTGTACCTTTTCGCGATACTTATATTATTCTAAGAAAGGAATGCATGTTTTGAAAGTGCATGTATTTTTTAGTTTGATTTCAGATATCAATTTTCCGTGGTATTCAATACCACTTTAGACGTTGCATATCTAAACAATCACGGTGTGTTACAGTCGTCTTTTCGTTTTTGTTACGGGAGTAAAAAATAGATGATGATAATAATAATACCTAATAATAATAATAATAATAATAATAATAATAATAATAATAATAATTGCGAAAGTTATGAATGTATAAGTGCAGTGTAATACATGACCTATACATCATACCCGATAGGAAATATATTACACCCACACTTATAAAGATCGTTAATGGGAGGTCTTGCCCTTGCACGGTAAATCACTCAACCGAGATTCGAAATCGGGACCGCTCGAATTTGAATAGACACGCTCTCTCTCTCTCAGAGAAGTCTAATATTTATTATTACATTGGAGAGATGCCGGATCAAATTTTTAGGCATACCGGCTGAAACACCAGTCTGTTTGCATGGAATAAACAATTAAGCTTTCTTGACGATAATAATAGTAATAATAATTGCTAAAGTTACGAGTGTATAGGTATAGTGTTATGCAGGATCTATACACAATACCCTCTAGGAAATATATTACGCCTGCGCTTATAAAGATTTCAATATTTATTTATAAATAACGTATTGTTTAACAATAATTATGTCAGTAATGAAAAAGAAATTATCGTTGTTTCTCTCGATGTAATTCCCGGCGTCTATAGGGGAAATCCATTTGCGTGGTTAATCCTGGACCATTCTAACTGAGGTAAACCTTGCGCAATGTGGTTTACCCTCTTCCGGGCTATACAAAATATTTTTCAAGGAGTGTGTAAACCTCTATATATAAATTGCTGACGTTTCCTTGAATTGGCAAGGTTTCTTGACGATTATTGTTATTATTGCGAAAGTTACGAATGTTTAAGTACAGTGTTATACAGGATCAATACACCATGACTTCCAGGAAATATATTACGCCTGCGCTTATAAAGATTTTATTATTTATTTACGTAGGTATCATTTAATTATAATTTTAGCGTAAAAGAGCTGAAAGCACCGAAATTTATAGCAAGACACGATTATTGTCATTAATAAATTTCGGCGATAGTTAACAAGAGCTGCTACTATATAGCGGTAATTTATCGATAAAGACTGTTTTAAGGTCTCTGTCTACGCAAAGCGGAGAGAGAGACAGTATGCTTGCGTGGTGGACGTGGTTCTTTTTACCGACAATGTATGTTTTAAAGTCCTTGTCTATGCAAGTGATTGTGCGGTGGGTGCAGCGCTTTATCGACAACGTCTGTTTTAAAGCCTCTGCCCTCTGTTTTACCTATACTGTCTTTATATATCTGTATTGGGTTTTATTTTTGAGCGTTCTTTAACTGGCGTTAACTAAAAGAGTAACAAGGGAGGTGTTTTGTTTAGGGTACACACCATATTTCATTATTTATTTACAACGTATGTATTATTTAAATGTAATGTTAAACCGTTCTTATTTATTTATTTTTCAGAGCCAACCCTACGCGTAAACAAACCTTATAAAATGTCTTGAAGCGCGAAGTTCCTTATACCCCTTCAAATGATTTATACTGGTTATTTCCAGGGAGCCAACATGGCTGCCATTCGCTTGTTAAACTTTTAAAATAGCTACTTCCGCCCCTTTCCTCCCTGGGCGGAAGAGTGAACCCTCGCCGCTGTCAGCTAGAGAGCGCGCGGAAAGCAGTTAGAGGCATGGAGAGGGAAGGGGGTAGGGATGAAGCGGTCATCCCATGCTTTCGAACCCGAGAGATCATTAGTGAGACAGTGCCTAAAGGAGATGAACCTCGTGTTCGGGTTTTCAGTGAAAGAATCACTAGTTAACGTTTCGTGTTTGCGATTTATGCTAAGTTTACCTTTCAGTCATGCATTTATCTAAGTGATGTAATATTCTTATAAGCACAAAAATTTCCCTCAAAAGTAGAATTAAACAAGTGTTATTAGTCGTAATAATTATACAAGTGTAATAATCACATTAACACACACATATACGATGACAACCAGGTGTGCGAGTCAGTTCATATACACTTATTTACATTAATCAATCAAAATATATGCGTTGGGGATACTTCGATGGAAGGTATGCGTACAGCCCATTATAGGCGCGATGCTGAGACGTTAGTAGTATAAACCCTTGATATTTTTTCAGTTATGTTAGACGATGTTATGCATGGACGAACATTACCTGATAGATTGTCACAATTTATCTTCTACATCAATTATCCGAGACGGCGACGAAAACAATAGCCCATTGTTCGACGATCCCCCGCTGTCGGTATTCAGTAGCACACAAAGATCCACTTCCATTAGCAACGAGAACAATAACCCATTGCTCTACTCATGTGCATGGCTCGCATTCAGATGAGCACACAAAGAACAATAGCTTATTCTTCTAATCCTCTGTCGGGTGGCATGACAGTAGTGCACAAACAGGGAGTGTTGCCCGCGGCACAGAACAATACCCGTTGTTCTACTCTGCTGGGCGGCATTCAGGTCAGCACACAAAGGGCGATAGTCTATTGTTCTAATACTGTACATCGCGGCATGCTAGTAGCGTACAAAAAGCGGGCGTGGTTGGTGGCTTTTTGGGGTCAGGGCACAAAGGAGTCGGCGGCACAGAACAAAGGGTCATTAATCCTATTGTTCTGATCAGAACAATGCCCCATATACCCGTTCTCTCATGCTTATCCTACTCCATTTCTTTCAAATTTATCGATCAAACGCGGAATCGTTTTCTCGCAGGGACGATTATGCATACTGTAAACTTCACGCAATAGACGGAAGGTTTGGCGAACAGATGATCCATTTTGATAATAACTTTTCACAATTTTTAGGGGTTGCTGAATGGCGTAACGTTCCATGGCTATTTGTCAATAACAACTATAACCACATGGAAAAAATTACTGTTGTAACTCAATAACAACGGCAGCTATAAATGTTAAAGATAGGACACTCTTGATGAAGGACCCATTACAATAATCACCAAAAAGAAATCTAGTACAATGTGCTTTTAGTTGCGTACCAGTATATCCAATTTCCGTCTGGAGATACCATATTTGGCTTGATACATTTTTTAATTGTTGAAAATATTTACCATGTTGGTGTTTACCGTAACCTTGTAATAGGCGGTGATATTATGTGGCACATTTCTTCAGTACTTCTCCCCTGTCTTTCTTCCACATTAGGATTAATCGTGATCAATAAATATTATGTCCTCTTGTGTCTCCTTACTAGAGCAGTAGAAGCTGTGAAGGATTTCCCTTTGACAACCTCGGGTACAAATGACAACGACAATTTCTTCGACAGTAGTCTAAAATAAGCTTAAAACCTCTTTTATATTATTTTACTGCGCCATTTCGGCACAACCTCCCTTCACGATAGTTACGAGAACCATCGACATACAGCGACTTGGCCAGGTTACGGCATCATCAGCAAAGCGAAAAGCTTCTAGAATTTTTGAATGATGGCTAGACTGTTGTCTGTGTGGTGGCCTCATTGCCTGGAAAGGAAATGGCTCGACAGATCGGCACCGTTACGGGAAAGGCGGTGCTGTTGCTGGCTACCTCCTCCCCGACACCGAGAGTCCAGATCGAAACAGCGTGAAGAAAGAAGACTCAGTCAGCACGCATTCAGTCAGCGAGCTATTACACCAGCAGTTTGTAAGCAGTCTCTGCGGCCGGAGTTTCGGCTATGGTAAAAGTTTTCTAAACGTGTTTTCCGGAACAGTGGTCTAAGTTTCAATGGTTGGGGTACGCACGTATATTAAACTCTATTAGAAACGTGTTGGGAGGAAATTGTTTATATTCGGGTGTAGATTGCCGTTTGCATACTTTGAGTCTTCTCTAAATTCAGAAAGGGAACGAGCTCAGGTCTTTGTGTACAGATGCACAGATATTTTGAAATGGAGGAATGTCATTTTCGCGTTTAACATGGAAACCCGTTAACAAAATAAACCGAGGCGTATACTTGAATTTTAAGAGATAATTTAGTAATTGTTGATAGCTGAATATGCGGCACTGATATTTCATAGTAAAATTTAGAGGAATGCGTATAATGCAATTTTTTAATTTATGTTTGTTCCATCATATTGCCTTAATAATTTTTCATGTGTCTTAGGCCTTTAAGGTTTCCTAAATGGTGAATGTAATCTACGCTTGGAATGCGGTGTTGTGATTTATGACGAAGGTCAAGTAAGTCCCACCACTGTATATACCAAGTAGAAATTTGGTTAACTACAAGAAGTCTGCAAACTAACATCAATGAAAGAAAGTAAACGATAATGTTAGCGGCAGCGTGAATGAATAAGAAGTTTCATAAAATAATGTTAACGTATTGAAATTAAATAATACTAGCAAAGCATTTTAAGAAAAATATACCCTAACATTACTAGCCTTTGTTTGTAATATTCCATTTCATATTCTTATTCAACTTAAAGTTTACTTTTATTTTGAATCGTCAGAATTAAGCCACATAGATTTCAATAAAAAGGAAAGGAAAACAAAACTACAGAAATTGTGTTTTTAATAATTGTCTCAAATTTTATTAATGGTTGTATGGATAGGACGACCACTTAATTCCTCCTTGTTCTGTTGTTCTACAAAATTTCCACATGTTTGTTGGTTGGTTCTGTTATTGCTTCTTTTGTATCTGCTAAAATTAGATAATTTCTAAGTATAGGAAGCTATTTCAGGTTATCAGTGATCTTTAAGGTGATAATGTTTTCTATTATGAAGTTGCTAATTGAGAGAGTTTGTTTTTCACAGACTTTCAGATTTTCCTGAATTTGCCTTCAATTCATTTTTTAGTATTCTTAGTTGCCAAGTATAGAGGTTCACAAGATAATTACGGTTAATTGGAAACAAAACCTTCGTCAGCTGCAGATTCATCGGAATAAGCTGCGAAACTATCCGCAGCGCCAATGTTATTTTATCAAAAAGATTTCTGGATACATGCTGACGTGCATAAAATGAGGTCCATAATGGTGCTGGCAAAAGCAAGCCGCAGCACTATAACTAACAAAACAATCAGGAAAGAGCTAACAAGGCAACAAGTTATCTCTCTTATATTCTCCCAAGGAGACAACTTATTTCTTATAAATGAACAAGGTGTCAGTTCGTCACGGTTCAAAACCACGAACTCAAAAGTGTGTGTGAACAGTAATACATAATTATATTATACGCTTAAGAGAGCTCATTAAAATACATGTTTCTTAAGCTAAGCGCATAGAACAGACGAATGTGTCTAAAATAGGTCAACTGATAAGTCGCGACTTAGCGGACCTTTAGAAATGAAAGTGGCTTTGATAAATAAACGTGACGAACAAGTATAATTGTAGAAATAAAGAATAGTTTGTTTAGCCCGCAAAGCATTATCAGATCATCAAGGCAGTATAACTACCCTGCAAATTAGAATCTCAGCTCTACCAAGAAATCCTCATCCTGAACTATTTCCTAATCCCTATTATTGAACCCCTGACTCCCAAGCTTCTCAATGTAAGTAGCAAAAGAATAAAATATGAAGGTGATCTAGTTCAGCATCAACATCCAACTTGTATATTACTCTTCGTGTCCAACAGCATATGATTAAATTAGAAGATACATATTATGTAAGTTGTCAAGGTTCCTTTAAAAATCATATAGCAAATGTTACCGATTAACTTTCAGTACAACATTGTTCTGCAGGAAGAAGTTGAAGTATGGTGGCAAAATCAGATATTTTACACATCAACTTATAGCGAAACACTTTTGTGCAACAAATAAGCATCACTTACAGCCAACCTGCATAACTGTGCAATGAATGAAGTTATGAATATCATGTCTTTCCATAACATGAGAAACTCAATTATAAACCGGGGCGGAACCCTTTGAACTGAAGACTCGTAGGAGCTTGTCTTGGGCTGACCCGACATGTCGGTGTCTTTGGTTCGAAGCCCGCTGTCTTTACAGGAGATCCCTTCCTTCTCGACGTGGCTGCTGTTTCAGCTGCTAATCTCCGTCGAATTCGGGTGTTATCACAACAAAAACAAATATAGGCTTCCCCTGGCTAGGTATACCTCTGTGGAGAGACAAGGATTTTTGCTTTTGGCAATGATAAGCGGTAAAGGAGTTTTCAGTGCAGGACAAGAAATTGGAAGAGCTTATAACACACACACACACACACACACACACACACACACACACACAGACGTACTAGTTAAATCTGAATTGCATGTTCCTTAAACACTCCATGAATCTGAGCTGTATTCCCTTTGAACGCTTCCACTTTTTACACGTGCCACAATTAATAATGTTCTTGGTAAACTTTTGTTTACGATCACGCACTGATTACTCACAGTTACTAATTTACGTGTATAATTCTCATTTACGCGATATTATGGCTTACTGCGTGCGATAATACTCAGCACGTTCGCATTTTCAAACTAATTACGCCGGAATGTATAATTCAGCATTTCCTTTCCTTGGAATACCTTTAACTTTTGCTAGGTAACTTTTTCTGGCGTAGCGACTTGGATTCAACGTGCGTTATATGACAAGACAATGTAGTGACAAGAAATCTTCAATGCATATATACAAGACCACTCTACGTATAAACCAGAACTTAACTTTCCTCATTGGTTACACTTTCGAGCACTTTACAATAACATAACGATACTTGATTCTCATTAGCTTATTATACAATCAAATGACGTTTTACTTTGCTTCACACAGGGCTTTCGCTGTATCATTCAATGTTTCTCCGAATCCGCCTCCTGCTGCGCCTCTCGGAGTGCTAATAGAATAAACAATTTTTCCTCCTCGACAAAATACAAAAGGCTTGTGAGCTGACGCTACTAGAAAGTTACATCTACATGTCTAATGGGCACGTTTTTAGGACATCCTAAACCAATGAACCAGGAACATTTTAACATGAACGAGTATTACAAACATGTAAAATTACCAAATATGGCTGTTTCTTCATAGAATACTACACACACATACACACACATACACACACACATACACACATATGCAGGATGGAAGTGAAATGGTCCTGCGGGCTGGGGGAGGTGGGATAGTGGATGTAGATGAGCAAGGACTTCTAATGCTTTTTAGTAATAAAATGCACCGATTTCTAGAAAATATACTCTTTTGCAAAGATATATGTCTTCATCTCTCTGGACTGCTGCTGATTAAAGGTTCTTAATTTATGACTATGTTCATCGAAAATTAAATGAGCGACAACTTTTTCCTTTGACGTATTTCAATAGAATGAACTGCTTTAGTGTAAATATAGATTAAAACGTCCATAATTTGTTGCTTCCTTAGTTGTGATGGAAGTGACAAAAAGGCATCTGCTACGTTTACTTTTTTCCGATATCGGTGTAGATCGCGGGGAATGTTTACATGCAATTGTTTTTTTTGTCAAAGCCACAAGTTAAGAGCAGAGCACTTAAAGAAGGCATGGATAAAAAAGTAAAGAAAGGACAGAAAACATAGTTACAGAACAATGCCTCTATATTCAACGTCCAAATATCTGGACATGATCTTAGAAACGCAGTGAAATTCTCGATCTGCTCAACGTCTTTTTGGGGAAAGATTTCCTGACAGGATCGTGCCAAGTTCAGACACATTTGCTTGTATTTGCCTATCTACAAGCAAGTGATGGATATATGGAACACTTCCTCTAAACGCTTATTTAAAGTTTACATCCTGGAGGCTGGATAAGATATTTTGAATTAACCCCAAAATTTTCACGTGGTTTTAAATACTAATAAATTTTAGTGATTAAGGTTATGATTATTTTTTGTTTCTAAAGCTACCAAGTAAATAATGGTAGTCCATAACTGTGGAATTCATTAGCCACGAAGAACACTGTCAATTTGTTTTACCTATGTTTTTTGAAATATTTTTGTATCTATCACACATGCTCACGCACACAAATTCTACCAGTAATTACAGTGTTGCAAATTCCACTAACTCAAATTTTTTGTGCTCATAAGCTTATTGTAAATCACATTTAGGTAACCGTTGTCGAAATTGCTTCTAAAAGCTCCTGCATCATGTTATACAGATTCCGTTGTAGACCAGTAATTAGATGTACGCCCTGGAATGAAGCACATTAATCCCATTTTAAAACGCGTATATTAAAAATTAAACAGAAGCGCACACTGACCAGTTGGCAAAAAACTATAAACAAAGCACATAATTTCCTTTAATCATGTTGCAATGGAGTGTAAATTTATATTATAGATTATGCTTGCCTAAATGTTTAGCAATTATTAGCATCATATTGTTAAATTCAACACGGAATATTGGATTTAATAACGTAAGAAGTGTTTCACATAAGAGTACCACAACCTTTGTAATGCTTATTTTCATTTCAATTAAAGCATTCCATTGTCACATAAATAACACTGCAGTATGGCATTCCGCAATACTTAAAATGTAAATTTTAAACAACATACAAAGGTACTGTGTGTACACAAACCTTAAAACTGCTTAATATCAGTAAAATGTACACGTGAGTTCATTACCTTAGCATGCTACAAGCCTCTCAAACAGAATAGAATAGATATAGCTTAGAATAAATAACCTTTAAACATATTAAATAAATTGTTTGTGATTAGCGGGAATGTAGAATTCAGGTAACGTTTACATACGATGCAGCGAATATTACCTTACGTTTTCTCGGAAGTTTCTGGCTCTCGTGCGCCAGCGACGAAATATCTGAATTCGATGCATGGCCAACGTTATTAAATGGTTTTATAGAGCGTTAGAATAATTCAAGGCACCGCCGGTAGAAGCAGAATATTTAAATGAATAAGTTCTGCCACATTAACAAATACTCCTAATTTTAAATACGATTATCTAGTTAATGGAACATTTAATTACAAAGAGGTGCTAGAGGTTTTTATAGATCTACAACACCACCACCTCTCCCAGGCCGCGAGATCACTTCACTTCCACTCTATATACAGCTGTAACAAAAATGTACGGCACAAATTGCAGGACACATTCCTCAAACGTAGACCAAAAAATTATGCTATATGAATATTGATCTGAGAATGCTTTGTTTCAATGTTAAGACTCATTTTCTCCAACTCATTAATCATGGGAAACACACAAGTATAGAACGTACCAGCATACCACATGCAACTCTTTCTCACAGGAGATGTTCAGAATGCCCTCCGTGAGCATTGGTACATGCATCAACTCGCCTTCGTTTTGAATCCCGGATGCTCTGATGTATCCCTGGAGTATTGCGTATGGTTATTCAGCCTTCCATAATGGCGACACGGAGACTCTGAACGTCGGGTACTGGGGTTCGATACACAAGGCTTTCAAATGTACCCCCAATTAAAAGTCCAATGGGTTTAGGTTCGGAGAGTGTGGAGGATAGACAATTGGTCCACTTCTACCTATCCATCCGTCGTACAATCTGTTATTTCGAAATCAAGGGACATTACACTAAAATGAGGGGTGTTCCATTGTGCATGAAGTACATATTTTATCGCACAGCTAAAGACACATCTGCTAACAGATTAGATAGAACATTCTCTACGAAATTATCGTAAGTTTGTCCGTAGAGCCTGGGTGTAAGAACGTGAGGGAGGGCCTATCATACAGTCACCAACAATGCTGGCCCAAACATTGGCAGAAAATCTTTTTCCATGACTTGCTTCAACAGCTGCATGAGGATTGAGGTCAACCCATACATGCTGATTGTGATAATTTACAATCTAATCCCGTTGAAACGACGCCTCTTCTTTGAATAGCACCGCTGCACTAAAATTAGGGTTGACACTTGGTTGCATACACCATTCGGAGAAGCGTACCCGTGCAGGAAAATCAGCTGCTGGTAGTGTATGTATACGCTGTAAATGATATGGACACAGCCGGATCTCGTGTAACACTCGTCAGACAGTCATGTGGTCAAGATTCGTTGTTGCGGCTACTTGTCTTGTACTGACACTAGGATCGTCGTCAACTGCCTGTAGAATTGTCGCCTCCCGATGCGGTGTTATAGTCCTTATTGGCCTCCCCCGATCGCGAGTATCAGGCTGAAATGCTCCATGTTCCCTAAGATGACAATCAATGGCTTCAAACGTTTTCCTGTCGAGGCACCTTCATCCTGGAAATCTCTCCAGCTACAAACATTGCCGTCTGCGAATCCATACATCAAATGGACATCTACCTTGTCTGCATTTGTGGACACTGCCATTGCACGAGCCAAGTCTATGATCAACTCTTACTAGTACGTAGCAACCCGTGTGGTTGCCAAGGTCGTACTGCTTACTGGAACAGTTGAGGTTACCTGTAAACAAACAATGATGTAAGTTGCATGGCAACAGGGACATTTAAAACAAAACAGTGGCGGTGCATCTACGACAATTACAACCTAACTAGTTGTAACCAAGGGTGCATGTTCCCCATGATTCTAAAGTTCTGTTCGTGTGTTTCCCGTGATTAATGAGTTGTAACATAGAAGCAAAGCGTTTCCAGACCCATGCTCATATAAAATACGTCTCCGTGTGGGGAATGTATCCTGCAGTTTGTGCCGTACATTCTTGTTACAGCCTGTGTATCAGGTGAGTCTTCTCAGCCTGTGGATTGAGAAGATATACGGTCCCTGTGTTGTACAGGCTATGCCCTAAACAGTATACACTGCATCGCCTCCTATCAATTTTCGCCAAAATGACTGCTTAGCACCGCTGTGCGTGCAGTGCCTTGCACTCGTAGCGAACTGTGAATTTCACTAAAACGCAAATTGTAACTTGTTAAAATGTTGCTTTAATGAACATCATAAATAAATGCATATAAATTTTAATAATAACTTACAAACATAAGGCATAATTAAATAATATCCTACTTTTTAAAGCTATTCTTTTATAGAAAAGAAAGCCAAAAAATTGTTCTGAGAGTTTACAAAAATTCATACAAACTAGATAATGTTTGCATTTCAATTTATGATCGTTGTGACTCTCTCTTGTTCCCAAAGTAATGCATTTAATAGTGACTATGACATCATGCCTGACCATTACGAAGATAAATATTTACAGTTTACCCATTTTCTCCATGGTTCTAATAGGAGTTCGAACTGGCCACTTGCCGGCGGATGCAAGAGCTCAATCTAACCATAGTCGCCACCGAACCGGGCGAAAATGGACGGTGTGATGTAATGGCAAGATAGGATGATGCGTTCTCTGAGCTTTGAGAGGTCATTGGTCGCTCCTGGTAACGATATCTTTAAAATAGTCCCATAGGAAGAAATCTAATGGGGTTCGATCTGGTAAGCGTGCTGGCCACACTATTGGTCTATGCGTTCGATTCATCAGGGTAGGTGGCATCGAGATAAACCGTTATACGACGAGCCGAATGCACTTACACCCCATCATGTTCGTATCACATAGACAGTTCTGCAACAGATGTTCTACAACTTCCAGTAAAGTAGACAGCCAGTGTTGTAAGAAGGGGATATTGTGACTCCCAGTGAGTTGGCCATCATAAAAATATGGACCTATTAGATGATCACCGAATGTAATAACCAAAACGTTGAAACCCCATTAGAATTATAAGCCCGCCTACATGGCCTGTGCTGTGGAACACTGCTTCGTCTGCAAATAACACATTTTCCAGAAAAATGTGGATCTTGTTCAGTTTGTCGTATGATTCACTCTCCATCTCTGCAGTAGCTCCTGGTGTAGTTGAAGATGATAAGAGTGAAACTTTACATGATGTAATATTCTCCACGTGGAAATTTGGCTAATATTGAAATGCCTGTGAGTGTCTCTCGTATTACAATGCGGATGCTAAATGACATAGCCAGTCATACGATCCGTCATTGCTTGGTCACAGGCAGGGCGATCTCTTCTTGCATGTTGTGTCTTGTGCACAGTTCCTGATTCCAGAAGGCGGTTCGCTACTCGAAAAACTTAGGATTAGTTGGGGATGTTCTGTTGGGAAACCTTTGTTGGTATAGACGACATGCCTGCGTTGCATTCTGCTGCGCTTACCCATATGCTAACAGAATGTTCAGATAATCTCTATTCGAAAACATTGCAACACAGTGAGCACGAACGGCTGGAATTTGGTATTTATAGGCAAATTCACTTTGTAGTGCACTGAAAATAAATCATGATCTGCTAGAACATTCTTGAAACATGAGCAGAAATTATAAAAAACTGATTTACTCGGAGGCGTGATTTTAGCTTTCGAACTTCACCATGACTTTCCAGAATGTTAACCATTGCGCTACTATAGTACGTTAACGAGCACCTTCTTAGCCCTAATCAGTGGGTGGTGTATGCGGTGTCAGCACCTGCATTTTGCATCGTATGTAAATGCAGCGTTGTCTATTTACCAGTCCGCAAAATGAGAACACCTAAATTACATACGATAAGATTATTTACTTGGTGGCAAAATACGCTTTCACAACATATCAAGCCAAACAAAAGTCTTGCTAAACAAGCTAAGCATCCATATCCACACATTTACTTTCTGGTAATGGTAAATACAACATATTGCTGCCAAGTTGAGTAAGCTAAGTTCAAAATTATAGTTTTCCTAATCTCCCACTAATTAACTTTTACTAGCCTTCACTCATGAAGAGTGGGGTTCAAATAGACATTTTGCTTTCGCCAGTTTGGAGGGCGCCCTCTGCCTTTTCCACTCCTCTCACGTTTCTATCCATAGATCATCCCGCCTTATCCCCTCCCCATACAATTCTTCCACAGCTTTAGGGAGTGTGTAGCCATTAAAATGCTTTGGGCCGCGTTTTGCAGGCCCAATGAATTAAGTCTTGCGTCCTGCGTATGCAACAGATTTAAATGAGCAAAGTGGAACATTTTTAGACGCTCCCATCCATCTGTTAAAAGTGGAACATAAGCTTGAATATAAGTTATTAGGTACACACAACTTATACGTGGTAAGAAGAAGATAACTCTTTCTAACGCGTGGTTTAACAAAAAGTCGAAATTAACAGTGAGTGAAGAAAACCAAAGTCTTCCTTGTTTATAATTCTTTGTTGTTTGACAGTGAAGGACTTTGGATGACGGTAGGCTATAAGGATCTCAAATATTTAGGTGAAAGAATTAAAAAACTCGAGGAAGGTATATTTCACTTAGAGAGTGCATGCAATTTTAAAATATTTGGAACTATAAATATGGCTTTGCAAATTGACTCTGCATATAGAGCTTTGATCCAGAAACACAATGAATTGTTCGCGAAACACAAACCATATGCATTGAAAAGAGTGATAGAGATCTTAAACTTTTGTGCCACTCATGAACTAGCGTTGAGAGGTCGCATTGAAGCATCAGACAATCGTGGCAATTTTATAGGTTTGTTATCTTTAATCAGTAATCTTGACATTTTGTTAGATACCACTTGAAAAATACTTCAGTTTTCTTAATACACCTCACACATTATACAAACTGAACTATTAGGCTTATGTATCAGGGTTATGCTGAGGAATTCATTATTGAATTAACACCACCAGCTATTTTCCTCAGCAAGCTATGAAACAACCGACATAACCTAACGTAGTCACTTTGCACCACGTAGTCATTTACGCTATATTAAGAGAAGCAAACCCTAAACCAGATCATGATAGAGGAAATGATGGGCGGGAAAGTCGGGTTAAAAGAGGAATCCCCTCAACATTTGACTGTTGCCCAGATGAAATCACGAAAAACCCATGGTCAGAGCTGAGGATCGCCGGAGATAGAACCCGGGACATTCCAATTGTTTCTGCAGAGACATCTCGCTCGGCTTTTGGGGAATTACTCTGAAGGAACGTTTTCTCATTGGCTATTTTTAAGCCTTTGAATATGGAGTTGCTTATTGCGCATGCCCTGTTTGAATGAAACTAAGCACAGATTTTTACTGTGACGGTAGGTTATCTTGACAAACGGGCGCCTGTTTCTGATGTGACAACGTCATCTGCGACCTCACTGGATGGGGCGAGGACGGACACGTAGTGAAGGTTTCCAGACGGGAAAGCTAAGCTTGCAGAGGGGTGACCGAGAAGCAGCAGTGGTGAAGGGCGGGAAATTATACACTTATAGCTCTGGTCCCAAAATCTACTTTAATTTTTCCATGCATAATGCCGCATTACTTACTCATCACAGAATGATGATTTGGACAACAGAGCAAAAACCAGCCAACTACCGGTGTTATGCTCCTTCGCCGTGCCTATGCCGATGTTAAAGTTACAAACTTAGCACGAAATAATTTAAATAGCTGAGGGAAACAGAGTTCTATTAGACACGTGATAGACAGATTTCGAGCTGTCAGAAACTCTTAGGGTGTAAATACTAGCAGGCCATGTTGATCCAGTGCTTCTCTCGTACTTCTCTGCTTCTCCTACGTCTCCTCTTCTCTACTTCTCCCCGGTGCATAGTCTGCCCCTAACACTGAAGAAGTGAGAATGAGGCTATATATTTTGTTCCTCCCATATTACTTCTCTTCTTCAAGAATCCAAAGCAAATATCTTTTACATATAATGAACGCGTATTGTAATCCATTACTTCATTTCGTTTTACAAACATCAGGAGATACGTACTTTGTAAATTTTAAATCACCTTTAAGATTCAAAGGTCTCAACTTTACGTTGCTTAAAGTGAGTATTTGTTCATGTTTTTATTTATGGAAATATGTATATAAAATGTCCAAACAGTAATACTATTAAATGTGTTTGTGTAATACATTTGTTAAAACGTTTCCCTAAATTTCCTACTTGCGCCTAATATAAGGCTTAGTATTAGTGAGAAAGTCAAAACTGCTTACTATGACTTCCAAGCGGGATAGCTCAGGCGATAATGTCTGTCGACCGCATTAGGGAGGTCATGGGTTTGAATACCGTGGCCGACATTCCTGACTCATTGGGGTTTCCCAAGGGTGAGTGTTGGGAAGGATCATGTCATCCTCCGAATTTCCTGTTCCTCCATTTTATCTCCACCCTCATTTCACTTCATTCTTTCATCTACTTGGTTTCTTTCATGGTTACAAGTGGCGGGAGGTCTCGGTGTAGGAAACCGGATGCCGGGACTTAGTATTTCAGATTTTTATTTGTTTATTTTATATTACACCTCCGTATACAATATACTCCATATATAATATGCTCCATATTTCAAGTTTGTTGAGTGCCATTTTCTGTTTCCATAGAGAGTATACAGAGCATGATGGCGGCAATAATATTTATCATTTATAATTGACTTTCAATAGGTCAATGAAATTTTCTAATCAAGTAATAGGCTTTCATAAAGACATTAAATTAGAGGAAACTGTATTCCTAATACAATGGTTAATGAGAACTATTTAAAAACTAAGGAATTATATGAGGTTGTAGTTTCTTATGTTTTTATTGTGGGTAGTGGTCAACTTAGGCGAATTCCTGCTTACATAGGAAATATTCCTGGTGTGTACTAGCACGTCAGATTTTGAAACGGGTGATATAACTTTTGAATGTTGAAAATTGTGAAATTCTGATATTCTAATAAACAATAAGAATCTCCGAGATTTTATCTTTCCCTTATTAGAACTTTTTTGGCTGTATAAGATCTTCACCTCCATACAATCCTTAAACATTGATGATCTCATATCGAAATAAAAGGAAAGGAGTTATAGATTCTGAGAATGGAGGCAACATGGATGGGGGAGTAAGTATGTATGCTACAACTCTCTTGACCATAACCTTTAAGATCTAAATGCAGGTTTCCATGTATGGCACCTTAACCAAAATATATTCACTTAACGCTTTCGGTTTTCAAAATAAAGGGCAAAATACAAAGAAAGCAGAGAAAAAATATAAGCTCTTCTAAGAGATACTGTTCTAAAATCAGCTAAAGAATATTATAAGTTTTGTTGTAAATCAGCACTTGTGATGCCCCTCAGTTGCTTAAGAAACATTTTACAAGGAACATAGCAAGCGAGAAAGAAGGCATGTATAAAGAAACTGTTATGAATAGGAAGTGGGAAGCTACGCTGATAAAACTTGAGGAGAAAAGAAATGTTTGGAGACACTGGAAGAATTAGATCTTATTCTGAAATGTGTAAAATAAGATTTTGGTGACTGGAATGAGTAATATGTGTACCTTCTACACTCTTTACTTTCCTTTACATTACTAACCATGTGCCTGAGATGAAAGAAAACAGCACATTCAAATAAACTATCCAGTAGATCCTTTAGCAGCCAGTGATCACCAGAAGCTATCAGTTGATAGATAATGACTTATCGCCAGTTCGCATCGCGTAGTAGTTTTAAACAGCAATAAATCGCTTCAAATGTTTTCCGGATGTGCTGGTTTCAAAACTGAAGCTGTGCGTGACAGAAGAGCATTAGCAATGATGACGACAAAAACCATTAAGATGCCAGGAGCTCCACAATGAGAGTATGGGTAAGAGTATCCGGTCTGCGAACGTCAATGAAGGATACTTTGGAAACCTCTGGCCAATGTTCTGAGATGAAGCAGGTTGTATAAAAGGGTAGCTAAAATAACTCAGAGTGCAGTAATAGATAAGAGGACTGAAAATATAGTTAAAAATGCATGTCCGCATAGATGATAGGTCAGAGATGGTAAGGTTCCCGAAGTTAGAGAATGATAGAACTAAGCATTTATCAGAAAAAATGAAAGGAGTGGATAATAATATTGGAAATAAAGGTACGGAATGCAGGGGTAAATTGAAAGACGAGATGAGACAAATTACGTACAGATAAGGCCACAAATAAATGACATAAGGATTGTGAGGTGTTCTGTGAGTAAATAAATAAAGCGGTACACAGGGATAACAGAGGTAAGGCATTGACACTATTAGGATAGAAAATCGAGAATTTTAAGCGACGATAGTAATGTTTCACCACTTACGACACCACACTGATAATATATACGATAAATTATATTTCGGAAATTAATTTAGTATTCAGACGGTTCAGGTCCAATATTGGCCTCTCCGGCGTTTGACCGCTATGAGACTGAGAAAAATGTGAAAAATCCTCAATCAGGGAGGACGATCCTAGCGCAATTGGAACCGCGAACCTCACACGTTACTGCGGAGCCATCTCTCTGAACGATAACACAGGTATTAAGTACGAGGAATGAACTATTAGAATGATTTACAGGAGACAGAGCAGAATTAATTTCAACGCAGAAGAGAAAATATAAATGTCGTGAAAGACAAAGGAGAAGAACGGAGTAAAGGCAGTAATGAAGTTAGGAATACTTTAGGAATATTTGGCTAGTTGTCAACTAGCCAGGATAATGCGAAAGGATCTCTAGCGTTTCTGCCGATACCCTGAAGGGGCATGCCAAATGACAATTCAGCAAGTTCTATTGGGATGATGCAGCACATGCCTAACACATTACTACGCATATATGTTGGCTAATTCTTTGTTAAACGAATCAACATCGTCGCTATTTCTAGAAGGAGGCACACCTAGGCAGTCTATCCAAGATTTGGAAGAGTGCTTCAAAACAAAATTAACTTCGGATAACGCGAACGCGATTATAGCACGAAAATGTTAGGAGGCACTACATTGGTTCATATTAACTAGACAACTGTGACTTTTGATTTAGAATCCTTTTTGCTATGTATTGGTAAACATCAAAACAAACTACCTACCTATGGAATTGTTAAATGGGATCTACATATACAACGGAGAAGACAGCTAGGTGTCTTGTTAATTTATAAGGATGGCGAGAAAAAGGAAACTGCGGAATATTAATTAAATTAGGAAGGGTATTAAGTCGTTTTATTCAGTAACATCATTAGTCATATCCTAAATAGGTACAGTATATTAGAATAACGGTGTGTATAGGGTGCCAAAACAAATCCATCCATAGTTTGTGGAAGACAGCAGGAGTTGATGGAACAGGATAACAATGGTAGCAGGAGCGTCTCTTGTCGGACTTGAAGACGTGGTGCGGATTCCATCCAGGCCCACCACTTTCGCTTCCATCTATTTGTTGTACTGCTTTGGCCTCAGCGCAAGGCGGCCTGATGTTTCTTAGGAAACAGGTGCCAGTTGTGATAAATTGCGGCCGGGGGAACCTTATTTAAATAGAAAATTCCCTCCAATGGTGGCTAATGCAGAATCGTCCCCATGATGCTAGCGGAAAGCTATGTTTTGCCGTAAATATTCAGTTGAACGAATATCGCCGTAAACGTCTGCTAGAAGTTGAACAATTTCACGAGAGTGTTCTTTGCCTTCTTCACACCATGGCCCTCAGGTTTCAACAGAAAATGCAACACAGATGCAATCTCGGGTAATGTGGTATTTATGCTATTTCAGGGTCACAGCTGACTCTGCAGCTATAATTGGGAACAAGAATTTCAATTAAGTATAGACCAAAGGATATTATTACGACGATGTATATATCTACATATACAAGGTAAGGTTTCCGCCTTCAGGTAACAAACCTTTGACCCCACCAAGCCCATATCAGTTCTCTATGTGACGGGCCTAAAGGAATCCAGAGACACAGCGAACCAATGAAGGATGTGAAATGAAAGAGTGACTCGGATACCGCCTGTATGAAAGCCCTTCGCCATAATTCGTACATAAGGAAACGCTACAACAATAGAACGTAATTAGGCCTGCTAGAGGAAGAGGTGAAGAATTCGTTACTTCAGTTGTTAAACTGAACCTCAGCTAGGACACTTACACGAGGGTTTTCATTAGCGACATGGAGACAAATACAAAACGTTTTTCGTCTTTATTTTCACGCTTTTATTGCATAACATTTTAGTTGTACGCCTAAATGCAACGAGGCATTAACTTATCGGTACTCCAGTAACACAGATCTACAAATAAAAAAGATGTGTGAGCAGTTTTACATTTGAAAGGTGATTCTTAATATTTCAGTACCGCTGATTTAAAACATTACTTGCGTTTTCCTCCATCGCATCAGGTTCTTTTATAAGTCAAAAATGAAGTATTCACTGTTTTATTTGAAAAATATATATACTCAGCACATGTACAAGAGCTACAAATGAATTTTTGAGGATTTGTAACGGCGAATATCGCATTTACATTCATTTTATAAACAGAGGTCAATAAAATCTGGTTCATTTGATATCGAATGTTTGTCTCTTGGATTCTCTCTTGTGTGTTTCCCTGGAATCCCTACACATCATCCATCAGTAATCTACAATCATTGAAGAATTCTATCGTCCTTGGTATCTGCTCTCCATTTCTCGAACATCCTGATGGAACCTCTCCCCCTGTTCCTCACTGATTGTCAGGAAAGACGTCCAAATTTGAAACCAGAAAGTATAATTTGACACTCGTGTTACATCCTAAAGTTCTGTAGCTTGTTGTTTACAACTGTAACGTAGTAAGGATATTCATTGTTTCCTAAAAAGTTGTCTATAACTTCTTTAAATGCATTTAAAGCATTTTCCCCTTCAGAAGTGTAGCGTTTTTCTCTTCGTCAGTGGTGAAGTGGGTTTATTACCTGTGAGAATATCGTTGTTGTTGTGTCCGGTCCAGCAGAGTCGTCACAGTTGTAGGGTTCAGGTTGAATCTCAGGCTCGACCTCGACTATGAAAAGTAATTGTGGGTAATGTCCAAGGATACGGGATGCAGGTATATGGTGCACCAAAGGAAACACACGATAATTCACTTTCAATGATGCTGTCAGAATCATTATGACACTTGCAAGTTTATTATGCCGCACTAATGAACATTCTCTTTACTAATCTGCCATTGTTTTGATTTTTACTTCCCCGACATACTTGTGTTCTTAACTAGGTTCTCGCGCGCCGATTTGTGATCTCTCACTTGACTTTTTTTCAACGCCAGAAATAATCATATACTTAATACTTCACTTGTTTAACTGCTTATAGATTATAATACTTTCCTATGTCTTATTATTTTCTACCATTGATATAGACTGTGAGGAATTAAAATCTCGACTCACGAAACGTGACTGTTACATGATTTCTGAGCGCCTCGGGACTCGACTTGTTATGCACAGATATAACTTCCAACTCAACTGAAAACCCTGGACTTACTGACTAATTCATTCCCCCACTAATCTTTATATTGCTAGCAACACACCTTCGTGATTTCTGCCCGTCGCCAACCTTTATGATCTTCCCATTGGTTATTTTCCTTTCTGCTATTTTTGTTGTGATTTCTCATTGGTTACTTCAAACATTTTGTATGTATAACTGCCTTTTAAAAGACGTTGTGTATCCCCAACGGCTCGCCGAAACTCCTAACTGTACACAATAGACAATTCGTTACCCACGCCACCGCGTTTGAAATATAACAATGACAGGAACGGTCTCTCAACTTTATTTTCTGCGGAAAATCTTACAAGTAACACTGTATGATTACGGGCTCATTTATTACTCAATATGTACAAGGTTTATAACATAGTGGTAGTTTTATACGGGCTTTCTAATGATGCTACTTTCAATTATATAATTCCAAAACTGTGGAATTTGGATAATTTTTATTTCAGTTAATGTCTGATAATATATTTATGAGTGATATTTAACTATTTATTTTCTGACCATCAGAATTATCGCCTCAAAATGCCCCTTATGGGAAATCAAATTGACCACGTGTAAAATTTATGTCTTACATAACTTGCCCTAATAACACTAACACTAATACATAATTATACATAAATGTATATAAATATGCCTTTATTACTCTTAATACTAATACAAAAGAATCATAGCAAATTTACATACAATTTTCTGCTTTAATGCACCATCGATAATCTGTGGTTCCATTTGCTACTTGTTTCACCCCTGCCTAAACTTCCTAATTGTGATACTCGGCAAGGTGATTGTCCACCTCTGTTTACCATTGTTTGTGCGACCCTACATAACTTATGGTCAGCTGGTTTCACTCAACACTACTGGGTCCAACTGTTTCCCTCACACTCTTTTGTTTGGGGTATTTAACCTTTTGGGGGGGACCTGTTCGCCAGTATACAATTTTTATAGCAATATTTTCCTTGAAGCTAATACAATACATTTATGTTACACCCTGTTACACATATATAATGCAATGCATCAATCTACTCTTTGATTAAGCTGCCTATAACTTGATTTGTCTGATACAGTCATGCAGAGAGATTCCCTAATACACATTATGTTACGGGTTACATTTATTTACATTTTGCTGCTTTTTGTTGGAAACTTAGTCCGAATTATCTTTTGTTTTGTATGATTTTAAGAATTTTAGAAGATACCGCCCGAAAATTCTATTCTTCTTGTCACAAAGCAGCTAAAAGCTGTGTGCGCCAAATCGTTTTGTTATCCTATAGGGGCCGATGTAACGTAACTCCATTCTGAAGTACGTTTTATTGATTTGATCTGAAAGTCGGTGATTTCTCACGAGAACTTGCTCGTCTATATTTGGCAACCATTTCCTCCTGTGTCGCTTGGCCTTCGCCTTCCTTAGTTCGATCCCTCTTCGGGTTCTTGAGATTGCTTTTTGACACTTTTCTATCAGGGTGGTATCGGCGCTTACGACGATAGTTGCTGGCAAACCGAATATGATGTCTTTCGGGTTCTCTCCCGTCATGAGTATGTGTGGCTCGTACTTAATGACTGGATGGATGGAGTTGTTAATTATGGATTCGATTAAAGGGCAGTAAGCGACCCACGAAGAATGTTCCTCAAAGCAGACTATTCTTAGAAACGTCGTCGGGTCCCTGATAGTTCTCTCGGCTCTGTTTCCTGCTGCAAAATAATTTGTACAATAGTAGATTTTTATATTTTGTCGGTGAATTCTTTATTGAACAATTTTTCTTGTTAATGCTCGCGTTATCAGATAGCAACGCTTTGATATGACCGTACTTGGGTATGTAGTCTTGTGGAACTTTGTTTAGACATGACTTTGAATTGAGTTTCTTCATGGGATATATTTTACAAAAACGGCTAAACACATCGACTAATACCAATATATATCTGTAGCCAAATTTTCCCATCGGTAACTCGCCGTGGCCGTCCACACACACCAACACGTTCGGCCGCTCACTTTCTATGGCTTGCGGTTATAAGTCGAATTTCGTGTTTAGAGACTTTACGCGCTGGCAAAGGTTGCAAGCAGCAACAAATTTCCTGACCTTTCTAGCCAGATGCTTTATGTAGAACGTACGCGCTATGTTAAGGGCTGTTCGCTCAGTTCCAGCATAAATGAGTGACAGGTGGAAGGTTTCAATTACATCCGCTTCTAATGTCTTCGGAATTATGGGTTTCCAAATCCGGTCTTCTCGGCCGTCCAATTTATATAGTATGCGTTCTCTCTTTCCTATCTTACCCTGCGTCTGATCGTCAATGTCTGGTGCTGTAAGAAGTAACACTTTCAATTCGTCGTCTTCATTCTGAAATGCATTAATTTACCACAAATTTTTCACCAACGTTTTATTCATTGAGAGGTCTAATTTCATAAGAGCTACCTAGCGAAATTCTTTATTATTGTTCTCGGGTACTGATCCAGGAAATCAGGAAAGGAGATCACTAAATATGTTTAGTGCTCCGGGAATGTGCTTGATTTCAATATCATGTGCGGTAATTTCCTGCACATACCTTGATATTTTGCTGCTAGTTAACTTGATTTGCTTTATAAAAGACAGGCTGTGGTGGCCGGTGTATACTATGATCTTCCTATACAGGATGTAATGTCGAAATATTCTTAATGCAAAGAGCAGTGCGGCGATTTTCAACAAAGTGTTGCACTGGTTGCGTTCTGTTGGCACTAATAATCTGCTTGCCGTCGCAAGTACGCGAGAGTTTCCGTCATAGATCTGGGTTAATACTGCTCCAGAACCATTGGTACTGCTGTCGGTGTAGACATGGAAGTCGTGGTCGTCACGCGGCCTTTCCAGGAGTACGGTGCTGGCGAATAATGCTCTTAATCGCCAGGCTTCTTCTTCGTGTTCTGTCCAGCACAATTTGTTCCTTTGCATAGTAACGCTCGAAGTGGTGCAGCTTCTTTCGCAAAGTTTATCAAAAACTTGGGTTGGTATTGTATCAGGCCGAAAATTCTCCTAAGCTGTTTTACATTCTTGGGGCTTGGAATTTTCAGTAAACTTTCGATCTTCTCTGGATCTGGCTTGATCCCTTTATCAGATAAGATATTCCCTAGAAAGTTTACCTCCCGCATGACAAATTGAGACATTTAAAGTGTACTGTCATGCCGCTGTCTGCGAACTTCTTTAAAATGTAGTCCAAATGTTGTAAGTGCGCTTCAAACGTCTCACTGTAGATAAAAAATCGTCCACATATTGGCACGTATAGCTTCTAATACTATCTCCGAAAATTGCATTGGTAGCCCTTAATAGTGCCGCTCCAGAGTTTTTCATCCCAAGGCTGTCCTAGAAAAACGTAATAATTTCCCATTAAATAAGAACGAGGTGTAGTCTTTCACTTCCTCTGCTAATGGTATTTGCCAATATGACGACACGAGGTCGATTTGGAGAAAAAATTGCCCCGATTTACCCTATTGAGCAAATCATCAATGGCTTGCGGGCGAAAATGGTCAGGCAGTGTGTGTTTATTCACTCTCCTCGCATCTATTGTCAGCCTTAAGCTTTGATCTTTTTTAAAACCCAACTTAGAGGACTCACGAAGGGTGCATTTGAATTTTCTATAATGTCTTGATTAATCAGTTTTTCAATTACTCGTTCAGCTTCCGCCTGTAAAGACATAGGGAGGTTCCGAGATTTATGGGTAAAAGGCTGAAAATTTCGTACCTGAAACTCTGGGTATACATATTGCATTTTCCCGGCACTTCTGAAAATGCATACCGGTTTCCCTCTAACACGCGTTTTATACTGTCCCTTTCGAGTGATGTTACCCCCGTGGTGTGAGAGACCTTTTCTTGAAACATATCTCCCGTTATCTGTGTCCCACCAGCAGTAAACACGTCCGTTCCTCTTTTGTATTCAGCACCGTTTACAGGCTCATTAGCCAGCTCATTTATCGGCCCGTTTTCATCTTCGACGATATGATTACGACGATTTGATTTCAGTTAATGTCTTATAATATAATAATGGGTGATATTTAACTATTTATTTTCTGGCCTTCAGAATTATCGCCTCAGAAGCCACAATAGCTTCAAATATCCTGTCTTTAAATAGAGTTCTGTTTTGCGAATCCACAAAGATTCCTTCTTTCACTTTTGATTCAGAAAGAGCGGAAAATTTGCCCTGAGATATTTGAAACAATCGCCATCTTTATTAAGTGCTTTTACGAATTGTTTCATTACACTAAGTTTTATATGAAGAGGTGGTGAAAGTATTTTATTAGGTTCCACTAGGCTACCCGTTATTATGTTCTTACTACCTGGCGTTAAACTTTTTCTTTTGGGCCATTGTCTTTGTTTCCAATGTTTGTCTCTTGCCCTACTATCCCATTCGCATAAATATCATAGGAATTTACTGAATCTCAGCTGTTGGCCTAATATCAAACAGATCGCTTTCAAATCTCCACACATTAGCCACTGATGTTCAGCATATTTAATTCTCTCCAAAAATACTTAAAACGTTCATAATTCTCCTTCAGCTGCACTGAGTGCGCTACTGGAGCTGAAGAAAGAGCATTCCCATTGTGAAATAGCACACCCTTAAGACTACTTCTACTGGAATCAATAAACAACCTCCATTCTTGAGGATCATATAATACAACCCAGTTTCTTTATTAAGTCTGGAACGTTATTACAGTAAACTAGAGTTTCTTTTTCGCTGAAGTATTGAAAGAAATCCTTTTCTGTGTTCCTGTAGAAAGCCCTGATGTATCGCCTGCAAGTAAGTTTTTTCCTGTAGTCTGGAACCTAACACCTCAGCTGCATCTTTAGGAAGATTTAAATCCCTTGCAATATCACTTATCTTGGCTTTTGATAATGGTTGTGACGCATTTGATGTTTCAGGAGCGAACTCCTCGGACAGAGTTGAATCTGGTGAATCACTGTTACTCTCTGTATCTGAAATAAGTTCACTACTCTCTGTAGATTGCTTGGTTATAGGAATACCAGGGCTATGGACCACTGGTCTCATAGCAGATGGAAAATTTGGGTATACAATTCCTGTTATGTTCTTTGCATTAAAACCCTCCACATTGCATGTACAAAAGTAAGAGTCATTACTGTGATTGTGAGGTTCACGCCACACCATTGTGACACTGACATTTGACACATCTGAGTTGTTCCTTGCTGTCGCTTCAGGTGACTCAGAGTCCCGGGGTCGATTGTTGGATGGCAGGGGTTAGGAACTTGTTCTGGTAGAGCTGAGGTTCTGGTTTTCAGGGGTGGTGACACTGCCTTGAAAATATGAATAATGCTGCCGGCGAAGATTTAGATATTATTCCTTTATTTTGTCACGAAATTCCTATCTGGTCGTCCCGCCACATTCGTTTTCAAAACCACTGTTATTATTGTCATTACTTTCGAAGTCGCTACTTATATGTTCCTCCGACTAGCCCTCGAATTGCCTAGATTTCACAACTTCATTTTCACACTTCAAACTTTCTGATTATTTTCTTCTTATTTTGTCCTCGTGGTTAGTTTGTACCGGAATGTGTCTCGGCGTTTCTTTTCCTTTTTCACGCCTTTCGTCGAACTTATAATTTCCCCCCACCTGTCTTGTTTCGTTCTGTTTTAAGTTCAAACGTATCATGTGATGTATACGCGATCTTTGATTGGCTATCATTTTTGTTTCATGATTTTATTATTGGCTACCCCCACTTGACAACTTTCCCGTCTGCTTCTTACAACTTATTTTGAGTTTAAAATCTTCCCACCAATGTTCTTAGATCATAGATAAGACACGTATACTTTCTGACCCTGCTAAGCTTTGAAACCATTGTAAACTACACGTCCGAGCCAAAGTACAAAAGCGAAACTTCCGGTAGACTTCTTGTCGCCGGTAGCAGGTAGATATATCTGCTTTCGTTTCGAGGAAAACAAAACCTGTTTTTCTGCCTTTTCAACAAAACCCATTCCTATTATGAATTTACAGAGCGTGCGTCTTTTTATTTTATAAATTGATTCCCTTTATATCCCTTATCTCTTTTCGGCATGCTTTTTGTCGTTATGTTTGATTTCAGTCGTTTATTATTATTATTATTATTATTATTATTATTATTATTATTATTATTATTATTATTATTATTACTATTTTCCCCCCGGGTCTCGATAACCGACTTTAATTGGCATTCCAAAACATAGTGATTGTTTCTTCCTCTTTGTCCAATTTCACAAGTCTTCAACACAAACATTGAACACATTATGAGCAGCCCAAGACCTGGCTTGATCTCCTATTTCAATTCCAAAGTAAGCTTTATAGGATTTTCTTACAAATGAGATTATGTTTCTTTTTGTGCTCCTTCTCAATAAAATTGTCGCAAATATAAAAAAAATAATTTTGATTATATACGCACCTTCTTTCCATTATGCTGTACTGAGTTACACATGATATGGTAACAAAATGGTATTATTTAAATGCCAATTTCTTGCTTTGTGCAACAGCTATTAAGCCCTGTAACAAATGAATTCTCAATACAAATTGGTGTAAGAAACTTAGAATGTTATGCCACCTGCCATAAAGTAGTGAACTATTTCCTTTTAGTAGCTTTATTCAAATAGAAAGCATTGTTGTATTAGTGTAATGGTTCATCATCACATAAAAATATACAAATAAATAAAAATGGAAGATATGAATTTTGAAAGAAATGGTATGTGATTCAACAATCTAGACTTCATTTTTGGAATGAGAACACGGGAATTACTATAAAAAGACCTGAATATCTAAAACAGCACAATCACTGTTGACCTGTGTAATCATAACATTCGGTCTACAATGTTAACCTTCTGCAATTCAGCCTTATTTTGGGGAGGTAAAGTAACATGCCAATTCAGTTCTTACAATTATGGTCTAGAAATAGAGCTGTTCACATTGACAGAAGGTTAGTCTAGGTTTGCCATTGATAGCATAAACAACTACTCTACATTTTGGGCCAGTTTTAATCATATCAGTATACATATGAAAGTAAACGACGGTAAAGGAATACGGGGAAAGGAAATCCCATCTTTACGTGCTTTCGGCAAGTGCTGGGTAACAATTTGCATGCTTAGCTATAACGAGGACCAAGGAATATTAAGCAGAGTTGAAACATTTTTTAGCTGGATAAAAATTTGATAAATTACCATATCCGCAGAGGATAAACTTCAAGTTAAATGAAAGAACTTCCAATACGTAATAAAGCAGGTACTAGTTGTAGAGTTTCTGCTCTTGTGACATATATTTAAAGTTGCTAAGCATTAGGATTGGGATTCAACAAAGCATTATTCATTGAGTTTGCGTTATCTTAGTTGCGCTATATTGCACTTGTGTATCAGAGGCTGCTGTTGGAATTTGGAGTTGTTGATGCCACAAGGCAAGGTCCGCGCATAACTTCGGCCGATTCACAAAGATAATGTTTAAAGAGTAACATTATTAATCCTAAGCAAAATAAGGTAACCAATTTCAGCTTTCGTATCTTGCACCACAAATATTTCTGTATATTTGCGGACTCGTGAAATAAATGTCATAAAATCCCGCTCTGAGGTTTGGACTACTTAACAATATTTCACTACATAACAGGAGCGTAATGGTGGAGGGAAGAAAAAAATTGCAATACTAAAATATGAAAATCTAGTACTTCACGTGGTAAATATACAGCTGTTTGTCATAAGTGTTGAAGTATACCTCCTAACATTGTCAAAAAAGATCACTAAAGGTTACGAGAATGGTAAACTGTGTCCGTTAAATCTTCACAAATAAGCATAAGGAAGTCCAAAAGATCTAACGCTTGTTGTGCGTATTAACTACAAGATGCATATATTTAATCAAATTTTGCACTGGATGATCAATCCTTAGTGACTGAAGTTGAAAATGCGTCTGGATTTACGGTAGAGTTTACGCTACATTATGCTGACACAACGGAATCATACATTCTAGAGAAGTCGAGCCTGAATCATCTTTAACCGGCCGGGCTAAAGCTGAATATTTTTGTGGTAAAGCCACATGATCCGCTTTAAGTATCTTCAACGTTTCCATTTCAGAAATTGAGAACGACGTGTTGTAAAAACTCCATCCGACCCATGTAATGTGAATCACGTGCTCGCAAACGTCGCCGAGTTGCACGTGAAGGCGGTAAACCTTGTTCCGAAAGAACAGCAATCTAGTATGAGTGTTGCTATTTCACTCTCGGAAAATTATGAAATACCAGTTGCAAATTGTAGACTATCTTTCTACTTTTTAAGTAACACTGGCGCAGTAAATGTCGTGTCCACACGCAACCGACGTAATTTTAAATCAAAGAGTAATTTATCTTTACAAAGTAATTCCAGCGTTTTGAAAAGAGCTTAAACAAGATATACGCAAACTCAAGTCGGCAATACTGCACGTAGGAAAACGAGTTATAACCGGACAAGTGCAGGAGACACAAGGCTTAAAACAACTCACTATAGGGGTAGGTGGAACAAAAATGTGGAGAAATAAGCTCCCAAGCAAAGAAAGCAGCAAATACACACACGAGAATTATTGAAAGCTTCTGTACGGGTATGCTCGTTAAAGAGAACATTTGTAATATGGTAGAAAAGGAGAAAGGATTCCACGCCTATCTGCTACCATTTTGTAGCAGTCAAAGTTAAAGGTTACCGTTTATATTATCCTCTGTTACCATTTGGTGCCACAAAAAGATAAGAAATATTCAAGTATTAGATACGCTGTTTAAGTGCTGGGCACATTTACTCGAAATACTTCCTACAGCGAAGTGAGAGGTCGTGAACGTTTTAACATACTTACAAATAAACAAAGATATTTGACCAGGAGTCAAAGAAATATCTGCAAGAAACAAATAAGTTTTACATTTCTTGCATCTATAGGAATTTACTGTATTCTCTTTAACAAATAAATTAACCTTACAAAACCGGATATTCTTCTTTAAATATCTTATTTAGATTTAGGGCCAGAAACATCTATTTCCGGTAAAATCTCGGTGTTGAAATTTTTGTGTGTAATGCAAGTTCTATTTCACCTACTAGAGAATTTAAAAATTGCAGGTTGCAGAGAATAGCATTTCCTAGTTTTACCATGAATAGCAAAAGCTCCAATAAAATCTTTAACGTTTACCCATTTCTAACATTTTAGCACAGTAACCAGTACCGACGATGTACAACACGCATGGTCTATGACCATTGTTACGTGTTTTTCTTGTGGCCTCTTTTCACTAGCACCCTCGTAACAATTATTGGGGAAACGTTAAGGAGTGGATCGAAGGTGAAAACAAACGTGTACAAAATATAAGTCAATTTTGGGTTAATAAGAACAATTTTTTACTCAAGAAACGCCATTAATATAATGGTAGTAAACAACATATTGTCGATCAATATCAAAGTAAATCGTGCAAAAAGCAATGGAATAAATGACATATTTCTTACGAGAAAAATACACCACATCACAATTAACATTTTCATATAATATTCCCTTAAAATGGGTAATCTTTCCCCTGTAAAACCGTCAAGCTAAAATAACGCTTTTCTCAATTTGATCACATGTTAACCTACTTCTGTTATCAATTGGAATAAACGTAATTTTAGTGTACTTCAAAAACACTATCAGTAAACACAAAGTAAAGGAACTACTATAGTAAATGGGATCAACGGCCATCAGTTACTTGCATTAACGTTCTCGGAACGACTTAAGGTTTTGTAATACTTTAAAACTCTCTTCAACGAGTACAAGGTATATCAGCTACTAAGGCAAATGGGAACTTCGCCCATCATTTGCCTATACTCTTATAGAACGTATCTTCAATGGATACTAAATTAATAAGCTATCTACTAAAGCAAATGGAAATCCAGCCCATCATTTACAAATATTCGGTCCAAAATTGCGTTCAGTAAATGCAAAGTAAAACAGCTACCAACTTTAGCCAATGGTACCACCACCCTTCAATTACATGCTTTAACTAAGCCTAAGCAAAATGTGCTTCCATTAACATAACAAACATTTTCACAGTACTCGCGGCCGTGACTTCAAAATTAAAAACCTAACCCTTTCACAGCTCCTATCTCTCTCTGTACACAATTCTCTGAAAGTCTTTCTTTCAGCGACAATTCAATCTGGGTAATAGGAAGCTTACCTTTGGGATTTCCACCCTAAACATTACAATGGTTGAGAGGCAAAAGCCCAAAATAATCCTGCTTCCTCATCAATGATACATTTAACTTGGGATTTACTTGAACTTTACATTTCTTTTTTTAAAACAGTAAAGCCTTTTTTATATTGTCACGGCTATACCAAAACCATTACGAACTTCTAACCTCATGGCTCAGCCGGACAAAGGGGACGCAAGAACTAACACCACTCACTTAGCTGTGTAATGTCGAGGACAGGGAAATATAATAAGTAGGCATATTGAAAAGGATTAAACTTACCAATAACACAGTTTATTACTAAGGTTCTCTAAGTACCTCTAACCTCCACGATACTTATGCAGCCATGTCTCGCCACGAGGTCGACGAAGGCCGAGCACACTCGCATATTTCTCTGACTGTAAACAAACCCACTAGCGAAGAGACGACAAGAGAAGAGGCCGAACCACATTAACTCAACCCTTTTTATATCACAATATCCCCACCCCAACTTCCTGTTAAAACTCCAATCTACTGGAGCGTTCCAAAACATCCCATTAACTAACTAATCAGTAGGAACAACATTTGAGTCAAGCCTTCCAGTATACAAACATAATCAGGTGTACCACACTAGTTCTTAAGAAGGCTTGACTCAATGCGGGGCCTACCAACCTGACGTGTGCTCCGCCACATCATGTTTAAGATAATTCATACCTTCTGAACAGTTTTGTTTAAAGAATTTAGCAGAACTTTCCCCTGATAATTTAACTTGAACAGTTTGTATTGAAGTTCGAAGCTGATCTAGCCTAAGTCATGACAAGGAGGTCCCTGAGCAAATCTCTTCCGGTTTTTTATGCCAAATATGGAATGGGAGGCTCAGAACCACACAACTTAAAAAGCATCCATAAGCACCAAAACTCAATTCGTCAACATCACGTTAAATAATTTCTCCACAGACAATTACGTTTTACCAGAGGTAGTGAATTGATGGATAATAATTTGTACAGCATGTAGATTTGGTTAGCATAATATAACAGTCGCGTACTACATCGTAGACTTTTGTGGCGTTTCCTTAGAACGATGGCTTTTTTGAAAACAACTTGTCCCATTGGACTCTCGTCGGCTCCTGGTAAACTTCCTTGCGTTCTGGCGAGCTATTCTGCGGTGCATGTCGTCTAGTACTCTTCTTAATCAACTTTGGATGACCGGCTTTATAGCGGTGATGAATTGAGGGCAGAGAAGGGTGGTCCATCAGCCAAGTGACCCGCTTGTTGCAATTGCCATGCTGGATGATAAAGCCTCGCTGTATTGGAGGAGTTCTTTGCAACACTGAATAGGTGACGCAGCCATGTTGGACGTATACTTTGCTACAGTGATGGTGACTCCGTCATATATGGATAACATTTATTAGCCATCCCTTCATTAACCACTAGAGATTCACCTTTGGAAATTGAAAGACGTGAAATCTTTTTCCCAGATGTCTCTGGTGGAGTACATACTTCCACAGTGAGCCATCAGCGAAGGCATACAACCGGCTTCCACTCCTACTCATCTTAATTTCGGCAATCCAAATAGTAGGTCTAATATGGTGTTTCAAACGCATTTTTATATCAGAAATTTTTAATTAATATGTTAATTAATACCCCAAACCTTACATTACAGAGAACACCCATGTGTCATAAATATTGTATTATTTGTCGAACAAAAGGTGACAGCTGACATTGTCAGGTGTTGTACCCCCTCCTCCTGCTTGCTGTTTTGAGGATATGAGTGCAGTTAATCTTGTTTTGTTGTCCCCTGAATATTCTATTCAATTTTGTGTGGTATTTCTTATATTGAAGGTGGGGTATGTTTACGTTGCCACGAGTCCTGTGAGGTTTGTATCCCATTTACAATATCATTATGAGGGTTCTGGCGCACGTGTGTGTTAATTAATACCGCATTCAAATTTTCCTAGCGTTTACTCAAAGTCAGGGTCCAACTGTGCAATTCCGCAAGCCCCTGTCCAGAGAACACCTGTGTCATAAGTGTTGTACTGTTTGTCGAACAAAAGAATGCTTTTGACATTGCCATATGTTACACTGTCCTCCCATCTGTAGTGTTTGTTGAACAATGGGTTCCTTCCTTCGACTTGCCTTCTTTGTTATCCTCTTCGACAAAAGGGAGACTGTATTGCATAAACTGCAATACCTGCATAATGTTTTTTACGAACAATGGATTCCTTCCGCCGAACACTTTTCTTTGTTATTCTCTCTGAAAAATGGAGATGTCATTCTATTCACAACTTTATCCATTGTCATTACCCAAGCCTCTCGGAACAAGAGAGATGATATTCTATTCACAGCCGTATCAATTGTCATTACACAAATCGCTTATATTCCCCTTTCACATTTGTATTCAATTGTCTGTTTGGCAATAGACGACTCCACAATGCGTGCATTCAATTCTCTGTTTTGCAGCGGCCGACTCCACATATGCGTCCTTTTCTTTGCACATTCGACCGGATTCTTCCATGCAGATACGAGTTTGCCTCCCACCACCTGTCATTACCCGGGCACGTACATGTGCAATGAATCGTACTGGGTACCCACCCCTTTCTCTACTTTTCCTCCCGTTGGCCTGACTCTTCCCACCACATGTCTCCTTCCCCTCCCTAATCTACATTCCCCCAATAAAAACATATGTGCACCGCGATGTACGCACACTTGTCTTTCTATCCCATTCTCTGTTTGGAATCAGGTTCTCCGAAATAGCGCAAACAAAGAAAAGCTTTGTCGTGCGTTCCCCGCTGTAGTACATTCCCCCCTTATACTTTTACACCGCTGCATTGCATGACCCTACTGCCTTTCTCACGATAAACACGCTTCCCCTCCATCACCTCTAGAAAATTCACTCCTCTCCTCGCTGCTATTATAAGTGACGTAATGAACCAGTTTTGATGCTTGCGTATATAAGAGAGTCGTTCTCCTTCTGCACGCAATATTAGTGGATGTGTAATGTGTGTTAATGCAGCTGTCGGATGGAAAATTTATGGAGCGAATGCGGTGAAATGTTATACCCTTATACTCATCATCATAAGAGGTCGTATAACGGCATCATGAATTCCATAGTGTGTAATATGCCTTCATTCCACCACCAGATGTCTTCTCGCGTCATATGCATGGACAACTGTCCCGTCTACAAGAAACTTGTGCTGTAAGTACAGACTTTCTCTACTTTCAGTCATTAGGTTATTTTGTAAAACCAGGCCACCAGTGCTGTGGAAAATAGGATGGTTCATTGAATTTCTTCTTCTTTCTCAGGGATAATGATTTAGACGATTAGGGAAGCGTTGATCTGGATGAGATGTTATCAATGCTTCAAGCCACGACTCCCTGTGCCTCACGGAGTACTGTAAAGCATATACCCTTACAGTCCTATGTGAGAAGCCCGAGGTGCACGATCAGTTGACGTCATACTTCCCGTACAATGAGAGCTGCAGTGTATACCAGTTTAGGCAGAGGAATGCAAAGTAAGTAACAGTGTAAAATTAATGGCATATGCTATACAATTTCTACATTCGTATCATTTTATAAGCAGCCTTTTAAATCATTAACAATTAATTGGTGTATTCAATACAGTAGTACATTGGCATTTTTGATAGACTTTTACTATTGTATATCAGTATCTGAATACATTTGTACTATTTTACATAGATATCTCTATATGGCTAGCACTGGAAAAAATAATTATATTTTTACGGAATTCAAATAACAACGCCTGCACCTAAACACGAGTTACTTTTAGCAACTAGAGAACCTGGAGATACAGTGGAATACCCTCTTGCATCATTCCTGGAGGCTACTAATGCCATTGGCGACTGGCAGAAGAGGTCCAATTCACAGACAAAGGGGCCTCTAATACCGCCGACTCTAGATCATTCCCCTAAGAAACAGGCAGAGCACAGGAAAGCATTAATGTGAGTATTTGACTATTTTGAAATGTAATAATAATAGTGATAAAAAACTAATACTCGTTGCGTATTCATTTTTTACTGTCACACAACATAAGTATTTGTCTTTCAGGTTGCCAATTTTTGCAGGTTTTCTAAGACTTTCTGTTTGTAATATTTGAGGTGCAGAAAGAAGAAGAATAACGTCTTTGCGGGTTTACAAAGGGAGCTAAAGCTACTGAGAATAGAATAACCAGAATGGATACCCCTAAAAACATGCAGGATAGAAGCGCGCTCCGAGACGTCTGCATCTCGAGAAGCCATAGCATTAACATCGGCCCCGTTTATGACATTCGATCAGTGCTTGTGACAAAAACAGACAGTTTTTGTATACCTGACAATGCGCGAGAGGGAGATAATTTTCGAGAGTCTACCAATATTAAAATCATTCCTCAAATCAGTAAAGTGCCCTTGAGTTGATTATAGTGAAGATGTTGTCTTTCTTTATAATGTCATAGCTTATATGCATTTATGTGGTAATAACATGTGCGAATAATAATTTTTAAATAACGGTGTAACAAACTTAAATAGTGATGTAATTTGTCGGCTCAAAATACTTGACTATATACACAGGCATCTAGGTAGCCTTGGTGTTGTAAGTCAAATGACACATGTAGGAAGGAAGAGCTGGAGGAGGAAAGTGATTGAATTGTGTGATAAGAAAAAGTAATCAAAGAGTGAATTTATTCTGAAATTACTTTTATTGATCATAAAAATCCTCACATTGTATTATATTTCCAAGATGAAGAAAAATTAAAGTAACGGATGCACCACATCAATCAGAGGTTGTATGTAAATACTTATCGTGAATTATGAGGGAATACAATGAGGTTTGTGCAGGAATATTTGCACCAGCTTTAATTTGGAGTCTACTGTTGATGGCCCCCTTTACACCTGCTCGGGATAATGTGAGCGGTTTATAACAAATATAGGTTCGTATTTAAGAAAATCCTTTCTTTTCAATAATGCGTAACTCTCTTTTCACAATATCAGCTGTCAAACTTTGAATGCATTTCATAGAATGAAGCAAATATCGAGTTTACAAAGTCCAAGTTCATGTGGTATGGATAACATTCACTGTTGAGATAAAGCCTCAAATTAATTATGTTGCAATGATAAAACAGGGAGCAGTCTTTAAATGTACCACTTGATATTGAAGTCTGAGCACCCAGAATGGCAAATCCTGGCTTCTCCATTTTCTACGTGGTTGCGGCATTCCATGTGAATCATTTAGTTTGCAACAGACCTGGTTGAGTATGCAGATCCACCGTCCTAAAGGCGAGAAATGGCGGATTGTCCGACTTGACAATCTTGAGGTTTTCCAACTTTTCACCATCAGAAACGCAAATCACAGGCATTCTCCACTCGATTCGCCCAAGATAGCAGTAGCATTCTCTTCCCGCTGAGGTGCCAGAATTCTGTTTTTAGAATCCTTGGATCGAATCAGCACTAATTCCAACTTGCTATTGATAATGCGGTCATTTTGATCGTAGAAAAATTCCAGAAGTATCGACAGCGGTACTATAGCGTTGAAGGCTCCATTTGCTGCATGCATAATGTCCACGTCTTCTCCAGGGTAGCGCCATGCAGCATTCAGCAGTCGTGAAGATTCCATGGGGTTTAGAGCGGCATAGTTGCGCAGGGTTCATGCGATCCCGGGGTTCCTGGTTCTGTCAATTGTCGACCCTTTCATGTCCAGTCGGATCTCCTCAAACATGAATGCATTAGCGTTATTGGTAAGCTTTGTAGTGGTAGTTGCACCATTAGGTTTCGAAATAGTTCCCTCGTTGTACAGATAAGGTAAAGTATATAAATCTTCAGCCTGGCAAGGGATTCTAATCTCATTATTAGCATCCAGAGTTTGGTATAAGCACATGCTCCGCTTCTTTAATGATCTTCTCCTCAAATCTGGGTAACTCGGTAACATTGAAGATATCCATTACTATAGGGTTCTGAAGCCCAATGCCAGAAGGAACTTGCAATTGCTCAATGTTAACACTCTGAGTATCAAAGTCTTTCGTGTCAAATGGTAGGCTATATGCGTTGAATCACGTCATTATTATATCCTTGAGCGCGCCGGTTTCTTCTAACGTCTATTGCGACGGATGTGAAATCTTATACTTACATGTTTGTTTCTAAAGTTGATGATATCGCCGTTCTGGTTCACTACATTAAGACTAATTTGCTGTATAATGTTGGTGTCTATGATGGGTAGGTTAACTGGACCTGAGAATTATGATATCCTGACGGAACAGAAGGATCGAGTGCCCACTTTTACTGTCTATGAAAGAGCCACTTGCAATAGTGCACTCGTTTCGAATGATACTCACCCTAAATATGTTGACAGTGTATCAGATTCAGTCAGACGATTAGCCTGGATAACGTTTTGTTACTGAAATTTAAAAGTCATTCTATAGAGTGCTGTTTGGAAAAATCAACACTCAAGGATATTTAATTTCAGCCTTCATACTATTATTATTATTTAGCCGTTTAAAGAAGATATTCTCATTCTTTTCTAGCTTATATCTGATGTATTCATTAATATCTGCGATCTCGTAGGTTCCATAGGATATACCGATGACCGTAAGTTCATCACTGTAAATAAACTGGAATTGATTCTTGCTCTGATTAACACCAGGGATAGAATAGAAACTTTCACGATTCAATAGACGAACCTTTTAATGTTCTTTAGAATCTAACTGTAAAGGAGGATATAGTTGTGTAGTAAGAACAGATTCGTTGCCGTTGACTGCAGTAGTGTAACTGTAACTCTGAAACCTTCTGCTATTAAACATCACCTTAAAATATCGGGGGTATTTTATAGCGGTTACGGGGACTTCGAGCCCCCAAACATATCTAAACAAAATGCAGTGTCGTCATGCTTCTTTATGGCAACCCAGTGCGTACCTTCACTTTCTGAAGTGTGAGATTGGCGATAACTTTCTCTGTGAAATGAGGTGTTGAAGCTAACTGGTCGATCATGTATACACCGCTAAAGTGAGGAATCTTTAAACGTTGAGCATACAAGGAGAGATCCGTATATATCAAGGGTTTTTCCAGGACAAATATAGCTCTCTTCCCGGGTTTTTTGAGTTGCCATTCTTGCTTTGCCGACTCTTCCTTCGATGTTCCTCTTCTCATTGTTCTTTATTAGAAGATCCTCTCCTTTTGCTTAAATCTTCTTATGTATAATCAGTTCTGCAAACAGCTTATCTGTAGGCTTATTCTTGTTTACAGCTGAGGCAATTTGTACAGATCCTCCGGTAGTTGCACCAAGGGATGCAATAATCAGTATCAGGGGTAGAAATCCATCGTGTTTATTCTTTCTGGATCCTGCACCAAGAACCACCTTCCCCTTCATAATTGTTCTTACCAGCCTCACTGCCAGCTTTTCACCTAATGTAGCATCAGACGATTGCAGTCTTTTCCACGCCTCCTCTGCCAAAACATTGTCGGCTATGTTTCGTAAAGCAGTGTCCTTATGTTCGGCGTAGGCAATGTCGTGAAGTTTGCACGCTTGGTCGGGTTGATTCCATGGTCTCTTCTCTTCAATACTTTTTGAGCTTCGTTTCGGGCACGTGATATCTGCAATCAGGTAAATGCGCTTCAAATGACCTCAGATTAATGAGGGAATTAATAAACCCGGAACCTCTAGCGATCTTAACCCTTTGAGCTCTCAAGGAATACTAGTTGGATTTATCATCACTTTGTTCTATTTTGCTTTACCTATCCGTTCTTTAAGATAGACTTTGGATATATCATTAGGCATTGCTAGGATGGAGCTTGTGAAGGAAGATTGCTCGCTACCTATTCACGTGATAGCCTTTGAAAGCGACTTTAGACGCGATCGCGACGGAGAACTCATTCCTGCTAATGTTAGAGCACTCATTCTGGGCAGGTCAAACGCTGGAAAAACAAATGTATTACTCCACGAGAATGGATTAAGTTTTGAAAACTTGCACATTTATTCAAAATTGCTGTCAGCCAAAGTATCAATATATTGTTAAGTAGCTTGAGAACATTGCGGTATAGCGGCGAATAGTCATTCAGACGGAGATGGCGTTCTACCTCCATTAGATGTTAAAGAAAATTTAATCTTCATACTCGATGATGTCATCACAGAAAAGCAAGATAATATCGCCTCCATTTACAGAACGGGTGGACGTCGAAATGTAGATTTTATTTATCTAACACAATTTTATGTCAAAGTACCTAAACGATAATGCGAACATGATTATACTCTTCAGAGAAGACAATTTGAACTTGAAGCATATATATGAAGATTACGTAAACACAGATATGTCGTATAGAGAATCTAAAGATTTGTGCAAAGGTGTTTGGAGAGTTCGAAGGTAGGAAGACCCTTTATGGTGATAGTTCCCGAATTTTCAGTGAATGAGCTTCGATATAGGAGCGGGATTTATGTATATATTCAAGGAGATTATAAATAAATTGCTTAATCTTAGCTCACAGTGAGTATTGATAATTTTGGATCACATAGGACTCCGGCAATTAAAACCACACTACATTAATTCGTCCTAAACAGAAATGGAAAAGGAAACTACCAATTCAGGAAAAAGAGGCTGTGATTGTCCAGGAACCTGGGGAGGACGATGATGCAAGCACTAAGCGCTACGTGAATACGCTTACGTTTTCTATTGAAAATCGAATGCAGGAATTCGCCGAAAAGACGAGATATCACGGCATGGGCGAACTTCAAACTACGCTTAGAGAGCACATCCAGAAATCGCTATATATACAACTTGATGCTCTAATAGAATATTTGAATAAAAATACTCTTAGAAGCGATGTTGAAAACAATACAATCCTTGACACAATAAGAATGAAAATAGTACTATCACCTCAAGAATCACGATCTGCCGAATAAAAAACATCTGTTGGAACTTACAAATACAACAACGCCTCCGCTCCATTCATACGGTAACGTTTGATTTAAAAAAAGAAGAATAAGAATGGTAGCGGATCCTATCCTTGACAACCATGCAGCAACAGAGAGGCTTGTTAAAGTTCTGGTGGGAAGGAAACAAAATTAAATATTGCAAGGTTTAAACAGCAGGCTTGGCTTCATATGTACCAATGATACTGAAACACTGGGAAAGTACATGGAGACTATGATGAACCGGTAGAAATAAATGGATAAGCATCTGACAACCACTATGTGAATACACTTAAATCACAGCTGAATGCCATAAATGCATTAGTAGAGAAAATGAGAAGGGAGAACAATTATATTGCGGACAAAGCCTTTCAGAGAAATTTTACAGAGGTACATATTAATATCAGGACTAGAATATATAAAACAAAGTGTGAATGGAGAGATAATTTCCTGCTATATGAGTCGCTAATACCGTCTGTTGTAAGACACGATACATTATTTGGCTGGTTAGAGCCTTGCCTGCAACAATTGCAAATGGCGATAAACTAAGCTTCACTGCTCCGGGAAATCGTGAAAATTATGGACATTTTATAAATATATAGCTCAAAATCTCCTATTAACTGAGGACATCTAAATATATAGGGTGTATATTGACGTGAAAGTCTAATTTCAGCATAATTTCAAGACGGACAGTGAGAGCATACGACTTATAGAATATGTGGCCAAGCACACAAGAGTTATAAGAGAAATGTAACGTACTCTAAGAGGTCAACAATTTGAAACCCGGAGAGTGATGAAAGAGACTATTCGGCCTGTAACATAGTCTCTTCAAGATATGCTGGAAATACAGAAAAATAATACTACAGTACGGATGAAGCACAGAAAGACGAAAAAGATAAGAGGTCCTCAAGCTGTCATAATAAAACTCTAAAAATAACAGGAATGAAATAGATATGTAATATGGGATAAAATACGACGATGGAAACCACATGCCAGATAACAAAACCACTGATTTCATCGATAATAAAGTCCGAGTTCGCGACGAAACGTATGAGTCCACACCTGGATTGAAGCAACTCACCTTTCTGCGATCATCTTTCTGTTTTGCGGTGTAATTCCATAACTTCTGTTTTTCATAGTTTAGATTATCAAAGCGTTACTCGTTTGACTTTATGAATTCATAGATATTGCTTGAAGTTCCCAAAATGAATCCGTATCCAAATAATTCAAAGTTAAATTATTTACTATAGGTATCTTGTAATGGAAGCTGAATATGAGGTGTTTTTAAATGTCCAGGATGGCTTGTCTATACAGATGTACATTTCCTCTGTGGCAAGCTCTAACCCTACATGATTTTCTGTAAACAAAATGCTGTGCGCGTATGTTGGTCGCGCAGACAAATTCTTGCATTGCTTCCAACTTTTAACGATACGCCAGATATTATATTTACGTACAATTGTAATGAACTTTCTATATAGAGTTGTTCACTTTCTTCCATAAATTCTGACGGAATCTGGAAGTTTCCCCTGCAGGTCTCTCTATATTTAACTGAATGTGGGTTTTCAGCCATTCTGACTGAGCATATGGTACCGCTCTTTTGATCTTGTTTAGCTTCATGCCTAAATCAATGCACTGCTGGATGTTTCTGTTGTGCAAGGTGTCCTCTTTCTTCTCGAGTGTTGCCAGCAATTTCTTTTATGGCCTTCTGGTGGGATTTCACTTTTCGGGAAGGGAGGAAGGTCATTCTGCCCATCAACATATCCAGTGCTGAAATCAGGGAAACAATGCAGAAGTTTGTTGTTCTAATTTGCTCGTCTGTAAGCCATCTTAAGTCCCTATGTGGCATAATTTTGGCCACCATATAAATTGTTGATGTCCAGATAGGATAAGTATAGTGTTTTTATTGTGACCATGTACAGGAAGGTATTCGTTGTTGGCTTTTGCATGCCTCTTCTTTGATCCGGTGCACATACCGCCCCTGACTGCGCAATCGAAGAACTTGAGCATTTCTTCATCATGAATGTGATCCAACTTGAACTTGGTCATCTTAGCATGGTGTGGAATGCAAGCAATGTCAGAGTATAGTTCCAGCAGGGATCCAAATTATACATCTCCAGAGTGAGTTCCTTAAATTTCTCGAATAAACCGGCCAATAAGAGCGTATCCGCATTCAGGTACAAGCGGCTTTATTCGCCCATATTTCTAATTTTGAAGGTATTCCAGATTTGACGGCGTGATTGTACCCTTCATCTGATATGGAATCGAATTGATTTATTGAAGGTAGTGATGTTTCTTGTAGTCTTGAACGCGAGTCAACATAGCTGTAGGGGAATGTCCCCTTAGACGCCACTAAATGCTGAAGTTCAGGATCGGGATACTAAGGGTTGGTGATCTTGAACTAGTCACTGCTCAGCATGCTGACTAAGCTAGATAGATTATCGTCCAAGAACTTAAAGCTTTCTAGAAACCCGAAAAAAGATACTCTTGTACTATTTGCATAATGTAATATATTCCTCAGAAGTATTTTGAACACAGAAATAGGATCATGATCATATGCCAGATATCGCATCAGGAAATGGCTGTCATAATTCCTAAGGCAATGAAGAAAGACGGATATAATATCAGGTATCCGCCTATTTAAATTGTATACACTATGAGCAGCTCCAGAAATACGCTAGTCACATGGCAGCGATCGCGGACCTTTAAGTCGTCTACCTCAACTACTTACATATGTGGCATCGGTGATCATTATCGAAATCAGTCACCTCCGGGGCAGTCAAGGTCATTTCTCCATTGCAGCGATATTGGTCAATGACCATATCGGCTATAAATCGAAGCTCAATGAAGAATTATTTGATTGCATCAGGACCCCTAAATAGCTTAAATCTCGACAATGAGCCGTCATGGCGACATAGACGTTTAACAGATATTGAGACACCTCATGATGCTGGATAGCCCTAGTCCAGCTGTGCTTAGCCGACGGCTCGCAAGACTGAACTCTGGCTAACACGCTCTCAATAGCGGCATATATAACAAAATTTACAGGAGTTCCCTTCGAGTAGGATGACAACATAATCACTTCACCCTGATTGGTCATTTTGAGCACCTGGTACTGAATGTACTTCAACTGATTCCTTATAAAAGCATCTTCATTATTGAAGCACTTCAGGCAGGGCTCGCATACTCAGTGTTTCCCATGATGTTTGCTGAACTGCGATCTTGTGAGCCTTGAAATATCGTTAATCAGGCACTAGTGAGATCCTCCATCTTGTTCAATTAGTAGTAAATGTACAATGCAGTCTTTCCCGCTGCTGGTTTGATATAACGGTATAACTGAGCTCTCCTTTTCTATTCCAAATACTGAAATTGACACTCCTGGGATTTTCTGTTCCAAGTCTGGAATATGATGTCTACAGGAAAGTCTATACAATTATAATTGTAGGTACGAATAACTCATCTGCAGGGTATTTGCTCGACCGATGACCGTTGGACTTCACGGGATACTTAGCAGCGACCAAACACCTAGCAAAACAGTATTTATCATTGTTTTTTATATTTAATACAGCTCTCTTATTCCTGATTGCGATGGGTAGCTCTATGTATTGCGATGCATTCAAGGTATCATAGAAGCTGGTTCCAAGAACAAGATCCCGGACTGAGAGCTAAGATTTTCAGCTTGCACTTTCTTCGAAATTCGAGACGTTTTCTAGAATTTTTTCGACTATAGAGATGAAAATGGCATCAATATTACTTGACTAAAGACACAGCTTTGTCTTGCTATTGAAGAAGATGGCTTCCGCATGCTGCTTTTTAGAAGATTGCCTGGGATATGCAATTTCAGCCGAAATGTTTACTTTAAAGCCTAAAGAGCTTCTCCTGAGTGCAGAAACCACCTCTCTTAACGCAAGTGTCCTTACACTCCTCCAGATATTCCCGGGATCAACTATCTCTAGAATGTATTGCATACGGCTATTGAAAATCTGTCCTTAGAATGCCGATTCAACAACCATATACTCTAGCAGAGTATGCCTAACCTTTAATCTTTTGGTGTAGTTGCTGGAGGCGACGATGTCAGTGAGGAGGTGGTGGTGGCAGCAACGGCGGTTGTGTTGTCATGATAACTTGCACGCCCGACGCCTGATAGCCCTGCAATTGACGATGTGATGGCTGAGCAATGGAAGGTTCTGGACGGGTGAGGGGGTTCATTCCTTGACTGTGTTCGTCTTCTTCAGCTTCGCGACGTCTCTTGGACCCCCGGAGCGAGGGCTGGTTTGTGCTGCTTTCATCCTCAGTCTGCGTGTTCATATCCAGTGTCATAGGCTTTAAAGTAATATAAACATATGTAGAATTAATGAGCATTCAAGTTATGCATAAAATAAATACAAGGGCTGATCAACAAAGACTGAGACTGATTTTTTCCTGTAGCTTCCGTGATAGTTTCGTATCTGTAACATAAATATATGAAAAGAGCGAATTTTTATGTGTAATGTGGGTAGGCAGCAGTACTCTCGTATTGGTAGGTTGATAGTAATGCTCTATTTTGTAGACCGTACGTGCAGTTCCCTTACCAGGCAATCAGGTGCTACGTCTCTTTGCTGACGGAGGGGATGCGTTTTTTAAATCGATTATCACCGGTGATGAGTCATGGCTTCATCATTATGATCCTGAAGGAAAACAAGCCAGCACAGTATGGAAATCGCCACGTTCTCCAACACCAAAAAAGGCAAAAGTTGTTCCATCTGCAGGGAAAGTCATGGTGATCACATTTTTGACTGTAATGCAATAATTTACCAGCATGCAATTCCCCCTCACACTACTGTTACAGCAGCATACTACACGTCAGTATTGGCTACACTGAGGAAGCACATTGCAAAGAAATGACCAGAGCTTTCACGGACTGGGTGGCGACTTCATCATGACAATGCAGGCCTCACGTCGCAAATCAAGTCATGCAGTTTCTGGCTCGATTCAACATTACCTGTGTACCACATCCACATTATAGCCCCGATTTTGCACCCTGTGACTCTTTTTATTCCCATCACTATAGGTAAAGCTTCGGAGTATTCGATTTCGGAACTCTGAACCAATACTCAAGAAAAGTGAGGCGATTCTCAAGGACCTGACAAAGAATAGTCTGCAGCATGTGTTCAAGGACTGGCAGAGACGATATAAAAAGTGCATTGAAGTAGGAGTGGACTACTTTGAAAAAGATCATGTAAACATTGAATTGGAGTAATAAACATCTGTGAAAAAAATCAGTCTCAGTCTTTGTTGATCAGCCCTCGTATAATGGAAATCTCCAATGTAAAAAATATACCTTCGTTTCACAACTGAAAAAATTGAATTAAAACTATAGATTAATGCATCATTAAACGTTTCCTTCATGACAGCGAAAAACAGCTGAATTACGTAAAGACCCAATATTAATTTCGCGAACAAGCTGCAAGAACACGGTTCTATATGCACATTTCGGGCATTCACAAGCCCGCTCAACTGCGATGTTAAGCCAGGCATCCTTCACGGTCATCGGGGTTGCGCTCTCAATCCGGGAGGAGGTGGAAACAGGCAATTTTGCAAAACGATGGGTGTCGGTAAGTTATGCTCACCATCGTCGTCAACTTCCTCAAACGTAGATGAGCCCGATTCTGGAGCTGGAACAACGAATTAGACCTTAAGTTACATTCTAAAAGTTAAAAAATGTAAACGAATGCAGCCTATTTTTAAAATAATAATTTGATAATATGCTGAAGTAAACAAACCTTTCTTTTTTGCTTACCATGAAATTCTGATATGTTTTCCTTCAAAAGCGGTTCAAGATAATGAATAGCTAGACTTACCATTCTCATCGCTAAATAACTACAATTAGCGCAGCCTGTATTCACAGTTAACACAGTCTCAAAACCCCTCAGCAGCGATATCCATGCCGGTGTCCGGTGCAGTAGCTGGAACATCCTCAAACCCAGGAGGCGGGATATAATGCAATCGTCCATCGATAAGATTGGTGACGGAGGGCTGCTACTATCAACGCTGGGGTGCCGTTCCCCGGTGTGATTTCATTGGATGCCAGTGATGACTCCGACGCGAGGGGTGCTGGTGTCCTGTAGCCTGCTGCGCTGTGCTCAGCTGCTGGTTCTCTACGTCTATATTTTGCAAGGCTAAGGCGTCAGCCTCAACCTCTAGAGAGTACTGCTCGGGAGGATCTGCCCTTTCACATATTTGTTAGAAAAAAGCAATATTTAATTTTAATCCTGTAAAACGGTTGTTTTTCTATCAATGTAAACAGTTTTTAGACTGCAGATATCTTGTAGAAATCGCTGATGCTGATATAGATTTCATTTGATACACTTAAGCATAGCACCTCGAAATCACTTGGTTAAGTAACTCGTATCACTATGACGTAATGGCGGGCTAGGTACTTGTACATAAGCATTTATAGTCTAAGAAGTTCGATTAGCGCTTGCGCAGATCTTTGCTAGCTTTTTAATGTGATTAGCTGATCCTTTTAACCAATAGAGGTAGAGATTATATCAAGCCACATCCAATGTCCTTGACGCATGCGTAGCTGCGGCGAAAAAGTAACTATTGTTATTAAAGTGCATGCATTCTAGATTTGAATAGAACCCTATGAAATCGGAAGCATTTATAAAAAAATACATCCATTTTTAAAGAAAAGACGAAATTTCAAAGCATAATTTTTGTGAACACAATGAATGTTTGTTGATGAAAAAGATGGTGTGCAGTCAAACCGGTGCAAAGCAGAGAGTTGCATACTGATGGGGAAGGGAGGGGCCGGTGCAAAACAGAGAAGTGAATACAGGTGGGGAAGGGGAACAAAAGGTGTTTTGGGTGATGACAACGGATACAGGTGTGAATAGAATAGCATCTCTCTTTGTCTGAAAGACTTGGGAAATGACAAAGGATACAGGTGTGGATAGAATCACATCTCCATTTGTCAGAGAGAATAACAAAGAAGGGAAGTCGGAGGAAGGAATACATTGTTCACCAAAACATTACGCAGATATCGCAGAGAATAAAACCCATTCTCTCTTTTGTATTAGATGATAACAAAGAAGGCGATTCGAAGGTAGGAAGCCATTGTTCAACAAACAGTACAGATGGGGGAACATGGAGATGTCATTTACATTCTTTTGTTCTACAAACAATACAACATTTATGACACACAGGTGTTCTCTGAAAGCAGGGGGTGGCGGGATTGCACAGTTGGATCCCGTCTTTGGGTAAACGCTAGGAAAAGTGGAATGAGTATTAGTTAACACACACAAGTGCGCTAGAACCCTTATTATAGTATTTTAAATGGGATACGAACCCTCACCTGACTCATGAGAACGCAATCATTCCTCCACATTCAATATAAGATGTACCACACAAAATTGAATAGACTATTCAGGGGACAACAAAATCAGATTAATTACAGACATATCTTCAAAATAGCAAGCAAGCAGATGGGGTACAACACCTGCCAGTGTCAGCTATAACCTTTTGTTCGACAAACAATACAAAATTAATGACACACAGGTGTTCTCTAGAATGTAAGGCGTGGGAGTATTATTTAACATATTAATTACAAATTACTGCATATATAAGTGCACTTTAACCGTACTTATCTCTACTCCTGATCACGTACTGGTTTCATTTTCTCCACCATAGCGCAGACTTCAATATGTATTAATCGAGCAGACGTCCTTTTTCCGACGTTCCTCTACATTGGATAAACCTAATCCAGTATAAGGAAATACCTGATAGGTCTACACAAATTAAAGAATAACAAAAAATACAATGAAGCAAGTGTTTAGCTTCATTTAATCGACATTCAACATCTTCTATCGAATTGGATAAGTCAAGTTGTGTGGTCCAAAATTGACCCACATGACAATTGCAGGTCTTGAAACAGCTGCTGGAGCTGCTGTTGATAGGTTTGACGTGTCTAACACATTCGCCACTACTTTCGCTCAAGTGTCTAACTAGATAACTATTTGACCCGTTTTACCCAGTTAAGACTCAGGTGGCATCTCGAGGTTTGCCGTTTCCTTCTGGAGATCTTGAAGATTATTGTCTCCCTTTTAGTATGGCGGAGTTAGAGCATGCTTTTTTATCTTTGCGATAACAGCACCGGGACCAATAGATATCCACGTAAAAATATTGCAACAGCTTTCTCCTGAAGGGAAGGCTTTCCTGCTTGAGGTCTATAATTACATTTGGTTTGACGTCAGTTTCCCAGGAAAGCGACGAAAAGCCACCGTCATGCCCATACAAATAACCATTTTGAAGGTTGGAAGGGGCATTTATCTTCCTTTGACCTACCGTCCCATTTCCCTCACGAACTGCGTGTGCGAGTCGAGCACATGACCAATGGACGGCTCGTACAACCTACTGTCCTATACCTAGTGCGATTTTCGACGACGCCGTTCAACAATGGACCATCTTGTGGCATTATTGTCACAGTTCATGAACGGATTCATGTGGAATTGTCAAACCGTTGGGACACTTCTTGACATTGGGTAAGCTCATGATACGCTTTGAAGAGCAGCTTCCCTCCACACATGGAATATACGTTCACGCTTACCACTGATTATGCAGGAGTTTATGAATCTCCGTGTTTTCCGAGTAAAGATTGGCTCCATTTTTTCGAATCTTTTTGTTCAGCAGAACTGATTGCCAGGATTGGTACTAAGCGGCACAGTATTTGCTATGGCAATTAATTTGATTTCGAAATATGTTCCTCCGGGCGTATCGTCATGTTTATGCGTAGACGACTTAGCCATCTATTATACTTCTCAGTGTACGCCGTTTTTAAAATCCCGTTTAAACAGCCATCAACAAATGAGTTCTAAAAACGGCTTTCGTTTCTGAATTGAGAAGTAAAGCTGCATTAACTTCTGCTACCGTAAGACACTATTACCACCTTCGCTCCGAATCGTCCAGATTCACTGCCATTTGCGGATTCAATGAAATTCCTGGGGTTGGCCTTGGATAGGAAACCTTTATAGTATTCGCATATGGCACAATTTAATGTGCGATGTGATCGTTCTCTTGCGGGATTAAATGACAAACTTGAGGACCGGATCTGACAGTTAAGCCGTATCACCCAATAATCCAATCCAAAATACACTATGGGTGTATAATAATCAGGAGGTTAATCACAGTTCATAATCGGGGCATTCAAGTGGACATCGCTGTTTTTCAACTAGCCCAGATATGACACTTTACATGAAACCGAGAACTTCCTCTGTAATATCGGCGTGATATCCTGTTAGGAAATTGTAGCTGTGGGCTCATGCATGTACCTATACATCCAATGTTTGCTTCTTTCTTCAACGCCGAGTTAGACCAACGTTATAGGAACGCTTGCATTAATCCAAGTCCTGCAGGTGTTCGTTTCGGGAGTTTATTAGTAAGAGTGATTTTAAATATGAGCCATGTTTCCTATGGGGGAAAGAGTGTATCCCCTTGTTACGTGCAACATCTCACGTAGACCTTGGAATGGTGGCATACAGGAGGTCGATGATGTCTACGTTTAGTAACTGCACTTGTTTTTTAAAATTGCTGCCGGGTTACAACGACCGAGTTTTTATCTACACCGACGGATCTAAGTGCTTCAACGTGTTAAATGGTACTATGTTCATAGAACCGAACCCCTTACATTCGGTTTTCATCATAGCACTTCCATTTATAAAGGAGAGTTTACGCCCTTTACGGAGTCATTCTGTATGTACGCCGTCAAAAATTGGGAGACTGTCTCGTTCTGATTGACTCTCTTAATGTACTCCAGAGGCTTCGCGAGTTGTACAATCACCATTCCATTCTTGAAAGAAATCTGGATGCCCTCCGTTTTCTATACGCTTCTAGCGTTAACGTGCAGTGTGCTTGAATACCTGGTCACATTGACCTGCGTGGGAATGAAGTTACGTGTTTGGCACTTAAGTCGGCGACCCTAGAAGCCAGTGTTGCAAATTCACGTGTAACGTCGCAAGGCGTTAACTTGTTGTGGAAGAGCTGTCTTATCGTCCTGGAGCGAGGAATGGTTAGCTCTCCGCAGATATAAGCTTAGCGTAGTGAAGCACATTCCGATAAATTGGGCAACTTCCTCTCGTGTATCTCGCCATGAGGAGGTGATTTTGCCTCCGCTGCATATTGGCCAGTGCAATTTTATGCACAGTGATCTTTTTAAAGGTGACCGTATTCCTATTTTACCCCTTTATAGCGAAAGTCTGTCGGTCCGTCACGGGTTGCTGGAGTGTATCTCTAGCACTCTTCGGGGCAACCCAACTGGCAACGCCGTTCAGGCTTGCAGATGTCTTAGCGTACGATGTGTGCGCGATTGAAAAGTTTTTAACTTTATATAAAAAATTAACCCTCAAATGAGGATTTAGTGACATTGATATCTAGCTTTTCGCACTTTTCGAGTTAGTTTTTTATGTTCACCTTTACCTCTGCGGTATTCTTTGACTTTGACATCATTGTTTATCTGTGGAATTTGCCGTGATTTTTATATTTATCGTTATTTGTTGTATTTGCCATGATTTTTGTATTGAACTTTATCTCTGGCGTTTGGCATGACCTATTTTTTGTAAACACGTTAATGATATTGCAGTTGAGGTCCCTTAATTAAAAATCTCGTACATATTGCCCTCATTAGTAACCGACGTTTAAACTTATAATACTTAACGACTGATTTACTTACAGGTCTAAACAAGGTTTTCGAGATTAGAATCTTAAAAGTGAGACGAGGCCGGGTATGTTGCCACTAACGTGCCTTTGATTTATTTCAAGTATGTGAGTTGCCACAATGCACACGCAGACGCGATGTTATAAACTCATAGCCCCACAGCATAAGTTGCGGTCCATTTTAATAGAAATTTGGTAATGAGGGTCTATAAAGTTGTTCGTGCCTCGATGTTGAAAACTGTACCTCTTAGAAGAAGAAGGACTGATGGTATATACGATATACAAACCATATGCCGTTTTATCACGTCTAGGTTTGATTCTAATGTAATGGTCCTGTTTATTAAGAGCTCACGATTTGTTCAAATGTACCTTATACGATGGGCATTCAATTTACAGTGCAAAACATTTGTTTTATTAAAGTGCAATCATTTGATCTCAAACCCCTATTTTTAAACACAAAGGACTTAGGTCATCTTAATGGGAGGGCCTGTATGCCTGCAGGGTACCAGTCTACTAATCTATGTCAGAGCCAATGGCTTGCTGCATCACTACCTTCCCCATCATCCATATAGTGCTTCCGTGCACTAAACAGATGCAAGTCAGGAGGTACGATATCCGGGCTGTAAGGTGGATGAAGAAGAACAGTCCACTGAATCTTTCGAGTTCATCTCGGATACGCAAACTTGTGTGTGGTCTTGCGTTATCACGGAGAAGAAGCATTTCGTCTGCATTTTTGTGGTTACGAACATGACGAAGACGTTCCTCTATTTTTCGTAGAGTAACGCAATACACTTCAGAGTTGATCATTTCACCCTGAGGGAGAGCATCGAACAGAACAGAGTCCTAGAAGATCGTAACCGTGTCTGAGGGTACGGCTTTCAACTTTTTCTTCGAAGGAGAATTGGAATGGTGCCACTCCATGGATTGCCGTTTTCTGTCAGGTTCGAAATGATGAATGCATGTTTCATCGCCTGTGGCTATGGTAGACAAAAATCAGTCTCATAATGAGCATGCAAACTCAATAAATGCTCTCTGGAACGCACCACCGTATCAGAAGGCCAGTTATAGCGCTGCCACCTATTGGAAATAAATGAAACTATATGAAACAAAGCGGGAATATTCAAAGATGTCCCAAACAAAAATTCAATTTATTCAAACGAAATTCGCCGAGAAAAATAATGTGACGTATCACTTATTGAACACCCCTCGTATTTGTATTCGTTTGTATTTTCCTCGTTCAAGGAAATTTCGTTGTTTTGGGTAACATGTTTTAGAAACATTATTGTAGTGGTACGACTAAAGACCAAAATGCTTTGTAAGTATGCAATGAATGAAAAATACGAACATATTTTTGGTGAGAAAGCAACTTCCCTTTATAAAACGTAAATTATTTTGTCACAGAGGTGTAGAATTTACCAGTCTCAAAGCAAAATGTTCATTATTTAATGCCCGGGTTTATACTACGAGGTTGTACTTATGTGCTACAATATACTAAATCCTGCGGTGATTGCTGCGTTGGGCGTCGGAGTAGATTTCGACGATATTTAATTCGTTGCTCAGTCCACTTCAGTGACTTCTTTCCCTTTCACTTACGTGTCAAGTGTGTTATTTTGGTTTAGGATCGAGAGGTAGAAAGGATTGGCAAGGGTCTCTTTTCGGATGGGTTTTATGAAGAAATGCATTTATTACATATACGAAATCACTGTCTAAAAATCTCCTCTTTTTAATTTTTATTTGTTATCCTCCACAATTGTTGTTCCTTTGGATATAACTCCCGCATTTAACAAACTTTTTATGCTCGCAATCTATCACTATTTCATTCATAGACAATGAAACTCTCACAGCACGCATTATTTCATACTTAGTCAAGATACTGTATTTCCCGCTATGTTCTGCCGCTATCGTCTGAAGCTTTATAGCTGCCCTCGTCTCAAACATACTGTATTTCGCACTATGTTCTGCCGCTTTATAGCTTCCCCCGTCTCAAACATACTGTATTTCTCTCTGTTAAGCGCGATTGACACACAAAATACGCATGGCATTTTTAGAACCACTCACAATTTTTTTCAATAGCAAAGTTGTCCTCCAAGGACATGGGTCATGTCATGGTTCTTTCTGATTCCTGTCCATCTTGGCTATAAGGATGCTTAAGTAAAACTCTTTATCAGTTTATTGTACCATAACCCACGTGTTTTTGTCTTCGAGTGCTGTTGCTTAATTGAGCTCGAAAGAGCCCTTGCTATTACTTATAAATATAATATAAGATCTAATTCCCTGCGTGCTACCGCATTTCGTCTCAAACGTTAGTGTTATAATTGCTAATAGAAAGTATCGCCAATTACAACTAAATGATCGTACATATACGAAAAGGCGCAATAAAGCTAGAGAGTCAACCTTTTATCTTGTACTACCTACTGTGTAAATAGTGAGTTTTTTCTTCAAAGAAATGTAGGAAAATTTACCTTAGGTTTGCCAAAAATGGATCCAAATGACATTTCAGTCATTTTACCCTTAGTAGTATCTGTGAAAATTCAAGACCATACGTGGAAATTAAATGCGAAACTTTTGTTCTTTGATGTGTAATTTCTGTTCCTTGATGATTTTTGTTACTATGGGTTTGAAAAGGTATGCTTCAGAATGAAAAACTACTAATGCAATGGTTTTATTGGAGGATAGAAATGCAGAAATATTAACAATGAAAATTGATGATGTGTAATGACATACTTTATAGGTTTTATTTTAGACATTTGGAAATTATTTTAATAGTTGTTAACTTCTTTAGAGGACCTTTTGCCATAAACTACAAGAGAAAATAGACACTGGCTTATTCTGTGTGAACGAACCGTGCATTCCATCTCGAAGGAAAAGAGGGCAGAAGAAATGTCGACTTATCATTGTCACGACACATGGATTATTAGTAATGTTTTGTAATTATAGCACAAATTAAAAGCTTTGAAATTATGAAAGTAAAGACCTAAACATGTGAAGCACAGAGTTCAGAAATCCCGTTGACACAATGCCAAGAGTCATTCACCCATTAGGGAGATGTACGGACTTTTGCTGAATCGCGAGTGGTCATTTGTTCGAGCAGGTCACCTTCTGCTTAGTTGGCTGAGGACTCTAAAAAGCCCAGTCGATTGCTGGGTATTGCTGTAGAACTCTTTGTCTTCCTCTTAGAAGTCCACGTGGGACAAAATGTTAGTTCAACTATACCATCATGCACCGGAAACCATCTTCCGTGTTCCAGAAACCACTTCAGTTAATTCAGTACTTGTACCACTTACCTGACCATGAGAAATTCCAAATTTAATTAAATCCCTTATTAACTTCAGTGTATGTCTTTAGAGTCGCCCTGGTCATACCCGCACCTTACCCTAGAATCAGTGAACAATTTAGGTTTCCCCAGAACCTTTGCCCGTGCCTATCTCCTACCAGATAGGGGGCAGAATAGGGAGAGGGGATTGCGAGTTGCTCAAGTTTGATTTCGGATCTAATGAGCATTCCGGTCAATTTCGGTCTCAAGAGCACCCCTGTGGACGCATGGCGGTTTCGGCGTTTAGAGCTGCCCCCATAAGTAGTACTCAGAGAAGAAGGAACATCCCCACCGCTGCCAGAAGTGAAGAGGCGCGCAGGTCTCCCTCCACTTTGGGTAGTCACCACTATAAAGCAACCCTTCTTATAACCGCGACAGAATGTTCAAAGTTGGTGGCGATTCACCGGTCCTGGCGACTTAAGATACATCCTTACTATCCATAAAGGCTTTGCACTGTGATGAACATAGTAGTGTTTTGTACTCTCTCAATGGAAGGAGATGTCTTAAATTAAAACTTACAACATTTTTAAAGGATTATATAAATCCAGTTTGTACATTTTTTTCTCTTCAACACCAAAGATGGTCCATAGCGTTTAAACACTAGGTGGTGAGTTGTTTCCAAATACATTTCAGTGGAGCTTTCAGACTTGAATGAAAACGCTAGGATTTGTGTGGTACGACAACTTTCATGAAAGCTTTATTTTTAAATGACTTATGATTATCTCATATTGTGTTATCTAATACTGTGTTATCTAATAATACCATATTAGCTGTATTTCGTTCGTTCATATAAATATTTGATTATATAATATATATATATATAAATATTTGTATATATTTGATTTAACAGTGTCTTATGTTCACAGTTAGAATAACAGTAAACAGACTGCAAAATCTATCTTCTGCCCCGACCTTCTTTTAGTGGTTAGTTTCTTCTACTTCTGAGCATAAAGTTATAGTAATGTTTATAACATTTGTGTCACACACGGGGAATATTAAAAATTAGTCCAGTAGTTTCATTGATTGATCTAACAGTGCTTAAGACGTAAAGCACATTCTAGGCCTTTGCTGGTGTATATTAACTAAAGTTTAGTTTCAAAACACCGGGTAAGGTATGAGTCAGTTGGGCAACTTAATATCTTATCGGAATGCTAACATTGTAGCTCAGTTATTTAGCAGCGGCATGATGAGCCGAAGATCCGGATTTCAGATCTCGGATATGGTATTTAATGTTTCCGTCTGATTCTACGATTCCAGGTTATTAGTTTCTATTTCAAAATAGTTGTCAAAACCAATCTCAAATCTATTATTGTTAATTTGATTTTCTTGATAGTATAGTGAAGGAGGTAGTTCAAATGAAGGAGCAGTCTTGATACATAAAATAAAACCACTTGCAATCCAGTTAAAATTACGTATTCCTTTTCAGCGACAACAAAATACTTTGTAATCATTCCAAGTATGCAGAAAAAGTGAATGCGACTTGTGAGCACCACAGGTATGTGCTTAACTGTTTCAACTATGGTTTTGCGTAGGAGTTGCGAGGAAAATATTCGTTCTTAGGACCAACAACGATAAAGGATCCAAGCATGGGGAAGACTTCAGATTTATCATGCTTTCATAAAAAAGAAAAACATTTCCAACTAATTTGCATCAGAAACGTTATAGAAGTTTAAATCGCACACAGCAAAAACTGGAAAAGAAGCTGTTGCACTGAAAGTTGGAAGGCAGAGTATGGATGTAAAGAGTGTATGTACTAGCCCTGGAGGAGGGAATGTGACAAGAGGACGTTATTGGCATATCCGAGATTTATCCATTAAACTCTATTATTGGACATAGCAAGCTGCTTCTTAATGGAATTGCTCTCTACTTACATTTCCTGCTTTATTGGTATCCTTCATGATAAAATAAAAATCTTTTCTTGCAAGAAATTGGATGCATGTCACCCTTTGCTATGGTCCTGGCCAGAGACTGCCAAAGCTTTCATAACCCATAACCGGACCACATTAACCGTCAGAGAATAAATCACAGTTTAAGACAGGAACCATAAATTCACAGGCATGAGGTGCAGAGATCATATTACTTTTGTAACACAGTATTGTACGGAACTAACGTCTACACGTTACATATTGATAATTATTATTATTATTATATTTGATGCAATTAAATACCTTAACAAACTGAACTTTCATTCATATTCTCATGACACTGCAATTCACACACACACACACACATACACACATCTGTTATATGAAGTAGTTTTACTTTAATAGCAGTTCATACTCCAGTAGAAGAACGAAGCTGATTTTTCAGTACTATAATGAGACATTTATGGTTCTAATTTTCTGCTGCTTATTATAAAACGGACACAACATGTTCATCAGTCATAGCAAACATATACTATGATTTGACACGTTTCATTCTTGGAAGCTTTTCACCCATATATATTGATGAGAACACTGATAATAGTCCTCGTGCAAAGTGTTTCATACGAGGAAATATGTCATTCCGCAGACAGTTGCAGAAATCAAACAAATCAACTTCCTTGTATTTGATTTTCATTAGATCATTACACTTTACATCAATTGAAAGTCTGAGTACTTAATTTTATTTAACCGTTCGAAATGCATTAATAAATTAACCTAATACAGGCCCGTTTATATATTTTTTAAGTTTATGGGCGGGCCAAACAAAACAGTTTGTGGACCGGATTCGGCCCCCGGGACATGATATGTACAGCGAATACGAAATAAGTACGGAGCTCGTATTAATTACATGCTGTTCTTAGAACAGCATAGCAATTTTGGGCAATTTTGTTATTCAGTGCATTAAAGAAAAGGCCCACATGTGTCTGCGTCAGCTTGGCTAGTATAGCTAGCTAATCTCTAATTTTGTTTCTACTCAAGAGTTCTACATTCTATTCCAGAGGTAGGCACTTGTATGCCTAAATTCAGCCGTAAAAACTACTCCATTGCGACTAAATTCTGGGAAAATGTAATGCTCATATGAATCTCGTATACTCCCGTAAAAACCCTACTAGACGTAAGCATTGGAACGTGCCCGAGTACCGAAGCAGCGCTGTCGCTTGATAGCGTACCAGACCATTCCCCTACCTCTAGCTAGTTTCAAGTGGTAACTGTTAACGAGTGGTGTGCTCTTCAAGGTGGTGTTCTTAACGTGTCCGAAGCATAGTTGATAGATAAACGTATTAATTATCGCTACCCATTTATGTAGTAATAGTAGTCATTCATATTTTTAATCGCCTGCAGTTGGTTAAACAGTATACATATAGTTAAATGCAATGTTTTATAATCCGAACCTTTTAATAAAATGAGTACTATCGTATTTTAGACACACTTTGGTCCGATCCGTTAGAAGTCGCAATCGGCAACAGAAAGACTACTTGTATATATGTTTAAGGCCACAATTTCATGCATTATTCTCAAGGTGCCTTCTGTGTGCCTTATCTTTTGCATCCCAAATATTACGTTATTTGTCACTTAAAAGCCTTATGTATTTATAAGGATGGTGTAAGGATGTGTATTAAGTGGATGCTACCTGATTAAGTAAATTACACAGTGAAGATTTAAATCGTGTTACCATAACTTTTGACGGGCGGATATAAATAATGAAATGAAGAACTCATAGTAAAATAAAGAAATAATTCCAATAAATGATTTCGTGTGTTAAATCAATTTATGGTGTAATAAGCTTTAGTTCAAATATTTCTTCGGAAAGACGAAGGTGATTAGGAAGACAGGTTAGCGAAAGCCATTAATATCAGCCGAAGTAGCAAACGCATTAGCTTAAAGAAAACTGGTAGAGAGACTTACGTTCAGAAATTGATTTTTTGTTGTTTGTTGTAATGGATTATAAATTTTATAAGAAACATACCTCTCTATTGGCTTTTGTTATTTGTACCTTTAAAAACTCTTGTGATCCAGAGGTGCTATAATACACTGGTATGTAACAATGTGCTCACTTTATTTGTTTTTTTTTTTTTTTTTTGTTTTTTTGCTATTTCCCGTAAGTTTTATTTTTTAAATTTCAGGTACCCTTTTCTCAAAATCTATTTAACTTCAAACTTTGAAATTTTTTGTGGTTGTACAAAATGCTCAGCTGCATATAGAAAATTAAAGATTTTGATCTTAAATTACAGGTTTTGTGCGAAAAAATTTAAAACATAAAACAAATTTATAACATAAAACAAACTTATACCAAAAATTTTTGTGAATATTTTTCTTAATTAAATTAGTACCTCAAATGGACAAATAGTTAACTGGCTATTCTAAGCTACTTATAAAAACTCATGATAAAGACATTGGTTGTATTCTGAGCTTTATTTTCGGATAAAAACGTAGCTACAAATGAAAGTAAATTTGTTTGGAAATTATTTTACGATATTTAAATTTTTACAATTAGCCAACTAGCCAAATAAATCCGATACTAGTATACTTACAGAGCCTTTCTTAATAAACAGTAAAAAAGTTCTTGGTCCTAGACTGTGTAATACTAGAGAAAACCGACTTACCTTCAATTCTGAAAAGCGTAAAAATACCCAGCGATCTCTACCAGTTGTCCTTAAAGATTCTGGGAATACGGTTAGATTAAATGCATTATGTTTGCAGGTACGTAGGCTAATTCTGTAAATTAGAGAGGCAAAATAAATTGTGATAAAAGCGAAAGGGTGAGTTAGCAGCAGTCCGCCACGCACATGAGGATAGTTTGATATTGGCCAGGCAAGATGTAAGTTTAAAGGAAGAACAAAAAGTCGGCGGACTTACAAGTAATAAAGCCATGATCTCTCCGTACCGTCCTCGGTATTTGTTCGTCTGATATTTTAAGCGTCTAGTGACGCGCTTGTGTGAGTAGCGGCTATCGCGAGGTATCTTACCGGTATATATTATGGCGAATCACGGTAGGTTACGCTTTTGCGGAAACAGCTATTTTCAACCGTAACGTTGATACTGCAGGTTTTAGGAGATAATGAGTCAGTTGTCACAATTGCTAGTACTACGATTCATAATCAGTCCGTTTCTTCATTTCAAGTGGTCGGCAACTCCCTTCTATAACTCAATTAATATTAGTTCACAACTAATTTCTCAGCCAATTAAAATTTGTTATGTCCTTCACAATACATCCATGCATACCCTGCGGAAAACAGCATAGTTCAACTACTGGAGCAACAGGCAGCAGAATCAACGCAAATATTGGTGACCTTCTCTCGAGAAGGTGACAACGACATTCCTGTGTGAAACTGTCGCCCTATCGTGGCATCTCACCCTCTACTTCAAAACTGTGCCCAAAGTGGGGCTTCGAATTTAGGATCACATGCAGCAGAGACTACACTGGAAATCAAACCCAATGACGGATAGCGCGGGAAGGAAGGAAACTATCTGGAACGGCGGTAGCTCAACTTACATACAGGCAACAAGAAAGAAGAAGGAAGCGTAAGACAGCGTAAACAAGGTACTGAGTGAACATGTATTTACTTCAATGTTTATGTCAATGTCATTACTCAGTGGAAATATGTTAGGTGAAAAGAATTTAGTAGAGGCAGAGAGAAACCAATAATAGGTAAGAAATTGTACAGAATGGGGTAATAGAAATGGAAGCAAATTATGGAAATGTGCAGAATAGCTTAAAGCGGAAATAGGAAGCAGGAAACAATAAAAGACAGAGACAAAGAACAAATAATTCAGGAATGGGAGTAAATGATTTAATGACAGTGAAGGAAGGTTAAATAAGTATAATGGAGAATAATCAACAGAAATTAGAAGGAAATAAACGTAAATTAGGAGAAGAGCAAGGAAGAAATTAGGGGAAGTGCTAGGAAACAAATTACAAGTAACTAATCAGAAATTAGAAAATACGAAAATACCTCGTACTGATAGGGGTTAGAAATTGGTACACAAAGTTTGGAGGAAAATGTGGAGGGTACTCGACGGGAATTTAGGAAAAACGTTAGAAAACCAACAGCATGCACTATAAACATCAAAGTCAGAAGTGAAAACAAAGAAAATAGAGAACAGATTAGGGAGAAAATGCTAAATTCTCGAAAAGAAAATGACCTAGAAATAGAAATATGTAAAAAGAGACTTTGTACACAATACAGAAAAATAATAGAGAGTAATTAGAAATTAAGGGAGGAAGTAGCAAAGAAATTTGAAACGGAAATAGAAACAACAAACAAAGAAATGCAGCAGGCTAGGAAAAGAGCAAACAAAGAAGTGAAACAGCCTAGGCAGCAACTAGAAAGAAATTAGAAGAGTGTAGTAAATTGAAGGAGGAATTAGTAAAGAAATGGGAGACAGAAAGAGAAGTAGCTAAAAAGAATTCCAGGAAAGTAAAAATATTCACAAAAAAGGAAAAAACAATAAATGAAAGACAGGCTAGAGAATTTGAAGAGAGTTTACATTTTTTCGGGCAAGGAGCACCGTCTAATAGAAACAAAAACCGTGATAAAGCCCAGTTAAGTGAGGCAGATAGGGCCAGAATTTCTTTTGAAAGAGTCAAGATGAGGCAGAAAAACATAAGTGCAAAGCGAAAGAAATGAAAGCATAATTGGGAAACTGGAATAGTAATCACCGCAAATTTGTAAAAATTATGCTTAAGCACAAAGCAGTGAAACTGAACTATAGTGAACTTAACAAAATTAGAACCAATGCTTCGAAAAAAATGCACAAAGAAAGACAAACTGAAAACTGTATGCGATAAAGGAAAGAGGCTCCTGCAAATTTATTTAAATTCTTACAAAAAATTAACAAGATAAAGAAAATAGCATAGCAATAATTGCATAAATCATATTGTATTTAAGAAAAAGATGACGGTTACTAACTGTCGGTGAAATATGTGTATGCAATACTACGTGGATAGAAAATTTGTAAAATAGTGTATCAAAATCTAAAGAATTGCCAACAGGGGAATAAATAAATTTAAAGTTAAAATTAAATTCGGGAAAACGTGAAAATTGTTTTACTATTGAGAATAGTAAAAGAATTCAAGGGGTGTGATACCGTAATTATGCACCGACAGAAATATGTCCGAAATATATGCACCGAATGAAATAAAAATAACAGGAAAATAAACAAATAATTGCAATAAATAATTTACGCATATTAAAAGAATGTATAATATAATAAGCTTAAGCTGAAATATTTCTCCGGAAAGACCAAGATAATTAGGAAGTCAGGTTAGCGAAAGTCATTAGTATCAGGTGAAGTAGGGAAGGCATTAGCTCAAAGATTCGGGAATTCAAGTAGAGTTAAATGCAGTACCCTTGCATGCATAGGTCAATTCCGTAAATTAGAGAGGCAAAAGAAGTTCTCAGAAAAGTGAATGGCTGAATCAGTAGCAGGCAGAATCGCACATGAAGAGAGTGTAATATTGGCTCGAACAAGATGTAAACTTGGAAGGGGCAATATAAGTACGTGCACCTAAGAGTAATAAAGGCGTACAACTTTACACGAGAGAGTTACACACTCTTTCTCTCTCTCTCTCTCTCTCTCTCTCTCTCTGGTACAGTCCTCGGTACTTGCTTGTGAACATTTTAAGCACCTAGTGACGAGCTTAAGTCAGTAACGGCTATCGCGAGGGATCTTACCGGGAAACATTTTAGCGACTCACGGAGGCTATGCTTCTAGTTTCATTTATTGCTGAAACAGTTGTTTACAACTATAACTTTCAAACTGCAAAATTTAGGATGTGTAATAATTCAAGTGTTACAATTACGAATACTACAATTCATAAATAGTCTATTTCTTCATTTCAAACGGTCGCAAACTCACTTGTATAATCCAAATATCAGGTCACAATAAATTTCTCGGTCAATTTAAACTTGTGTTGTCCTTCAAAATACATCCGCGCATACACGAGGGAACATATTTATGGCCCAACTACTGTCGTAGCCGGCTGCAAAATCAACGGCAGATATTGGAGATAATGATACAACTACATTGCTGTACCAAATTCTGGCACCATCGCGCATCTCACTTTCTGTTTTAATCGCATACACATCGATGTGAGAATATGACTACATTGTATGTTTGCAATATTGATTGGTATTTACAGGCTGATCATGATAACCAATTTGTGGTTACCTTAAAGCTAAAGTGGCTGAGGAGACATCTTTAATTGCTGCCTTGATGTAGACATTTGGATGACCATAGTAAAAAGGTAGTACCTCATATGACTTACACATCTATGGACTGGTATCCTGTGATGGGGACATAACACTTACTCATATCCTTCAAAGAAACCTGCACAGCAGATTTACTGGAAGACGATCCCTGTAATAAAATTCAAATTTTATAACAAGCTGCGGCTGCTCCTGTGTTAACATACGGAATCGAAGCCTGTACACTAACTACAGGCTTCGATTCCGTATGTTAACACAGGAGCAGCCGCAGCTTGTTATAAAATTTGAATTTTATTACACTAACTAAAGGAACAAAAAAGTAGAATATCAGCTTAAAAATTAAACTTTTAAGGAATATAAAGGAATTCACAGAGGAAGATCATGCAGAATTATAGTATACGGGAAGAACTAGGAATTGTAGTATGAATAGTTGCTAAAGCAGCTTAAATGGCAGTGGAAAGAACACATTGAAGGAATTCCTGATACAAGACTCAGAAAGCAAATGACGAAATTAGGGCTTAAAGGAAGCAGATCTATGGACAGACCCAGGAAACATTGTTCGGAGGACCCTGAAGGCGGAACAGTCACTTAGTACCTATACCCTGAAGTGAAGACACTTATCTTGAAACTAAAAAGCCTTTAAGAAAACCTGAAAACCTGCGTTGGAGGTATACGATCCTCTACTGAAGAAAATTCCACTCTCACCTAATGGGATGCTTATCAGATATAAAGATATGATATCAACATACTAGATTTCAGGTAGTAGGGAGGAAACAAGGTTTTTGATTCAAGGTCTATAATCCCATATATGACATATTGTGTAATCTAAATTTGGAAACACGCCAGAAAGTAAAACAAAAATAATTTTCACACTCATCATAGAAATCCAATAGTTAATTAACTGTTGCGCCTATCTATGATTCAAGCAACTATCAGGATATATGAGCGTCTACGGTGTGCCGGAGATTCGTTCCGCAAGAAAATGTTACATCCTGAAAAGCTTAGTGAGGTTTACTGTGTTTAAACACACTTCAATTTCATTAATCCATAAAAAGATCGAAACTTAATCTTGAGCAGAAAACAGGACGCTTAATCGACTTCTTCTCCCAAGCAGACACGTAAATAACATCGAGGCTTCATATGCATACAAAACTACTTAAAGCGGATGTCAGTATATGTTTAGGAGAAAACAGCAAGAGCTTGCACCCTGAATTATAAAGAGAAAATCATAGTGCAATAGGAATACCTCAAAACTTTTGAGAAGCTCTAATGTTGGGAGGTAACCTTCGGTATAATCTAGATCCGCCACTGATGGATGTATTGTCCAGCATTCAGGCAACAACTCAATACTCAGCAGCATTGGACGTGTTTGCTCCCTAGGGAAGGCTGTCTGGGGTTCATAATGGACCGTATACCCTCCGGAGTTTACTTGCTCGGAACGGAATGTCATAGTTAATGCAGCAACATCCTTTCTTCCGATATACCGGGTACTGTATCTCCATATAGCTCACTGGTTGTATATAGTGATAGGCCAAGAAAATTTACATACAATATACGCACATTTTCCTGCATGAACTATAAGCGAAATAGTACACCTGCCCTTGACCTTAAAACAAAAGCCATTCTGTTATAAATAAAATCTGTGGTCTTTAGTATATTACACCGGTTTTACTGAACATTCTGTATTTGTTAAAGAGGTGGTTTTTGTAACTGCCGCGGTACTCAAAATACTGGCATAAATGTACTTTTTAAAAAAGCTGGGTCCTGCAAGTTCTTCAGCTGAAGAAACGTTTGGTGCCTTAGTAAAGGCTGTAGAATGATTTTTCCATTTTAAGTGCTGATTTGGCTAAGACCATTTTCAGGAGTAATCACTTTAACCACCCACTTGGTATCAGTGGATTCTTATTCGTTTCTTCTTTGTAGAAAATACTTAGTGGTCATCATTTTTAAAAACAGAAGGAATATCTCCAAACACATGCTTCTATCATAGGCATCGTTCTATGATAAATGGATACAAAAGTTGATACCTCTGTTCAAATGCCAAGAAAGTATAGATGTTAGAAATATTTTATTTTTCTTTCTGTTTTATTTTACAACACAACACATTACCTTACATGCTAATTATCTTACATATTAATATATATATATATATATATATATATATATATATATAGTCCAACGACTTTCCTTCAGTGAAATAAGGTTTGCGCAACTGTGAAAAATAAACGTTTTTCTCGGCTTCAATCTTATCATTTTATACAAATCTTCGTCCATTCAGCCAATTATTTATGTTTGCGAATAAAAGTTAATACCTGGGGACCAATTCGTAGAGTATAGTGGAAATGGGAGCACTTGGAATCGGCAACTCAGTTTTACAGCACGTGTCTGAAGTTGCATTATTGTGATGAAAGAGAATCTCCTTTTTCGCAAGATATAGACGTTTAGCCTGAATAGTATCCACCAACTAATGATGGTTCTGTCCTTCTGGATGTAGTCCATCAGCACAACAGTATCAAAATCCGGAAAATCTTAGCCGTGACTTTCCTGCAAATGAAAGGGTTTTGCTAACTTTGGTGCACTTTCACCTATTGCTACGGACTATTTAAACTGCTTCTTTGTCTTTGAGATGTATAGTGAATCCATGTTTTATTTCCTGTTATGAAACTCTGGAGAAATGTATTGGAATTGCATATAGAAAGTCTAAACCTCCTTAAGAAACGTTTATTCGAATGCGTCTTTGGTCCATTGGTAAAAAATGGGATATCCATCGAGCGGAAAGCTTTCGCATACGCCAAACACCGCGTAAAGTGCATTCAAAATGGCCAATCGAGGTCTTTGCAATATGAGCCACCTGCCGTAGCTCTGTATCAAATATTGAATACAGAATTATGAATCTTTGTCACAACCTCGTCGCTCCTAACATCGCTTTGGTACACCTTAACGGTTTGTCACCTTGATTGGATGTGCTACCACATCATGTTCCCATTTTTTATTTATTGAAAATGAAGTATTAAAACCCTTAAATGTCAAATCTAAAGTTTGTTGTATTCCTGTTGGGGACGAACCCTTTAAAACGAATTACATCACCACAACTTGTAATTCAGTGTATGCATTTTGTAGAAAATGAATACACTATTTTGTGTACATGATCATTAGAAAAAGCGACTACACTAAAGTGGCGGCACCACAAAACTGAGGCGCTAAAACTTCCTAGAGCGTCATCAAAGTTCTGATATTTAACAATTGCCATTGTAATTTGGCTATCTTCTGGACATCTCTGATTCAGAACAATTGCATTTAGAACGCACCCTCTTACATAGAATACAATGAAAACTATTTTGAGGATAATGTAATTTTTGTTTTAAAAGAAATACATAATCTCCTTTTTTAATAAACTGCTTTACCTTTCACTACTAGACTTTATACTTAGTGTTATACTATCTTATCAAGCTCTTCCTTTGTGAAAGTTTCTTTAATGCATCATTTTTACATGCTCGTATCCTTAAATGCCTTCCAATATATCCTCAATAGTCACATTTCTTGAACTTAAAGTTTTAAAGCGTTGATTTTTTTCTACGTAAATGAACTTACTTAAAGGAGTAATGCATAAAACATTTCAGAACAGACGAGCTGCTATAGCTGTAGGAGAATAATAGCAGAGTTTGTGTAAGAAAATCAAATACACTCAGTTATTAAATAATTTGGGCGACTGTGTTCTCTCAATGATACTGTAATACACAATGTTGAATATTATTTCCTCGTGTAGTTCAAGTAGAATTCTATGTGTATTTCAATGCATAGGCAAATTTCTTTCTTGTTGAACGATGCAAATCTATGCACTCTCTTCCTATTTACATTTAGCAATTCTTCTGGGTTATTTCTGTGTAGTCGTTCATAAAATGTAACCTGACTTTTCATCGAAGCACATAATAATAATTTCAAATATTTAATGGTGATTTTAAATACTGCAACGTTCAAGGTACAAATTTATTTTATAAATTTGATGTTACAGACTTATAAATAAACTGTTTTGAAACTGCACACATTTTGCAGTGAATTTTATTAGCTACTAAACCATTGAATTGTAATACGACTCAATGCACGACATTTTCCAACTGCAATGCCTTATTTTTGGATGCATTTTTAATGCCAGAACTTGCCGGTCTCGTATCGTGTCCCATTTGGCTAAATCAGTGGGACTTAAAAAATTATAGTATTCATTATTATTACGCTAAAGAATAAGCAACCTATTAAAATGGATGTTATCCATAGACATGTTAGACAATTATTTCTTCATAGAAGTCACAGATGGATTTTAAGTAGTGTGTTCCGCATTAACAAATTTCTACACGGAATTGCCTCAAGAAGTTGCTCGAAGATACTTCTGAGTACTGTTTCGGATGTCTAATGCAAAGTTTTCTTCAGATTCTATTACTTTCTCTACTACGTATAATAAGTAGAGGAAATATTGCATTACTCCCAAAAATTCGATACCCATATTTAACTCAATAAACATGTTTTGAGGCGCCCTGAATTCAAATAACGCGTTTTTGGAAACACCCGTGTATATATGTGTGAACAGCATAACCTAAAGACTGTAAGTCGGATAAATACCCAATTTCGTATTTTAGTTTAGCATCTTCCAATAATGCCACACGAAAAGTTTCAAGAAAATCCCTTCACCATCTTCTACCCTTTACATGGAACATTTTCCGAAAGTTCTATTTTCTAAATAATGCCGCTAACGATTTTGATTATAATATCACTGAAGTATTACAGACAAAATGTGTACATTGAATTTTCTGGGAACAATCTGGCAAGTCCTCTTTCAAAAGGAATTCTGTATAATCTTGTATAACTTGCAGACGTTAAGCACTAGACGAAAACGTACCATACACACAAACACAAACAAAAGAAATGCAGATCTCTTTAAAGCACACAGTTTACTTAAAATAAGTGCTTTTGTGGCATAAGTTGTTTGTGTGATTTTCGTTATTAAAGGTTCCAATTGTTCAATACTTGTCATTCTTTTAAAGTGCCATCGATTTTCAGTTGTTTCTTGTGATGTGATGGAAACAGTATGAAATTTTAAGACCAGCATATAGTGTCCGATTCTTAAACATTTGGCTATCGCAGTGCTCTCTGAATTTATAACGAATGTGTAGTGTAGCTATTTTTGGAAGGTTTATTTGGATTAAATGTAATAGATAGAAATTAAGCGTTAATAAGAATAATTTCTACACCCACTAATAAAGATAGAGGGTAGAGAAGGTCACGTGAATGCATCGCATCTTCTATTTAAGCTTATAGTTTCGTCATCATACTTCATATCAATAATAGGCACAAGCCTGTTCATGTCATTTTTCAGAATCGGCCACCACATCTACTATCCTTTCGGATTACTGCCTGCGGTTGGGACCCACAGCCCAACCAAACATTAAACTCCGTATTTCTAACTTAAGCTGAAAAAATAATGGTGATTGCTGAAAAATTGACTAAATAATAATGATGGTTTTGCTAATTACACTATGTGTATTAAATATGATCGGTTCGCTTTCTCATTATTTTACAATAGTGTTATTGTATGTAACATTGTTTTCCAATTTTGTATATGTTTTTATAATGTATAAGTCCCTAAGTAATATAAATTGAGTAAGCTGTATTTCGATAGTTTCGTTTGTTTCTGTGCAAAGATACACATTTTCGCACCCATTTTAATTATTTTTCCTGCAAATTATGTATCAGCCTTAGTTCTTTTCTTCACAGAACTTACCTAAATCAATTTATTTTCATACATTACCTTAGTTTGTAGCAATTCCATACATATGGTCTTTTAATTAATACATTCCCTACCTTTTCACCTGATTTTTCGAGAGAAATCTTGGTGATTCGCAATGCCTTAGTTTGCGTTAGTTATGTTTTATATAGAAACAATACCTTTTCCAGGATAACCTGTATTGACCTGATAAAATACGTCTCCTTCCCTCTTACACTCCAACTTCCCCTACCACTCTTAATCTCTTCCTTCCATTGTTCCCAAACTTCCTCTTTTTCTCCCTTTGCACAGATCTCATGTTTCTTTTCAAAACTGGTAGTAACATTTATGTTTATGTAGTGCTTATAAAAATTAAAACTTAAATAGAACTATAGAAAATTCTGTACTTCCTTATCCTTACAACTCAACCGAATCTATGACGAATAACTTAAATGAATAAGACAACATTGATGGAAAGGTGATATAATTTTTCGGCTTATCGAATTTTTTTAAGTAACTACCATGGACATTGTTCTTACACAGCTTTCTTTTTCAATAATGTTTTTCCATCCCGCGCGGTACACGTACACACAGGTACATTTTTAAAAAATATATTTTTGGCTTCAAATACACGTCAATCTAGGGAATATATTCGAAATTGAAAATTATTCCTAATGTTTTTTACAGTTTTATTATCATGTATATATTTCAGGCGCATAAAATGTGCTAAGGTACTTTCACCAATGAGAGAAAACCGTTTAATGTTTTTTCTCCTGTCCCACATAACTCCAGGTTCTTTTCTATATTTAATACGCAACTGGAATGGATTGCCTACTTCACACACACAAAATGTCAGTTATACGGAATCCATAAATATAGGAATGCGTAAACTTACTACTACTGTTACTCTCCTGAGTAATAATGTAAAATTAATTAATACAAAGAAACAAATGAATGCGTTCAAAGATTTAAATTCTGTACATGATTCTAAAGAAAAGTTCTGAACTTATATGAATGCACATTTCGTCTGAAAGCAACATTACTAATGTCGTCAGCTATACACTTGTACTTTGGAATTGGTGAGCTAAAACCAATTTTTGAAGGATAAAATCATAGGAAGCCAGAAGAAGTTCAAAGCTATATGAAATTCAATCCAGTTAAATAGAGCACGTAGAACATCCTAAACTTCTACATACACTCTCGGAGAAGCGTAGTTATTTTTAGGATAATAAGGGGATTGAACAGGCGAGATTTCCTACTCAGCTGAAACTTAAATCTACAGTATGCGATGCTCGCAGCCCTAGAAACATATCAGATTCGTCCAAATCATCTACTATTTATGCATACTTTGAATAAGCGAAAACATATATTAAAGCAGGAAAGTCGACAGGGAAGGTCTGCTACCTCCTAGGAGAATTAAAAACCTCCTAAATGTAGCACAAAACGGATAGATGTGATCGACAGCACATTTATGACAATGTCCAAAAAGCAGCTGCGAGTTCAGAAGCAGAGAGTTGGCAGCCCCACCACAGAACTAGCTCTGCGCAGCATTCGTACTACGCCACAGTGAAATGCTACATACTAAGAAGCCTCAAACTAATAACCGGATTGATCCAACTGGAAACAGATCACAGCAGAAGAAAAAACGATAAACGTTTTGGCACTGCAGAATCACTCAAAATAGGAACATGGAATGTGAGGGAAATATTCACAAAAGAAGAATTAGTGAAAGAAATAGAAACAATGAAGGTGAACATAACAGTGCTTACTGAAACTAAAAAGAAACTAAAAGGAACAGAGCAGTTTGGAAATATATTTTGGTTTATAGTGGAGTCTCATTAAAACAAAAAGCAGCTAAAGGAGTAGAATTATTGGTTGATGAAAAATGGACAAGGAGAATTGAACACTACACTTTTATTAATGAACGAATACTACAAAGAACATTCAAGATATATAGAGGACATCTAACTGTTATAGGAGTTTACAGTCCTGAAGAAGGAAAAAAAAAGAAGAAACCTTGGAATGTTATGGAAAATTGCACCAAGAAGTAAATAAAAGTAAAAATAAATATTTGGTTATCGCAGGAGATTTAATGCAAGGTTTGCAAAACAACTCATTTATAAAGTTGCGGGAAAATTTGGAGAAGACCACATTAACGAATATGGCAATTTGGAACTTTCATGAACTTAAGGTCATAAGCACATTTTTAGAACAAAAGACATTCACAAATATGCATGGAGCCCTCGTGTTCCAAGATCACTAATGGATTACATTATTGTAAATAAAAAAGCTACGGAGGTTGTGATATATCTTCAGACCATTATTTAGTAATATCCAAAATAGACTTATGGACAAAATTGAGAAAGACACAGATAACTATAAACAAAAAACCCAATGAAGCAGTTTTCAAAATAAATTTACTCTATGAGCCTAGTATCAGGAGACTATAGAAATATTCAGTAATGTTCTGGAGGCAGCAAAGTAAAATGTTGATAAAGAATGGCCCAATGTTACTGAATCAATAAATAGAGCAGCAGAAGAAGCAATAGTGATACAGACAAAAAAAACTGGCTTAAGAATTTGAATAAAGAAATTGAACAAGCCATTGAGGACACAAAGGAAGCAAAATAAAACTGACGAATCAAGGCAGAACTATAAAGAAAAAGGTAATACCACAATGACAGCAACAAGAAGAGAACATCAAGAATCACGGGAGAGCTTTATTAGCCAGATAGAAAATAAAATACCTGGCAGACAACAATTTGCTTATAAAATGATTATCAAGACATTACAAAAAGAAAAAAAGATAAAGTCAGAATGAATAATATATCGGAAGAAGAGTGGTTGAAGCGTTATAAAGAACTGTGATAAAACAGAAGGAAATGGAACTACAACAGAAGATAACGTAATAACCATCCATAAATTTAATTACTGAAGGAAAATTACTATTCTCTCTACAAACATGAAAAATATAAAAGCACCGGGGACAGGTGAAATAAATACACAACTCATTAATGGCGAAGGAATGAAACTACATGAAATATCTATAGAGTCATCTATAAATGTAAGTAAATGAATAGAATTCCTAAAAGTTGGTATGATGCACAGTTAATACTTTATTTCAAAATGAGAAAACGAGACATGTACAACAATTATAAAGGTATAAGTCTCCTGAACACAGGATATATGCTGCATACAAAAAGCATTAACCAACGTTAAAATGTAATCACAGAATTACTGTTATTAGAAAATAAAACAGGATTTAGAAAGGTAGATCCTTTATAGACGGTATATTTGAAATTAACCAAATCATTGAAAAGAGAAGAGAATATAACCTTGAAACACATATAGCTTTTATCGATCTAGAAGAAGCATTCGATAAATTCAGCAGGACTAGACTCTGGCAAATATTACATAACAAATGATACCCAAAACGCTTAATAGATATACTCAAAATATATATATCAAGTAACAAAAATAAAGATTGTTTAAGGACATGGACCATTATCACAAGAAATGATCATTAGTAATCGTTTAAGACAAGGATGCAGTAGTCTCCGCTTTTATTTAACACATACATGATATTCTCCGAAAATTAAAAGAGTAAATATCATTTGGTATAAAACTAAGTAAAAGCGACAAACTAAATACGCTACTCATTGCGGATGACATGGCATTAATTCAAGACATTGAAAATAGGCTGCAAATTACTGTCTATAAATTACAAAAATTGACTGAAGATTACAGTCTAAAAATTGGTCTTGTAATCAAATGTAATGGGATTCAGGGAACGGCAAATAATAAGATCTAGGATAGTTTATGTAATAAAGTGTTAGAAAATTTGGAAGTTTTAGCTATCTGGGATGCAATATAATATATAAAACAAATAACGAATAAATAGGCAATAAAGTAAGTTCCAATACATTTCTGGAATAATAGCAAACGCTTTGGAAAGGAACCTCGAAGAGAAACAAATTTAAAATCTTACAAGACAATGGCAGTTCCTGTGTTGCTGTATGGTTCGGAGACAGGACTAAAACAAGTCTGATTGGAATAAAATTCAAGCTGCAGAAATAAAATATGTCCGAAGGGTACAAAATTAGACCGAGATAGAAATTGAGGAATAAGAGAAGAATTAAGTATATTTTCCCTAAAAGAGAAAATATTAACAAACATAGAAAAATGGGAAAATCATGTACAAAGAATGAATAACACCCGCATTCCATTTCAAACGCATGTGTACAAAACAGTAGGTTACAGAAACATAGGAAGGTAGTTGAAGCGATGGAGGGAAGTATGAGGCCGGAACACGAGACTTCTCCTAAACCGTGAACTGCTGCTGCTGCTAATGATGATATATTTAGGCATAATATTGTGAACGAGGTACGAAAGGAGCTGGGATAGAAAACAATGAAAGGAGCAGGTTCTTCAAGGATTGTTAATTATTACAACAAAAGCTGCATTTACGCAGAGGTAATGGATGTACTTGAAGAATCCGTATGATAAAACCGTAAAGGGAAGAGATCTTTAGCTTGAAATTAACGACAAAGTTAGTAATCTAGTGAAACTGATAAAGACAAGACATTAACTGCAGAGCAGCATATCCATAATAAATTGTTGTTTGTGAGTCTGTTTCATTTATTTGCAAATAATTTTTTTACATATATTACGGATGAGATCATACCTGCATAAAACCTTAAATATATATCAAACATAAAAGTGAGACAATGATACTAATTTGAACCAAAAGCTTAAATGGTGTAATATAACATTAAAAAGACATTTCAAAAATTATAATTATTACTGACAAAGTGTTCCATAGTTCTTTCCAATTAAAAGATGAACTGATGACCAGGATTGTCATTCTTTTCGGCACGCATATCACGTAATGCGGAACAGAAGTGTGAAGGTATAAGATATCTAAACAGCTTAATGGAATAGTGTTTCGAGAGGTCCATACCAGTGGCCGTCATTACGAAATGCAATGACTCAGGGCACACATTGACTGTGCGGGCAACACGAATCCAGTACTGTAGCGGCGGTACTGCACATACAGTTGTGATTTGTTGTGGCGCACTCATGTGTTCTAATATTGTTCTGGAGGAACAATGTTATAAGAAGGTACAGACGTTAACGCAAATGTTTTTGCAAGTGTGTGGAGAACTACTCTTATGTACTGATTATGGTAGCATAGTAAGGTGTTTAATTTGTGATAAAGTGCTTCAGCAAGCAAAAAGTATAATTTACAAGCCATTATACAGATCCACGCATAATACGGAAATTGATTGAAGAATTTGACTCCTGGTTTAATAAAAAAAGCTGGAACCTAATATTCAATTATCTGCTTTACCTTTTTCTGTTGCAATGAATACCATTCCTACTATACTGGAATTAGAAGTCATAGATTTGTAGAACAACATACAACTCAGAGACAAATTCCAAAACATACAGAATCTGAGTGACTTCTATAGCAATTTCCCTCAATCACGGTCTCTGCGACTTCATCATTTTTCTACCCGGTATTTAGGATATTCGCATCTACATATTTATGTAAGCAGTTTTCTTGACACTGACGAAGACTTGTAAACCACATATCAGACTATAATATAAAATCTATTCTTCTTTTGTGTGTGAGTCAGAACATGGTGCTCAATATTGAAAAGCTATCGAAGGACAAAAGAGGTAAAAAATCTCGACGAAGTAGTAAAGGCACAGTAAAGTTATACTTTGGTTAGATCATTGTAAAATAGGATTCTTATTTTCACAAGGAAGAAGGAAGGATTTCTTTGAATATCCTTATCAGAATTTCAAAATAATTGCTAATACATATCATACAGAATGTTATTTTGTGAGCTGTTTTCGGTATTCTGTATGCGTAATTTATTTACGCGATATGTAGTAGTATTTTGTTTCCTGTGCAATAAAGTCCATTTCCTTTTATAGTAGTTTTATTAAAATTAATAATATGGAACACTCAAATTTGTCTTTATATGCTGCAGCTAATACAAATAGTTAGTGATTCATAAAACAAGATATGTAATAGAGAATGTGTCGTTGATGTGTACGTATGTATGTGTTCAGCCACTGTACAGCTCTGTTAGCCCATCGTCAGTCGTACTGAGAAAGCCAGTGCCAGTGCCCGCACTTGTTACCTGTTCCCGGTCTAAACTGCGCTAAGTCATTACGTCACAGGGCACATTATTGACGGTGACCGGTCTAAACGTTCTGAAATAACGTACATTTTGAAACCGTGAAGGGAACGACAGGTATGGAGTTGCTACAGATAAATAGGAACAAATCATGGCGCGTTCAGTTGTATATCACTGGGTCATTAAAAGTAAACGTTAAAGGATATTCTTTGTATGTAACGGTGAATTTATTAAACGCTGTACTAGAATTTTTGTAATCTTGTATCCATCCTTCACCGCTACCATTTTCTTTAAACTTCATTAAACTGTTGTTAGTGGAGCTATGTTTCTATAGTTAACGAAATTGCTACCTAGTGTATGCAGTGGTTGACCCACTTGACCTTCGTCCCAAATCACCATACTGCGCACCAAGCGTTAATCGTATTTACCAATTAGGAAAGATTAAAGGCCTAGACTAGATTAGAAGTCATAAAGGCTTGTGAGCATAGAACCTGTCAAGGAAATGTACAAACATTACATATAAACATAAATATTACACAGAACATAGAACTTTTAAAATAAAATAAAAAACATACTATATGCGTATCAAGGAAATGTACAATACAGTTGCATATGTACATAAATATTACAAAAAATGCAGAAGATTTAAAATAAAATATAGGCAATCATATACACAATGAAACAAAACAGGTGTAATTTTGTGTAAAATCGAATACCTACCTAGACTACATTTATAGACAAGAACAGTTATTTTAATTTTCACTACGCTTATAGCTTTTGTTCGTCTCATCATCTTGTTATATTTGATTTGTAATGCGTAGAATTTACTGTCAGTTCTTAATATACATACTTTTAAATAGCTTCATTAAGTCTAGAGCAGGCATCAAATGTAGTTGGCAATTGTCATTAATATTTACTAATACTTCCTACATAGCTATATATGTATTATCATCATCAGGATTATTTGTCAGTCAGATAATCTTGTACAGAATAATACGCTTTTCAGCATTGGTACTCTTTAATGGAAGTTTTAAACACATTGAAATTGTCAACTTTTCTCTTAAGATCATTAGGGAGAGCATTAAACATTTTTATGGTCTCATAATATACACCTTTCAGGAAGCAAGAAAGCTTTGCACTGGTAGGATAGATGTTACCCTTTTGTCTTGTGTTTATCTCATGAATTTCCATGTTTGTTATAAATGTGGTTCGACTGTATAAAAGGAATTTTAAGATTGAAAATATGCACATGCAAAATAGGGTCAATATCTTCAGTTTTCCAAAAATATGTTTGCAAAACTGCGTGTTATGGTTGCTGGAAACTATTCTTATAATGAGGAATATTCGTTTACTTTCTACTGAGTTTCCCCGAAATAATATTCCATGTTCCATGATAAAGTTAAAATATGCATAGTATTCTAATTCAAGTGTATCTATAGAACTGACACTTACCAGTGCTCGAATAGCATAACAGGCAGAACTGAGTTTGAGTAAGATATACGTAATGAGAACTTTCTAATCTGTCCACATGGAGGCCCAGAAATGGTGTCTATTTGTGCTAGTAACGTCATTAATCCCAACTTATATTGGAGTGCAATCGATGGGTTATAAATTTAACAACCTTTGTTTTGTCTATATTTACAGTTAATTTGTTAGCTTTAAACCAGTATGACATACAGTTCAAAACGTAATTCAGTTTAATTACACATTCATTCAAGCTTTTACTGGTCACAGAACACTCGTGTCATCAGAAAACAGAATGATACCTGCAATGTCCTTTATATAAAATGATAGGTCTTTATATAGATAAAAATGGTAAAGGTCCTAGGACTGAACCTTGGAGTACTCCATGTGTTACTGTTTTCCATTTTGACGTATGTCTTCCAAATCTAATATCATTAACTACGTCAACGCTTTGTTTTTTTTTCATTTAGGTATGGTACAAAACAACCTAGAGTTTCATTTTTAGTCCATAGAATTTCAATTTTATTATCAAAATATCATGATTAACCAGTCAAATGCCTTTGCTAAGTCACATAAAATCCCAACTACAAACATTTTTTGCTTAATGCAGTTAACACTTCATGAGTATGTTTATAAGTTGCATTATTCGTCGACATTCCTTTTCTGAACCTGAACTGATCCCTGACAAATATGTTGTTATATTCAAGGTATTTATACAGTCAATCAAACACCACCTTTTCAAGAACTTTTGAAAAAATTGGCAAGAGAGATATTGCTCCACAATTTGAAACGTTATTGCGTTTGCCTTTTTTAAAAAGTGGGTTAACAATGGAAAACTTCATTCTGCCAGGAAAACTTCAAGTCCTTAGTGACTCGTTCCACAACTTAGTAAGGGGAATGGAAATTTGAGATGAGCGTGATTTTAAGATCTTTATTGTTATTTCATCCTAACCAGAAGAATTCTTTGTTTTGAAGGAACTAATAATTTTATTTATTTCAGAAGGCATTGTGAGATTAGGTTTCAATTCAGGAACTTCATTAGTGAAATTTGATCTTAGAAATTCCAAATCTGCCTTCCAAATTTAATACTTAGTTTGTTTCTTACATCCAAAAAGAATTTGGTAAAAACTTCTGCAACTTCATTAGATTTTCTAACTTCTTGATTATCAACGCTTAGTGTTATTAAGTCATTTTGTAATGAGTATTTCCCCGCTTCTCTTTTTATTATATGTCAAGTAGTTCATATTTTATTGTATGGGAGTTGAATCTGTTTATTGCAATGCAATATTCTAGCTGCTTTTATTACCTTCTTTAGAAGCTTACAATATTTTTTGAAGTACTGTTATAAATCTCTGTTATTACTAATTCTTAGTTGATCATATAATTCTCTTTTACGTCTGCATGACGTGCTAATTCCTAAACTGATCCAGGCATTCTCTCTTTTGAAGTTAGATCTTTAGTTTAAACTTGACTGGGAAGCAAGCGTCAAAGTGGGTTTTGAAACTTTGAAAAAAGTTGTTATAGTTGTTGATTTTATTCCTTTGGTAGGTTTGATTCCATGATTCAAGTTTAAGTTTCTTACTAAACCCATTCAGAGTATTTCCATTTATTTCCCTGGATTTCTGATAAGTATATTTAGGTTTGGATTTTAATTTATCCTTTTAATGTGCAAAACTTGTGCATCATGATCCGACAGGTCATTAGTTTTTGGAGAGACATCGCATAAATTAATGATATCTGAATTTACAAATATATTATCAATAGTTGTAGAAGGAAAGATGACCAAGGCAACATAAACGAATAACCGAACTAAAGAAACTGTGTATAATACTCCTGGTCTAACATTTACTAGAATATATCCGTGCCAAAATTTATAAGTATTAACAGTTCTACACATAGAGGTTCCGTTAACAAGTTTTCACATTAAACGTGAAAATTATACACTTGTTCTGAACGTTTAGCATACAAACCACTCAGCTCGTCCTCTTTGAGAACTAAGAGGATACGCAAAAATACTGAAATAAAATTCTACACTCAAATATAACGTTTTTGATCACAGCACCTTTCCTAATGAATTTACAGCGACTTTTACAAGTATGCGTGCGTACGCCCTATGATTGAAATTTAGAACTTTACTGCCAATATAGGTTAAAGGAAATTTTACCAAGGCCGAAACTTCGGTTGTGTGCTCACGTAGTGACTGGACTGAAACTCGCCGGCTCTCCCGCTTTTTCTTCTCGTTATTCTCAGTACCGGGGAGAGGGCATGTGAACAGCAATAGCACTGTCTTTGCCCTGACTGGCGCTCTGTGGGACCATTTTACCTCTGGGTGACGGGGCCACCAGACGAAACAACCGGTGTGGCTATCGCTCGAGCTTTCTAAATGTTTCTTTGTTTTCTGGCGATGACGTAACCTGGCCAAGTCACCGCTTCTCGATGGTTGTGATAACTGTCGTGACCAGGGGTTGTGCCGAAATGACATATTACATAGTAACTTATAAACCACATTCTCAGCCAAAATTAAGCCATTCAAGGGCAGATACGTGTGCAGTCACAAACTGCCAAGCACCTAGCATATCCATAGAAATATGCAAGTTTCCTATCTACTCCTGGCTACGCCTGCTTGCTTAGGCAACACGCACGAAATCTAATCCTACCCTGAGGATACATACGCAAAATATAACAAGGCGTATTTTACTTTAAGGATTCATTACGAGTTAGGTAAGCGCAAACAGTCGTATTAAATTTACATCCTAGGTTATTATGCGGAATGATGCCTTATGGAAACTGTTTGGTAGCAAAAATTATTTTTCCCTTAATTATTAAAAAATCTTTTAAATAATTTTACCCATTTTCACAACAGTTAACCTTTCGCAGTTCACTAAATTTTGTTCATTGTTCCCGCACTATTGTGCATTTTCCGGCATTAATACATGTTTTCGGCATCATCACGTTTCAAATTTTCTGTAATGCAAATCACCACACCGCTCTGTAATATAAATGCTTTGATCTTTTACAGCTTTTGTATTTTTATACGTTTTCAATTCTTTTATTAGATTTCATCCAGTAGAAATGGATATCTTAGTGGTAACAATGATCAATAGGCAGATCACCTTCTATGCGAGTGCGCGTTATTAAACTGACAGCGCAGTGTGTTCAAGGTGACAATTAAAGTAGGAAAAAACTGGAGAAATAACCTAAAACTACTTGAAGGCCTTTGTGTCCTTTGTTAAAAGCATACATTTTGAGCAGTTGTATGTAAACATCAGAATATTTGCTAATTTTCTCTTTTGTATTTATTGATAACACAATTATCTTTTGGTTTTCTTAATGTGGATTTGTTTACTAAATCCTGTAACACGAAACTCTTATAATGCTAAAATTCGGCGTTGTTGATGCCTTATCGCCGCTATTCTTCATTGGGTCCATTACAAATGTACTTCGAGACAAAATTATCTACAAATGGATGAAATACAGGTTAAATGTAGGCTATTAACACCAGCTATTGCCTACATTCTACACATAAATATAACCAAGTAACTATCGAAATTATTCACGGAATTCTGAATACTACTACGAGCTGCTTTGGACGAGAAAAACCGTGAGCAAACCAGGCACTACGAAACTGCGGTATCCAAACCAGGGCTTAAAATGTTGTACAGATTTTATGACTTGATCACGGTAATGGTTTAACCGCGGTATCGTAACATCTAATATTTACCAGTATTAGTGTACTCGGTCATTAATCTTCTTACCTCTTTGTTAAATATTTTTCCTAATAATGACAAAACAGTCAGAGGTATCAAACGTTCGATCCTGAAACATTCTATTAATCGTTTATTCTTATTTCTTTACAACTCCACGTCTCTACTCCCAATTAACATTGGAGCTGCAATGTTCATTCTAGCAATATATACCTATTCATCTATAAAATATAATAAAATACATAATAAACTTCATTAGCTATATATTCCTCTTTCTAAACTTGTTTAGTTTCTTAGATACGTTTTTGTAGTTTAACACATACTGTACCTTTTTTAGTGGTCTTATATTGTAAAATTAAATTAGACAGTTAATACCAAATGCACATTCTTTAAAATACTAAAAATGGTAAATTACATTTCAATGTTATAAAATTTGATTTCTTGCCGAACATAGAGGTTAGTAAATCCTTTTAATCAGCTGCAGATTACAAATGTTATATTTTAGTAATGCTCCATTACAAAGTTAAGAAGCATGTAGTACTATTCATATTTTTAAATTTATTCATATCATAGCCGAGTATTCATTTTGAACCATCCTTGTGTCATATAGTCCTTTTATTACTTAATAAAACGGAGGATTACTTGAATGTCTTCAAAATTTTGGGCAACATAGGAATACTTATTAAAAACGTATAAGAACAGTTCCATTGTGCAATAGAAACTTCTACTGTTGAAGGTAACAAGGCGCACAAAATGGCAATGGTTACAGGGTGCTGTTGGAATATACAGATTGACAGTAATCATTAGCCACAAATCTTTGCTATTCCTTTTCTTAATTTCCCTTAAGAAAATGTGAATGTTACACATGCATAAACGGACTGCGATATAGGACTATGTTGCTCGCTGGTACACTTGGTAATCAGGTTTACATTTACTAATTATATGACCAATTATTAATATTTAAACAATGATGAATACAGAATAAAATTGCATCACTGGCAGGGTAGTAGTGAATGTGGTGGTAAACAGAGGAATAATAAGCAATAATGGAACCAAAATCTTACCATTATCATGAGAATGAATAGTTTGATGGTGTTGTTTTCCTGGACAGTTTATCATAATAATATATCCACAGTCCTAATAGAGGAAATACGTTTGCCTAGTAATAACTTAACGTTGCAAAATTCATCGTTTGGTAAAATCCCAGGAATTTCTGTAAACTGTTGTTGCAAATTTCATTGTTACGTTTTAATCAAATGTCAATTATACTCACCAATGAAGCCCCAAAATACGTCATGTTAATCACTTTAAATATTCGTTACCAGTTTTTCTGTCTTCAACCTGCATAAAGAATGGCCTCGACTATGAGCTAATGCATTGTTATAATAAGTTGTGGATGTCACAAACCAAATCTGGGGAAATAAAGCATGTTAAACAATAATATTTCAGCTGTGATCCGGTTGCAGCAAGCAAGTTGGCTCCACAGTAACGTGTGAGGGTTCTCCCTACGTCTGTCAGACTGCTCACGGACTAATTTGCATAAAATGTGGCTCATGATGGAACGGCTATTTATATTGGTACTAACAAAACATATCCTCGCGTGATCACCTTTGTTGTTTCGAGATAAATCTAGCCACTGGATTGGCTGCGTACTTTGTCTAACCATAGTATGCCCGGACTGCCGAAGTGTAATATTGCAACTTAAACCATATATTGTCATGCTGCACTACCGTTTTCTTATTGCAGTTTAGTAATGACAACAAGTTTAAACTTCGTGTGCATGTCGCTCTCATATGTGTAAATGTTGTAGCTGTCCTCCGCACCCCTTCCTTTAGAAGACACAATTATTGGTTTAGGCTTTGCTTGTGTACCAATAGCAGCGAAACTCATTCATAGAGGTGGTGTCCTACCACAACTTCGTGTGCATGTCGCTCTCATATATGTAAATGTTGTAGCTGTCCTCCGCACCCCTTCCTCTAGAAGACACAATTATTGGTTTAGGCTTTGCCTGTGTACCAATAGCAGCGAAACTCATTCATAGAGGTGGTGTCCTACCACAACTTCGTTCCACATAGGTTATAAGCTGTTTCTTGTATGCCCCTGAATTACTGATAGCGGCCACTCTTAAGGTGATCTGGGGGAATGGGTCATTTTATGAACGAAGTGTATATACCTATGTCGCGTTTAAACACTTGCCTAACTATAGTTTACCCAAAACAGTAATAAACTATTAAATAAACATAAAGTATAATTGAAAGTTACGATATTAGCAACTGGAAACATCATATTAGTTTAAAGCAAGATTATTTATAGATATTACAACGCATAAAGATAATAAGTTCACCAAAGTGATTTGAACAAGCTTTACTGTAAACAGGTGTTCTAGAATACACACCTCTTCTAACTCAGAGAGTTTGCTGACCAAGCTAATATAATATGAAGTATGTGCTTACCACAGTAAGCTATATATTGGAATTTCACAACGGAAAATTTTTATGTATTGCAAATGCATTCAAAGGATACTATAACAGCTGTCATATTAGTCATCTCGGTAAGTGTGAAGCCAAAGATTTGGTGTCTATTACAGAATTCCTTTAGACACCATGGTGTCCCATGTTTTTATGTTAGAACATAAATTTTAGGATTGCATAAAACTGGATCAGTAGGGGCGACTGACTCATGGATATATACAAATTTATATATACCTTATAATTGCAAATGGCACTTTTGATATTGCATGCATTCATTTATAGAGCTATGCATGTCTGCAATTATTGAGCCCAACGTAACCTAATTTAACCTAACTTGACGATAGTTTCCGCCAACTATAGCTTGTTTTCAGAAAGGAGAGCATTAAACTTGAACGTGTATTCCAGTTCAAGTTTAACAAGTTTTCAAATCTCACCATATTAGCTTAATTCATGTGCTCCTCATATTTGCCTTTTGAGTAAGGGAAATTTTGAGGAGAGGTTTCGTGCAGCGAAGGAAAAAAGGAAACACCATACTAGAAATACAAGCATAGTTATTTCCTTTTGGTGGAGTTTAGAGCTTGTGAATGTTATTAACGTTAAGACTTGACTCTGATAATATATTGTATGTCATTAAAAATTTATATGGTCGTGAAGGATAAGCTGTTGTGACTGGAAGTTTGCCAATATTAGATTCCTGTACCTTTGATTGTTTGCAGTTTAGTTTAGTTAGTAAGTATATTCTTATAATTTTCTCAGAGAAAGGTATAAAGAAAACTTATCAATTTAAGCTTAAAGCTGAATATTCCATACCGTTTTCACAACAAATGTGTATCAACATCGCGTGGGATAAAACAAAACATATGAGCAGTGTATCAAAATTAAGCAACTGCCTCATAATTACACTCAAATACGCTTAGTTTATTTATTCACTACTTAAAAATGTTCGCGCAATACTCACCTCTCTATTTGTGGCTTTGAATTGGAACCATCTGGCTTTTTGCATATTTCTCTGAAGCTTCAAAGTTCACTACCGCGCACTTCAATGAATGGATTATGCAAGAATATCATGTGCAATTAAACACCGATCACTGCCGATTATGTACGGAATTTCGTATGCAATATAAATTTAAGAAAAGTTTGCTTGATAAAACAATTCCAAAAGCAAGCTATTAAATCCAGGATATCCAGGATAGCTGTAAATAACGCAACACATAAATCAACAATTTTACGTGTCAAACAGTCGTACATAGATGGGTCCTTATTCGTGCATTTTATCCGTTAGTGTCGTCATTTCACTGTTATTGCACAGTGCCAGCTTCTTTAGCAGTGCGATTTGTTGATGACAGTTGCTTTGAATTATGTTTCCTAAGCGTAGCTTCTTAGATGACGGGATGCTGCGTATTTGTCTAGAGGATTCTGATCTTGAATGAGAAATTAGTTTGGCCAATACGGATGAGGATGTTGTGTTAGAAACTAGGGAGGATGATTGTGGTGATAGTGACAATTCGTTGGCTATGGAAGTTGGAAATACTGATGTCCCCGACCTTGGGTTTTAAAGCATCTCGCCAGAGTAGGACTCAAGTACAGGCAGAGTAATAATGTTGGCCAGAGATGGAACTAGGTGGGAGATTATCAACTCGTCATCAACTTCGCCTGGAAGAAGGGCTCCTGTAAACATCGCAAAGGAGCAAGGAGGACCCATTACGTATTATTATTATCACCGAACTGCAATGACTGTTTTTCATTTTGTAATTGCTTATTTCATGTTTTGTCTCATGAAACAATATACAGAATCGTATGATAGGAAATAAATGCAGAGAAACGACAGGGCTGTGACTTTTGAGGAGCTGGAAAAACTGATAGCCATCATACATGCCCGGTGTGTACCACGTACAAAAGATATGTCTGTGAATGATCTTTGGTCGCGCTCTTAGGGGCATGTTATCTTCAAGCACACAATATCTTGATATACATATCAACATTTACTCAGATTTCTCCGGTTTGAAAAAATCAACGCGGGGTGAACGTCTGCCAACTGACAAGATCGCATTTGTTTCGGAAATGTGAAACAAGTTTGTGGTCAACTGTTTTTTATAATTTTAGTGCTTTATCATGGCTAGTGACGCCAGTTATACGACTGACGATAAAGAAGGAACTGCAATTAGTCACGACCATTTTATCCTGAAATGTGATTTTTAGGTTAAATGCAAGTACTCTGCGTTGGATGTAGCTATTAAGAAATACTATGGACATTACGGATACGTGTTTATTGCAGAGAAGGTGAAAGCTATGGGAACAGGAAGAAATGAAGCTACTGCAAAGAAACAAGAGGAAAAGTGAAGAAATTTTATGCAAGTGGTTTAAGGAAGATAAGTACCAAGGACTTAACATACGACGTTGAGAAGAATAAAGTTCTTCCATCCCAAAGTATACACTTACATAGACCATGAAACAATAAGAGATGTTTTCAAATCCTTCTTACTCTACGCCTTCTTCTTTTAATTAGAAGAACAAAAAGGAGGTCAGCAATATGCTATATTTGACACTGACATAGCGTGCAAAGATTCTGAAATACTGCATTTGATCAACCAGTTGCAACGCTTAAGATCGTTACACGACTACTTTGATCAACTTATTGCACATAGCACGGTAAGGAGGGCGACGGGAAAACAAAACAAATGGCTATGTCTTGTTGTAAAGCCACATGGGAAAGAAACTTGGCTTTTCATAATTTTCATTTATCAAAGTTCAAGGCAAATGGTGAACTAAAGAATTCATTCATTCATTATCTGTTTACCCTCCTCTTAGGTAGGACTTACACCCCCCCAGGACTTACAAGCGGGTGCCTGGGGTCAGAGGCCCGTCGAGGAGCAGACACTCATGGATCAGACAGAGTATCCAGGATGGGTGATCAGCCCGATGCCTGGTATGGGATGAAGGAAGTAGATGAAACGAAATGTGGGTGAAATGGATGAAAGGAAAGGTGATGATGGAGCAGTTGGTGGAATGAATGGCGGGGGAAACCGGAGAACCCGGAGAAAACCCGCCCAGACGCCGCTTCGTCCACCACAAATCCCACATGCAGGTCCCTGGGATTGAACCCGGGCCGCCTCGGTGGGAGGCGAGCGGTCTAACCACTCGGCCACGGCGCCGCCTGAACTAAAGAAACTTTACACAATTAGGATACCAACAAAAACTTAAAATTTGAAATGGGAGCGACCATTAAAACACTTATTGTAATTCTAATACATGTTTCACCCGTATTCGAACTTGCAGCTGAAAGGCCCTAAGCAATGAAAAATAAACTTATCTGCATTGTTGCGAGACTACCGGAAGTCAAACCGGTTTCCTGTTACAAGGAGAACTGAGATGGCGTTCCATAGAGGAATTTATCAAATATCTCAGCTTTGATCTACAGGAGAAAACGAAAAGCAATCACAATGAACTTATTAGGCACTAGTCAACTTCAACATTACTCGTCCAAGGAAATTTGAGAGACACATAAGTTTTCATAGGCCACAATACATACATTGAAGATGTAGTTTAGTAATTGTCCTTATAGCTAACAGGGAACAGAAGGCATCGCAGACAGAATCAAAATACACAAGGGAACGGAAGCCTGAGAATATACTACTTTATGACTGAAGAAGGCATCTAAATTATTTTCTCTTCAGTCCCGCAACCTAAGTTCTGTATGATACCTGAAAATCTCATTAAAAGAATTTTTTGAATGTTTATGAAGTATCCGATTGCGGATCTACTGTTTTGCATGAGCTGTAATCTGAAGAGCGAATATTGGGGCTTTTGAATTCTTACTAGACTTTCAAAATTCTAAATATCTGCTACCAACAAGAATTTCATCAAAAGTAAGTCAGTTACGGAAAGCATTAAAAAAACATCACCAGAAGATCATCAGCATCAACATTTATCTCATGGTACTTATAGACTTATCCTAATCGCGGATACTCGCTAGAATCCTCAATACTGAAAAATGATATCACGGAAATTCCTAAAGTGGCAGCTAATTATGAATTCAACAACACTTCAACATCATTCTTATTTGAATTAAAATTTCTTTCGTAAGTAAATGAACGAACTGCACTCTTGTCATCCAGTTTATCATTATCTGTCAGAAAGTAATGTCGCTGATGCAGCAGAATTATGAATGGGCCTTCAGTTACCTGATGTTCATACTGACCAACTGCATGCTGTTAGGAAGCGGAGAAAGCAGTCTCCAAATACATACAGTCCGGTAACAAAAGTGCTTCATTCGCAATACCAGCAACAGAACCTCAATGAAGAAGATATTGAACAATTGGAAAGACTTATACTGGAAATATTGCATGCAGAAGTTCTTGTCCGCTTTCAACAATATTGAGAAAAATAGCAGAATTTGGTGAACTTTCTGGAAAGGGGGTCACATCTACAAATGCATTCCGCTTCTTCTTTGTTAAGATGCGGCATCCAAAATCAGCAGGTTCAGCTAATAAATGATTGAACATTTCCAGTATGGTCCGAACAATTTGAGAGATGTTTTCTAACTTGTTCTTTTGTCCATAATACTGACAGAAGTAGTCTATGAAAAAATCAAAGAAATAAGTACTTCTTTATTTCTCACTTAAAATAAAACAACATGATAATTCATAATTGTCTAGATAACGTAAATGTATAGTGCTGCTTTTGCCTGACATGTTTTTTAAATTTACAAGCATGGAGCATACGATGTTGAAGTTCAGTGATATTTGTATAAGGAAGTTCGTTTTGTAATGCAAAAAGAGACTATATTCTTTTACTAACGTTTTGTATTAGGATATTATTTGCCATTAATGTATTAGAGACAGACCAGAAAACAGCCATAATTTGTGCGTGCAATAAAGTGAATGGGTGAATTTATTTTACACCAATACTTGAAAATGGCCTTTTTTAATAGCGTAACAGTTTAAAGTAAATATTCTGATTTAGACAGTAATATTAAGAACCCATATATTGTAATAATGTTTCAAATTGTATGTGGTAAACGATTCACCAAAGATTTGGGAAGCATAAGTGAAAAGACTTTGTGTGTACCGGAATATTAATAAACTTATAAGAAATTAAGTAATTGATGCTTATATCGCCAAAATTAGGAAATGTTAACTTTTTACTTCGTAGAAAGCATCTATGTACATTACGTATTTTAGAAGCAAATTATCCATCATATAATGCAATAATTTACTTGCCAATCCTTGCTACGACCAGTTAGAGACACGCCTTCATCCAAAATGACTGTGGTGCAGTCACGTCACACCAAACATAAATTAAGATTCTGATTTCTCCCTCATCTACTACACACACGCGACTTGCGCTATTGGATTAACAAACTTGCATTATCCAGAAGATACTTAGTTATAAAGTTGCGAACCAATAATCCGGTCCATCTAGTGTGCAACCTGTCATTTACGAAATAAAACCTGCTTTGCTGATTGTTAGTCCTAAATACTGGAATGACTCGATGTCGGAGAACACAATCGGCCATTCATAATCTATCCCGTCGATAATACTGTCCGTAGTTAAATTTTGCACGAATTTTGAGTTGTGTGGTTGCGTTCCAGAATTTGTTTAGAAACAGCCTGAGGAAATAATTGTCAGTATTATTATGACTTAATGAGTGTTGAAGAATCAAGAGATTCACAAATTATTATAATTCTTAATGCCTCGGGTACGTCTTCAAGCCTGAAGTATTCCTCGAGATCCACATTAAGTCGAACTGGGCTAAAATTCATATCAAACTTTAGCGCTAGAAAAGAAACCAAGATGGGGTTATAATTCCGAATGTTTACATTCTCTAAGTTGCCTACTGGTACGCTATTGTTGCTCTCTTGAGTTTCAGCGAGAGGAATGGACAAGCCATTCCCATAGTCACTGTATTTATAGATAGTAAGGTAATTTCTCTGCTGGAGACATAACATATATGCATATCACATTCTGTATACCACTTAAATCCTCCTAAACTGTGTTTGTAAGTTATCTAGGCTACTTTGTACTTTCTGGGCTAGGTTTTGATCAGTGTGTTGCTGTTTATTCATTTAATTCACTATTTCTTTTTCCAATTTTTTTGAACGCAATTAACTCATAAGCATGTTGTTGGTTTTTTATTTCTGCGGTTTGCTGTGTTTTCTGAATGTCATTTTGAATCTTAGCAATCTTCTGTAAAAGCTAGTGTTTATAAGGCTAAATTTTCGGCTTACATCTTGTCTTAAACTCCTAAATTCATCTCCCTGTGTTTCTATCCTTTCTCCTAAACAGAAAGACATTGCATTAACTTTTTCTGTGAACACATTAATGATTGTTACAACTTCATGCTTTACCTGACTGATCTCATCACTTAACTACCCGTCACTGTTTTTCATTTTCTTCTACTCTAACAAGGAGTTCTTACTGTTGTTGATTTAAAGCTTTTTTACTTCTGAAATTTGAGTACAAGTTTTTTCAAGTACCTCTCTTATTTTCTCATCATGTACTTTAATTTCCTCAGACATTTTCCCTTCGGTTCTTCCATTATTTACTTTCATTTCCTCACCCAATATTTTCAATTCTCTCATTACGTACTTTCGTTTCCTCCAATTTACTAAACGTTTCTCCCATTATATTCATAAGTATAACTATTGTACTACTTTCAGATATGATAGTGGTTAATGTACCACTAACTAGGTTACTTTCCCTAGATTTACATTTCAGTTAATGGATTGCCCAAACTTTCCTCTAACAGAACATCTGTTTCTACCTGCTGAGGTGGCCGAGTTATATCCTTTACGTCAGATTCTGTGAAACCTGCATTATACGTCAATTAATGAATTTCGAAAATTATTCAACCTTACTTTCAGTTTCAACTCTGTTTGATTCTCTAACTCACTAATATCTAGCCGAACAGACATTTTGTTAATTATATTTTTACTAGGTAACAACCTTTACACACAAGCAGCAATTACAATGGAATTAGTTGAATCTAATCTTTATTGATTTTTCTTGTAACAGCAAGAAACCTGTACCCGCATCTTCTGAAGATTTCTCCCTTCTTCTGATTCTTGATTCCGAATGTTTGTGGTTTTATTGTTCCTCACTGCTGTGGAAGTGCTTTTGCGTCATTCTTAAAGTTCTCTGTGTCCTCCTGGAGTCATCCTATTTTTCTGTAGCATCCTTTGGTCATCTCTACATTCTGCTATTAATATTGTTCATCTCATTCGTCCAATACTGCCTCTGCTTTCTCTTCAGGTCATCAGATTTGTCGTGCTGTGCCTCTCTTCTTCGTTTGCTACCCATGTGCTGTTGCCGTCCTTCATCCCGATCATGACCTACACGTTGTTCGCCAATTAATAATTATGTAACAGTTCTTTACTACACAGTTTAAGATGTTGAGGTCGTTTGGACATCGTCTCCTTCTCCTTCAGTGTATAACCGGATGTTCAGCGATTAGTGAGTTTTGAATTAATTAATTAATTACATGATGTATTAATGAGTTCTGTGGCTAGTGGTTAAAGGTTGCTGTCGAGCACGTACTTGGATTCTCTGGTTGTGCTTGGAGTATGTAAGATGTTGAATTATTATACTAAAGTTAAATTTGAATACAGAATTTTATCTTTCATAACCACAAATTAAAATTGTATATTTACACCGTTTCACACAAAACAATTATGATGATTTTGGGCACACCCTCCCTCAAGACAGTTTAATAACTATTGAGAAGCTGCGATGCCTTCACATTATGCTTTAGCTATACTAAGGAATCACCGGAATTTCCAGCTCGCAACTAGACTAAGTATTTGTTTGTCTGGTCGCCACATCACTCGGAAGGGAAATGTGCCACATCAGGGGAAAGTCAGGGTTGTAGTGCTTTCATCCACTCTACCCAGCGCCAGAAGTTTAGCTGGGAACCGACGGGAGATGCACACGCAGAGTCAGCGAGATTTTTCTCTTCGAGTAGCACACGCAGCAAGCGGACAAGCAATGAACACGTCGTGTACGCTAACTTTTGGGCTTTGGCAACATTCTGTAAACTTATATATTTTGGCAAGTACTGTACTAAACTCTAGCACAATGACGCACAAATGTAGGGTTATTAAATTCTTTGAGTGTATTACAAAATTGCGAGCATGACGTATCGCGACGTTGTAAATCCTATTTCTTTTATTTCGTGATTATATTGAATTTCAATGGGAACGAGTTATGCCTTGTGAATGTGAATGTACTGAAAGGCTGTAAATCAAGGGAACGTTTCATGTGCAAATATGTCAAGATGGTGGGCTTTAAGGAAAGGAATTGTAACTCGAGAATTGTTATTGTTTCAAAGGTTTAGCGCAGCAAATTGCCAGTAAATTTACACCAGGAGTTCAATGCAAGTTTCTTGAAATTGTTTATTGCTTTGTATTGCCTTCATCATTTTCCTTCATTGCGCGCCTTAAGGTTTTCCGATTGATGAACACGATCCACAGCGGGCAGTGTTGACATCTGGTACGAAAAATGCAAGTCACACCACCGGCACGTACCAAGCTATGAATTCGTTAGCCACGAAATTGCACTTCCACTAACATCTATGATCGTAGAACATTAAAAGTTTACGTGGCAGTACAAACAAGAAATTAAATGCTACAGATTTTAACATCAAACCCTTTAGTTTCTTTAACAGTTGAGTTACCAAACTATATAGCTCTAATACGTTTAATTTATGCATCTTCATTTACAACTTTCACTATTGTTTATTTTATTTATATTTTTTATTTCCAGTAGGTACGTACTTTATCATTTATAAATGAATTTTGCGGAATTATTACGTTTATATATTTCGATACGTATTCATTACGCTAACCAGCACAGACACGTGTTTGTAAAGCTCGAGATAACGTTAGCTTTCTTATAAACTTTCAAACTTACATACTCTCATTGTTCCAGAGTATTCCATACTTTGCTAACATTTCATTGGTTGAATTTAGCCTGTTACCTACACTCAAATGTCACTTTCCTACGCTGCTGCTTTTACTATAGGCCAGAATCAAATTATGTGACGTCTAATTTGAATCTTTGAATCTTAATCTCAAAAGTTTTTCCCAGTTTCTACTTTATTCAGTTCTTGCCTTAAAAATACGTTTCTAAATATGTCACTGAACCGTAGCTTCTGTTACGGAATTTTCTCTTTTCTTAACCAACTCTGTGAATGGGACTGCTCTAAGCTCTGACAGTTTTCCACTTACAACTCATATTTTCATAGTGCTACGAAATTACAAATATATTTACATGTTTCTCCTATTCCACCTAATATATACTAACATAGAATGTGTCTATAAGAAGCGCATAATTTAACATTTTATTGGAGTACTCACACAATATGCTTTTTACTTAATTTAACTATAATGTATTATAAATCATGAATGATAGTTTGGTTTAGCTACTATAATTATCGACATAAAGCTCCGGTTTCAAAGTTAGATTACTACTCAATGCATGTAATTTATTTTTATATTTTCTGCTTGCTACTTTGCAATTAAACACCATGCCTCAGCAAGCTGCAAAATATTAACAATTCCTGCAGCTTTTGAACGGTTGGTTTTTTTTTCTCTAAGTCCTCACTGATACTATTTTACTTTTATTTGTCACTGTTTAGTCCTCGTGTGGATCGCCTTCCATGGGAGTTGACTTCACTCAAGTGAACTAGTTCAATTCTCCGTCACTTCACTTCCTTTGTTATGCAACCTCTTCACACCGGACACTCACTACACGTGGGAGACGAACACAAGAACTCTACAATCATCACTCCGGTGTAGCACTCGATGCACGTCACAGAAGCCGTCACCAACTTGCTCTCGATGTCACATGATAAACTGCTAACTCGCTCTTTCAACGACCGACCGACGCGACTCGCTCTTCTATCACCACTCGACTCGAAACTCAGCTTACATACTGTCGCACTCGACTCGCTTTTAACGCACGACTACCCTCGCAGCTGCCTTGAATGCTTGCGAGAGCGCTCCCTTATATAAGCAGTGCAACCTTCCACAGAAGGTTCTCCAAGCTTCTAGAACTATTTCAACACACTTTCTGGAGAAGGAGATAAGACATTCGGGATGTTCCAGTTATCTTCCTATAGCGCCCCAGTTTTACGCTACCAAGCGGCATTATCGTTATTTACTCTACCCACTCAGCGTCAGCTTCATGTTCACCTCAAGGGCCTAAAATGATAAGCACGAAATTGGAGCTCCCGGGGTCCACAGACACACTGTCGATAAGGTTCCTCTAAGAGGTAAGTGGGCTTATGCCAATCTCCAATTTATTTTGGTGTACAAGATTGTTTTAACAACTATCAGTTTGCTCCCTGAACACATGGATTCCGCTGTGCCGGTGGTGTGACTTGCATTCTTCGTACCAGATGTCAACACTGCCCGCTGTGGATCGTGTTCATCAATCGGAAAACATGGGAGAGGAGTTGCAAGGGGTGATTGGATAACGTGTAACTCCCAGCTCCTGAGTAACGCCTAACTCCCAGCTCCACTGTCATGTAGGACTGTGTTCGTATCCGCTGATAAACGTCAGTCCTAGGTAAGGGACATTGCATGAGCTTTTACTCTCCTGAAGGCGATTGGGTCCCTCTGTTTATAAATTGGGTGGTAAGATCCTAAGGTGAGCATGGTCCAGGCTAGGAGTCTCATCTAATCTGAGGTGGTGCTCGGAAAAGCAGCTGCCAAAGGAAACATTTGTAATGGTGGACGATTGAATCGCTATGGCTACAAAAACAGTAAGTTAAGCACCCAAAGTAAATGGAAAAGAAGTAGTCAAGTCAAGCGGTCCTCGTTACTAAATTATCACAGAAGATAAGGAAGGAGGTTTAAAAATGGTCTGGATAACATTACTGGTCCACTTAAGTTGTGTATAAAAGCTCGCAATACGCGCTGCTGGTTGAAGCATGTCAACACCCATGGCAACGAGTAAATTGACAGAATATATTCTAGCCAGCTACCCTATACGGTTCAGATGCATAGCACCTCGCGTGGTGTGGCAAACGCCGTGCACTGGAAAGTATGTCCTCCAATGTGGAAATTCAAGAAAAACTTCAAAATCAAGGTGTGACATCCGCATATCCGTTGTAGCGGAAGGAAGGAGTTAAATTAGTGCCCTTCCTTACCTTCGATCGGGTATATCTCCCTCAAAGGATTAAGACAGGGTATAAAATCAATGAAACCAGACGGTATATCCGAACTCGCTCAGATGATGTAAGTTTCAGCGCTTTGGAACACATAAGTGATTTTTGTAATGGTGAATTTGCGTGTGTTAATTATGGAGACATCTCACAGGATGTAGCACGTACGTCAACTCCAATGTGCGTCAAGTGCTGCGGTGCACATACATCAAGTTTTCGAGAATGCCCCGTTTTACGGAGGAAAGAGTAATTCAGGAGAGTTAGGGCCGGAGTATCTTTCTCGGAAACCCGGAAACTCCTGCGCATCTGCCAACACTCCGTCCCGAAGTCCGGTACCTATAGCTTAGTTGCAGCTAAACCTATACCGACCCAAGAAATCGCACCTCAGACCACCGATATTAACGGGGACACAATTTTAGGAAAGATTCTGTTGTCACATCACTTCCAAAGCCCTTAAAATCCACACCTGCATTAACATCTGCAAAGTACATTATTGACACAATCGCTTCAGTATAATCAGCATCTAAACAGTCGAACTCGAATAAACAAGACTGCAGGACTACAAATATTAATGCTTCACGAAAACGTCAAGACCAGCAACAACACAACTAATTACCTGAAAGAAAACGAAAATTGTTTACCCTGAACATCCAAGGGAAGGAAAAGCTCAGGCTCATCTACTCGGAGATCCACTTCTGAGGAATCCTCTGGGAAGGATTCAGATCGCCAATCTACATATTCGGTGATCTCTATTTCTAATTTATGCGAGGTTCTGAACCGAATTTTACAAAGACTCTTTTTCCGTGGAGAAGATGGGGCAAGACTATTCTGCCCGCATTTCCACAGTGACAGCGAAAAAGAGGCAGCACAAATCATCCTTAAATGTGTTAACCCGACAGCAAAGAAAAAGCGTAAATTGATACGACTACCACTGTCCTCAACATAGTAGGTTACGCTGATTGAGAAGTTATCCCTCTTGAATTACCATCGCAAACCTACGATGGAACATACCTGGAATTAAAGCACATCTACCAACAGAATGTTTTTACTCTTCAAAAGGGTTCCTTTCGTCGTATGTTTGAAGAGACTAACCTCCATCTGCTAGATAGCTTTCAAATAAGGTGGTATACCACAGTACTGTGTCATGTTACACCGGAAGAGGATACTCCTGTACACGAAAGCATTATGAGACACATTCACACATGATGTATTCATGGAGTTTGTATTGATACATCTGATATGCAGTCCCTGTAAGGATAAAACTTCCGTTTATCCGATTTACTATTTGTAATATTTATCTGCCTCCATCTGACGACCTCGTGTCCATTGATGTACAAGATTTAGTTTTCCAGTTACGAATACATTCTCTATTGATGGGAGAAGTCAATGCCCATCACTATATTTTGGGGCCCACCTTGGCTTGTGCGAGAGGCAAATTCATCGCCGATTTTGTTTGTATAATTGTAACCTAGCTCCTCTGAAAACAGGTGAGACTACATTTCTTTCACACTCCTTCCAAACTTTTCCACATCTTTATATAGCAGTTTCTTTACTACAGTTAGTAGTGTTACCTTAAAACAGAATTTTATCCCTGATTTAAACCTTAGTGGTCACTTCCCATGTCTTATTATACCCGTAAAAAGCATATCTGTTCCACACGTTTGCCTAGATGGCGATTGGATTAAATCAACCGAAACCTTTACTCCTAGTTGGGTGTGTTTAATTGGAATAGGCACGACTCTGGGAATGTTTTTACCCGACCATCTCAAAAAAACGAATATTCATGCTCTATTATCTATTATAATCTATTCCTCGCTCCACTGTCCACCTCTTTGATTTCCAATCCCTTGGTGGACGGATGACTGCCGAAATGCCATTCGTGCTCGCAGGTGTTTTCTTAGGGTTCCAGCATCGTCCAGGATAATCTGAATCAATACAAGAAAATTCGTACTAAGTCTAGACCAGGTATTGAGGATAGCAAAGACATCATGGAGTAGACATGTAGCTTCATTTAATCGACATACTCCTTCCTCTGTCATATGGGATAAGTTAAGTGGTGTGACCGGAAAATAGACACATATGCCGGTCGCCGGTTTTAGAATATCTGCAGGAGCTGTTGTTGATACATTTGACGTGGCTATAACATATTTGGCAGTGTTTTCGCTCAAGTCCCTGCCTAGCTCAGATAACTATTGCCCAAGATTCTTCTAGTTAAGGATAAGGTGCAATCGCAAGGTTTATCGTTTCGTTCTGGAAACCTTGAAGATACAATTGCCTTTTCATTAAGGGGAGTTAGAAGATGCTCCTTAATCTTCGCAACTATCATAACCAGGATCAGATAGTATCTACGTACAAAGGTTCAAAAGCTATTTCGTTAATGTAAGGCTCTCCTGCTCGGGGTCTATAATCGTGTTTGGTTTGACGTCATTTTCCCAGAAAAGCTGTGAGATGCCATCGTCGTACGCGTTTTGAAGGCGAGAAAAGACAGTCATCTTCCGTCCAGCTACTGTCCTGTTTCCCTGGCAAGTTGCGCTTACAAGTGATGGAACGCATGCTCGATGGACGGCTAGTATGATGTTTGGATACTCCAACATACTGACCAACACCCAGTACGGTTTACCGCCGTTCAAAAATGGACCACCTTTTGTCACTACCAATGCACATCACGCACAGGTTCATGAGAGATTTTTCAAGACGATGGGATATTTTGTGGCAATGAGAAGGCTTGCGATACATATTGGTGAGCAAACGTTCTACATTCCCTACACACCTGGAAAATACGTGGACGCTTAATACTGTCATTCAGGAGTTAATGCAGGACCACGTTTTCCGAGTAAGTGTCGGCTCGGGTTTTTGGAACCTTTCTGTACCAGAGAACGGAGTGCCGCAGGAAGCGGTAGTGAGTGTTACACTGTTTGCAATAACAAGTAATTCTACCTGAAATATGTTCATCCAAAGGTATCATGATGTTCATTTGTAGACCACCCTTGTAGAAGTACCTATTCTACTTCTCAGTATACGACGTTTTTTGAACGCCGTATGCAGCAATATTTAGAAAATTTTCAAGAGTGGAACTCTAAAAAGGACTTTCGTTTCTCAGCTGAGAAATCAATCTGCGTTAACTTCTGCCGATGTAGTAGACGATTACCACCTTCGCTCCGATTTGGTCCAAACGTACTTCTGTTCGTAAATTTGGCAAGAATCCTGGGATTGACATTTGATAGAAAGCTTAGCTGGTAATTGAATATAGTGCAGCTGAAAGCGCAATTTGAATGTTCTGGAAATATCCTGCTGGCATTAAATAGTAAATATTTGGGAGCCGATTGGACGGTTTTACTGCAAATGTATCGCGCACTGATCCTATCCAAGTTAGACATTGGGTGCATAGTTTATTCTTCAGCACGACCATCTTTCCGAGAAGATTAGACACAGACCGTATTAGGGGCATTCGTGTGGCTATCGGTGGTTTTCCTATATCCCAGGTATAAGCCTTTACGCCGAATCAACAGAAGCTAATCTGCAGCATCGGCATGATATCCTGTCAGAAAATTATGGCTGTGCACCTAATGTATGCCTATAAAACCAACTTTCGCTTCTTTTTTCAACGCCGCGATGGAAAAACGTTATACGAACACCTCCATTGATCCAAGGCTTCCAGGTTTTCGTTTTCGGGGGCTTCTTAGAAGGGGCTGTATTAAAATGCGTGGCATGTTTCCTAAAGGTGTAGCACCCTTGGTTACGTACGACATCACGTGTAGATTTTGGAATGACAGCATATCGGAAGTCTACTATGCCTAGGTTGTGTATCCACACTTGTTTTTTAGAATGGTTTTCATGCTATAATGACCGTTTTTATTTACGTCAAAGGAAATAGGTGCTCCAACGGTGCTGGATGTGCTTATGTCCATGGAATCCAATCCCATGCATTCGTTTTCATGATAGTACCTTCATTTATAGTGCATAGCTGTTCGCTATATACCAAGCCATTTTGTATTGTGCAGCCGAAAATTGGGACACTGACTCATTCTGAATGATTCCTTTTGTTCACTTCAGAGCCTTATGAGCTGTATAATTACCATCCCATAGTTCAGCGAATCCAGGATGTCCTCCATGTTTTATACGTTTCTGGCATTAATATGGAGTGTGCTTGGATATTAGATGACTTTGGCATGCCTAGGAATTATGTTGCGGATTTGGCAGCTAAGGAGGCGACCTAGTGTTGCAATATATTGTGTAAGGTCGTTACTACGGTGTTAGTGGAGTGGTTAACTCTCCGCGGAAATAAGCTTAGAGTATTGGAGGACTATCCGATTAACTGGGTAACTTCCTTTTGTGTATCTCTTCGGGAGGAGATGCTTTTGACTTGGGTGCATATTGGTCACTGCAATTTTACGCACGGTTAGGCTTTCAAGGGTGATCGCGCTCCCCTTTGGACGTTTTGTAGCAAAGATCTGTCACGTGTAGCTGCAGTGTGTTTTCCTAGTTCATCTTCGAGCCTCTCTGCAACTGTCGGTTAGCTTTGCAGAGATCTTAGCGGACGATAACCGCGCGATTGAAAACTATTTTTAGTTTTTGTTAAAGATATACGTTCAGATCACCATTTAGTCACATTCATATATAGGTTTTCATACCTCTGGTTACTTATAGTCATCTCTGTATTTGGGGTTTGCTATGATTTTATATTGATCTATAGTTTTGGCCTTTGCCATGATTTTATATTGACCTTTATGTCTGGTCATTGCGGTGATTTTTGTATTGAACTATATCTCCGGCCTTTGCATTGATCTATTTTTCTAAGAGCGCTAATGACCATCAGTTGAGCGCGTTTAAACACAAATCAATCAGTCAATCGATCAAATCGACCGCTCGATAACTTTGGACCATAGATACTGCGTCACTAAAGGATCACCAGTCGCTTTTAGTCATTACTTCTCCAATACGCTGGACAAGGGACTACAATAAAATGAATATTCAGTATATTGATGCTTTCTCAGTACCTCCTTGGTCAGCCCATCAGCGCGGTCATTAAGACACATTGCAGCAATCAACACCAATTCACCGAATTGTTGCACACCAATATGATGCTGTACGAATTTCTAAGGCGGTGTTTTTGTTTTATCTGGCATTGTATTCGTGGAAATAGTCGTAGTTTTTCCAGCTTCAATAAAGGGTAATATACAGCTAATTAATATTCTTATAAATTAGCTGAGGACATGTATAACTTCATAAATATGTGCAATTTCATAATATAAGAATAAAACCGATACGTCTATGAAACGCATATAACATACAATGTGTGGACTTTCTCTAACTGAAATTCTCGGTCACCATTTTCAAAGCAGGAGTAAAACACCTCGTTTATTTGTAAAACAGCGACTACAATAGTGGATGACGTAGTGCCGATATTGATTTCTCCAGGCCGTTTTGTTTAAGTGCTATCTGTCACGGCAAACAGCATCGCATTCCTGCTCCAAAACAGAGAGTGATACATTCATTAATGTCCCTCTAATGTAATTCGATAAAGCGATTCCCCGCGGTCTACATTATTCCAGACTCCGGTCTCCAAAATTGATAACCCAATCTCTATGAAATTCAGAGACCCTTGCCGAACTTCAGTTTTGAATATGGATATGCACTTTTCTTTTTCATCCATTTATGTAAATTATATTTCATAAGCAAACACAGTATTGAGTTGAAAATATTGTTACAAATACAGTACCAATACAAATTTTATACACCTTTTTGACGTTAAAATAACATCTCATTGTCGTTTGCCAGCAATGTTCAACTCACTGCAGTGCTGCCAGTATCTAAAGTTCGGCTTAGTGCATGAATGGTAGCGGATTGATAATAATAAACATAATAATGTCATTATTAATATAACCCCATTCGCGGTGAATTATGCGATGGCAATGAATGCGGGATGCAATGATATATCTTTGAGGAACGTTACATTATGGTGACTCTAGTACGAGTTAAACAGCAATATATGTTGCATAACAAAATCCGCTAAAAATAGGATGTATTACAATTACATGCGTTTCGCTAGCTACTAAGGTTAAACAGCTTCTCAAATGTTATTTTTCTAATTACCTTATGTTAATCGAGATAAACGTTCGTAGAAATAATACTTTTATTACACATTTAGGGGTAAGTTAAGTTGTAAGAATAACACAGAGGAGCGAAAAGATAGTCTAATGCGCTACCTTAAAACAGCAAGGGAAATTAAAGGTTAAAGGCAGGAAACTACCTTATACTCTGGCATGATTAAAGTTATAAGAAATGAGAACGATACAATTTTTAACTTTCAATATAAAAACCTTTGTTTCAAGCAATTGTTAGATGGGTTATGCCTCAATATATACGCCGTAATAATGCTCCTATTAAATGAATATCATGCTAATCATCCTTTACTAATATTCATTCATTCATTATCTGTTTACCCTCCTCTTATGTAGGACTTACACCCCCAGGACTTACAAGCGGGTGCCTGGGGTCAGAGGCCCGTCGAGGAGCAGATACTCATGTATCAGACAGAGCATCCAGGTTGGGTGATCAGCCTGATGCCTGGTATGGGATGAAGGAAGTAGATGAAACGAAGTGTTGGTGAAATGAAGGAAAGGAGATGATGGAGCAGTTGGTGGAATGAATGACGGGGGAAACCGGAGAACCCGGAGAAAACCCGCCCAGACGCCGCTTCGTCCACCACAAATCCCTCATGCAGGTCCCTGGGATTGAACCCGGTCCGCCTCGGTGGGAGGCGAGCGGTCTAACCACTCGACCACGGCGCCGCCTCATCCTTTACTCATAGTGGCTTAAAATGTTTGCGTATCATATTAGAATAACTGTTTTATGGAATTCAAAACTGAAATTCGGCAAGGATCTCTGAATTTCATAAAGATTGGGTTATCAATTTTGGAGACCGGAGTCTGGAATAATGTAGACCGCGGGGAATCGCTTTATCCAATTACATTAGAGGGACATTAATGAATGTATCACTCTCTGTTTTGGAGCAGGAATTCGATGCTGTTCGCCGTGACAGATAGTGTCCTTAAATAAAACGGCCTGGAGAAATCAATATCGGCAGTAGATACAGAACGCAAATAAAAGGAAAAACTGAAATTAGTAATAACAATAATAATAATAATAATAATAATAATAAATAGTATTATAAACATTATATTAACTTAAAAAACAATTCTTTATGAATATTACAACACAATAACAATTTAGTGCACACAGGTGATTCGAGGTACCTTTATTGTAAACGGATTATTCACAAATCACACGCTGTTTCTAACTGAGCTATCTAGAAACGTGAGAAGTTGACAGTAAATTTAACATAATTCGTGGAATTTGCTTGACCCAATAAACATTTTAGGTTGCGCAAATGTCAACTGTCTACTTGAAAGTGTATTAAAGGGCGATGCTACCATATATGATTGCATTATTAATAATTTCATTGAGTGTGCAACCAAAACAGATACATGTTACACATGTAGGGACCTATATTTTCTTGTTGGAGCATAAATGACTGCCGATTGCAGGATAATGCTTAAGTAAGAGCTGATGTCTCACGTGGTATATGAGGACCGTCAGGAAAGTAAGAGATGTTTCGGCCTATCGTGGCGTTGGGCAGGGCTAGAGCCACCATCGTAGTGTCAGAACGTTCCTACACTCAGTACGTGTCCAGCTGTAGTAGAGCGTGGACCTGGCCTCCCTTATTTTTGCTCTCTGTGACGTGTTAAAATTTGCGCTGCAATAGAGCATCCCACCAGTTGTGAGGTGGGATCTCTGATTATGTTTTGATGGGAAAAACTACAACTAATTGAATTAATGTACTGCCAACTTTATGGTGTGTTTTTTCACGATAACGCACGTCCACACACGGCCAGTCGTACCCAAGGGCTCTTAGATGGTTTTGGTTAGAAGGCTTCGATCATCCACCATACAGCCGTGATTTGGCGCAGAGCGGCTACCATTTTTTCCCAGCAATGAAGAAATGACTCGCTACACAACGCTTTCACACTGGCGCCGAACTGCATGCCGCTGTAAACCAGTGGTTGAAATCGCAGGCGGCAGACTTCTACACAGACGGAAATGAAAGATTTGTGCCACGGTGCGATAAATGCCTTAATTGGAGTGGCGATTATGTATAACAATAGCTTATGGATGTACCTTTCAAATGTATACAATATATTTTGGTTTTTTCATTTTGTTAATTTCTTTATTTCAAAACGTCTGTTACTTTCTGGACCTCCTCGTATATAGGAATCTTATGGGGGAAAAAGTACTCGCGAAATGCCCATCACTCAATAGCAATATACAGTATCATTAATTAAATTGCATATCATGAACATTCAGAAACACATTAAAATCTCATACATTACCTAAAGAAATTGAACAACGGCCTTACGCGACCAAGAAGTAAACTGACGGAAATTAGAGCCACGATGAAAATTAAAAGTGAAGAAAGTTCCGTTTATAATATGTCCCCATATAACAAATTAACAACAAATCTAGTTCTTCACTCGTTTCGCAAGAAATATTATAGAATTAGAGACACGGACACTTTAAAGTGGAACGTTGCGAAATACCAGAGTTGTAAGCACATGCACTAAGAACGACTACATATGTTTAGAAAGAACAAGTCCCAGAGCTAGGCAGCTACACTCCGTACCTAACAATGGCGTAAGATAGCGACGCCACATGGCAACCCAAACAAAAGAAGGTCAGACTTTGTGTTTATATCCCAAACACAACCTTTTCCGGATATGAGCGCAAAAGGTAAATCATACAACATTGGTAAACCATGTGGGGAAAGGTGCCGAGTTCCAGAAGGGTGATCTTGTATGGCTCTAACCCACCATGAGGGCTAAAGGAAGTCGTTGAAAATACAGTGTTTACAACTCTGTGAAAATTTTCATTCGCTATATAAGCGAGAGCTCTCGCGAGTATTCTAGTTAATAAGTGAGTTTTCGATATCAAGAACGGTTCTACGAGTACGTTTGTCACAAACGTACAACGTGTGGTGATACAGAGAGAGATTAAAGAGGTCTTCTGTTTGACTCCTCAAAGTGTGAATCATTTGAGCAAGAGGTTGCTTTGCCCGCCGCTACGTCGCGAATGAAAATAAGGTGGCAGAAAAAATTGGAAAGATTAATAAAGTGACAGTGAGAACTTAGTGAAGTGTCAGTGAAAACTTTGTGCTTCCGACTGCCTCCACGTAGGTCTGAGATGTCGGCGGGCAAAGGTTCATAATAAGAGAAGATTGCGAACGGTTTGTCCTGTTTGCAGTAACAATCGACTTCTATTGTTACCTGCGGAAGGTCAAGTGAGGTACACCTCAAATTATGTCTAATCCGCTTTTATCGACGTAGACGCATTCTCGCACATAATTCACAATTGATAATGTAATTTTCCAATTTCTTCTAGGAGCACTAGGAGATGTTTTGGGAGCATAGTTTGGGAAACTCTGATCAAGACCATTGTAATAGTTTGAGTTCTAAGTAACACAATCTCATAGTTTATTCTCATTTCCTATTCTCCGTATTCCACAGTCATTATTATGTCCAAACTTCCTTCTAAATGTCTTGTTTTAAATTAATTTAGTAATTTATCTTAGGGCGGCGCCGTGGCCGAGCGGTTAGACCGCTCGCCTCCCATCTAGGCGGCCCGGGTTCAATCCCAGGGACCTGCATGTGGAATTTGTGGTGGACGAAGCGGCGTCTGGGCGGGTTTTCTCCGGGTTCTCCGGTTTCCCCCGCCATTCATTCCACCAACTGCTCCATCATCACCTTTCCTTTCATCCATTTCACCAACATTTCGTTTCATCTACTTCCTTCATCCCATACCAGGCATCGGGCTGATCACCCATCCTGGATGCTCTGTCTGATCCATGAGTGTCTGCTCCTCGACGGGCCTCTGACCCCAGGCACCCGCTTGTAAGTCCTGGGGGGTGTAAGTCCTACATAAGAGGAGGGTAAACAGATAATGAATGAATGAATAGTAATTTTTCTTTCTTAATAAGAACTGTATCTGACTCTTTACATTTTCTCAACCTTTTGTCTCGGAAGCACTGCCGGTATTTTCATCATGAACTAGGCTATTCTCTGTTCACGAGTAACGGATATGAGACGTGGGAGGGTTAAAACATTAATGAAGCAGCTTACTAACGGTGAAACCCGACTTCCTCTGAAATCGACGTATTCAGCCGGGAAATCGAAATAGCGTAAAGAGGGCTAGCTTTTTATTTATGCGATTGTTGCAAGACGTCTGTAGCACGGTGCATGCTGTAAGTAATCCAGGCAAATCGTGCTAAGTGCTAGTTTTAATCTCATTAAGTGTCTCTACTGTATGCCACATATAAATCCCTTCGCTTTTCCAAAATCAGAACCAATAGGGACCATATTACATATATAACATTCGTGAAGTCCCCATCGTTAACCTTAACCTCATTTATCGGTAATAACGAAAAAAAATAGAGCTCATGTACTGTTCCCCTTGCGTCACAAACTATCAATCTAGCTAATTTGCGAAAACAAATGCTACCTTGGAAATTAGAATTTAAAATTTTGTACATTATGTTAGAAAACTTCCTGTTTAACTAACATCTCTACATCAATGAAGGTGTTACGATAATCTTCAACATCCCATATTAGTTTATCTTAATAAGAAACAAACTTACTTATTTAGTCGGCTTACCCTTCTCGTATGTAGGACTTACACCCCTAGGACTCATAACCATGCCTAGGCTCAGAGGCCTGTAGAGGAGCAGGTGAACACTGAAACAAAGAATGAAGAAGAAGAGGGATCGGCTCGTTGCCAAGAATGAGAGAACAAGATGACATGAAGTGAAGACGAAATGGATGAAAGGGAAACTGATGATAGCGCAATTGTTGGAATGAACGGTAGTGGAAACCGGAGAAAGCTAACCCACCCGCCGCAATGTTCACCAGAAGTTCCATATGCGGGTCCTTGAAATGAATCCCGCCTTGGTGGGAGGCGAGTGGTCTAACCACTCGACCATGGCGCCGCCAAGGAAAAACTTATAAATAACGGTTAAACTGGCATACAGAAGCAAAATTAAAATCACGCAATCACGCGCACACACATGCGCACGTACACACACAGGCACTTGCACACAGACATATTTATTTAGTTTTTTATTTTATTTATATTAGGATGGTCCAAAAATATAATTGTTGAGAAATACATCTTTCAGACTTGCCTTGGTTCCTCACGCCAGTGCTCAAAAGGGTCATTTCAGGAATACTTAGGGTTACCCATAAATTGCCACTTATTAGGTCGAAAGACAAAAATAGTAATTTTATAAAATCAGCAGCTACACAACAGTTAACTGTAACTTTTATACTGTAACAAAGTTACCCTTTAGTTTAGTTAGCTTAGGCTAATCATTGTTTACCAGTATCAGCCTTATCACTCATCAGGGTTGCCTTCTTGGACAGTGGAAACTTTTCTGTGCAGCTGAACAAGTTGAAATAGAAATTGGAATTGCCGTTCCTATTATTACCGATTCTAGTATTACAAGCTGTGGTCAGAGCAAAACCCCTTTCGGCACAGTCATTTATTGCCTTCATGTTGTGTATTTTCTCTTTCATTTCAATGTATATATGACGCGCATACGGAATGTAAGCTTCCCCATTTTTAAAACAAAAAAAACATAGTTAGGAACTTTATTGGCAACAGGTTCAGCAACGTTTGAACTATTTTTCGAAATAGTCCCCACAAGAATTGAGACATTTATCATATTGTGGAATCAACTTTTGTATTCCTGTGTTGTAGAAGTCTGCCGCCTGTGAATGAACCAGCGTGTGCAATCGTCTTCAGCTCTTCGACGTTGTTAAACCGCTGACCGGAGGAAAGGAATTTGCTGAGGTGCAAGAAAAATGGAATGCGTGGTGGATGATAAAATAGCTACCAGCCGAACTCCTGCAGAATAGTTGCTTGACGCCGAGCCGTATATGGACGAGCATTGTCATGGAGCAGCACAACACGTGCAGTAAGCATTCAACGCCTCTTGTTTTAAATGGCAAGTTGCGTGTTTCACAGTAAGTCAGATTTCACAGTTTCACATCTGGGCAGGAAGTCAATGAGCAGAATGCCCTTCCTGAAAGCCGTGCAGATCACTTTCTGCACCGACAGTCTGTTTGAATTTAGTCTTGTTCGAGATCCACTGTTACGCCAATACATTGACTGTTGCTTGGTTTCCGGGGTAAAGTGCGAAATCCACGTCTCATCGCCCGTGGTGATCCTGTCGAGGAACTCGTCGCCGTCATTACGATACCGCTCCAGAAATGTCAGTGCTGCTCCTAACCGTTTCATTTTGTGCTCGGGTGTCAGGTTTTTCGGCACCCATCTCACACACAATTTCCTGCTTAGTGACAATTTCATACAAGGATCGCGATATCTGCTGAAAATGGCTGCTGAGCTCCGAAATCGTGAAGCGATGGTTCTCCACGACGCGCTGCCGCACCAGCTCAACAGGGTCATCATTGGTGAAGGACTGGCGTCCACTCCGCTCTTGTGTTTGCTCATGATGTTCGGCCCGTAGACCTTTCAGAGCTGGAGATGAATTTCGATCGGCGCTATGTTTTGAGCAATAAGGAACTTTATCACTGACCAAACCTCGCAGGTGGTGTGAGAACGAATAAGAACCGCCATTTCGAGCCACTGATGTCGCGCTACTGGCACCAGGCGAGGTCCTGCTCGGACGGCATAGATTGATATGTCACAGTTCTGTTACACATGCGCAATTTTCCCGGATAATTACGTTTACTTTAAAGGTAAGAAACCTGTGAAACTTACTTTCTGGATGTGCCTCGTGGTTAGGATCAAATGCTCTGATTCAGATTGCATGCAAAGGAGAGATGCAACCTTTTGTTTTCAAGGATAGGTGGTTAAACTCAACAATCCAAGGCTATTTTACTTTGACCACTTACATTGTAATAAACTCCGTTCTCTATAGCAGATTTCAGACCCTGAAAGGAAGTTACCACATAAGAAGGCATGAACATGAATCTTAATTGTTTAACTTGTGACAACAATAAAGAATAAAGTACGACTAAAACATAAAAATTCCAGCTCAACACAAAATTATTGCACTCCATTGTTTCCAAAACTTACTACAAAATTCCCAACAATTCAAACCACCTGTATCTGGCAATCACAAATATAACACACAGTGACACAAACTCTGCTGGCTCCAGTCTCCCTCTCCTGCGTTTTCAAGCCAATTCTGCTCACGGCCACCGAGAGCGAAAGCTCAGGCAGTTACGTCTGTGACCCACATTCGGGAGGTCCCGGGATCAATCTGCGGCATCACCCACTCTGTTCCACGTATTTTTCGTGGTTTACCCGGGTTGCCAGGCTAATCCTGGGTTGGTTTGCCTTCTTCCAGGATCCACTTTCCTCTTATTTCCTGTATCCATCATCTTTCTTGTGATATGCTTCAGGGTTGTAGGACCAGGCGACGGCGTTTGTCGAATTGCGGCTGGACAATGACTTGCGCTCTATAAAGCTTTCATCCCTGGTGTGGCTACGGTACCACTCTCTCCTCAGCGTGGGACTCCGTCCGGGGGGACCTGAAGGTTGGTGGCTTATAGGCAGGGATCGTACGGTGTTGGATGCCTTCTGCCTGGAAACGTTATGCACCCCGTCCTTTCTTGCGCTCGTCGGCATCCGGATCGGGTTGACCTTCGGGTCTCTCCCCTGATACCTCCCCCAGGGGTTACGTTGGAGGCCTAAAGGGCGAATGGCCTGGTGCTGTGCTCTGCTCCGGTTCCAGAGCCCCTCGTGACACGTACCTTTACCCCCTCACGGCCAATGACCCCCAGAAACTTTCCAAAAGAATAGCCGTCAAACCGGCGGGAGAAGGACAGTAAAAATGAAATTACCAAAAACATTTCGCGCAGACAGTGTCCAAGAGTCACCGAAACCCGCTCATAAGGCTCAGCAGCGGATACGTAGTCAGTAAGGAAACTTCTTTCGTCGGTTTCGAACCTTATTTGGCCTGTCGTCAAAGGGATTTTCACTTGTGTTACCATAGCTATACAGCCCAATACAATCCATCAAAACACAAAAGTTGGATAGGAAAAAAGGCACTTCATAAAAGAGGAACCTGATGCAAGTCAGCGCACTGGGAAACAGACATTGAACTCAGCGTACTGCAATTTATTCTCCACCACCAATTTTTACTAAGTATACAGCACACGATAACTATGCTTCTAAATTTGTTTGTGGAATATTCTTTTATATATTATTTAACTTCTGCACGCATTATAAGTATTGTACGTTTCAATGTATGCTATGTAGGGACATTAGTTTAGTAATAAAAATGTGTATAATTTAAATAAGTGTTTTAGTTTCATTTTATCTCAAAAATACAAACCGATTTGCATTACTCTGTTTTAATTATGAAACTATTTTAATTCACTAGAGTATAATACAATAATTATTGTTTTCCGTATTTATTCCTGCAGATGATTCTAACATTTTATAGAAATCATACATTAAGCCTTCTACATAGAACATTCTGTATATTTAATAACCTAAACGGATAAAGCAATCTGCTAATGTTTTATTCTTTTAGTCTTTGTTCTTAATTAATTTCGTGCAACCAGAAAGCCACGAGATCAAAAACTTGTAGTTTACATATTTCTAGAATTTTTGCTCATCTATATTTGAGTTCTTCCATAACGATATGGTTCCATATGTTATCGATTAACAGTGAAAATTAGTTACTCGGTGTGAGGTTTTAGGAATGAGTGGATGATTTCGCCCGAAATGTAGATGAATCCGTAATTTCGAAAAGAATATGTAAAGCATTTTCGATGCTTGTAACACACAATATATGACTCCATACCTTATCGAATTTGATTATTGTAATAAATAAATTTAACGATATAGTGTTAAAGTTTGTAAATGTAATACGTCAATGCTGGTATCTATCAAGACGTACTGATAAGGGTGAGCACCAATATACGCAATGAAATACATAATAGCTAATTTATAAGGACGATTGTAGATATAATTTAATTTAGTATCAAGTCTTACTTGATTTTTGATAAGAAATATAGAGTGGAAGGATTCAATACAGTTTTTACTTCTACCTTACCCCATTGCCTGTAAAAGTATTCATTTTATGTTCTATGGTTTCTTTATAACCAATTCTCTGACTTCCAGCTTCTTATGCTGGTTTTTACTAACTTTCCTTAGGTAGCGCACTCACATTCAGTCCCACATTAATACTTCTAGACAACATGAAGAGTAGAGGATGATTCTTATAAAATAAAAATTTCCTTGTTCCAGCCGATAATTAAGCCCGGGGCCTCTGACTTGAAGAAGTCATAACTGTGATCACTAGGCTAGAGATACAGTCTAATTAGATTTTATTATACGGTTTTTGATAAATTAAGTTACATATTTATCACACTACGTTTGTTAAGAGCGTTGAGGAACTCATCGAGTCCTACTTGTTTCCATATACGGGAATGCTTTTTTCGGAAAACAAAACAGAAAATAGGATATTCAATAGAAAGGCTTTTTAGTTTGAGAAGCCCAACGAGAATTTTCGACTTACTGTATTAAAATGAGAGTGTAATCTTGTGATAAGGAAGCAGACCCACCGTTAGAACAGATTTAGGTGTTCCGACATCGCAGCATAATGAGGAGAAGAGAAGTGCAGATCCATGTAGAAACTACAAAAACTTGCATATAAGAAAAGACTTATTGGAATCTTTTTAGAAACACCAGACCTTTCTGGAAGCAGACATTGTCTTAGTGGGTGGATTACTGCGATACACGAGCACTGCTATACTTAACCAATCTGAAATAGCAGGCTAAGGCGCAGTGGGATTCCCTGCTAATCAGGGCAGGAATGGTGTAGTCAGTGTGGTGCGCTACAGAAAAGATGAATGAACTAGTGCTCACAAGTTAAGGAAAGTTCTCGAAAAGATCCTTGCCGATAATACCGGACCGCAATTAGGTATGAATAAGACTTGGAGAACACATGTCGCTGAAATGATGTGGAAACGTGGTTCCAGCAATGCGACATCTGCGCGGCAGGTCGTGTGCCCCAGCCAGGGGCCAAATGCTACATTATAATGGTGAAGAGCCTTCCAAAACAATTTTCAGCGATGTTGGAGGTAGTTTCCACAAGACAGAAGCGGCAAATCGCTACTTGTGCTATTTCATCACGTAACCTGATGTTTATGCGATTTCCAACAATAAGTCTGCGACTGCGACTTATCCTTAGTGAACAACTTCTTCTGTAAATTCGGGGTTCTTTAGAAGATCCACAGTGACCAGGGCACCAATTTTGAATGCAACCTACTGCGAGAGCTGCACGGCGCTACAGAAAAAACACGATCACTCCGTTTCATTAACAGTTGGGCGCAATGGCGGAGTGCTATATGTAATTGCTCGAGAAGCACTCCTTGAAATAATTTACAGACATCAGTGAAATTTGGATGTGCATGCGCCGTTATTTTTCATGGTCTAGTGAACATCGGTGCACCAGTCCATTGTGCTACACCGACAAGCATGGTGTTCGGACGATACCTACGGTTCGTATGGATCTGCTGTTTGGCACGCCTACCCATGCAGATCAGCCAACGCTGGGTTATGTGTGGGTGTTAACGGAGAGACTGAAAGATATTGACCACTTCATTAGAGAATAACAGAAACTACCAAGTAATAAGGTGAAGGCAGAGTGTAATCGTCTAGCAAACACTGAGGAATTCCAGAAGGAGACATTGTATAACGTGATTATGGTCCTAAGAGGACAAAAGCGAAGTTGCCGAACTTACAAGGTAATTAGAACAGCCCGTGTAAGATTATTGCTAGGTTCAATGATGAATGTGTACTGTATTCACTGTGAACCCCGAGGGAAGCTGAAGGTGGTATATTTTGATTGCCTTGTCTCATCTCATATCGTGGACATTTTTGGATCGGCCAGCTCTCCCTTAGGAGGGCGATATGTGGCAGAACATTTTACGACGGCCTCGCACACTGTGGTAGCACGCACATACCCCAATGTCGACTGATGTATGATTGATTGAATATAAACGAACGGACGGACAGACAGACGGAGGGACAGATGAATGGATAGGCGTACAGACATGTGAGCTGGCGGATAGACAGACAGAGTGTTTGGATTTGGGAGGGTGGGTGAATAATTAGGTCTGGTAAGGTAGGATGAAAAGGTAGGAAGGTAGGTAAAATGTGTAGTTATGTATGTGGGAGCACTCTATTTCGCTAATCGCGATGCTAGTAGAAGCTTCTAGATTGCCATAGGAAGGTAGGTAGGTACTGGCCGGAGCAGTCTGTTTCGCTAACCGGGATAGCAGTAGAACGTTATGATTTGCCGTAAACTAGGATGTATAAGGCCATTTCAGTTACACGCTCTATGTGTAAAATGTAGAAAAATATATTCCTATATTTCATATAGGAATGGAAAAACAAATATATAAGTATAGAGCAAACTAAATGGGAAGGCGTTGTATGTATTAGAACTAGAAAGCTTCAGTGGTTACTTTTATAACTTGTAAGCTTTTTGGTCAGTATCTCCTTTAATTGACATTAATCTATGAGGTTGTATTATTAGATGTAAGTTTCCTTTCATTACAATTGTGAACTAGGACCTCAGATTTAATTGCTATATGGATGCTACTAGCTAGAATGTTTGAGTGGTGAAAAATATTCCTACAGCATTTTTCACTTTAATACCGTGTTTCCTTTGTAGTTCTGAAAGTGTTATATTGCAAGAATATATCAAGTTTTAACGCAACAATTAAGCTACTTTTTCAAATTTTCTAATTATGATAACAACTAAGAATTATTGTCATTTAAAATTCTTTTGCACTACAATTCTGATCAAGCTTTTATGTCTCCTAGTTGACTTTCTTTTGAACACTCTATAAAGGGAAGGCGTGTGGAAGACGGTATCTAACTGATGTATAAGGTGAATAGACTCTGTAAGATTTAGTACAAATGGATGAAAATAATTTGGGTGGGGTAGAAATAGTATTCATTTTGTACGCCAGGGAGAGAATTACATACCGCCCAATAATGATGCAATTAGCGACACAAATTTTGAAGAGAGCTTTGATGAAATGAATATTAGGGCCTTTTACATTTGACTTTCACGTTACACACAGAGTTGCTCGCCATCTATCTACCAATTTTTTTAAAGATGAGTAAAGATTAATTGTGCGCTAAAGGAGGAAGAGTTTTTGATTTTCCATAGCCTAACTTCGCTCCAAAAAACTATATGAAGCTATCACCTCTGGCGCTATACGCTATGCAGTTAAATTGCCGGTAGATTAACAAGAATGTTTTAAAGATATCAGAGCGCGGCCAGGAACTAAAGCTGGAGTAACGATAGGAAGACTCAGATTACAGAACATGTTGACGGGACCTACCTCATACGCAAAAAGAAATATAAATACAGGCAGCAATATTAATTCTTGGAGTTTGATAGTCACCTACAAAATGATGTGCCACATAAAACAATGTACAGAGACTGAGGCACAATAGGAACTACATTGAAATATTTGGTCTGTTTATTTAAACAATCTGGTTGATTTTATCTACAATACTATGTGTCTGCAAGTGGTTCTAATGAAGCGCAACACTTTTTAGGCAACGATTCATGCTCATTTGGGACGGATTATCTTTAGACGGATTCAAACTCATTATAAGGTTAATGCAGTTTTATATGAGATCAACGGGACCTCAGCGTCTAATGATAAAAAGGTTTCTCTTAAATCATCTATCTGGAGTCTCATCAATGATAATATCTATGATGAAACTTTACGTAACTGGAGAGAACCTCACAGTGAATGAGAAGTTCTTACTATAAAAGACAAAATTTCATTCTATATACTTCTAGCAAGCCGTACAATTTGGCATTGGATTTTGTCTTGTACTTAGCAGTGGCGGCTGAATGATGAATGGAGTGGTACCTCCCCGAAATTGTTATATATAAATATACTACTACTACAACTACCACTGCCATTGCCACTGCCTCGTGGTAAGGAGCTTCAGAATATTGACTGCTTGTTAGAAAGTATCACATAAACCTTGTCTCTGTATAAACGAGTAACGGTACAGATCCAATAACAGCGCGATTCTCATCTTGAAAAACAAATTGCAGTTCAATTTTCAATCTATTTTTTTTAAACAAGGAGTATACATTCAGAAATTCCTTGAGATAAATTCCAGGGAAGGTTCTCGAATACAAATCATTCAGGTTTTACTGATATGCATATATTTTGAATTTCCTCAACACCAGTACGTTGTGGAACTTAGAAAGGTGCCGTTTCAAGCTAAAACGCCTTTAAAAGTTTTGCAACATATGGTGTTATTTAATTGTAGAGGTACTATTATACAGCTCAAGTACACGCACTAATGAATCTACACTAAACACCAAGGTTCCCGTTCAAATCACTGGCGCGAATACAGGATATCCCCTTGCCCCTCCAATCCCGCTATAATATAGATTGAAGGCCCAGAGTTGTATAAATTCGTGCCAGGACAGAAGTAACACGGATACGTGGAATAATAATAATAAAAGTTTGCCAACTTTCAATTTACAGTCGCTTCCTTCATCTTCTATAGGTTTCTGTTGTCAGATAAGCTGTTTCGCTTTGCCATTAATGACAATAAGCCTGACCGTATTCTTGATGTAATTGCGGAGTACTCAAAATATAGTTTCAAACATGTATTTCATTTTATTAACGTAGTGCCATGGCAAGAAGGCTTAGTGTGGATTCTGAATATACTGTGAACGGATTTGCCTAGCTAATGGTAATACCTGCATTAGCGTCTTGTTAATGAAGGTGTTAACAAAAACGCTAATTGTCATACATGGACAATTGATAAAGGAAGAAATGTAATTTGTGATACCTTTCTCACCTCATTAAAGCTCAGTGACAATTTGAAGCCTCAACCTACCAGTCTTATAGGCACACTTAAAAAAATATAGAGCAGACGTATCACCTGCAACAAATATGAAAAATCAGCATGCATACTTTTTTTGCATAGTAAGGCTTGAGATTATATAGTTCTTACCGTGTATTAGGGGAAAAATAGAACAAAACTGTCTTATTGATGAGCACATTACACCCAAGAGTGTAGATCAGCGATAACCTGAAGAAAACTCCAGGGGCAGTCTGTTTCTATAATCAGTCGAAGTACAGCGTCGACGTGGTGGAACAAATGTTGCGCCTATACACCAACAATGAATCAAATATGTGGATTTCTTTAAAAAAAAATAAATACATTTCAAATAACCCTGTTTTGTGAATTCCACCGTTTCCAAGATATACGCTATTTTTAGTTTGAATTTTTAACACTGTCATCTTTGAAATGCTGTCGCCATTCCATTGTTTCTTGCGATGTAATGTAAACACTGTGGTTTTCAAGACCGGTATATAACGATGTGCTTGTATACATTTGACTGCCACTTCGGATCCCTGTAGCCCTTATGTACCTGCAACGAAATGTGCAATGAAACTACCGGATATCCCATAAATATCTTGGCACTAGTGTTATGTAAGCGTTGGTATATTTTAATAAAGTACTAGTACCCATAATTCAGATGTTATTTGCATTTCTGAAGTTATAATGATGTATACTGTTGTTAGGGCTTGTTTATTGTTTGTGGTTCGTGTTGTTTGCGACACAATGAATAGAAAGCTTCTACAGAGCGGCATGTTTTAGTACTACAAATGTGGTAGAGACAGGACCATGATTATAATAATACTGTTGATTTATTTGTGAATAATTTTCCATACATCATGTCTCCATACAGATAAAGTATTTCTAAACTACGTAAGAGATTTGTGCAGACTGGATCGGTAGCGGAACTTTCTTGATTAGATAGTGTACTCAGTGAGGATTCGTGACTTGCGGCACTTGACGGAACGCTTTTACCCCAAATTGAAACATCTATAACCCTGAAAATGTTGTACATACGAAGTTTAAGCTTCAGTGCTTCCAAGATATAAAGTGTTTGCCGAAAAGCATGGAGGCAACTTTGTGCAGAATTTCTAGCTATGAAAATTATGTTACAAATATCTGTATGGGTTATCTCCATCCTGCTGCGCCTGCAAACTCAAATGTCCATTCTGATTTTGCCAAGTGACTTATTGGCAATCCTGTGTTTTCTGCAAACATTTATGTGGATTAACATGAATAGGTAGAAAAAAAAGGTTTGTTAAAATAGTAGAATTAAATTAAAACTTAACGGCAGTGGGTGGAGAAAGCCATGTGAATTTTACACGCCGGTTTCTACCATATCCTTCTCGCAATATTAACATGAAACCCTCTCACACATCAGTTCCCAAATCTTAATGGACCAGAATTTACTATGTTCTGCGTACGATGGTCATTCAGGAAGTAACAAGGTTTGTGCAATTCCACTTCGCAGATCGCTGTAGGGCTTCTATCTAAAGTCCATACTTTCTGAGTGTCATTTATCGGTGTTGTGTTGTGGCAGTAATTTGTATCACAATAATGTAAATGCCAGAGTGATTGTAGTGTAAATAAGCATTATTGTATGACATTGATTTGAGATGTTTGTTAATTATATTCATTGTTAGGAAATAAGTTACACGGCCTCACTGAAACTGACAATAAGAGTGGATAACATTGAGCGAGGGGGTGAGTTGAATATTAATTAGAAGAGACAAACAAATGACGTCAGATTGGCACGCTTTTCTTAGAAACGGAGGGAATATCTTCCTTAGAGCATATGTTTTCGTAATTTTTGATTGGATATAAAAATATACGCTAATGTTGGCGCGTTTTATTAACCAATAGCAGCTCGGTTATTATCTTTAGGCATATTAGGGTGTGGGAGTATAATAAGCTAAAGCCAGAGGCAAGTATTGCCTAGTTCAACAAAAATCATCCACGCGTTACACGTCGCTGAGTCCAACAGAATCATTCATAAGTTCAACGTCGCTTAGTTCATCAGAATCGTTCGCGAGTTACACGTCGCAATTCTACAGAATCTCTCGCGGCTTAAAGTTTGTTATAAATGTGAAACACGCGAATTAATAATGTGCAGTAAATAAGTGATTATAGTGATATTAGAAAATATAACAGTTTCAGTCTGGCGTGTATCAAGAGTTAATATGTGAACTTAAATAATTGTGACGGTAATAAAAGTGTAAAAACAAATTCTTTTATCAGTGTTATCTGTGAGTAACAAATCCTTTCCGTTTACACACGCTGTTTAAGATATTTGCTCGACTGAACAATAATAATAGCTAGCCGGAGCACAATGAACCCAAAATGCAAAATAATAAAACAATAACAGGCGCTCAGCAATAGATAACACGAAGTGACCGCGACAAATTGGCTTCCATACGTTGTGCAGATAACATGAAGCATCTTACAACTACCTAAAAAAAATAATCTACTTCAGTGTTTAGACGAAGGATGTTATTGTGCATTTTATTATTGTTCAATTTGCTTTGTGATTTAACGTCTAGCTGACTCTGAGGTGACGGATATTGGATTTATGAATGCTCAGATGCTGAAACCTGCAGAAGTTTTTATTCAACTAAAGAAAGTGCATGGTGATACAGTAAAGAATGAAAGAAACATAAGAAAGTGCCGTTAAATGTTCATCAAGGACGAGCAAATGTGCAAGAAGAATCTCGGCAATAACTTCCTTCAGTCATCACAGATTATTTAATGAATGAAGTCAGCAACAAAACACTACAAGACGAGATGAGTTATAGATTTTCTTTCGAAATAATTCTCCCTTTTTGATTTGTGTAGTTGTTGCAGATTTCTTTGCAAAGCATTTCTCGGTTTTTGCTTGGTGTAATATTTCCGAACTGGTGGCAGCTGACTAGAAAACAGAAATTCTAATGTCTATGAACAGATATGACAGAGACATAACGCAGCTGATTTTGTGAAGAAATAGAGTTAAGTTTACATTTTGAAGTGACGTCCTTTTTCTTAATAAAATACTGGTTTCTGAAAATATAAAAGTATTACTTTCGTTAATTACTGGAAAAACGTCGTACAAGATCAACACTTACAAATCGTCTTCAACCTCGGATTAATCTGAAGTAAATCTGCAATAATGATAGCAACAGCATTAATAATAACGCTTTCTTTACGACCACTAACTCATAGATCCCTATACCAATTATTTATATAGAGTTCACCATGTTATCTTCTCTAGTCGTTATAAAATTAACAATATATATATATATATATGAGGGCGGATAAACAAACCATGCACAATAATTTTCTTACAAAAAAGCTTAATAGTTAAAACACCAACAAAAATCACAAATGAACTTACACGATTTACCTACTTTTCGAAATAATCACCAATCATCTTATCCTGATACCAGTTTCAATATGCCCTGTTTGTAGAAGTCCGTTTCCTTGGAGTATAGTCATCTACGGACTGCTTATTTCACTTCCGCATCTGTCGCAAAGCCATGGCCGGCCAGGAAATTCTTCATGAGACCAAACGGTGTAAGATCTGGACTGTGTGGCGGATGCCACAGCACCTCGCAACCAAATTTGGAGATTTTCTGACGAACAGCAGAAGCAACATGGGTGCGAGCATTGTCATGGAGAATTTTGACATCGTCGGCATTCATGTTGTGGCATTTGTCACGAAGGGCACGACGCAAATTATCCAAAATTTCCATGCAGGCTGCAGCATTCACAGTGGTCTCGTGTTCAGCAAAATCCACCAATACAACACTATGCGTATCCCAGAACACCGTCAGAAGCGCTTTCCTAGCAGACTGAGTCACTTTGAGATTTTTCCTCACTAGGGAACCAGCATGTTTCCACTCCAGGCAAGCTTGGTTTCGGGCATGGTATGCCCACGAATTATCGCAAGTAACGATTCCTTTCATAAAGTCATGCCCTTCTGCGGTGTACCACGTTAGATGATCCAAGCTTGTCATCATTCGCTGGCTTTTGTGGTTCTCTTTAAGGTTCTTAGGCACCCATCGAGCACTAACTTTACAACATTTCAACGTATCGTCAACAGTATCTTACACCGCCCAATAGGAAATGTTGTACTGTTGAAATAAGGTTCGCAGTTGCACACGCCGGTCGTTCAAAATTGCTGCCTCCATGCCCCTGACATTCTGCGGGGTTGAAGCTGTTACCGTCCTGCCGGAGCGTGGCGCACCACTAAGGTTGCACGGCCCACTAGGAAGAATGCACACCACCTGGAGACATTGCTACGGTCCATACAATCATCCCCATACACGCCAGCATGCTCCTGTGAATATCACTCGGTTAATGCCCTTGGGCACACAAATATCGAACCACACCTCCCTGCTGTTCACATGTGGACGACAGTAACATGCGCACCATCTTTGTTGCGTAGTTCACGCTTCTCTTGCTAGATCTGCACATGAAACAAAAATATCCTCTATAGTGAAAACTTTAAACTATATCTGTGTGAAATTACAACATTTCAGCTGCAATACCAAGGCAGAAAAAAATATTGTGCGTTACTTTGCGATCCGCCCTCGTATATAAGGAGAGTCAGCTATCCCTATTGAGTTTGGAAGACAGGCAGCAATTGCGCTTTTAGTCCACTTTCTTCGCCTACGAACCTATTAACTGGCGTTTTAGATAGATGAACGCTCAACATTCACGGAAAAGGGGTTTATGGGACATAAGGTACTCCGCACTAAAGTTCAGTTAAAAACATACCTCTCATTTACTGACAGCATATTCCGAGATTCCAGAAGATTCTCCAAAATTTAACGTTACAATGTGCAGAGCTGCTTAACTAACTAAATCCCCCTGATAAAATGGACCAATAACATGTGTTCAGTATCAAAACCATTGAAAAAAACGACGAAATTTTATAATTGACGGATTTGTAATTACAATAACATCTGAAAAACATTCATGATAATTCATACAACTAATAATGGTAGACGTTCTAATAATAATTAAATCACCATTGAAAGGTTATAAAATACAATCTAATTAGAGGAGTGGTACCCGCACGGCAAGTAGGGGCTAAGGTTTAAACTCGAAACTTTCCTTAGCCAAAGTACAAGTAGGCGAGTGTATTTATACTGTGAGCTTTATTCACCAGTAACGAGAGTTCAAGTCTTTGTGTTGTTCTTGTTTTATTTTTCTTCTTCTGATTAAGGCTTGGAAATCGATTACACAGGAATGTACTTTTAGAATCCCCAAGCTTTTAACAAAATTGTAATCTAAGTAGTTGGTTGCATAAACTTTTAATGGAATAGATACAATAACTTAAACACAAACTACGATTTTATAACTTTTCGTCTCAGTTGACGGTATTACATGCAAAGAGATGCTTTGAATGTCCACTGTCTTCACTTCATGCATATACAGCTATCATAGCACACAGTCACATTTGTGTCAGTCATTTACTATATATTCCATAGACCAGTACGTTCATATGCTCCATATCTACGGAGAGGCGAGAGCGAATGTGCAACAAGCTAAGGATTTATACCAAGAGAAATTTCCAAATAGACCGCAACTAACACCAAAAGTTTTCTAGAATGTTGAAACACGTCTGCGAGCAACATCACTTATAAGGATGCCTCCTGTGAGAGACGCATCAGTGGCATTCGGTGCTAATGCTGAAACTGTTTTGAATGCTATACGAAATACTCCTCACGCTTGTACATGGCGATTACAGAAGGTAAACATTAGCCAATGTTTGTGGCGCGAGTACTGTGAGCCAATAATTTCATCCATATAATTTACACTTACACTAGGCAATCAATGAGAGGAATTTCGCAGCTCGGGCACACCCCTGTGATTGGATGGTAGTCCGAGTGGTAAATGATACGGGGTTCGCCTTCAAATTCCCGTTTTCAGATGAATGAACATTACACAAGAACGGCACCCTGAAACGCCACATGTTGAATATTGTAATTTCAACTGTAATGTTTAAATCCTCACTGAGTAAGGGAAGTGCTTTCCAAGAGCAGTGGGGAATGAATGTCTGATGCGGGATCTTTGGTGACAATTTTATTGGACCAGTTTTCTTCGAAGAACGTCTAACAGGAGCACTCTTCCTGGAATTTTTCCATAATGAGCTTCTCTTGTTACTAGAAAATCTACCACTTGAAGAGCAATTAATGAAGTGGTTTCAGCATGATAGGCTCCACCGAACAGGTTGATGGTCATCTCAATCATCCAAATGAGGCACATCCTAGAGATTGGATAAGAATACAAGGATCAGTCACCTGCCCAGCCAGGTTATCTGACCCAACATCTTTGGACTTCTTCTTCTGGGGTTCTTTAAAGCAAAATTTTATACAGATGATCTATAATATCTAGAGAGCCTTTGTTAATTTATTACGGTGGCCTGTAGACCCAGAATACCCGTCATGTTACATCGAGTCAGAATTTCCATGCAACAGCGTGCAAAGGTGTGTATTAACCAACGAGGACAACTTTTGGAGCACTTGCTTCGTTAAAAGAGTCATGTTGGAGCATTGGTAATCACCACTGATTTCCCTTCAGGACCACCATAACATACAAACAGGAAGTGATATTTATTACAAAATACATTCCTGTGCACTACATAATAGAACTTTAATATTACTACTTCCGTGATAAACATTATGTGATAAGTAATTTACTAATTATCTGAGATCAAATGTGAATAATTCTTATTCCATAAACATCAAATGTGCACATTTAAGTTGCGTTGCAAAATTATAAGTCCAACTGTTGAAACTCGTCATGAACAGACAAAAACTTAACTCTAACACATTTTTACGTCATACGTAAAACTATCACTGGCCTTTAATAACATATACATGAACCCCTTTCAGAACTAACTCTAGCAGACGACCCGTCATACTCCCTACAAGTTTCTGTAACACCGGCAGTTCAAGTTCACTTCATGAAGACATCATAGAGGTTTTTAATTCCTGCCACTGGAATATTTATTTTCATCACGATAACTAATCTGCATAAGATTCCCTATACATTGTCCATATGATTTACGTTCCTCCGTAGCTGCAGTATAGTGTATGAGTGCGAAGGTCACGGGGCATTCAGTCTGGTCTTACCATTTTGCAACAGACTAAGTCCTGTCTTCCAATCTATGTGCAACGAATGCGCTTATTCGTAACTGTTCCTACGATACAGGTAATATAATTTTATGCACGCAAGTAAAAAAATATTTTATTGTAGTTTTCCTCTATACATGTCGAATTCCTTCAGTTGATTCAGTTCTGCAACCCACCTTATGTCGCGTTTAAACTCTTATCCAACTGTAGTTTACCAAAAGGAAACAGAAACAATTATGAGATAATAAATAAAAATAAAACATAACTGAAAATTAAAATGGTATTATCCGTATGAAATATAGTATTATTTAATGAACACTTCAACATATTAAATCAGTTCACCCAAGTGTCTGGAACCACTTTCACCCTAAACAGTGTTTTAAGACTATACACTTTTTCCAGCTGAGCTATCTGTAATTTGTCTCAGGCAAGAATGATCCTCTTGTCAACATATGGGAGGGAGGAGAGAGAAAGAGTGAGACGGAACACTCTTAGGTCGCTGATTTGTAGAGGGAAGTTCATGGGCGTTTTCTTTTATTGTTTAGTCAGAGGAGGGTTGCCCAACCTTATAGAGAGAAAGCTTCCCTTCCCACTCATTTCCACACATACTGCCAAGAACTGAACTTTATTTGTTTAGATTGTCAATCTCTTCAAACATAGTAATTGGGGTGAACTATGGACTTTGAACCTTAGCTCTTAAGAGAACAGATTAAGCTTCACTGGTTCAGAGCCTTTCAAGGCAGGGGAAGGAGGAAATTAGGAATTCCCGATGCTACAACAAAGAGCCGCCACACGATGCCGATCGTGCCGCAACTAACTGCGTTTCCACCTTCCCTCTCCACTGTCTCAAAAGACTGAACAAACTATATTTGCTTCCACACAAAAACTACCACTAAGAAGTATAGTACTGTAAGTACCTTATAATGAGCGCTCAGCGCGAATTACTTTCTGAGAGAGAAAAGTCTACAATTGTTTACCTTCAATTCTATTTATCCTTCAATACACCACAGATGTGTTCTAGGCTGGTGAATTCTGAAAGGAATTCTTACATAGATTCGTGTATAAGCACAGAAATATAGATTAAACCGAAAAAGGCGCAGTTATGGATTATTAACTTATTATTGTTAACTAATATGTAGCATTACTTTGTAATACCAATGAAATGGTTGTATAATAAATACGTTGCATTGGGATAGCTTAATGCCCTCTCGAAACAAAGTAAGTCTCGCGGTGAATGCTGAATCAAATGCTACTGCTTGTCCTGCAGAGTTGCCACTGCTATTTAGGACAGCATTTCCTACGCCTCTCACATACCTTACAAGCCCAGAATACTTACGTATATGCAATTTAAAAGCAGTCAGTGCATCATCATGGAGAAGGCCTGTTAATCTGCTGAAATAAAATATAGCCGAGGCAAATCTTCAGAAGTGGCGAGAGGCAAACCAAGCTTATGGTGCAACACGGTAACAGTAGTTCTTTAACACATAGATTTAATAAGTTATTGCCGATGTCTTACTCTATCATTTTCAAGAATTTAATGCTGCTACAGCTAGTGCCATAAAACCTTTATGCACAAGTACATCAAACACGTGGCGGGTTGAGTACGTTGATTCACAGTTCTGAGACAAGAGCATAGAAGCACGAGAGTTTCCTAAACAAGCTAACACAATGTACTTGTCACAGTAGATATTTTCAGTTGTGTAAATGTTTCCTTAGCAATAGCTGTGTATTACAAATGCATTAAAGGTTGTACTACATGTGCCATATTTGTTATCTCGTTAGGTTTCAAACCAAAGGCATCCATGTTTCACAATTTCTTTAGATACCATGAGGTTCGATGTTTTCATGTTAGAGTATAAATTGCGGATTGCATAAAAGAGGATCGGTAGGGGTGGCTGACTCACTTGGTACATATACGAGTATGCAACTCATTATTTTATCATAAATAAACCCTTACGTTCCTTGAAAACGGTTTTCCACCTTTTTGTAATCATCAAAATACAATTTATGTGTTAACCAATTTTTGCATAAGAATTTCTCTAACAATACAGTTTAAAGATGATGTGAAATTTAGTGATTAGAATATAAAAGTTCATTTTACATTAAATTGTACATTTAGACTTACACCGTGTGCCATTAATGAATATTTCATAAACGAAGTTGGCTTTAACACTGAATTAGAAAGGTAATTTTATTACATCTTGTTGATATTTTAAAAGTCAGTATTTTACAAAATCAAAACATATACACAATAATTTGCATCTCACAAACCTCGTGTACTATCAATGGACGTTCACTGTGCTTGTTGGTTTAAACTGTATATTTTCAAACTTATTGTAAATTTGCTACGTCATTTTAGCTTGTATAATTTAATGATCAGTATAGTAATCATCAGAATAATCATTCAAACTGTGGTAAAATGAATGAGGAAAAGAAGTGCTGTATAGTAGTAAACCTAACATGACTTTCTTCTGCATTTTTGTGACTGGCCGTATCGCTTTGTTGATGTTACTTTGTTCCGTTTATATGTTGTCTTTAACATGCAGGATCACATCGGCGACCTTGGCTTGGAACAATTGCTCATTCATCAATGATTTTCTCTCAATTACTATATAAATCAATGGATATAATTACGTCAGAGCTTTTTTTCCAACCATTAAATTTATAAACATATTGACATTCCCCTTCATACTTCGAGGTTCTAGTGAGTATGATTCTGCCTAAAGAAAGATTCTCATCCTTCAGACGGGAATCGAATCCAGAATTTCTGGTTTTGGAAACTATGATATAAACTTACCACAGAAGCAATCTATGATGGTTGTTGTTTAATTTGCTTAGCTCAATTGGACATTCCTTCTTTTCTTTTTCCGGTGTTTAAGATATCAAGTTCATGCCGGCGTTCAGTGTTGTCTTGTAGAGGTTTTTATTTTATATATGGACCTTCTGCAATCCAACCGTTAGTTAATTAGTTTTCCGTTGGATATTGCTTTCTCCAGGGCTTCAGTTGAAAACTTTCATCTCAAGCCATTCTTCCTTTATGCCATCCGTAACTTCCTTTAGCACGGAGTTCCGCAGTGAGTCTTGGATGTATATGAATGTCCCGAAACCATAAAGGTATTATTTATAACTTATGATTGAATTTGACACAGGTTTAAAAAGGATGATGCTATTGTTCTTATTCAGCCTAGGATTACAATACGCGTGTATTTTACCTGCTTAAACAGGATGTAATTCCTTGTGATACTCTAGAAGCAATGGTTTCATTCCACGCATACATGAAACGTAAGTCATTGTTTAGGCATTCAAGATTATATCAGTTACACTTGTAGAAGCTATTAGACGTGTAAATTCTGGAAATGCCGGCGCCATTTTGTAAACAGTAATACTAGTATAGGCTTTCGATTTGGATATTCATACTTCTCTATGCATTTTCATCAAATTGCGTGCACTATCTATTGTTTTCATGTGAAATACACGAGGTGATTCTATTGTTACTTCTTGTTGCTTTCATTCTAAGAAGCTTGTATCTATATATGGTATGAATCACACTTTGTACGCCTATTATTTCTTTGAGGATAGAAGCTTATTAGATAGATTTGGGACATTGGCGGCCAAGCTATTGTCTCTGTCAATGCACTGTGGGGAAAATTGTCGTTCAGAAACTTGCATACCTCCAATGTGAAGTGAGGAGGAACGCCATCTTGCTGATAAATGTTTCGTGCAGGACGTTTTGGGACGGTAGATTACTCCAACATATCTATATAGGTTCGGCCAGTCACTGTAAGTTCAGCAAAAAGGAAGGGACGTAACACACCATCTTTCATTAAACCGCACCAGATATTAACTTTGGGGGAATCAAGTTGAAACACGAGAGAAGGATTCTCACGCCACAGATCTGCAATTGCATCTGTTAACTTTTTCTGTTATGTAGAAAGTTGGCTCGTCAGAGAAACAGATATGATCTAAATGAGCTGTTTTTATCAATTTTGCCCAAAACACTCGCAACAAAATCAGCCTCTTCTGTTTATTATCTCCTAGATTTTCTGTGTGATTTGAATTTTGTATGCTCGAAGACGGAGCCTTTTGTACACAACATTGTGAATACTAATGCGAGGAATCTGGAGTTGTTAACTTCCCTTTCGAATTTATATTTTTGGAATTCTTGTAAAGCAGATTCGTATGAGTTCATTGTTCTCTTCAAAACCCCTTTTCTTAGCATGCTTACCACTGTCTGTCAAAAGCTTCCTGTCTACTTACACTTTGCATCACAGGCCATTAGTCTCTTATATCAGGAATGCGATCATGCCTTTGAAGGTTGTATTCCCGACGAAATCGGCGTTGGACATGCTTCATAGAACTTGTTTCTGCTAACCAAAGAACACAGGAGACTTTCTGCTGAACGGTTCACGCGTCTAGTTTCACAGAATCAGCAGTGTGGTGTTATTTAATTATTTCTCGATGCCACCTCTCCGTCGCAACCATTGTTACGTTTTTGCACAAACTGGAAGATCTGCCCTACTAAGTCTGACTAGATCTATTTCTCTTTGGCTTATACATTCCCAGGTATAACCATTCATTTTAATAGTGTTAAGTGTGGCACCCTGTATAACGAATACGAAGGAAATGGGAATGCTAGGACAGCCGAGTTTGAGCAAAATTGCCACCATAAGCACACTAGGGATGTGGGAGAGGAGGTACATGGATGGAGATGAAGCAAGATGCCTGGAGGTCATTTGGTTCATGATTGATGATGTATGGGTTGGTATATCTATGTCGAGTGGTTATGGATAGTCCATGTTTATGTAATCTAAGAAGAAGGACTTGAGAGTTTTGAGAGGAGGTGCAGTAGGCGTAGGGGAGTATATGATAGTGCTCAGTTACGAGCCAGATAGGTATAACTTAACACAGGACATGGATCATACGTATGGAAGCTAGACTGCGCAGGAAAACCTTATGAAACATAGCTGCTCATAAACATCACAGGTTGCTTTGCAGTATCAGAAAGAGATTGTGTAAGAGGATTGCTGTATTCAGGCGGACTGGGTTGATCATGAGTAATATGTGGTAGTGTAAGCTAAGGATCGCTGAGAGCAGGTAGGAGGAGAGGGGCACAAGAAGCGGTAGACGCAGGTATGTATGAGATGATGTGACGTCACACAGGACTAACCTAACCTAAATTTGCGCTGCATAATGCTGAACGTTAGAAGGTTTAACCTATCATAAACGTCTCAAGTTGGCTAATGGTGTAATCTTCGGGAGATATGTAATAGGCCTCGTATGGCTAGTTACGATAGGATGAACATTAATCTTACCAGGCCTATTTATTACATATCATAACCACTGAGAAATATATTAACCTAAACTAAGCTAAAACAACAACTCTAACCTAAAAGACGAGACGAGATAGATAATTGATGTGCTAAAGAGGAACGCTAAAACTTATAGCCGAACATAAGCACACAGCTTGTTTTGTAATGTCATGCATTTTACACTTAGCATAAAAGCCATTTAATGTTTCAAGTTTACTTGTAATACCGTCATATGGTTTACATTTTTGTGTGTAAACAAGCCTCTTATATTCTATGTTTTCATGTAAAAATGTCAATAATTTTACGTTTTCGTGTAAATAACAATGCATTTAACGCTTCCCTATTCACATAAGGACTCGTTAATTTACATTACCGTATTAGAAAGCTCCCGTGTTTTATGTTTGCCTGCAAGAAACCTAATTTATTTTACGTGTTACTGCAACAAATAATGTGTTCCTTATTGTTGGTACGCTTTGCTGTGTAAAGTTACACTGCTTAGCATTCACATGAATTCTCTACACACCCTTCTACAGATTATTCTTGCAAAAGCTTATTAATTCTGTACACTCTTGTTAATACCGATAAGTCTTCAATTCGCATTTACACATTTCGTTTTAAGTACACGAAAAACATAGTAGGTAAAGCGTTAGTCAGATTTTTAAAGTGCTTGTCGATATCTCATGAACAGTTTTGAAATTTCATGTGCTTGGCATGACCACGAAATAAATAAATAAGTAAAGAAAGAAAGAAAGAAAGAAAGAAAAACTAACTTATCAGTTGACAAAGGTGTAAGTGTGTATGTATGAAATACTTAACTGAACAAAAAGTTAATTGAAATAATGTGAGTTATAACGAGATTAACACTTTTGGGTAGTAAACTTTTGTCTATCTCTTACTGTTTACCACAGGCTATTCACAGAAAATTCAAGATATGCATTTTATTAGTAACTTAAATGCGTGTAACGTATATCTTATTCAAAGGCGTTTTTTAATAATATTTGAGACAATAGTGAAATGTTCCATGTACAAGACAGTTTTCATAGAGGATTTTCTTTAAAATCTTCCTGTGGCATCCTTGGGAGACGCTAAACTAAATTACCAAGGCTGGTACTTAACTGCCTTTTCATTTTTGAACTATGCTGTTCTCAAACCGATAGAATACACGCTCACACACATGCATACACATATACACAAACACGGACAGACACAATCCTATTTCAAAATATGCGTTTTGTGGATTCAGCTATATTTCTGGTATATTTCTCGGTATGCAATTTGTTGATGCTATGCAATACTTCATCTCCTTATAGATGAGTAAGAGGACAAGTAAAAAACCTTATGTATTTTGTGTTTTCGTGTTAAAGGTCTTTTATCCTATGTTTTTGTGTAAAAAGTTTGGGTACTTTAAATTATCCTGGAAACAACATTATATACTTTACGTTTTGTTGTGAACACTTGATGTATTTTACATTTCTGTGTAAATAACTTTACGTAATTTGCATCTATGTATGAACGAACTCGAGATAGCCAGATGTGCTGCTGTGATAACCATAGAGGATATAGTCTATCATAAACATCGCTGCTTGAATTGTAGTTTCTCCTACAAAGATGTAGTTAGTAGCAGTAGTAACAGCATTTATAGGGGAGTGTATATGATTAGTATAATAGTGTGTTTCCTGTGAACTAAATGAGATGCTATTTATAAACAAAATTGTTTTCCTGTCAGAGAGGTTTGCAGACTCAGCTAAAAAGCATGTCTGAGAGGTCTCCTCGCAGTGTGTGTCGCGCATTATCATTCGGTTTAAATGAAAAAATAAGGCATAAGTCGAAGAAGTAAGCCTTCAGGTGTCTCTTCTCCTTTATCTGAAGTTGAAAATAGCACTATAATACACTTATATTAGCGGAATTACCACCTTCTACTCCTACTCCCTTTCATTCTTCCTTCATCATACGTATTGGGTGTGAGAGAGAGTTGGGTAAAATCGTATCTTCAGGCACCTCAATCATAAGATCAATAACTCAAGGTACTTATCACATAATCATATAGGATATGCAACTTTGTTATGTCCCTATGGATATGTGAATATCTTATCATCGCAGACAAGTTGTCATAAGGTGTAGTTAACGCAGGGTTTTGAGCCTCAACTGTCGCAACCATAATATTTCGCTTCTTATTATTTCGTTAGTACCGAAACAGGTATCGAATATGATACAGCGATAAATAGAATACGTATAATATCCTTAATGCTTTTTATTACACTACCGATAGTATCGAGTGAATACATGCCCTGAAGACTAAAAACTTGAGTGGTTTTACTGTTTGCCTCATTTTAAACTTTGTCAGCGCTTAGTTTCTTTGTGTGGAATGCCAAATGTGTCTTTTAGGACAATCAGCTGCATCTAAATTCTGACAAAAGTGTAATTTATCTTGATATACATTTCTTGTGGTCACTCGATGGATGAATGAATCTGTAACCATTTACGTTATGTGTAGGTTTTCAACACCATAGTATGGTAACAATACATTATAATGATAGCTACACGTGAGAGTTTAGTAACTACTAACACACTCATGGCAATATACATGCACATATCGAGGATGGACCATTTAAGTTGAGACTGTAAAATGTCTTCAAAACTAAGCGTTGTAGAAAAAAATATCTTGATACAGTAGACCCTCGTTTAACCGAATTCCAATGGACCGAAGAATAACCAATTCAGTTTAACGAAATTTGAATTAACAAAGTTTTGTAAAAATAATCCCATGTTATCTCAAATTATATAATACGACTGTTGAGTTCACTTTCTCTCTTGTTATCGAACCAGCGAATGAGGATGTTCCACTTCTAATAAACACGTACAAATAACTATTGTTTACTATATATGTGGCATTTGTTTAATTGAGAAAGTATGTTGTTAAAATGCTACTCGTAATTCTTTTTTAAATCCTTACTATTCGGAACAATATTTTACTCATTCCATTAGTGAGTCGTATAACACAGCAAGCCATAAGCTTAGGAAATACTTTAAATACACTGTTCTTTTAACACTAAGTCTTAATCGGAACACATGTTATAGTTAAAACTCTTATCCATTACACATTTTAGTTCCATAATCTGAAAACAATAACTAATTGAGTTGTTATGACACTCTCTGAAGAGGGCAGCCTGAAATGCCACGGAGACATCAGAAGTGGCAGCAAAACTCTCGAGAACATAAATTGCAGCTGTAACTTTAGCGCCGAGTCGCGGTGTCGTATCTTCATGTTCCTCCTCAGAAGACGACAGTAAAGGATTATCATTCTCTTCTCCATCATCAGCAAATTACTGGTTCTTCAGCAGCACAGATGTCTACCTACGTCCATTCTTCCATAATGACGGTACAAGAGAGCATCAACCGAGTGTAAGCGTAGAGAAGAGCATTATCAGAATTCCAATTGTATCCACATTATGGATCATCTGTTTCCTGTTTACTTTTGGCGGCATTACCTGTTGCTGTTCAGCCTTCTTAAAACAGTTAGTTATGGTGTCTGTTGTAACTTCATCCCAAGCAGCAGATATGTTGAGGATAACTTGCAGTAAATTCCAATGTTGAACTGTTTCTTATAGTTCTATTGCACTGATGGCAGACTTAACCAGTCGGCGTCTGTAATTATGCTTCATTGAGGCTATAATTCCTTGATCCAATGGTTGCAGACAGCTCGTAGTGTTAGCTAGTAAGAGGATAACTTTTATGTTCGGAAATGCCGGGCAGTGGTCCAAAACTTTGCAAAATGTTCCCCTTTCTCGCAGCCATTTGTTGTTGAATCTTCAAGAGATTTGGTCATTGAAGCTTTATTATTATTCTCGTACAGACTCGGCAGATTGAATAGGTTAACCTTTTCAAAACAACGTGGAATTTGTATTTTCCAATTACTAATGGTTTGAGCTCCTCAGAACCATCTGAATTACAAAACAAGACCACCGTCAGGCTCTGCTTGCTGCATTTTCCTCCATGGCATTTTCCGCCCTTGGCACGTAGTGTTTTTTCAGGCATCAAGTTATACAAAACGCTTACTTCACCCACATTAAACACATTTCTTGGGTGATGATGAAAGAGCTTAGATTGAAACTCCCGCGCCCACTCATTGGCATCTACCTCGTTTACTCTATACGCCTCTCCACAGACACTGACAGCATTGATTTTATGCCTCTTCTGTAAACGCCATAACCATCTCTCAGAAGACACAAACCCAAAAACTTCTTCTTTCTTGGGGACTTCCCGAGCGTTCTTTAGGGTCCGGATAGTGAAAACGAAAATTGAGAAAAATTATGCGAAATTCGTAACGGAAAATATCGTAGTGCACGCACAACATACATATTCGGTTTAAACGAAGAATAACATATGGAATATGTAATGAGGGGCCCAAATTTTAATTCGTAGTAAGAATTATCCGAAATTTGGTTTAAGCGGTAGATTTTTCCATGTAATTTGTCAGGAACCGAGCAGCTACTACGGATTAACCGAGTTTTTGGTTTATCCGACTTCGAATTAGCGAGGGTCTACTGTATTATGTTGCTTCTAAGATGTTGTTTGATATTTTGGGAGAAAGTAAATGCCATTAGTTGTGTTTTATTTGGAGGTCGTTTCGATGGTCATTTTAGGGTCAATATAATTTTTTGAACGAGAACCTACCTTCTTTAAATTGTTTCTTACTCGTCATAAAAACACTAGACAACATTTGTATAAAGTACTTCAAAATTGTCCCTACATCAACGCAAATAGAAACGAAAATTCTAAATTCTGGCTGTGTACGAAGAGTGTAAAAATGGTTAAGGGTCAAGTCATTTCAAGTCATTTGAGGATCAAGTTATGTTTCGTATTTGGGACCTAACATTTTTTATTTTTGTTTCTTATTCCTCATCACAAAATAAGCTGATTTTTATAAACCTTTTTCTAATAAGAAAACAACTTACAAAATGTGGGTTTCCATTTAAAATAATTATTTGACCCTAAAATGACTATCATAACGTCCTATTGGCATTCACTTTCCGCCAAAATATTAAGCAACATTTATTAAAGACATTCCTTTCTACAGTGCTGACTTTGGAGATATTTTTCAGTGTTAATTTAAATGGTTCATACTATATATATCGCTATATTAGCATACAAACATATGCATTGGTTTGATGAAGGCTCATTTACGCGAAGCTATATGAAAAGTTGTTAGATCAGGTACATGCATGGTTCCTCTGATAATGTTTCCTGACTTCTTGCTGTCTGTAACAAGGCGTATGTATACGATTCCGAATGTTTTGCAAAGTTTTTCCAAGCATTCCATTATTAAATAGCTTATGCATGCACTTCTCAAAATCATTTTAGTATGCTTTCGGAGATAGTTACTAAATTCGACGTAAGGTTTCAACCAGCATGACTAATGAAATAATAATAATTATTGTAGTGCACGGTGAATTTTGGTTATGTGTAGTCCATGAATAACAACTGATCTCAAGGTCACATAATCAGTGACGCTATTCCTCCCGGTTCCATGTTCAGGAATAATAGTATTTAAGCTATTCCTCAGCCTTCTGCACTCCTGTACCAAAGCTAAATCATAATGTAGGTCATGGAGCTCTATAGGATATTCGACGTCAACTTCAAAGAGATTATATTCAAGAGGATGATTTTCTCTTAGTGATTCCAAGACAGTATTTGGTGAAGACAACTAGTGAATTCCTACATAAGGAACGACATGAGAAATTGCCAAACCAAATGGTTGTTTGCGTCTTGGTATGGAATAAATTCAAAGGGTTTCCGAGGATAAAAATGCTCCATTTAAATGTTGTTAGCGATGAAAAACCTGGTGTGAACCTCATCTTATATTGCGAACCTGATCGTAAGCTAATAGCACCTAGAGCTCAATTCGTGGTTTCAAAACCATGTAAGACCAGGAAATGTCAAATAATGTGGTATACAGTTGTATGAGGTTGCAGTGGTTTGTCGGTCTGGGTGGTTCAGTTGGTTAGGCACAGGCGTACTAATCACATGGTCGCGGGTTCAAACCCCGCAGAGATCGATGGTTTTACAGTGTGCTTAAAAGCGGCAGACCAATGACAGTAGACTTATTAGCATGTAAAGGAACTACTGCGGGACAAATTCCGGCACACCGGCGACGTTGATATGAACCTGAAGATTGACAGCGCCCTTAAGAAATAAAATATTTGTTATTTCTTTTAATGTTTTAAAACATCTGTTATCAGAGATACATTCAATGTTAAAAAATATCCCTAAATTCACCTAAATTTCTCACATTAAGCCTTTCTCATACTTTGTAGAATACTCATATTCCTGATAATTAATTTCTGATAATATACTGTAGAAGGCAATTGTTTCTAAACCAAAACCATGAAGTGATTATAGCATGCGAATGCTCCCTTACTTGACTTCATACTCAAATTTTCTTCTCCAAAGTACTTCTGTGTTTCAGAATATGAGGTTAGTTTGGATTCCTTGCTAGCATTCAAACTTGTGCTCATAAAGCCATATGTGTCAACAATGCTGAGCTCAACAACACCAACAAGATTCGAAAATGGGATGGGGTGTGGATTTACATTCGGAGGTACATCCACTTGCTCACTTGTACAGTCGAATAATCAAATGTGAGTCACATCCACTCAGATTTTGCATGGAGACTAGTGTACAAGCAGGAGCTTCACATGCTAGCTTTCACTCAAGTAGATTTCCACGATATTCTTCACTTGCATCATCATGACCTATTTCATTCCAGTTCTGGTTTGTGGATGGATTAGCACACAAGTAGCATTTGTAGAAGAGTGAAATTCTTTTATTGTTCATTTGTCAATGTCAAGGGTTTAAAATATTTGGATATGCTTTGCAAATGAAGACTGATACACAATAAGCTACTCATCATCAAAACCTCGATATGCATAAGGTTGAGTAGGGATATAGGTTTTTAGGTAAACGACAACTTGTCAATGATTCACATAAGCACATAAGTTCGTTGAACTGTGCTTTTGCTATGGTATAGTAATTGATACTGATCTCGGATTTAGGATGCAGTATATTATGGAGTGAGATGCTTTCAAAGTCAGCATATAATTGTGACATAAAGTAATTTCAGCGTTACTTCCAGGTTTTTAAATTCCACGATAGAACTCTCCTTATCACATATAGTTCTCCTAGGAATATGGTGTTACATATATGAATACCTATCTTCATCCAAGTTATCCATTTCTCTTGACCCATACTGGTCATAAAACGAGAGAAGCAGCGTTTGGGTGTACATACATGTTCTTTCAGTTTGGTATCCTGACGTTCAATAACTTTGTCAAAACATATATATTTATGTTGATGGCGGTTGACGTTATCACGTAGCAGAAGGATATCACGATGATCAGGCAGTTATTTATCGACTACCTTTACAGGTGACACATTATATACCACATCCAGTCCAAACAAATTTACACGTATATTATCCCTTTTTAAAATGTTGTGATATCCTTAAAGAGCAACAAGAGAGGCGATATACGAAAAGGTGTACCTATCTTCAAGGATAACACGCTGTGGTTTATTTTCAATACATTTTGTGACCATAGTATGTATAGATCATTTCTCATTCTTAAGATTGGAAAGATTTGTGCACGCATTCTTCCCTCCACACATGGAGGTTATGGAATTTAAGTTTACTCGAAGTGGGTTGTATTCATTTATTTTTGTTTCCTTTTTGTATTCTTCTTTTCAAAATATTTTACTGAGAGATATTTCACGGAAAATTAACAGTTGCATATACATAAATACAATTTCACATACAATATACAAATTATTCATGTGTTCTAAATACACATATATAATTTGAATCCAATATATACATTATCGCAGTGTACGGAAGATACTTTTGAGAAATTCTGCCACATTCGCTGTTCTACAGTGATACTTTGAAACCATTATCAATGAAATTGTACGTAGGACAGATATCGACTTCATTGGTACTACGTGCATTCCATCATCAGGTTTTGGGCCATTTGTGAAGGTTTCTCAGGGCAGCTGCAGAGTGGTGAAAACGATATATTCGTTTTATGGAGGTAGGATTGGAAGGGCCATGATCTGTAAGAAAATGTGTGGCTATGTAATTGGGCCAGAAGCTACGGACAGTCTGTGGAGTTGTGGCGTATGAAAGGTTTGGTTTCGAAGGCATCTCCCGAGCTGGTATAGATGGAATGGACTATCGAACTGTCATAGACAGCCATCTACCTCTTGCGCCCAATTAGAGGAATCGGTGTCCAATTTATGGTTATTCCGTAACTGGCAGTAATCTTCGCGAATTTGGCAGCTCGTTAATTTCCGTGATATCCTGTCTGCCCTTTGACCGAGTGGGGAATAGATGGTAGGATGTAATTACCGGAGGTGGACACATTGCCACTATATATATATTACGGCTACAGCCGCGGAAAGCAGGAATGAAGTGAGGCAACCGCAAGAGGTCGCAGGTATGTAGGCAGACAGTATCCCAGAGACGCACGGTAGTCCCCGTCAATTGCAGTGTGAAACACCTGCATTCGCCGTAGACGCAGAATCCCGCGAGAAGGCGGCGAAGCGGCTCTTGCAGGCAGACCAACTAGCCTTGTCATTTGCGGGGAGAAAGACGAGGGCTGATCGAATAGTAACGCACAATATGTTTTTCCTACCTTGGTATTGTAGCTATAATTTTGCAATCTCACACAGATATAGTTTGAAGTTTTCACTACAGATGGTTATTTTTGTTTCATGTGCAGCTCTAGCAAGACAAGCGTGAACCACGCAACAAAAATGGCGCGTATGTTACTGTCGTCCACGTGTGAAGACAGAGAGGTGTGGTTCGATATTTGTGAGCCAAAGGGCATATACCAAGTGATATTCACAGGGAGATGCGTGGCGTGTATGCGAATGATTGCATCGACCGTAGCAACGTCTCTAAATGGTGTGCATTCTTCCTAGAGGACCGTGTGAGCATTAGTGATTAACCACGCTCCGGGAGGCTCATAACAGCTACAAGCCCGCAGAATGTCAGAAGCATCGAGGCGGCAATTTTAAACGACCAGCATGTGCAACTACGAACCTTATTTCAACATTTCCTATTGTGCAGTGTATGATACTGTTCGTGACACGTTGAAATGTTGTAAAGTTAGTACTCGCTGGGTGCCTAAGAACCTGACAGACAACCACAAAGGCTAGCGAATGATGACAAGCTTGGATCACCTAACTCGGTACACCGCAGAAGGGCTTGAGTTTCGGAAAGGAATCGCTAGTGGTGATGAGTCGTGGGCATACCATGCGCGAAACCAAGCAGGCATGTATGGAGTAGAAACATGCTGGTTCCCCAGTGAAGAAAAAATTCGTGACCCAGTCTGCTAGGAAAGTGCTTGTGGCGGTGTTCTGGGATATGCATAGTGTTGTATTTGTGGACTTTGCTGAACATGGGACCACTGCGAATGTTTCAGCCTGCATGAAAGCTTTGGTGAAGTTGCGTCGTGTCCTTCGTGACAAACGCCACAACATGAATGCTGGCGATGTCAAAATACTTCATGACAATGCTGGCCCCATGCTGCTGTTGTTAATCGTCAGAAAATCACCAAATTTGGTTGGGAGGTGCTCCAGTATCCACCACGCAATCTGTACCTTACAGCGTCGGACTTTCATCTGTTTGGCCCCATTAAGAAACTTCTAGCCGGCCAACGATTTGCGACGGATGCGGATGTGAAGTCAGTACTCCGCAGATGGCTATACTCCAAGAAAAAGGGCTTCTACGAACGCGGCATATTGAAGCTGGTATCACGATCGGATAAATATGTTGAGAAACTTGGTGACTGTGTTGAAAAGTAGGTAAAAGGTGTAAGTTCATTTGTGATTTTTGTTGTCGATTTAACTATTAAACTTTTTTGCAAAATAATTATTGTGCGTCACTTTTCGATCCGCCCTTGTATTTCCAAAGCGCAGCAAACATGTTATTAGATCATCACTAGACGCACAGTGGAAGCCGGAGACACTGTCTAAAAGATGAAGGGAGAAGAAGTATGATATGATAGGAAATGAGGGAAGGGAGAAATCGTGGTAGAATATGCCACCCAAGCACTGGCCTTGGCGACCGGAAGAAAATCTTCAAAAACTCTATGATCAGAGCGGGCGAACACCGGAAAGCGAACCCGGGACCTTCCAAATCCGGCTAAGAGATGTTACCACCTGTAACCTGGTGGAGAGTAATCTCATTTGTCTTACTGAAAGTGATAAACTCTCCGGGATTTGAGCTCCCAGAGGGTAGGTTCTTTTCTTTGGTGGTGCAGGCTCATACTACTAACAGCTAGTAGAGCTCGGTTGCTTTCCTTATTCTGGTACTTCTCCATTTCCGAGGCGTGTTCTTTAAATATTGTTTTTGGTATCATATGCGGGATACCTTTGGAAAGATAATTTAATTGCTTGTTTTAAAGGTCATATCAGAGATTACCCCAACAGCATTTACAAACCCATATTCAGTCATAATAAATGGACAGCCTAGACCATATAAGCTGAGACTGGACCATTTAAGCTGAGACTGTACAATGTCTCCAAAACTAAGCGTTGTAGAAAGAAATGTCTTTAATAAAAGTTGCTTGATATTATGGCGGAAAGTTATTGCCATTAGTCATGTTTTATTTGGGGTCGTTATGAGTCACTTTGGATAAATGTAATTTTTAATGGAAACTTACAATTAGGATCGAATTAAATTGACCTTAAAATGACCACCAGAACGTTCTCCAAACAAAACGCGACTAATGGCATTTACTTTCCCCCATAACATCAAGCAACATTCAAGATACTTCTTTATCAACGCTTTAATTTGAAGACATTGTACAGCCTCAAATTAAATGGTCCACCCTATATATATGTACATATACACTCATGTACAACTATTGTTATGATGCATCGTTACCATACTATAGTGTTGAAAATCTCAATCTCATGTATTACTAAACCTTCTGCTGGGAGTCGTTATTCGTCCTCACATAAAGTCTTCCCTTTAACCTGAGTGTGGAGAGTTTGTATTGGATGAAGCAATAGCATGTGGATTTACTTGAAAAGCGAATATTCAACAGCAAATATTCAACAGCAAATATGGTTTTATGAACCTTCATTGAAAAACTTTCAATAGTAACCATATATAATACTTGTAAATATATTGAAGCTGAGATGAATAAACATTTTTAGAATACAAATTAAAATCAAAACAATAAATAAATTCTTAAATAAAATGCTTGGAAATCATTATATGCAACTTTAAATATACTTCAACCTGTTAATTGTTTCTCCTTAAATGAACCTTCCTTCATCAGTTGCTTATTCCAAACTCTATATATTACGGGACTTTTTTTCCACAAAGTTTACTTATACTAATGTTTACTTTGTCCTAGCGACGATGTATATTTCTATGTCAGAAAAAACTCTAAAGTGAAACTACTCATTCAGTAATTGTGATTTACGAAATCCCGGTAATCAAACTCTCACAATACTAGGAACATTTAACTAACTGCCAAGTAAAATACACAAAAGAGTGGAATATTTCACCAATACACCCAATACACATATTCCGCTATACCGTGTTCTACAAATTTACGCCAGGTTTTCCAAATGGGTGAAGCAATGGAAATGGCATATCCCAACTAGACCCGTAATGTCAAGCGAGAAGTGGGCCTTGTTGCGTCTTATGTGACTGCCCATGTTGGGCTTTTTTATATTGAAAAGAACCCTGGATGTAACGGAAGTAGTAGGAATGGAGCATCCCCTATATCTCGGTAGTGAATCGCGCTGCTACGGAAAGGCAGTAGCGCATGGAAGAAGTTACCAGACCCAGCCATGAACCGAAGCCGTGACTGTGCCCTGGGGTTTAGACATAAACTGTATTGAAATTCCTTGCAGAATTGTGTTTACGTTGCTTGCCTCGAGGCGACAGGTGACGAAGAAATCGTCGTCATTGCCGGAATGACATTAAATCTGTGACCAGTTGTAGGTCTGGTTGCATTCGCGCGCTCCTCCTATAAGAAAAGGCATTCAAGATTGTGGATCGACCTCTGCGTGGTCGGTGTCTAGCTTTGGTAGAGTCGCGTGAATGGTTGTCTGCAGTGAGTGTGAGGTAGATGGGGAAGTGTTGAAGGGAGCATTAGGTGTTCCTGATGAAAGTCTTCCTTTAGCGACCGAAGATTAGAAATAGTGGCGTAGAGTTAGTGATTGGGGTTCTCCTGTTAGAGGTGACTTGGAGGTCTTGGAAGCCGGCCTAAAAGCTGATGAATCATCAGATTTGAGCGTAGTCGGTGAAGATGGAGGTATGGAATGTTGATGTTTAGAACCTCCGTGTGGAGGTCCTGGGTGCTCCTCGCAGGATGTGTTCGGTGGTAGTGACTGGAGCTGCTGTCGATGAGGAGGAGCTGAATGTTGTGGCATGATGTAGATCTGTGGTTATTGTGGCGGTGAGGGTACAATCAGCACTACCCTTTACCGGTGTAGTGGCCAAAGGCATTACTGCTGGTGCTGTACCTGTGGCGTTTCCGGAGCGAATGTGCGGGTTTGTCTACAAGAGTACAACTTGGTGCGGCTGTACAGAATGGGGCATTACAATGAATATGCAGCAGCGGCGGCAGATCTACTCTGCTAGCCTCGATGCGTAGACAAGGACAGGTCCACATTAAGGCAGCTTCGTGGGCACTGCTGTCCGCCAGCTCCAAGCGAACAAGTGAACAGGGTCTTTGGTATGTGTGTATCTTGATTGCCTTCAGAATTAAGGGATACAGGTGTTACGCTACAGCGAGCAGATATTATGGTGGTAGGTCTCAAGGAACCTTGTGAACCACGGCGCTGAACCGGCCATGCGACTCCGTCCTTGCGAATAGTGAGGTGTGGCGTCTGCGGTGTTGGTGCACTAAAGTGAGTTGCGGTGCTTATTGGGATTTGCGACGGATGGGCTGGCGATGCTGCTATGGCCGGTTTCAGAGTAGTATAACATGGCGTTACTGTGTGTAGGCCCTGCGCTGACGATGATGCGGCTGCCCGTCGACCTCGGCGATTGTGGTATTTTTGCCTGCCCGGTTTCCCGGGCCTGTGGATGTTCTCTTCCTTCGATGATCACCTCTGTCTGAGACAGAGTGTTTAAGGCAGAGCGGTTACATACTGCCGCTCGGAAAAAAGTGCAATAAGACGACAGTTGGCATAGTACCAGAAGAACCGAAAATCTCTGGAAACCGCATTAGGAAACCGCTTGGATCGCCAAACCAACAGAGGTCGATTTGAACCGCTGCAATATAAATATCGATTTATTCATTAATATCTGATCACAGGAGATGTATATGAAGATAAACTACGTTTTCGTTAGCATTTAGATTCGTTAGTATTATCCTATAAGTTACATCCACAACTTATATGTAAATTCACACAAAGCAAAAGAAAAAAAGATATGGAATGTTTAAATATGAGACCAATGGTAAAATAATCCAGTGCATTATGGGTCTTAGAAAAAGCTTTATGCACTCGACAGTGAAGAAAGCCTAGTAAAAGTGATTAAGAGTGATATTAATCATCATATCTTTTTGATACATAAGTGGGTTGTCTCAGGACTAATTAAACAATAAACTCCAAATGAACTGGATCCAGACTCATGAGAATATTGTTTCGAAAGATAAGGCAAATAGTACTATGCTAACTCATTACGAGGACAACAGAGTCTAGGATGATGGGATATCCGCGTATTTTCATACAGATTAAAGCACTGGAATCCTATATAGGAGGATGTGAAGCGCTCATTGAATTACTGATTTTATCAGTGAGACATGCGCAAATATGGAGTTCTTCCTCATTAACTATCACTCCCAAGAGGCGCGAAGAAGGTGATAACTCTGTCACTAGGAGTACACATTAATGCTTGTTTGAAGCCCAAATAAAGAACAGATATCAAAAAGGTAACCTGTGCATCTATCAAATTATGTACTATTTTTCCTTTAAATCTAAGGATAATGCACGATACACACCACGAGGAAACTTCTGAGATTCGTTCATTAGCTAATCTAGTAAACATCTCTCGTAAGAGAATAATCGTTGTTTGTGAATAGCATTTTATACATTTATCATTCATTATCTGTTTACCCTCCTCTTATGTAGGACTTTCACCCCCCAGGACTTACAAGCGGGTGCCTGGGGTCAGAGGCCCGTCGAGGAGCAGACACTCATGGATCAGACAGAGCATCCAGGATGGGTGATCAGCCCGATGCCTGGTATGGGATGAAGGAAGTAGATGAAACGAAATGTTGGTGAAATGGGTGAAAGGAAAGGTGACGATGGAGCAGTTGGTGGAATGAATGGCGGGGGAAACCGGAGAACCCGGATAAAACCCGCCCAGACGCCGCTTCGTCCACCACAAATCCCACATGCAGGTCCCTGGGATTGAACCCGGGCCACCTCGGTGGGAGGCGAGCGGTCTAACCACTCGGCCACGGCGCCGCCAATAGCATTTTAGTTAACTGGAAATTTACTATAACGAAGCAATTATCAAATCTTCTGCTGCTACTACTACCTATATCTCGGCAAAATGGCGCTACAAACCAAGCTGCGATGTTTACAATCGGCTCCACCCTCCAGAACTTCTGGTTATCATAGCAATACATCTGCTCATTTCGGTTTAGGCTAAAACATCTCAAATATGTCAGGTTGCTTACAAAGAAACATGACTTAATCAATTTATTCACAAGTAAATGTAAAGAAAAAGACCATTTATCAGAAAACCTAAAGTGTAGTAGACTATTTACGGTATTTTAAACGAAACTGTAGTATATACAAGGCTTTAGAACGGAAACATAAAAAGGTGGTTTCTACGGGAAAACGTGAGATACATAAGATTGGTCGTGAAAATTTAAAATGTATGAGAATCTTACATATGCATGTAAAATACGTAGTATTTTCACAGACGTATGAAACGATTGGTCTTATTTGCACATAAATGTAGGATGCATAAGCATTTTTACATGAAGAGTTTAGATGCTTAATGTTTTAACTCGGAAACGTAGAATACATTATATATTTTACGCAAAAAATGCAAGGTAAGTCTGCTTATTTGCGCAATGCGTGTTGATATTGAAAGATTAATGACATTATTAATAGGCTAAGTTAGGTTACGTGTCTTACTATCTCACTAAGTGTAGAAACTCTCGTACATCATTTCTGTAAGATAACACTGCCAAAGAATCTGTAATGCTTATAATTAGCTATGTGTTCTAGCATTCCTGTTGAACGTAGCTTGTTTACCAGTAGGTACATCTATTCCATTTTCTGCATCACGTTAGAGCAGTCTGGATAATGCTAGCTTAGGTTAGGTTAATTATATTTGTCACTGCTAAAGACATAATGCGCGTTAATAGTGATATGTTAATGCCACTATCCATACGCCATGTAAAGTTATAATCAGCGTATCCCACGTAGATACAGATACATCATCTGTGAAAGATAACCCTGAAAACAAGGTAAGATAATTATGAAACGCTAATCCTTCAAATGTTCAACGTTAGTCTAATATATCCATTCCACCTCACGTATAACGTTAAGTTCTGTATGAACTTATAGCATATTAGACAGTTTTTTTTGTATCCATGTTTATGTTTCGCGTTAGAGCTTCCGTTTCAGCGATAAACTAAGGTAAGCACGGTGCAATGTTTGGTGTCAAGTTTGTTGGAGTGCGTCTGCTAGTCCCTCCGGTTTGTCTGCGTCCGAGGTCACGATCTTTTAATTGTGTGCAACGATGGAATAGTGATGATTTGCGTGTTAACAGTTTGGAAATGTGCAAAAGTGACGTGTGGTCAGTACAAAGGGTATCAACGGCCTTCTTCAATTGAGCAGTTATGGATTTTGCCGTACGCCTTCAATTTTGAGCATTTAGGTGCCGTAAGTTATCTAACCCCTGTGCGGGTTGTCAGTGCTGCCATGCACGTGAGGCGCTCTTTCCTGCGGGCTGCCGTCAGAGCTTTAATATCAGCCTAATAGGTTGAGGACTGCAAGTGTGTGTGTGTGTGTGTGTGTGTGTGTGTCAGTTGGTACCGAAACGATCGAAACGTATTGTATTGCATTTTATGTAACATATATTGCCTAGCTCGTCAATAAAGAAGATTTTGTTGTGCTGTAATTCAGTAGAAACTGTTTGGGCCAGAGTGTCTTAGTTCGCTTTTTTATACTTATGTCTAGGCAGGGGCACCACCGGCGCCAAGGAGCCGTCTAACTTTATTAGCAGAGGAAGGTGCTCGGAGGACAACGAATTGATTACCTGAGGAGTGATTCGGAGTTCTAATTGGTGAATGATGGCTATGTCGAGTATGTCTGCTTATAAATTCTGTTGAGGAGGAATGAACGTGTTCTCAATGTGGGCGTTTATAATGTAGTCAGAATTATTTTCGTGTCGGAGACGTTTGGTGCAATCTGGTTGGTTTTACGTCAGTTCCAGATGAGGTGTTTAACATTTATGTCTCATACAATGAGAATGGTGTTCTTAAGATGCAGCAAGAGTGTATTGTCGATCGTGATTTAGGCGGCAAATGTTTCCATGCGCCTAAGTGCCGGTAATGTGGCTTGTTCGTGAAGTATGGTACATTTAATTAATAGAAATGGGCCACTTCTGTATCTGCCCGTTCGATAGGCTTTGCTCCTTGGGATACTAAACCTAGTGGTAGAGGATAAATAAGCCTCAGTAACGACAACATCCAAGTCTAGAGTGAGTAGAAATTTAGTGACCTCGGCCTGCGGTGATAGATTTCATGTGCATTCCAGGCCTCCATCCAATCTTGCGCACTCGTCATAATTGTTAATCAAGTTTAGTGTTCGGGTGATTGCCTTAGTCGTCTAGGATATTTTTGTCTAGGTCTGCCAACAATGCAACGATATCTGAGTTGGTAGCAAAAATTTGGCTTCATCTTGGAAATCAGAAGAGCTTCTCCGGACTTCAGCAGGGTCACGAGGTTCAATGCGCCCCTCAGAGGTTGTCGCACGCGGGTGGGCGACAAGAGTCGATGTAGTGACACCAGCGGTTACCGGGATGGAGCACGGACTTGATATCTACCAGAGCTGGTAGCTGGGGTAACGCCTTGCGGTGGGAACTCTCAGGCTCTCCAGCTGACGCCGGTACACCGGGAAACACCTATGTCAGGTCGCATGACCCATTTCCCCGGATAACGTGCAGATCTTTCGCTCTGGCGCTGCCTCACAGCATCGGGAGTCGCGATTATATATGCAATTTTAGCAGACGGTGTGCGACAGAGGACAGCATGAGAATAAATGGCCTAGTCCTTGGCTATTACTACATTGTATTAGTGTGATTGGTAAGAGGAAGTCTTCATCATTAACTTGAATTGGAATAGCGCATTCATTGCTCTTAGGCTCTCTTGGTGTTTGGGGGATGGGACATCAATAAGGTAGATGGGATGGATAGCTTTACCCAGACATTAAAATTCTAAGCGCGACTCTGGAATTATTAATTCAACAGTTAGTTCACACCCGTTTTGAACTCACTTGCCGGGTTATAGATATTGTGACGCTGGTACGAAATCGGAAAACCGTCTGCATAGAGGAAATCCGGGAACTAACCAATTAGACGAAGCTTGCAAACAGCGCGATGTTGCATACAATGAGCATAAGGAATCCTCTTCGAGACACCTGGCAAACAAGATTCTTGTACAGAAAGCCTAGAAGCGAGGCCAATCATCAGACTCAACTTTGGTTAGCGGTGACGATATTAATTCCAATCATGAAGGCTGAGGTTGCAGTGGGAGACTGGAAGAAGAAGAAGAAGAAGAAGAAGAAGAAGAGGAGAGGCGTGTTACAATTTATAACAATCATTGCAGCTTTAGGTGTCGGAGCTGGAGGTGCTGCTAAAAATAGCGTTTGCAGTAAATAAAAAAGCTGCTGATAGCAAAAATTGCGAGGCATAACAAGACGATGGGGGCTAGAGGAAAGGGACTGTTAAAGAGAACCGATGAGAACAAGAATAAAGGAGGCATTTTGCCAATAGTGTCGCTGATGTATTTATCTGCGGCATCTAAAATCTCCAGGAGCTTAAAAAATAAAGAATCTAGATGCAAGGGTTTAAAGGAGAAGCCAAGAAACTCTGGGAAAGGATTGTAGATATACCGCAGGAAGCCATGAGGAAAATCTATAATGAAGCGTATGTTAGACATTTAAAGGTTTATTACTTTAGAGGACTATATATGATTAACAAACCACCTTTGAAACCTAATTCAAAAGTGGGATTGTTGTTAATCTCGATACTTAGGATAACGAAAGAACGCAGTGGTTTTCTGTAAGAAAGGGAAAGAATGTGGCACACTACTTTCATAGTTTTGGTAAGTTGAAACCAACTCATGTGATTCAAAGCTATCTAGAAAGTATTAAGGTTTTCTATAATATACAGAGATACAAGGATTTTGATTCAGTCATCTGGCACCTATAAGTTCTGTTTCTGTATATTTCTAAGAGCGGCTACATTGTCAAGATGACTTACACAGCTACACTGAACGGATACGACGCTGCTATTTTAAAGTATTTGAACTCTCTTCTACAGCTAGATCCTTCAGGCATTATGAGGTTGCTCTATTGAATTTTGAAACATTCTACGGAATATTAAACATCGACGAAAGCAATAATTTTTTATTGCTTTCATAATGGCAAACCCGAAACCATTGTCATCCCTCGTGGAACCTATGAGATTACCAATATCAATGATAATGGATAATCTAGGATTGAATGATGAAATCCTCTTCATAAGACCTTAAAGTAATTTAATGAAGGCTCAAAATAAATTTCCTCTTACAATACATTTTTCTATGGATACTTCTATAGGGAAATTTGTAGGATTTACCAACACTAAAATAATTCCTGTTGGAGCAGTGGATGTATCTGATATTCTTGTGAAAGTCTTTAAAGTGAGTGCAGTATTGCAACAGGTTCTTTCATTGACAGTAAAAGTGACATTCAATCAACGTTTTTTTCCCTTCTGTTCCAACAGGATATCGCATCTCACAAGAGCCTATTATTCCCATTCATAGAGAGAAACTACATAGATAAAATCTGTATTCCAGTGGTAGGTTAACTGACAAGGCAATGAACTTCAGGAACGAGGTTATAACTACAAGACTCCACGTAAGACGTAATGGTAATAAATCTTAAAAGGTATACTTATACAATGATACACGCCGTACTGCACGTTTGAGGTGTATTATCTCTCCGACTGCCGAGGAGTTAACACGTGCTAACCGCAAGGTCCTCGGAATGATAGGCTACAAAGTGCCATAATGGACATCTTAAACCTAATGCCGGTACCGGTCTTTGATAATAAGATCACCAAGGAGGAAGTGCATGTTTTTCTACCACACAGCACTCTGCTCTAGATGTAAATAATTAACTCAGAATATCCTGATAAGATGAGGATTTGTATACGCTGCTTACAGAGAGCTGTGTTTATATTGAGGGTGCGCTCACCAGGATAGTTGGACCTCCTTCACCGAAGCTCACCAATAATGCCATAGCCTTCATGTTTGATGAAATTCGTCTAGAAGTTATTGCTACAACTATACGCAGAACAGGAAATCCTGGAATTACTGGAACCATACGGAATTATGGGGGTCCTAACCCTATGGGGTCGAATCTTCTGCTGAACGCTGGATGGACTTGCCCTTGTGAAGAATGTAGTACACGCTGCGAATGCGGCCTTTAATGCTCCACTCCCGCCGTTGATGCTCCACGAATTTGCTGATGATCATAAGGAGCTCATACTGAACAACAAGTTTTAATTGGTTTTCATAAAATCCAAAGATTCTAAAAATTTTGTTCAGACTTCAGATAGAGAGAAAGCAAATATGAAGTTAACTAGAATCCAATAGGGGATGCCTGCAATTCGTCTTTATGATGCTGAAAGGGTTCGCATCATTTAAACAAGTATTTATGAAACGAGTGGATTCGTCAAGAAGTACAATAATATTTTATGTATAAATTACATTAACACATTATTTTGTTGCAGGTAATCCTAGCCTTTGGAATGCTTTGTATGCTATGTTCCAGTCTGATTTTGTAATATATACAAATTAATTATCACTTCACACCTTATATAGGGGAAGGGTGTGGCATAGTATATTCGAATGTTCACGATATGGAAGAGGGATATTCTGAAGTCGTCAACCATGAGTAATCGATTCTGTTGTTGGCTGGGAATATTGGGTACCTTAGACGGATAAGAAGAGCATGGGATCTTTGTTAAGGATCGTCCTATTACAATGACGTTTCTGCTTTTCCTGGTCTGCATCGTTCTTCCTCTTCTTTCGTTTCCTCCTTGTTGCCCTGTAGCCTATGTACAAAATAAGCTTACAGTTATACTCTAATGGTTTCAAGCACCGAACAAGAAACACCTGGGTTAGACAATTCTCTTTTGTTAAAACAAAAGTATGGTTATGGGGTGTCATGCTCACCTGAATGTCTCATCGGTTTGGTTTTATCTGCGGTGAGCAATCTGGAGTAATCTGATTTAGACACTCTCAACAACTATCTCTCTCTCTCAACAGTTCTCTCATCAGGCGCATAAAAGCCGGGCAATAGGGCTGGTATCCCGCTGTGCGATTGAATATTCTACCATATCGCCAGCACGTCTCACAAGATCTAGTTCTTCTATTGTCACGGGTTCTTTAGTCACGGTCATTCGCAATCAGTAATAAATTGTTTAGATTAGACATACGAGAATAACATTAGAAGCAATAAATGAATAGCTAAATATTTTTAGTACTCCTACTACATAATCAAGTTTTCTGTTCCTGCGTTGGTAGTCTTTGCAATTGGCATTATATAAGGAGGATGCGCTCGTTCAGCACCGGATTAGTACATAATACCGAATGCATAATTCTGTGTATTGTATTCAGACAACTTATTTGATGCAAAGGCGTCAACTTCTTCGATTTCGTTAGGATGCTCGTCTTCCATATGATTTTCCCTGAAAGAAAAAAGTATTTTATGTTACATTTTATGTAACACACATGCAAAATCTTACTACATTAAAGAGAACATGTGACTTACGAGTTCCCTTTTCGATAAAGTGCAGTGTTATCTGTCTACAAAGTATACATCTGATTATTATACCACGGTTGATTACGCAATATTGTATGCATTAAGCCATTGCAGGTTTCGATATTTAAGTATACACAACTATAGTAATTCTCCCCACATTCACTCCAGTCATCGTGCACATCTGATTCAGGAGTGAGTTATCACTAGCCATTTTGAATACCACTGAATGATGACACCTAAGCAGTAAATGCCTGCGACAATAGAGATTGTTACTTATATACATACCAAATTTTTTGCCTGTTAATTACGTCACTCAGCGTTTGTGGAGGGAATATATTTCAAGTTGGGACTTTTTATTTACATTTCTGCCAGACAGGAGCCAGCTGGTGGTTTGCGATTACAGAGGGAAGGTTGTTGGAAAGGTTCTAACACGTTTTTGTCGTTGCCAACGGGCCAAATCCAGCTTAATCTGCAGATCGGGATTGGTTAATGAAGCCACGGACAGGATGGCTCCATATAAGGGAGAGTTGTTGATATGTTCTGCGACGTCTTTGTCGTTAGCAACAGGCTGGAGTCAGTGGCCTAAAACATGATAATGTATTCTCGCTGGACGGTGCTGAAGTCTATTATTAAACACTTAACTATATTAACCAATGAAGAGCACGCGACGGTGATATCTAGTCCTTTGTCCGTGGCTTGCACATTTTGAAGTGAACGGTGTGTGATAATTCAACACATGTCTGATCCTTATCACACTGTCGGTATTCTTTAATATGTACGAGGGCTGATCAATAAACACTGGCACTGATGTTTTCCTGAAGTGTTCTTGATATTTTCCTGTCTCTACTATAAATATTTGAAAAGAACGCGGTTTCATGTATAATGTAACATAGGCAGCAGCACTGTCGTATCGGTAGGTTGGTAGTAATGCAGTATACTGTTGACCCTACTTGAATTTCTCATACCACAAAATGGAGGTGACACGAGAGGAGCAATACAGCGCAATAAAATTTTGTTTTCGTTTAAATCATACAGCCTGTGAAATTTTCGAAAAGCTGAAGCAAGCATACGGTGAAGATGCACTACCTCTGCAAAAGTGTTTAGGTGGTTCAGGGACTTCAAAGAAGGGCGAGTCCTCTGTGCTAAGCAAGATGGGCCTGGTGTTTCGGCTTCTGCTATGACTGAAGTCAGCATCAACAAGGCTGCTGAGATTGTTGTTCCCCCTCACACTACTGTTGAAGCAGCGGACTAAGGTCAGTATTGGCTACACTGAGGAAGCACATTGCAAGGAAACCTCCAGAATTTCATCGGAATGAGTGGCGACTTCGTAACGATAACGCGCGGCCTCATGTCGCCAATCAAGCCTAGGCACTTTTGGCTAAATTCAAAATTAGCTGTGTGCGCATCCGAGTTGTAACCCAGATCTTGCCACCTGTGATTTCGTTTTATTCCCATCACTAAAGGCAAAGCTCCGGGGCATTCGATTTGAAAGCACTGAAGCAGTGCTGAAGAAAAGTGAGGCGATTCTCAAAGACCTGACAAGGAATGGCCTGCACCATGTGTTCGAGGACTGGCAGAGATGTTATAAAAAGTGCACTGAAGTAGGAGGGGACTACTTTGAAAAATATCGTGACACCACTGAAATGGTGTAATAAATATCTGTGAAAAAAAATCTGTCTCAATCTTTATTGATCAGCCCTCGTACGTTAACAACCCTTTCAAAGTTCGGGAGTAAATTAATAAACACTTAATTATATCAGTTGATCAAGGATATGGGTATTTTCAATGACCGTATTCTCCAGTCATAGAGGCAATAAATCCTTTTGCTTGCGACCTCATCCCTATGAAGTCAATGCTGTGTGATAATTGAAGTGTCATGCATTATCATGCTGTCCTTATCTTTAATATGAACGATAACATTCTTTGAAAGCACGGGAGTCAATTAAGCAATCCTTATTTATGTTAATCGATCAATGGACACGCGATTATCGATTTAGGAGATAGGTTGGTAAATTCCAGTCACAGAAGCTGCATATCTTTTGGTCGCGGCTTCAGCTATTTGAAGTCTATGATACGCGATAACTGAACATGTCTAGAATATTATCATTTATTCTTCTATTATTCTTTAAAATGAATGGCAACACCCTTTGAAGATGCGTGAGTAAATCAATAAACACTTAATTGTGTTGGTGGATAAAGGGAAACGTGAACGATCCATTTAGGGTACAAACTCCAGTCATTAAGGCAGCATATGCCTTGGCCTTGGCTTCAGCTCTTTTAAGTAAACGATGCGCGATAATTATACAGTGTCTGATAGCTATTAGATATTTACAAGGGTTATATGCCGTTTCAATCCTTGTCAATCAACTCTACAGGTGTCAGGCACTTAAAGATGCCGGTCCTTTGACACCAAAATACCCTCAAGGGATGTGTCAAAACACATGTTAACATGGGATTAATCCATCAATTGACGGTTTGCTATGTGGCCGGAAACCATTATCTTCTCACTACTGACTTCAAAATATGTATTCCCAGAAATCTTCGATATGGAATTTTTTGATGCAATACAATGCTACTTCTATCTACAATAGATAGGCTGTAAATAAATTAATAATGAAGTACATAAGTTCGGCAATCCAAAACATGTGAAAGGTGGTGAATAGTAGCTAAATACGGCTACGCATTTGATAACGTGTGAGTAAAGAGAAAACCGTCTGCTGTCATCGGCGATTGATTCATTCAGCTGCATAACCCAAATCAGCGTCATTGCTCCAAGGATTCGGCATCTATCGGTATACCGAGATGCTATGATTTACCGCTGGATCCAAGTGGACTGTCAGCTCTCAGCCAAGGGAAATTGTAGCGGGAAAATCTTAAGAATCATTTGTGGCAGGAAAACGTTGTTCCTTTGATTGATGCCCTGTGCTGCAGTGTTCTTGTCTCGGCCTATTGTTGCTCAAAGTCTGCTGATTTCTCCATTCCTAATAATTACCAATCTAACTTATTTCACAGATCTCAGGATTTTCGTACGTGAGAAAAATTAAAATACACTGCATTTCCAATAAAAAATGACGTCTATTGTCAAATTAATCTTATGCACGGCTAGCTTTTCCCATTATAAGAATTCCCACCACAATAGAAGTTAGGAGTCTGGTCTAACTGCACGCGCTTTCTACCATACGCACACACGTGCATCCATCGTCCGTAGAGTATCATTGTGTGTCGACGAGATTCTATAAGAGAGTGCAACTTTGGGGCTTTCTTCCCCCTTTTATACCTAAGCCTAGTGACGCTCGTCTTTGTGTCTCAAAATGTAATGACAGTTCTAATTGGTCCTCAGAGCGCGTTACTTTATTATGTACGAGAATATTCTGCTGGAAAAGATTTCGCATACGCGCCCAGTGACGCGTATGAAGCAGATTCAATATCTATGTCTCTTTCCTTTCTACATCTGTCTCTTTCTATCTCCGCTTACTGCTTCCAATTTCCTGCTCATTAGCTTAGTGAAAGGAGGGCTCTACTTTGAATTATCTTCTACCTGAAATTAGCTAGCTCGCTCGTACCTTACGTATCTAAGTTACAATCTGCTTTTGTACAATGCTTGGTTGTTAAATATTCTAGCATATTTCTTGGTGAATTATATTGTTATGTACAAATCTTGTTTATTATTGATTTATATATCTATGTGTATATGTATGTGTGTGTGTGATATATCTCCTTTCAAATGCCCCGCAGTTGTGTTGCTATAATTCCATGCATGGACATTTTTGGAACATAGATGAATGTCCCCACACAAAACATGACAAATGTGCAATACATAAATAATATGCTTGAAATGTACCATAAAAGAAGAAATAACAAGTATGTACAACTATATAGAAATTTACAATTCAGTGTGCTATAACTTGAAGTAGCTTCGTATTGTCTTGCAGTGTTCACCACAACTAGTGATTGTATTCTGTTGAGTAGCTCAAAGAATAGAGAGAGGGAGAAAACACACCTTTCGCTCTTCGTTTTCGGAGTTGTTTACACTTTAGTTTGCTGTTCCAACTTTACCGAAAACTGGATTCTGGGCTCTTTTTCACTATTTCACTTATTCACTTTCACTGCCGTTTTATTGCCGGTATTTTTAGGCCAGTTCACTTGCATATTTTGTGAACTGCTTACAAGTAATTACAATGGTTCTTTAGCTAAGATGCCACAGTCTTGGCAGCGGTGACTACTCTGTGAGACATTAGCCGCAAATCTTGGTTGTAACGTAAGAAGAACAATTTTTAACAATTTTCAATTAAACTTCAAGTTTTGGTGTATCATTCTGGTTGAATTTTGCAAACTTCTTTACAGTGCAAATGTGCTGTTGTCCCTTTCTTAGTTTAGCAAAACATACAAGTTATTTGAATGAACCCTTACACTTGAAATATTAAACTTACTGTAAACATTATTAATATTAAACCGACATATTAAGTTAATGGGTTGCTTTCACAAAAACTAGTGTTAAATATTTCTTGTTTAAGTTTGTTGTTACGAATTTTCTTCACAATTATTTAGATGCTTTATTCTTGTCCGTGGCAAGTTTACCATTTATAATTAATCCGGGACCGATCAAAACGTAACCAATGACGTTTTACGTAAACATTACCATGAATATTACTAAAACTATATGTGTACAGCTTATAGTACACTTTTAGGAAAGTTCAGCGAATTGGAACAAATTATTTATGTTTTGAACGGCTTTAATAATTGCGAATGAAGATCCCGAAAATTTTGTTATCGTCTATACCCTATAACTTATAGGTGTTGGACCAAACTGTGCTGTTATCTCCCCTGGCCCTCTGTACAGTAAATACATTGGATGTTATTCTTTGCTCCAGGCTAAAGATTGGTTTCTTTTCTTATTAGAACAAAATATCCAAATCTCTTGTCGGCATGCAGCATATGCAGGTCAAAGAGTTCCGACTCTCCGGTAACAGTTTGCGTATTAACATAAGGTACTTCTTTGCAAATCTCACTTTCTACAGTAATGTTCTCAGATTATTCACTGACGTTTACAATGTCCATCATGAATTTCACTTGCACCGTGATTGTTTCCAGAAAACATTCTTCCTCTTGAAGTTGTTGTTCTTCCTCGGTGTGATAACTGTTTCTATTTACATTTTCTTTGTTGAACGGAAGTTGAATAGTTCCCTGCTCCAATGACAGACATCTTCAAAATTGATGATGGCTCCCCAACTATAAACACAGTCTGCACCAATGATCCCTCTTTGTTGCAGTCGTGGCACAATCACGAAAATTACATTGAATATATTGTTTCTTATATTTATGGAGAACATGGCTTGGTGCTTTACCCTTTATGCGCTTTTCGATATTGCCACAGTGCAATAATCATTTTTAATGGGTAGAGACATGATTTTAATTTTTCTATTCAACAATTTTTGGAAATAATACTTAGAACACACAGAAATATTTGCGACATTGTTTAAGAGTACTGTTGTTGTAATATCCGTTATCTCCATTGTAATTCTCGGTGATTCATTGTTTTCCTTATTTTCTATCCTCTTGTCAGTATTGTTGTATCTTTCTCCATTGCTGCAATTTTGTATGGAAGCAATGAGCCCTGAGTTTGACGATTTGGTTCTGTCAGTAGTGTGTAAGGTGTTTACCTGGCCCTTGCAAACATCTGGGCTTGGTTTCCCGGATTCTGATTATTGCTGGTATTCGGGTTCAGTTCCGGGTTTGATCCCCATCTTCGCCCAACGTTCGTGTTTTCGATAGTTTGTAAGGGAACCGAGCTGTGTCTTTCTGATCCATTCGAATATCTCCGGTATCTGTCACGGTTTCCTTGGTGCATGTTTGGCCAGGCGAATTTCTGCCCCAATTGTTGCAGTTGTCTGGTTATAATGGCTACGCCCTGTGTAGAAGATATTATTAGTGTGTACCTCTCTTCCATGTGGTCTCTGTTGTCTGTTATGTTGATACGTTTACTGTCTTCTCTCAGCTCGTGGTTGCTGGAATCTATTCCTTGTCCTTGGTGACGCCGGGTGACGTTCAATCTTGTAGTGAGGGTCTCTTGCCCCGTTTACCAAAAAAAGGTGGTGATTTTCGGCCATCTTGTGCGTAATTGTTCCATTGTGTTGTGTGCCACATGTTGCTTGTGCTGGGATTCTGGTCGAAAGCTGCGATGAGTTCAATCATTTTTATATCGTTTGTGGTTGTGCAACAATCAAACCATTAAGTATTTGTTGGTCAGAATGGTTGGTGAGTAGAACAATTACTTCTGCGTCTGACAGTGGTGGCTTTATCTGCTTGCTCTTTTGTGTCAATTTCAGTATATAGTCTATAAATCTACCATGAATGTTCGGATTATAGCGGCCATTGTTGAGCTGCAGTCTAACCTTGTTAACCTCTGTTGGTCCTCAGTAGCGTAGTAGAAAAGCCTGTTTAAATTCAGTGTAAGACAAAGAATCTCACAGCGTGAGAAGCAGCGAGTTCAGTGCACGCCCTTTTAAGCATTTCCTTACAACAATTAATTTTATCTCCTCGGGAGTGGCTTTTAATCTAAAATATTGTTCCAATTCACTAATGAATTATTTTGGGTGATATCGTTTTACTTCATCAAATATAGGGGGTCAGAACTCATTTAACCAGTGAGAATTTAAGTTATTTGTATTATGAGAGCAGGTGACCGGGTGACCGGTGCCGTTACGCTTCTAGCATGTACATCAAAATTACATTGACTGTGTATATTGTTGGAGGCTTCGTCCGGTAACAATGAAGAGTTGCCGGGGTCTGCCGATCTTTAGAAATCACTTCGTGAACTTTGGCTTGCGTTAGGTTCCAGTTCCAATCTTTGCACAGAATTCCTTAATTCATTCATTTCTCTATCATGTACTGCATTCATAGTTTGTACAACATTTCTAAGTTCATTAATTTCTTGCGAATTTGCTACGTGTGAAGCAGTTACAACTTTCTTAACGGCTGCGAGTTCAGAATCTACCCTGTATACTAATGCTTGTTGGCTTTGAGCCAATGTTTCTTTGAGGCCTAATTGGATTTGGATTCTCTCATTATTAGCTGTTAATTCTCAAATTCGGACAAAGTAGCTATTTAACTTTTAATGACTTGCGACTCCTGTTTTAATGTTAAAACCCCTGTTTGAATATTTGCGAGTCCCAATCTAATTTGTTCTATTATTTCTTGCCATTGTGTAGTTGCTGATTGCTAGAAACGAACATTTCCTGTACATGCGGGTTATTTGAAGCAAATTCTTATCATAATTGCTGGTTATTTGTTGTGATTTGTTCTTGTAACTGTTGATTACTAATTCTTGTTTTATTTGCTGGCTAGTTGTTGTGATTTGTCCTTGTAATTGTCATCTCTCAGTGTGGAGATGAGCATGGACTGCAACATCCGCATTAAATTTTGCAGAGCTTTGTCCGGATTCTGCTACATTAATTATTAATTCACCTGCTTTGTTTTGAGTTGCAACAATGTGTGACTCAGTTGTGTGTTATGGTGGCCCAGAGTTGGAGCACTGGCTTCTCCCTCTATGTGGGTTCAGCATTAGCTTGTTCCGCCATGATACTAAAATTTTGTTATTCCTGAGCAACGTGCAATTTTAGCCGTTAACAAATGCGAGTGATATAAACTTATAAAGTTTATTTTGGTACCTTACTCTTTGTAGAATTAAAGTTCTCGAAGGTCTTGTCGAGCTTTAGCTGCGTGGCTGGTGACTCCTTTGAAACTGATGTGCGCTGACTCATTGACTGCTTAGGTACTGCTTCCTTTACTAAAACCACGTTGGCGCCGTTTGCAGCAGGAAAACGTTGCTCCTCTGGCTGATGCCCTCTGCTGCAGTGTTCTTGTTTCGGCCTATTGTTGCTCAGAGGCTGCTGATTTCTCCATTCCTAATAATTACCTATCTAACTTATTTCACGGATCTCAGGATTTTCGTACGTGAGGAAAATTAAAATACACTGCATTTCCAATAAAAAATGTTGTCTATTGTCAAATAAATCTTATGCACGGCTAGCTTTTCCCATTATCAGAATTCCCACCATAATAACAATTAGGAGCCTGGTCTAACTGCACGCGCTTTCCACCCATACGCACACACGTGCATCCATCGTCCAGAGAGTATCATTGTGTAACGACGAGATTGTATAAGAGAGTGTAACTTTGGGGCTTTCTTCCCCCTTTTATACCTAAGCCTAGTGACGCTCGTCTTTGTGTCTCAAAACGTAATGACATTTCTAATTGGTTCTCAGAGCGCGTTACCTTATTATGTACGAGAATATTCTGCTCCAAAATATTTCGCATATGCGTCCCAGTGACGCATATGAAGCGGATTTAATATATATGTCTCTTTCCTTTCTACATCTGTCTCTTTCTATCTCCCTTTACTGCTTCCAATTCCGTGCTCATTAGCTTAAGGAAAGGTGGGTTCTACTTAGAATTATCTTTTACCAGAAATTAGCTAGCTCGCCCGTACCTTACGTATCTAACTACAATCTGCTTTTGTACAATTCTTGATTATTAAATATTCTAGCATATTTCTTAGTGAATTATATGGTTATGTACAATTCCTGTTTAATATTGATTTATATATATGCATATGTATATATGTGTGGTATATCTCCTTTCAAAGTGCTTCAGACGGAGAAATAAGTAGCAAAGAAGTTAAGTCTGATAGGTATGCAATTATCTTCATGTTGATTTCAACGGTCGATCGTAACAGGCTCGTCACGGTCGATTATTTTCACCGAAAAGGAGACCTCTAGTGCAGAAGTTCAAAATGAATACCAGGATAAGCATCATCACGATTCCCAAAACCCTCACTTATATTGTCATTATTCTTAGCAAGACTAACACGCAGACTTCTTAGATTCAAGGTCACATTATCAAGATACTTTGCTTGCAAATGTACTCCAATTTGAAGCTGTTCCCAAGCTCCACCAGCAGTTAAAGTTCATTGAAAGCAATTTGTAATTGCGCAAGGTTAAACGTTTTGTGAAAGGAAATATAAATTTCTCAAAGTAATAAATTATAGTTCTGTGAAATTATTGGAATTTATCAATTAACTGAATAGTCTGGTGAAAGCAATCTGCAATTTGACAACGTTAAAAGCTGAATAGATTTGTGAAAGCAACTTGTAATTTTTCAATCCCAATAATCGAAAAGCTTATAAAACAAAATTTGAATTGGTCAATAAACTGAAAAGTCTGGTGAAAGCAACTCCAAATATCACAAGACTAACTGAATAGTTTTTTGAAAGGAACTTGAAGATTTTCAATCCCAATAAGCGAACAGCCCATTAATAAGAAGCCTTTGATTTTTTTTTAATTAATTTAACAGTACAGTGAAAGAAACAGGGAATTCTAAGAACTTAATAACTGAATAGCCTCATGAAAGAAACTTTAAAGTTTTCACTGTTAATAAATAAAATGTTTGGTAGCAAACAATTTGGAATGTTATAACTAATTAGTGAAGTGTACATGAAATACTGAATTATTATTTACTAATTAATGGAATATTATATACTGAATAGATATGTGAATCAAACTCTGAATTTTGCAGTTACAATCACTGAATAGGTTTGTAACAGAAATTCTGAATATTTTAATGCTACAAACTGAAGAGCTTGCCGAAGTAAATTGAGACTGTTCAATCCTGGAAATTGAAGGTTTAGGATTTGGTGTTGGAAATGCCGCACTGAAGGTTCCACCTTCGTATCAGCATCTCTATCATTTTGTTATTTATGTTAGTTTCAAGAGTTAATGCAAATTGCCTATAACCAATTATACTAGTTGATCGCTGGTTATTCAATTATATTGTGATTAAAGGGTTCAAATTCATATGAAGGGCATTATTCTGGCACTGTAACAGAAAGTGTCTGACCTTATAATTACTAGGCCTAAGTTTCACAATTCTTCCCACCGCGAATTAGTACGACTCCTGGAGTCCACTGGAATTAGAAAAGTGCAATAATACCAAGGTGAACGGTACAGCGGAAAACTGCAAGTAACATAAGCGAAAGAGATGATATATACGAAACTCTAATACCAACTGTCTGACAAAAGAAAATTGATGATTTAAACCACTTGCCTAATACTATGGCCCCGACTTTACGCCACTAACCAGTCTTATCACTAAGTACGTAATTTAACATTCTTAGTGCAGCAAAGCGTTTCCAGAGTACATTTAACCCGTGCCAGAATTTATGCGGAAATTGTTGGTGCATCAAATGGTACTGTAAAAGCACTTCCATCTCTTTAAATGAATAAGAAGAGCGCTGGGATTCTCCAGGACTCGGTATTTTCAGTGCTCAGAACAAAGACAAACCATACTGCATTTGAAAAACGAGGTACAGCGCTCCAGACTATCTTCTTGCTTTTCAGGAGAGGGAAGCGCGCAAAAACGTGTTACCATGGTAACGCCTCCGCGCTGTGTTCCTACATAATAGCTGTTCAGCTTGTCTGCCTAAGCTCATCCTCATTCTCTTGGCAAATGCAAGGCCAAGTTCTTCCTAGTAGGAAAAATAAACAAAAACTCCCGGTTGGAACTGTTGCGCTTTAATCGATGCAAGCATTACGAGATTATAAAATAATATTCCTTGAATATTCTCCTCTGATTCATCCCCTGTGTGACAGCAAATAGGAATTGGGCCATGTAAAAGAAGAAAAGAGGCCTAAAACACAAGGAAATGTCCTTAAGTTACACTCTCCTTAAAGCACGCATATACCAGCAAATGTATTCTATTTCTGTTATATCTAAAATATGTACTGTATATTATACTAAGGAGTTTGAAAAGCCTCTTCTAGAAACTTCCAAACAACCGTAGAAATGCAATTCTCATGAGTCACTAAGATCTCTCTAGCCATTAGCATCTTGGGCCATTGACAAATTATTTATACAAAAGGCTATTTTTTAATTTGCTGTTCATCTTGATAAATTCTCTGATTAATTAGGTAACCCATTTTTTTTAATTGTATCATTCCTATACCTTGCTTTAACCTCTATATAATATATTTTGGATGCTCTAACTTGAGAAACAACTCGTTTACAGCAGGCACCTCAAATTTTGGGGGGCAATTACTAACATTAAACACATTTACAGATTTTTCAGATGGTATGGAATGTTTCTAGTCAGAGAAAAAGTTCTCTCGATCCTAGAGAGAATCGAACCCGGGACTGAGCCACGCGTCACTGTTAGAGTTTCGTTTTGTCTTTCTACTCATTGCTTCCTAATAGTGGCACTGTTTTCTTCTCGCTGAACCGAGTGTGGTGAAAGTAGAACTCATACCTGTGAGAGGAATGGCCAAAAGAATTCACAGATTTAAGTGAACCTCACTGTAAAGTGTGGGTTTTCGCTGTCTTGCCTTATATCCTTTACTTCGGTATTTGAAAATATTCTGCTTGGCAAGCGGTGTTTTAAGTGCATCTCGGCGAGCATTTTTAAATACTTCCGAGACCGAGAAAGCGACTTTGGTCTCATGGGTATTCGAATAAACATTTCATACATTTGTTTAATTATATTTTAAACTTACTACTGCTCCCCGCTGGGTAAAGTTAGTAAATTATGTTGTTAAAATAAATAGGTACGTGCATTATGTAACGTTAATCTATTTTGTTGGTCTATTCTGACACATAATCAAACACAACGGACGTGCGATCCATGGAGTTAGTAATTCTGGATAATGGCACAGACCCCTAATCTGAGAAGATAGAGGGCGACCAATCTTCCTCAGAGGCATTCAGGTAGTTGTTTCGTTATCCGATAAAGGATAAGATGACCGTCAACTATTTGCAAAATAGTCATCTTAGTCAATAAAATTTTTAGTCACTATTTCACCAGAATGAAAGGGTAAAATTCTTAACTTTTGAAACTGTGGAACAATTTAAGGAAAATTCGCGAATATTTTGGAAATGGTTCATAGCAAATATATATATATATATATATATATATATATATATATATATATACACAATATACTTACACACACACATATATATGGGTAATGTACTTAAAGGAGATTAAATGTTTTTAGTAAGCATACATCTATCTGTCATGATGAGTGAAAACAGATACATTTCACCATTTAGTTATAGAACATTCCAAATACATTCTCATGTTAATGTTAACCTTATAAGCTGTAATAAGCAATGGAAATAATTACAGTGATTTTGAGAGATTATACGTTTTCCATATTATGAAGATAGATGTAGTGGTGAATAATTATGTGACATTTTTCTCTTACATCCTTAAAATACCTCCCATGAGACATTGCTGGATGTGTTTTCATTTCTTATTTATAGTGCACACAAAAATAAGTATCCTTTTGGAAATTGTGTTTAGATGTAAAAGACTCAGAACTGGTAATACCGGTATTAAACGTTTTGGTGGAATGTAAATATTTCGAGTACTTTAGGTAATGGGTAGAGAAAGTAAAGAGCTGAAACTTTAAAGTTGTTAAAATAAGAATATTATTTATCTTTATGGAGTGGTTGTGACAGCATTTCATTTTTAAAATTCGAAATCTTAATATATGCAATTTTTCTTATATACATACGTTTTAATATTATATAAACCAGCTTTATTCACTAGAGATTATTAAGTCATATGATTAACTCCAAAGTTTGACAGAAATCTTGAAATGAATGAATCTTAATCTGAATATCAAAACTTCATAAACACCATGCGTACAAACATTCTTACTTTCACCTATTTCTTTACAGGGTTCTTACTAAATGAAAAATATTATCCCCTGTAAAAGGTTTTGACAGTTTTAAGAGCCCTTAGGGTTACATAGGAAAATAATGAAGTGGTTATTATAAATCATTTCTCAAATGAACCCGAGACTCGCGAAGCCAAGAAGTGTTGACATTTTTGTAATAAGGCAAGAAAATATATCTCATCCAGGCAAGTCAACCCTAACGAGATTGAAGTGAAGGGAGCTCTGGGAAATTATAAAGTGGATCAATAAAGACAGCAGAATATTAATATATTGAATTTTATTATGTTAGCAGTAAGCAGCTGTGATTTAGCATCATCAGGGGTTTTACAGCAGAAGCATTAACCTCCAAAGCCTTGCTCATTTTCATTGTATAATGTCAATTTGAAAATTAGTAAGTTCTTATACACAGGGTATAAGGTGGATGCTGATGATAAATGTAATTAAATTATAACTGGGAAAGGAAATTTAGTATGGAAACCTTCCAGGATTAAGTTTAGAGTACCTACCCGGCATTTGCCAGCTATGGGGATTAAGAAAGAAACCAGTCACGAAGGACTGTCCTGAGGGGAACTTGAACCAGGGAACTCCCGTATACGGGCCTCATATGTGTAAATTTGAAAAGGTCGTATACATTAAAACCCGTATACTTCAAAGCATAATTGAATGCTTTCTGTTGTATTTAACCACCGTAACCCTCCCAGTTTCCAATGGTAATTTTCTCCCGCTGTTCTCTGAAGTCCCTCATGTCCTCTCTCAATGGATGTATTACGCTCAGGCGCAGTATAATATTTGCCTGGAGCAACAGTGTGCTGAGCCCTCTCTTCCATTCACCAGCAGATACATTATGCCATAAAGCACCTGTAACATAATTAACGGGGCACTTAATGGTTCATTAGAATTACCAGTTTATGAGCTGATTAATTATTCAGTTCTTATCAGCCAACTACGAAATGTGTTTACAATCAGGTACTAAACATTCAAGGAAAATATAAGTAAACTATTAAGCATTTGCATTAGTATAACAGTAGTTACTGTAATAATACTACTATAATTCACTGGAAATCTCTAAAAAAATCCGATAGACACTGTTTTAGTGTGTAAGAGTTGCAGAAAATATAGCAGAATACGCGCAAAATGCATATTTCGCTTGAAACACGAAAGTTTTGTTTAAAACGTGTACAAATTATGCTTTTTATATTAAAACATACAGCATGAAGCATATTGTAATCTTCGTACGAAACGGCACTCAGAAACGGAAAATCCTTTCTGATAATGGAATGCAATTTTTAAAACACAAATACACTTTATCAGTTTGTTTTCTAGATCAGTGATCAGGTTTTTATAGGAAGTCAGCCATATTCTTTATAAAGCTTGCACGCTTAACAGTTATATGGTTCCCATACATGATAACACTTTCAGTAGAGTAATGAAAGCGGCACGTGGGTGTAATTTTTAAAGAGTGCTCTTATACTCCCTGTTAGTGCACTACGAATCGCTTTTTCCTGTAATAATTCAGAACAGTGTCTGTTATATATGTGAAGACGGAAGAAATCTCCACCTGTCAATAACATTGGCGAAAATTATATTATAGTTTTGGAATCGTCGATGACAGCAAGAAGAGCCAAAAAATGTAAATATTTCTCCACTTGATACAAATTGAGGTATAACATTGCAATAGCAGGTCTAAAGTGGTGGTGCAGCACGCAGGAGTACTGACTGCATATGAATTCTGAAAACACTTATTTCCAGATGTTACAATATTTTAGTAAACAAACCTCACTATCACAATGTAAGATTGGTGAAAGTAGATGGAAAAATTAACCAAAAGGGTTATCATGCCATTGGGTCATCTTCTAAACCTTGTGTGAAAAGTGCGAATAGTGTACCTTGTACCATATATAACGATGCTTATGCTAGTATTATGTGCTTTAATATAAATGTACATTTATTAATATTGATATTTGTACACAAACACAATTTTAAAGCCAAACCATGTCTCCCAAACCAAGTATTATAATTTCGACTCATATCGCTTAGAACCTATACAACGAGGCATGATAATAGTTTATCATAACTGTTTTGTCTTTGGAAACAACTATCGTATGAAATAAACGCCATCTCAAAACAAGCTTATTGAATAAGCAGGCAAAAAAGAGGAATAGGTGTAAGAAACAGACGGAGAAGCCACCAGAAACTGGAACACAGCACCGCAAGTAGACCATAATGGCCCTATATGTTTCCAACGTGATCCCTGGGAGGGATAAAAGGAGATCCTAAGGGGGACCAGATCTGGACGCTAGCTCGGACCGCAACACATCGATCGCAGTCGCCTGGTGCTTCAACCCGAGACTGCTGAAACGTAATGATGGGTACAAGGAATTATGGGAAGGAAATTCCTGTTGGAGGAGGAACCACCAGAACATTAGCGTACCGATCCGGGGAAATCACGAAAAACTCCATGATCAGAGTGAACGACCGAACGGGAATCGAAAACGGAATCTCCCGAATGCGGGCCCCATACATTACTCTAGAGCCGTCTTACATGGTCGCACAAAGAAGGAAATAACACCTGTCCATGCCGATTAACAAGCCCCCATGATATGTGAATGTAAATGACTGAGACCGTCTCATACCTTTTGTTATGGGAGTGCATTAGTGGGTCTCCTCCTTGTGTGGGACGTTTGGGATGACCAGCTGTCATTTGGAGATATAAATTCATTTCAACGACTTGCTGGAGGTGTGCAAGCTTCCGCACTGGACTAATGGCAGAAGTAAAATTCGGAGTACTGTATGTATATAACCTGGAAGTAATCGGTTATGTTCACGAAGACCAACTCCTTTATGCAGGTACGCTGGCTGAATATGTCGCCTTGGAAACCATAAAGATTGCTGAACATTTTTAAAAGCACTTATCTAGATGCATATACCATTGTCGCGCCTCCTACCTCATCCGTGCTTACTCAGTCTATTTAATTGGTGTTTTTCTTTGAAATCATTATTAAATACACTCCTGACCATGGAAGCTCCTACTCGACTCACTGAGCGAGGTATTGGACAATCAAAGTGTTTTTTTAATATATGAAATGAATTGAAAAGGTACACCACTGCAACTGACTGTGCTTCACAAAACTTATAATAGCAACCGCAATTGACAACTAAGTATTTTACGGGAAGGGAAAGAACTCCACCTTATATTAGTTAAGGATTTTGAACATGATAAAGGATAAAATGAATTACGAATTTATTAAAATAACTCGGCGTTTTTGTATACACAAAATATGTGTATGCCGTACTAATACCAAACATATGAGCTTTCGAGGTAATTTAGAGGCATGTGGAAATATCACAATTACCAGCATTAAAAAGACTATACCTCGAGCATTTTTAAAATGACAAAGCACCTTAAAACACTGGTAACAGATTTAAGTAAATATGAGTGACTGCGCCATGCGACATTTCAGAAACATATATCACAATTCCAATTTAACCAATACACAAGGATGGGTCAAAAAGTACGGAAAACATTTTTGTTTGGACACCATGATTTTTTATTCGAATTTAACTACAAAATTTCAAAATACCCTCCTTCTGAGTCTACACACAAGTCTAACGTTCAAATACAATTTTCAAAGCGCCCAGAGAAGCCCTTGTTTGACATCCTGTTCAGTAGACACGAAATAACACTATTTAGTTCTTTATCGGTTTGAAATTAGCGACCAGGAGGTATGCGTTTAACTTGTGGAAACAGGTAGAACTAGCAGTGTGCTAGATCCGGCGAGTATGGTGGTGAGGCATGATATTGAACTTAGTTGAGTGATTGCTGCTTTAGTTGCTATGGTTCGATGGAGGGGCCATTCTTTGGCAGCAAGTTCCGGTCTCTTCTTAGCCATTTTCGTTTGATTGGTCCTTTAACGGCGTATTGAGTAGTTACTGTTGCATGTTTAGGAACCATGTGATCATAAAGTATCCCAAGTTTGGAGAAAAACACAAGATGCGTGACTTTCTCCGCATTTGGTTGCACCTTTGCTTTTTTTGGCCTTGTACTGGACAGATGTTTGCATTGTGCAATTTCTTGTTTGGTTTCCGGATCACAGTGCTTAAACCAGCTCTTATCACATCTGACAACCTTGTCCAGAAAGTTGGGTTGCTTCCGAAGCCTTGTGATCCATTGCTGTCAGGTCATGACCCGATGATACACCTGTTCCTCATGAAGCACTCGTGGAACCCATTTTGTTGCCACTATTCTGTAGCCCAAATCATCACGAATTATGTCTTCAACTGACTCATAAGAAATTTTCATAGGGTATGCAATCTTTGCTATTGTTAATCTTCGATTCTCCGGCAACATGACGTTAATGGTGTTGCGGTTTACTCAGTTTTTTTTGTCCTTGACGTGGAGCACCTTAAAGACTTTTGTTACAATCTTAAAATTTTATGCCATTAAAAAACACGTGTTTTTAACAAAACGTGGTCTCTATATGCTTCGTGCATCATTTGCAGCGTTTCCATTCCTGATATTTTCAGAACACAAAACCGAATTGACGATCGTTGTTCTAATTTGAAATCCATGTCCGGTCACTCAAACACGTGCTATCACAATGGTTCCCTCAGACAAGCCGAATAGCACACGGACAATGCCGCACATATCCCAGCTTCATTAAAGTCAGACCTCTCCGTTACCATGATTGGTGAAATTTTACTGCGCGCGTGTTTAACAGAAAAAAAATAATTCACGATATTTTTTTTACCCACCATCGTAGTATATCGCCGGTTCAATATTGCAAGGTTCTATGTCAGGAAAATTCAAAAATTAAAATTTTAATTCTAAAAGGTTGTATGATGTGAGCTGAACTTCATAATGTTATGAGAAGGTAGCAGCACTGGTTGCTACAAACGTAACAGCTGCTTTAAATTGGTTGTATGTAGATATTGTTGTTCTCTGAGAGTTTCAAAGTTCTATGTATACTACAAGTAATAAAGTTCTTGTGTGTATGAATTGACAAAGTTGTGTGCATATGGTAAATGTACATTCCTTAAAATAATATAAAGGTTTATTAAGTGTGAGAAGCAAGCTATCAAGCAGACATGTATGAAGAAGAAAGTCGCATTGTTTCCAATTAGAGCCCAAACATAATGACAGCAATTATTCTAATTTGAATAATTCTAGAGCCATAAATGACATTGATGGAGAACAAACCGGCAATATGCATACTAAAAGGTAGGAGTGACAAGTTAAAATAACCTAATAATGCTTACTTTGAGGTTATATGTGGCCTTGCAAAACAATTTTATAACATTTTGTGAACTAAAACTAGATAATAATGTTATTTTTATTTCATTTCCCGCAAAAGTATTACAAGCAACTTAGTAATGTTGTTTAAGATTATCCTATGTAGCCCTACTTCAAAATATGTTTATAATTTGTAAACTAAAACCAGATGGTAATATTATTATTTGTATTTTCCTTTCATGCAAATGTGTTACAATACTACATTGCCATATTTTTATAGTTATAGTGACAATAATCATAATCATCCAGAGCAACCCTCTGCCACTATCATTGCTACCGGAACCGAGGAAGCAACTTCAGAGGTCACAAAGGAAGTAATTGTTTTGGGCATCTCAGGAAGACAAATAACTTCTGAAGGTGCTTTAACTGATGCCGTTTCATTGGATGAAAGTGTGCAGGTAGGAGAAAACAGTGAGCAGCGATTATCTAGAAAGAGGAGTAGGAACGTTTCAAACTGGAAGTGTAACAAGAGGAAGGCTCTTCACCAGACAGGGAAAAGCTATGTTGCAATAAGAAATAAAGTCGTTTTGGCAAAGACAATAAGGTTAACAAAAAACTGTTTAGCCAAGTGCAAATATAACTGTAAGCTGATAACAGAAAATGAAAGGCAACAAATCTTTGAAACTTACTATTCACTCAATGCTAAAGAAAGAGAAGCTTCTTGCTTTCCATGACAGAGAGGGTCAATCCACGCAACAGACGTAGTGGGATTACACGTGATAATTCGATATTTAAGTTCTGATTTGATTACTATTTCTATGTTAATGGTAATAGAGTACAAGTATGCAAGGATTACTTTCTCGGTACCCTGAGCATAAGTCAAAAAGCTGTATGTAATGTTCATCAAATGAAGAACTCAATTATTGGAATTCCTAGTGAATCAAAACAGAGTAGTCACTGTAAAATATCTGTATCTGAAGATATGATGGTGGGTAAGGGAACATATAAATTCTTTCCCTCAAGTAGAATCCCACTACTCTAGACGTGACTAAACTAACTATTTAAAAGCTGGACTAACAATAGCAGAAATATACAGACTTTATAAAGAACAAAAAGAAAGCAAAAATTAACCATGTGTAAAGCAATGTTTTTACCATCAAATTTTTGTCACCAAGTATGATTTGTTCTTCCATAAGCCGAAGAAAGATCGGAGTGATACCTTTGAGGAAGCAACAGTCTGTAAAGCTGAGAACAGGTTATCGCCTAAAGCAGAAGAGTCTTTCAATCAGCATCGGCTATAGAAATCCTCAACTAGAGAGGAGAGGCAAAGTGATAGGGAAAAAAACTCCGGTATTATGCTTTGATTTACAACCTGTTATATAAATTGAAACTGGTAATATTAATATGATTCCACGTTGTCTTTGTGTCACAATATGAATTATTATTTATTATTATTATTACCAATATTGAAAGCAGAGCTGATTATTTTTCATCAAATTTCTTGCGTAAGTTTAGTTATTTTATAGACTGTGTTTGATAATAATTAAAGCAAAAAGCGTTGCAATGTTTTCAATGCAAAAAATATGTATAACATGAACAAATACTTTGTTTTACCTACTTATCCTCTATAATCTTATAGTATTATCTCAGAGTATTAATGCAGAATGCTTATATACATCTTTGTTGTTTCAATTATACGTTATGGTTTGTGTTTTAAGGTTCTATGAAGATCTATAACATTAAATAACTTCTTCAAAAGCAATAACATTATGAAGTTAATAGTATGTATAATTTATATTTTCATATTTGCTTAGAAAATAAGCAAAATAATGGCCGGATAATACCAACACACTGCTCATTCATAATGTGGAATATCAAACTCTTGTTTCTCAAAGGTTACATGATACTACAAACAACCTTGTAATACTGAGTCAGCGATATAGTAAGTTTTATAACCCACAGTTCGCTTACAATCCCTGCTAAACTTTAGCCTCAGTAAATATTATCTTATTTCATGATGACTTTAACTTTGCTCAAGTCACTATTAATGCCTCTACTGTAATTTAACCAATTGGCTGGCTTTAAATTTATTAATAACTAGACAAATACAAAGTAGTTTTTAAACCACTCTTCTCCATTTGACATGTATACGTTGATAGAGTTGAATCACCGTAGTGCTGGCAATATTTCCCTTTTTGCATAATCAAATGACCCTGAAGATTGTAGTTACATGCTAGAAGATTATAGTGGCGAGGAGAAACGGTTCCGATATATTGAAGTAATAGGTGACATATCTCTTGCTGTATATCAGCAGACACGATTCCTTTTTCTTTCGGGACCGGCCCTACACCCGCCGTCCCCGGTGACGATCAACCTCAGACGCTACATCGTGTCCCCATGCCCATGAATTTAGTACACTAAGCATGCAGGTTTCAGGGGGCTGCTTTGTTAGTGTTAATGTAATGGGTTAGACGGGTTCGGCGGAAGCACCCCGATTAGTATCGGTTATTGAAATGCTGGCATGCAAGATGCAAACGCGTCAGTGGTGTGTTCAGGGGTCCATACATGGCTAAGGCCCTGCGGGGATCGTTGGGATTAGTGGTGTGCATTGGATGGGTCAAAGGTTAGGTGTTAACAAGAGATAAGAGACAGTGGTTAGCTTGTGTTAATTTGAGGTATCTAAGGGTTAATAAAGTTTCATGCATTAAGCGTATATACAAGATGGGGCAGACGTCGTTAAGATCCGTTCGTGTTGTTTTGGATGAGGCATTGGGTCAGGTTCCGTGGTTCTGTGGCCCTTGTTCAGTCGTCGCTTGTATTGGTAGCAAGTCCCATAACTGAAAGACAATTGTATAATATCTGAACAATGTAGCCAGTGACGCGACCGAGGTGTACGCGAACATCAATAGCTTGGAGTTTGGTGTGAGAGTTGTTTCACAAGGGCAACAGTCCTTGTCGTGAGTGATTTCGTAGGTTCCTAGGACTTGCATAAGCGAGTTGGTGCAATGGGAATTTTGGTATACTTATCGGCTGTTTGTATTTTAACAAACTCTTCGATAGTGTGGGTCTTAAGCCCAATGTGAAGTCTGTCAGCAGGTGAGGTTCGGGGAGCTTTGGAAATGTTACGGAGCACTTTGTTTTGGATTTTCTCGGAGGTTAGGGCGGATGAGAGTTTTGTAGAGGATAAGGCCTGGTCTAGTTGTAGGGGGTTGTGCTTGAGTAGCGGGTATAACTTCCATAGTAATATTGGTGCTTTGTCGCGTGCTAAGCGCATGTTGTCTTTCCAAGTACGGCCTTTGTCAAGAGTGAGTCGCAGGTATGTGATTGTGGATGTCCGGGAGATGTTCTCACCAAATATTGTGAGGTGTGCCAGTTGATGTACCGGATATCGGTAGGGGTTGCATCGAGGGAAGATTATCGTTTGTGCTTTTGATGGGTTAACCTTGATGTACCAGTTAGTGAGCCAGGTTGTGAGCGTGTGTTACGTGTGTTGAAGATAACGGCGAATAAATTGAGGCTTCGTCGAATAGATCAGGAAAGCGTATTGTCGGCTTAGAGGAGTTTCAGACTAAACGGTGGGCTGGGTATGTCGCTCATTTAAATGTTTAATAATACCGGTCCGAGCAGCCTACCCTGAGGGGCGCCTGCTAGGATGGGTCTCGGATTTGGCATGGTTTACTACTGACCTGAAATAGGCGGCCAAAGAGGTAATTTGCTTTGAAGTTGTTGAGTGTGCGGAGGAGTGCAGTTCAGTTAGTTTGCAATAGTCTGGGGTGCAAGACTCGGTCGAGGGCGCGTTCTATATCAAGGAACATGGCCCCAGTGGAGCAATTGGTTTTGAAGCCACAGGTTATGAACTTGGTTGCCCGGAGGAACTGGAGTGTGGTACAGTGATTTAAGGGAAAGCCGAAAAACACATCAATGAGAATAATGTTTCGGAAGAAGCATTAATACGCTTTAAGATGATTCTGTGTAACAGTTTGGTGAGGGAGTTGAGCAAGCTTAACTATAATTGTGCGGATTGGCGTGATTGTTGTTCTTTTTAAGGAAGTGCCGCGAGCGTTTGGAAAGATCCCGTGCAGTAGAAGTAATTGAAATTTATTATGCAACTCTCGGTTCTTAAACGCTCCAGAAGTAGAGGAGGAAAGCATGCTGATCCGGAAACTGCCTGCACTCATGAAGTTAATTCCATTGTCCGTCGATCTACAGAATGTAGCAGCATACTTAATCGACACAAATCTTCAATCTCGTGGCTAGTTCTTCTGCCATACTCAGAGCATAACCATGGTATAGCATATAATGCCACACTAACACATGCAGAACTATTTTACACGTTTCTTTTTCCCATAATATGCCCCTATTAAGCATATTTGAAATTTCTAATAAACTTCCATTCTCAATATAGTATTGTCTATTCATTTGAGTATATACGTAGATAAGGGAGGTGATGACACCAAACTTATGACCGTAGCACACATAAAGCCTTTAAAACACATACAACTCAAAACTAGATCACTTCCTAAATGGTTTAAACGTATTTGGAAACCGCATGTGTAAACGTGAGATCCAAATAGAAAATTTAGAAAATTCATGATGCCTCGGCTAATGTAGGGGACACTTCTAACATTTCTGTCATATTTTAAGGTATAATAAAATAAAAATTTATATTAACTTGATATAGTCTTAGTCTATATATAGTCTAGCCTTATATAGTTTAAGTGTTTGTGTACATAGTTCCCATTCTGCGTATGGATGTGACGGTAATATACAAATACTCAAAACCACAATACATAAAGCATAGTTTTAATAACTGACTTGAATTATTAGAAATGAAATGGGTGGAGTTGTAACATGTGAAGAGCAAAGACATTGATAAGTATAATGAATAAAGATTAATTCTTCTGACGATCGAATAGGCCATTAACTCCCATAGAACAGTGCATAGCACATATTACCAAACACAAAACAAGAGAGAAATGAGTCCCATGAGAAATTTTGTGCATGCATAACCATAAATGCTATGGAAATCAAACCGACATTTACTATGGAAGCAGAGATTTTGTTTTAATTCCAGAAATGTATAGTTATATATCCTTCATTAACAGTTGTGTTTATTTCTGCATACAAACTTGATCGCAAAAATTAGCTTAGACTGCTTTTAAAAATGCCAATGGCAAAATATTTGTACCAATATCTTCAAACTGAAAGTCTACCGGCATTAATAGCATCATTTTAAGTGACTATTGAATAACATCGAGGGAATTACAACTTCATAATTATCTGCGACAGGGGATATTATGCCGAGAATAATGTGAATCGGCTAATATAAAATTAAAAACACGCGATATATATCACATCAGCAGAAATAGTTTACACCATAAAATGTATAATAAGAGGTTCTTACTCATTTTAACGTTATATTTCAACTTATAAACTTATAAACTAACTTAATCTATGTCCCAATTTCTTTACCAGCTATATTACTCTTTGCCTGGCACCCTGTCCTTCTGGCTCCTCTAAACTTTCCTTACTACCTTTTATCCATATTTGCCCATCTTCTCCTTCCTCCATTTGCCTTTCTACCTTTCTTATCTCTCTTACTTTTCTACTCCATTTCTCTTTTACTTTCTTTAAGAACTCCCCCATATTCCTAATTTGCTTTTCTTCCTTTCTCATTATCATTTTTATTGCTACTATTTTCTTATCCATTTTTTCCAATTTTTTTCCCATACTTCTTGTCTCCATTCTGCTAATTCTTTACATTCTACCATATAATGCTCTGTGCTTTCGCTATCGTCGCATAATTCACAAATTCCATTTTTTCCCCCTTAACCCTCTCAAATACATTGCTCCTGTTCTCATCCATGCAAACGCTTCTTTTCCTGCTCTGCCACAACAATCTACATACCCTTCCCTTCCCCATTTCCTTTTTACTAATCTATAGAACCCTAGTGACTTTTTATTTTCTAAACTTCCCCAAATCTCTTGTCTTTCTATATCCTCCACTCTGTTTCTTACTGCTATCCAAAAACCATCGCTATTTAACGTTATATAGAGAAACAGTTTACGACGGAAAGGTGTATCTCCAACTCAAGAACGAACTTTCAATGGACATATGGACACCCTGCTGTCTTGAATATAATAAATCCATATGGCATCTAACATACCCATGCTATTCGATTGCTGCATCTATAAGGGCGAGCGACTATAGCTGAGAAAATATGTAAACCAGTGTACTGCTTATCAGCAAATAAAGCAATGCAAGTAAGGCAATATGGGTTATAAATGTAAGACATTTCCTATATAAAGTCAGTATTTTTAATTTTTTTTCAAGACAAAATGTTTTCATATTTTCTGCAATAGTCATGTTTGATCATAATAAGTACAATTTTTTAAGGCACAGCCATAAGTGAAGGAGATAAATGGAACAAGCAATGAAACTTTTGTTAAACCTTGCTGCCGGATTGCATGTGTGATAGAAAATATGGTACTTTCTCGAGCTCCCGGTACTAAGTTTACATAATTCATATGTTAGCAATATGGTTATTATACCAACATTAGCTACCATGGCAGTATGCCGGAAAGATAAAGTTCCCCAACTGAGTTGCATTTTTCGCGATAAACAACGTGTTCTGAAATTTAGTTGAAATAGCATACCACAATATTGACTTACAATGTCATAAGTAATTTAAGTCACGGCCATTATACTTAAAAACTATCAGGCTAAAAGGTGTTCTTGTGATTTATTGAAAAAAAAGCGAGTCAGTTGGGGAATTTAGTTTACAGCAACACAACAGATAGTATCGATATGTGGTTCATATCCCAGCCATGGTATTGAATTTTTCTGATTCTACTTTTCATAGATTCACAATGCCATGAATCAACTAAGACATGCGTTTACGAAAAGCCTTCTAGAACTGTAAATAAACATATTACAATTAGAAGGTGCCAGTTTCTTAAAATGTCAAAAAGCTCTGTATATTTGCAAGCAATTATTCTTGTAGATAATGCACATAACATATAATTGCGTTAGTAATGCACATAAACCCAAATGTATGTATGTTGGAGGTAACACGAAAATATTATATGAAAATAAAGATGAATGTTAATGCCGGTCATTTGTTTTATTGCTTATTTTTTAGCCCCTTTTAACCTTTGTGGTCAGAACGGGGGTTCTTTTTAAGACGCAAGTAACTCTTTCAATGAACGTACATATGTTTTTACTGATTTTCGTTACAAAGAGTACGCTAAGGAATGATTCCAAATAAAGAATAATCCATCTGTTTTCGCCGGAAATTTAACCTGGGACCTCTGGTTTGAGAAGCTATGAATGTTTTGAAATTACTGTGCTCTTTCTGCCTCTTATAGTAGGTAAAAGGAAGAAACACAATAAAAATAAGATTCAGAATGGTTTTATGTCATAAATGAATTTAAGATATTAACAAACTCATAATTATGAGAAAGCTCAGTACCATATTGTTTTTAAAATTGTCGGATTTAAACTCATTTAAATTATATAAATTATAATAAATGCCAATAATAACTTTACACACAAAAAATAACTTACATGCATTGCTCTATACTTTTGCATGTTTGTGCCGCACTGAGGCATGTCCAGGTCCAACCCAGTTTTAAATTCGGGTATTCTTTGATTAACTGATTAACTACCAATGTTTAGTATTGCAACAGGAAATCAGTTGTTTTGGTTCTTTTCTGTTGTTATATCATATTAACAATTTGTTTGTTAACCAGTTTTTATGAATCCCAACGTTATTCAATGATGGTGCCATACAAGAAGGTGGAGTAGTAGGTACTATTATCAATGACATAATAATTCTATAGTACAAGCACTATTCGCAATGTGCAGTTTTTAGGCTTGTTTACGCATTACGCACCATCAATACTGTAATTTGATGCGTACATATGTTTTACAAGATTAAGGATTAAATATGAACGATATTCGGTGGTCTCTAAATTTATTTGCTTTTCATTACTTTTCAACCACAATCGTAAAAACACTGTACAACCTCTGGAGGGATATGCCAGGGAAGTTGCTGTACAGTATAGCATACGACATTGAAGTTGGATAGTGTTAAACACAAAAGAAAAACATAAGTATTTCATAACAATAGGAAAACGTTTTACAGCAGAAAAATAATATAAATCTCACGTTCCAATAAAGCGATTGTCTTACACATGGTATAAAACCAATTTTATCAATAATATATTGTAATTTTTTCTGAACGTTTTTAAAACCACTTTTACACAGTTAGTGTTCTTTTGGTAAATGAACTCCAAATTGAGCCTACTCCACGGAAATAACATTTTTGCAATAAGGAAGTTCTGTAGTGATTTGAAAAGGTAATAGTTCAGAAGAGACACATTCTACAAAATAGGGCTGATCAGATAACCAATTCCAATCAAATTTTCTCAGCTTCTGAGTCGGAATTGAAGTATGCCATGGTATTATCATCGTATAAGATGATTTCGATCTCTTGAATGTCTAGCTGCAGTCGTTCGAGTTGAGAAGAATATCATTAAGAATCAACAGTGGGAAGCAATCAAATTCATAACACTAAACCAACCAGCCAATGCAAACATAATCTTCCGAGGATAGAGACTCTTTATGAACCGATTCAGATGGATCGCCTTTCTTGCATCATAATTTTCTCTTTCGGACATTATCATCCAGAACTTCTTCTCATCAATTGTCATTAGCCATTTCAGAAAACTTCATTTTGATTGCACTCGAGTAGTGAAAGCAAACTGAAACAGCTGGGTAAGGAGTGCATGTAGCTCAAAGATTTAGATAATATGCTTCTTCAACTGCCTGCCTATTCTGTCAAAAATGAGCCACTGTTTTAAAAAATACGACACAACCCCCACCCCAAATTACATTTTACGTGCAAAAGGTTTGCTTATTTTAAATTTTCTCAGAATAGCTCTAGCGTTTGTGATTAAATACTATAGCTTCAAATTGTTTAAAATTCATATATTGAAATCTATGTCATTGAACCATGAAACCTTCTTCATTGTGTAATTTTGTATAACTGATAAACCACAAAACAATGTAAAGCTTCATGGTTTGTAAACAACGCAATACGCTTGTGTTTTCTGTGCCCCCTTGAACCTACAACGAACTGTGTCATGTTGCCACTTTAGCAAATGCAAAATAAACAACAAAATAGAATTTTGGAGTAATAATTTATAGCCGTTACATACAATTAAATGAAAGTAGGTAAAGAAAGTCTTGTGCATGTAACACATTAGTCATTTTGTTTCCTTTCTTCTTTCTCTACAACCTACCTGTAGTTTGCAGAGAAAGTATTGCATTCCACCCAAAAATTCAATGCGCAGAGTTTGCTGTATATGTACATTCTAACATCACCGAATTCAAAAAAATATTTTTTATAAAATGTTCATGTGTGCTTGTGTCTCTTTATGAAGAGTGTAGCTGTTCAAAATGAAAGACCCATTAAGCTGAAAACTTGGTATTTATGTTCAATATCTTCCAAGACAATCTCCCCAAGCTAAAGTATCGTTTAATCGGATATGATTTGTTATTTTTTAATTTTCTCAAAAGTAAACCTAACGATTTTGATTAATGTATGGCATGTTTCGGAGTTTTTCATGACAAATAAAATGTATATCTTGAAATCTCTTTAAATAACCAATAAGTCCAGGCTTGTATAATTGGTAAACCTTAAGCGATATACAAAATCTTACGACACAAAAAATGTATTCATATATGATTAAAAAGAAAATGAATTTGAAATAATTTTCCTGACATTAAGCATTTCCAAAGATATTTTGTTATTGCTTTTAATTTTCAAAGCCGTTAACTTTTTTTTCAAGTGATAAGTTGCTAGTGATATTTTTTCAGGTGGTCATGGAGGAAACAAAAAATTTGAAACCCATTAAATAGCAATTCGCTTTTAAGAGATTAGTATATCGCTTCAGCCTGCTGTATCCCTCTTTCACCTATAATGGGCGTGTGTAATAAGAATGATTTGTACACATTTACCATGAATTAAAAGTAGGCTGTTGTAAGAATGCTTCGTAGAAGAGTGGATAGAGAATATTATGCGAATGTAGCACATCAGAATTTGTTGTCGCTTTCTTTTGTAATCCCTGGAATTTGAACCTTGTTTATTTTTTATTCCTTTATATACCACTTACTACATACTAAGCCATGGAAGTTTATATAATATAAGAGTGTTTCAGAAATAGAGGGACTACATTCAGATATTCATTCCCCATGTGTAGATAGCAAAAAAAGCCGTATAACATGTGTCCGGAAATGCTTGCTTCCTGAGTTATGGCCTTCAAAACAGTGATATTCACTGGAACGTTTTTCTTCCCGCAGGTGGTTGGTGTGACAGAAAGCATTATCAAGATACTCTAACAGTTCATTCCGAGGCAAAGGGTACATTGATTGTTGTGTTTGGCGTTCGACTGAGCGACATGTACTAAATCATCAGCTGGCAGAAATGCACTTCATGTACGGTAAGGCGGACGGCAATGCTACGCTGGTTCGTCATTTGAACCAAGGGAGATACCCTCAGCAAGATGTCCAGAACGGAAGACATTTGAATGTCTCCATTGCCGTCTGTGCGCTTATGGGAAGTTTACGTCTGGTTTGCGGAGGGCACGACGAACATCTACAACTCCAGATGTAGAATAGGAGATTCTGTCAGTGCAGGAAGGTTAGCGTTGCTCATACGACTGTCTGGAGACTGTTGCGAGAGCAACATTTGCAACGTGTACAGGCCCTGTCACCCTGCTCGATTGATGTTCTGACAGTGGTTCGTGCAGCAGTGTTCTACAAACCCGAACTTCCTGCCTTAGTATTATTTACAGATGAAACACAATTCACACGATATTGCATTACAAATTTCTATAATCAGTATGTATGGGCATATGAAAACCCACACAAAATTGTTCCATCTCATCGCAAAGTGCAGTTCACTCTCAATATGTGGGCCGGTACCATCGGTGATCGGTAAGTTGGACCCTATGTACTTATAAACAGACTTATGGGACAGGTGTACACAAACTTCCTGGAAAACACCATAGCTCATGGGTATGAAGACTCTCCTCTAAGTACTCATCAGCAAGGTCGCTCCTTGCATGATGGCGATCCTACGCGTTTCAGTCGTACCGCTCGCCGGTACTAGGATAGAAGGTTTCCTGATCTTGGTAGAGGTGGTCCAATTGCTTGGCCACCGCGCTCATCGTATTTTCACCCTGTCGATTTCTACTTATGGGACCATTAAAACGTTTCTGCATGAGTCTCTAGTGCCTGATATGGAATCCTTTCAGAATCAGATTGTGAGGAAATACGCATACTCCTGAAATTTAGTGTTATGTTCGCACGAGCATGAGACGTCGATGTCAAGCCCGTATTCAAGCAAGAGGTGAGCACTTTGAACATTTTATGTAAAGAAAACTAGCAGCAGTAAGAAACACGTTCCGGTGAATATCACTATTTTGAAGGCTATAACTCAGAAACCAAGCATTTCCGGACACATATTGTATGGACTGTTTTACTGTCTACTTATGGGGAATACATATCCATAATAATGCCCTGTAGTTTTCAAAACATCCTGTATATATGTATTATAGTCTCTCTGCTCCACTATAATTGTAATAAATTATTTCGATATTGACATTTCGCAAGAAATATATTTTTGAAGGCCACTGAACTAAAATCAAGCATTCTTAGAAAAACGTTCTTGTGTATGTGTGCTATTCGCATAACCCAAAAATGAAAAGTCGATTAAGTATCAAAAACTGCTTTTAATTTCAACATCTTACAGGGATGCGATCTATACCCATATATATACCAGGTAAGTCAGCCGCCCCTAGGCATTCTTATCTATGCAACCCGCAGTTTATAGCCAAGTGTGAAAACATTGAACCTTTTGGCAAACAAACCGTTATTGTAGCTCTGTCCTATTCGCTACTCTACGCAATCCCATTAATAATTGAAGGCCTGAATGAGAACCAAGGAGCTGCGAAAGCCTTAAAAAAGACGGCGTTTCATGGATATAATGCTTGCAAGGAGATAGAGGAACGTTTTCCCGAACAGCGGTATAGACTAAGTGGGTTTTGGCCGAGTGGTTTAGCTGCCGGAATGTAGTCACGCAAAGGTTAGCTTCAGAGATTGGAATCTGATACAAACCTGAAGTATTTTCTCTCTCTCTCTCTCTCTCTCTCTCTCTCTCTCTCTCTCCTTGTGTTCATTTTCTGAAGTTTAGTGTACTAATTTATTTATTTTTGTTACTGGCTCTCCAAAGAGCCAAATACATATGAATTACAATCATATAATTGTGTATCATGTTTACCCTAATAATCTGTACCGTATCTGGTGTTGTAAACCGTGTTACGTAGTTAGCTTTCATTCTTTTGGACGCATATCGGCGATATTAAATCTAACAGATTTTGTTTCATGTTTAAAACCTAAGTTTCACTTCTTCTATTGACAAAGGAGTTGTAAATGGCTAAGTTCTCGGATAAAGAGAATAATAAATTATTAAAGAGCGTGGTTTTCATAAACGGAGCAAATATTCAAAATGAGGAACCCCTTCATCAATGCACATTTGTGTACGTTGCCAGAGAGATCTTCTTGCATGCTGTAACATGTGCGGTGTAATCTGCCTGCATTCTTCACGTATGACGTGAAGATGATTTGGGCTTTACTGCTCCTGAGCATACACCCGTTCCTTTAAATGACCCCACAGAAAGAAATCCAGTGGGGTGAGATCAGGTGTTCTAAGTGGTCATGCAATTGGGCCCCCTCAGCCAATCCATTTTTGTGGATATGTTCTATGTAAGTGATTCCTTACAATCAGTGACCAGTGTGGTGAGCTCCATCCCTGGAACGACATTCCTGTCCGTTTCACTAGTGGCACATCTTCTAGGAGTAATGGCAATTCTTCTTGTAGAAATGCAAGGTACCGTGGTCCTGTGGGGTTGCTTTAAAAAAGTACGGTCTAATTACCTGGTCTCCTAATGTTCTGCACCAGACATTGATGCTCCACTGTACCTGGAATACAGCTTCTCTCATTCAGTGAGGATTGCCTATAATCCAGTAGTGCATATTATGGCGGTTAACAGTTCCGTTATTGTGGAATGTGGCTTCATCGCTGAAGAGAACACTTCCTAAACACTCTGCATCCATTTGCAGTCGCTGCTGTAGCCATTGTGCATATATCCTCGCGCTTGAAAGTCGCGTCCGTGGAGAGCCTAGTGTAGTTGTAGATGGTACGATGATATTTATTACAATGCAACATCTACATCACAGAGAACTGACTGACGTACAGATCTTCTGCTTTGGATCTTGAACTGGTATATGGATTGTTTTCTATTGTGTTTCGCACAGCTTCCTCATTGCCGTAAGAGGTTACTAGAGCATCGCAAGCAGGTGGTGCTGTTCCAAATGATCTTGCTTCACGAAGGCGTCTTTCAATCCGTCCAAAAGTTTCTCTAGTAAGTGCCCTTCTTCCTGGAAACCGTTCTTCATACAGGCGCTTTGCTGACTGCGCATTACACCTTGTTACTCCATAGATTAACATCATGTCAACATACTCGTCGTTTGTATACATTATGACAACAGCCGTGTCTCGTAGAAAGGTTTCAGATACTGTGTAGACAATGGAGAGAGACTTATTTGTTCACGCCAAGCATTGACGCAGGCGCAAATAGCTAAAGCCACTTTGCATGTGGGAAGTGTTTTAAACTTGGTTGAATGGGTCAAGCTAATACTGACCACGATAAAACACCTACTACGAAGTACAAATTATCCACCTGCCAGTGGAAAACATGGCAATTATTATCTTTTATTCACAATTATAATGTTATTAGAAATGATATTTATATCATAATATCAAATTATCGGCTGAAAGATATAAAACAAGAGGTATAAGAAAGTCGGGATTTGAACCGGAATTAAAGTGACACAGTGTTAAAGCAACCACGATAATACCATTCCAACAATGCTAGCTGGCAAGCTGGGGTTCCTATACGAATGTATAGACCCCAATAGAACTAGACCCTACGAAGAATCTTTACACTCTTTTTGCAGCGTCATACAGTGTTTTGACCTCGGTTTGATAGTTTTAATTCAAACAAATAAATCGTATCCGTCATTACAATTACTGTATAATCTGAAATGTGCCATAGTTTGTGAAATAAGAGAAATGATCTACCTAATACTCAGCATTTTTTGGAAAAACTGTACATTGACTATTAGCTTAAATCCAATTGGTCGCACTGCGTAGATCTGCCATTGTGTTTTCAAATACTTATGTCAACCGATGCATGTGATAGGTTGTTCCTTCAGGGGCGTGAGTGCATGGAAGAATGCTAAGGAATAAAGGTTTGTAAAATTGGCTAAATGCACTGCTCCAGCTCTCAGTGTCAGGGTGGGATGTTTTTTGCATTGCCATACATAACGAGTATAGTCTGTCCCGTTCAACACTTATGCACTGAGTTATGTACCCCTCCTCTATAAAGTGTTATGCAAATCAGCCATTAGAAAGCATTCAAGAACGACGTTACTCACGTATGCCGCTTAGCACGTTGCATAAATCAAAAAATATATAGGTGCAGCTGACTCAGCAGGTGACTCAGCTGCCCCTAGGTATTCGTATCTATGCAGCCCGCAGTTTATAGTCTAATGTGAAAACACTGAAACTTTTAGCAAAAAACTGTTATTGTAGCTCTGCCCTTCTATTCGGTACTATACGCAAACAGCATTAATGATTAAAGGCCTGAATGAGAACCAAGGAGCTGCGAAAGCCTTAAAAAAAACGACGGCCTTTAATAAACATAACGCTTGCAAGCAGATAGAGGAATGTTTTCCCGAAGAGGGAGACGGAATACGTGGGTACTAGCAGAGGGAGTTAATTGCCGGAATGTGCTGAAGCAAAGTTTAGCTTCTGAGGTTCGAATCTGATACAAAAACTAAATTGTTTCGGTTCCTTTTTTCCCTTCCCGTTGTGTTTATTTTATGTATTTTTGTATACTAATTGGATCTCCTGCTAGCCAATGATACAAGAAGTACAATAAGATAATCATGTATCATGTTTGCCTAATAATCTGTACGCATCTGATGCCGTAAAGCGTGTAACGTAGTTAGCTTTCATTCTTTTGGGCGCATATCAACAATATCAAATCTAACAGTTTTTGTTTCATGTTTAAACCTTATGTTTCACCTCTTCTGCTGACAAAGAAATTGTAAAGCTGCTAATTTCACGGGTAAACATAAAAATAAAGGATTAAAAAGCGTGGATTTCATAAACGGAGTAAATGTTCAAAATGACGACTCCCTTCATCACGCACATCTATGTTTGTTGCCGGAGATACCTTCTTGTATGCTGTAACATCGCGGAGTAATCTGGCTGCATTCTTCACGTATGTGTGCCCGTAGATGATTTGGGCTTGCGCTTCTTGAGGATAGACCCATTCCTTTAAATTACCCCCAGAAGGAAATCCAGTGGGGTGAGATCAGGTGATCTAGGGGGACATACGATTTGGCTACCACTGCCAAAACATTTTGAGGATATGTTCTATGTAAGCAATCAGTGACCGGTGTGGTGGAGATCTATCCTGCTGGAACCACATTCCAGTCCGTTTCACTGGTGCCACACCTTCTAGGAGAAATGGTAACTCTTCTTTCAGAAATTCAAGGTACCGTAGTCCTGTGAGTTTGCCATTAAAAAGTACGGGGCAATTAGCTGATCGCCTAATATACCTCACCAGACATTGATGCTCCACTGTACCTGGAATGCAGCTTCTCTCATTCAGTGAGGAGTGCCTATACACCAGTAGTGCATATTATGGCTGTTAACAGTTCCGTTATTGTAGAATGTGGCTACGCCACTGATGAGAACACTTCCTAAAAACTCTGCATCCGTCTGCCCTAGCTGCTGTGGCCACTGTGCATATATCACTCGCGCTTAGAGGTCGCGTCCATGGAGAGCCTGCTGTAGTTGTAGATGGTGCGTATGATATTTATGTCGGTGCAAAATGCGCTTCACTGAGCACTGACTTACGAGAGCAGGCCAAGAAGTACCCTTCCTGACGTATAAATAGCGGTTACTGTTTCAAACAAATGACTTTGATAGAAAATACCACCCTTATGAAGCTTAAATTTGAAGTTTGATGATGCTACTTGGTTTAGTAATTGTTTGGCGGCCATTAATAGTGAACTCTCCCAGCGAATTTGTAAACATGGATAAAACTGGGCATCGTTATATGATACAATATTTTCATTTGAAATCTCGTAGCCCAACTAATATTAAAGTTGAGCTAGATTCTACTCTGGGGGAGAGTCTGCTCCTTCGTTTACAACAGTAAAATATTGGATGACAGAGTTTAAGTGAGGCCGTACGAGCTTCCAAGACGCAGTGGTCAACTAAATGAGGTGACCACGCCAGAAATTGTGAAGAAAATCCACAAAATGGTATTGCATGACCTTAGACTGAAAGTGCGCGAGTTAGCAGATATCGTAGGAATTTCAAAAAGCTCTGTACACCGCATACTAAGTGAAAATTTAGATATGAGAAGGCTGTGTGCTCGATGGGTGCCGCGTTTACACACAATGGAACAAAAGCAGCGTCGTGAGAACGTTTCAGTCGAGAGGTTGTCGATGTTTCGCTGCAATAAAACCGAGGTATTGCGTCCATTCATAACCCTAGATGAAAGATGGAACCATCACTTCACACCTGAGACGAAGGAACATTGACTGACAGTGGATTGAAAGGGAAGAATCGGCTCCACATAAGACGAAGACAGTTCCGTCTGCAGGAAAGGTCATGGCGTCAGATTTTTGGGATGCGCGTGGGATAATTTTCATTGATTCTCTTCAAAAAGGAAAAGCAATCAATGGCGAGTATTATGCAAACCTACTGCTGCATTTGAATGATGAAATCAAGCAAAAACGACCGCATTTAGCGAAAAATAAAATTCTACTTCATCAAGACAACGCACCAGTTCACACATCAGTTGTCAACATGGCCGAAATCAATGAGTTAAAGTTGGAATTGCTTCCTCACGCACCCTATTCGCCAGACGTGGCTCCTATAATCATTTTCTGTTTTCAAAGTTGGAGAAATGGCTTGTGGTATAAGATTTGCCAACAATGAAGAGGTGGAGTTTGCAGGTGATGGCTATTTTCCAGACGGTTCACGGTTCTTACTATAAACAGGTATTGAAGGTATTGAACGTCGCTGGGAAGGTTGTATCGAGCTGACTATGTAGAGAGATAAAGATGTTTTTTTCCCAAACTTTTCGTGTTCTTTGTTGGGTCGGGTACTTCTGAGACAGCCCTCGGATATGCAGATCTTGTGCTATGACCCTTGAACTGGTACGTGGATTGTTTTCTATTGCGTTTCGGACAGCTTCCTTATTGCCTCCAGAAGTAACCCTTCGAAAATTTTCTGCAGTATATGCTCTCCTTCCTGGAAACCAATCTTCATAGAGATGCTTTGCTGACAATGCATATCACCTTGTTTCTCCATAGATTAACAGCATTCCAAGAATATCTCGGAAGCGTTAAGGGCTATTAAATGTTTTATTTCAATAAATTCTGTTTCTTAATGAGATCTATACGTTTTGCCTAGTTCGGTTTACCAGTTATACAAAAGTAATTTAGAATGAACAGGACTTTATAGGCCATTAAGAAACAAAATTTATTGAACTAAAACATTTTGCAGCCTTTAACACTTCCGAGATATAATTTGCTGTTTGTTTTGAATTTTTAAAAAACCTATGCGATTTAATTTATTAACTAGTTAACTACAGCAAATAGAGAATGTATTATATTCCACTAAAAAATTCCATACTGAGATTTCACGGGGAATACACATTTTGCTTCTTCCTGAATAAACAAAACAAGATATTCCGGAATGTTGGCTGTTGTGCGTTCGTGCGCCTTTGATTAGCCTAACTCAGAAGCGAAAAGTCGTTAAAACACTAAACTTCTTATTTAAGGCTACCATCTTCCAAGGATACCACAGCAATATCTCTATACTATTCCTTTTATGGAATACTTTTCGTTGCTTTCGATTTTCTCAATAGTGGATCTAACGATTATGAATAGAATAACGCATATTTAAGATATTTGCATGACAAATGAAACACACATCCTGAATTTCATTTGATTAGCCTGTGATAACTATAAAACGTAAGAAGCAAAATCTTGCTACATAGAAATGCAGATCTGTCAAAACACTAACTTTATGTAAAATAAGTTGTTTATAGATATAACCCTTTCGGTACTTTTTATATTCTTTTTAATTTTCAAATTCTTATAGCTTTCTCAACTGGGATGTAGCTGTTCGCTTTTATTTGGGGGGTTATGGAAAGATCATGGAATTTCAAAGCCATCACCTAGGGATACGTTCTATGAATTCGTACTATGTATCCCTTTACCAACTGCATCCTTCTCATAACTACAACGAAATGCGTAATTGTGAATTCAAAGTTTGCCTGAATTTATAGGAAATAAGTTAATAGGCTTTTTTAGTAATAGTTTGTAGAAGAGTGAGCATAGAACGTCATGCCAATGCAACACATCGGACTTATTGTATCTTGCCCGTTGACGAACGTGGAAGCAAACTTCCTAACCTATAACTGGTGATTTATATATTTACAACAGCTCAACTATTAGGTAATAAATTTCACGAAATTTATGGTACCAAACCTGAATAGACGAAGAAATTTAAGTATCTTAATATTTCATGAGTACACAGAAGGTCAAGCTGTGTAAAAATCAGGATTTAATGGATTCAAGAAACTAAAATGCTGCAGTTGAATGAGAATCTTTCAGAGAAAGTGAGTTTAGTTCCAAAGCAAATATTCAGAGTATTTCAAATTTACTTGGATTTTGTGTATATTTTTATGGATAGTGGAATGTTTATGCAATTGGTGTTTTATGTGAGAAATATCTTTATTAAATATTACATAGCATATGTCTTTGTTATTGGTATCAACTTGCCTATGTCTTTAAAATCTTCCTCCAGAGTAATCTACATAAATAGTTGAGACAAGTTGTATTTTAAGTAGTGTGAGCGGTCACTCGGCGAAAAAGTTTCCCTTATTACCACTGAAACCTTCACGAGCTATAGAATCATCTTACTGCACCAGCAAAGGAAGCTTTACAGGAATACCAATATATATTAGGTAATAGTAGAAGTGGTAATGAACCTTATACTGTTAAACATATTCGCAGATTGTGTTTATGCTTGAATATGGCCAGGAATGACACGTTTTATAAACTCAAGAAGAAGCGTAGATGTAAAGAACGAAATATGACGCAATTGTCAAAGTCCGTAGATTCTTATGACAACCACACAGCTAAGGAGGACAATGGGCAGTATAAGGATCACCTCTCAGACACTGAATTACTTACTGAATCTGAGGATAAACAGGACTTGATTTCATACCGTGCTTATGAAACTGACGTAATCATATGTGAGGAATATATTGATGCCACCAAGACAGCGATCTAAAAGCTTTACGATATACAAAACAAGCATCAAATCACCAGTGACATCTTAACCGACTGAACATCCGACCCTCAGAAGTGACTGTACCAATACAATAACTCTTGCCGGCAAACTCCCTCTATCGAATTATAATTAATTTCTCCAGAAATTTTAAAGTGAAGTCACTTTTGGGAAGTATCGGAGTCCCTAATTCATAAGGACACATCCCTTTCAACCGTAAAAATCGCGTAGTTTTGTGTATCTAACTGAAAGTGAGCGACAGCACTTGTGATTGGTGTTTCAATCACAGTCTTCACATACGAATAGACTAAAAAGATTTTACACACTTAGTGCAAAGAAAAGAGGTGTATTATCCAAGCGCACCTCGACTGTAGAAGATTCTAAACCTTAATGTTCCAGATCTCCGAGGTGTTCACCACCGAACTAATAGTATGTAATCAAATATTCCTGGCACGTAAAGCATTATGGGAAGGTATTATTGGATATGGGAGGATATTAGCACCAGAGGTACTCCATATATTTCCAAAACGCTGAGGTCAGCCCTTGGTCGTGAACAAAAGGAGAAAGGGGAAACTTCCCCGAAGGAAAAATTCAGATAGTAAATAAACGACGAAGTAATCGGAACGCTAATAACAAAATGTTCGAGAAGAAAACTATAACACAGTCAAAATACTTCACAACCATCCTAAACATGAAAAACATCCTGTCAGTAAGTTAACGCATCCAAATGCTAAATAGAAATGTGTGGTGCTTCCTATTAACTGCGACCGCGATGCACGAAGCTCTGTGTATTCCAATAGTAAGAAAGGTCATCAACGGGACATTTACATAGCAAATAACTTCTCGTCTACTGTCTCCACGGTGCCAGTACTATTGAAGATTCGCATCAGGCTTCCGGTATTTATTCCTTTACAAACAGCTCAGATATGTTCATAGATCTTGAGGAGGGGTAGAAATAAGACCACATCAAACGCAAAGACCAGGCTGTTACAGCAATCGAGTCGAGGCTTATTATCTTTGTGGTGATAGGAATATCCATTAAGACCAAGCTAGCTCTAGGCGCATACGAGAGTGATAACACCTAGTCTCCAAATGCAGTTCATGTTTGCGATTCCCATGAACTACTACAAATCTACGAACCACAATTTTGAGACCCTAAAATGACAAAGATGATCTCCTAATTGAAGTTCGAATAGTTGTAGATCGGTGCTTAAAAGTAGTAATGAACCAATATTATTTTCGAACTCAGCCGTCCTCATAACATATAATTTTTGTTGGGTGTTTAGTGGAAGTTAAACAGCAGTTTCTGCCAACCATGCAATCGTAAACTTTATAGACTCGTTTACAAGAATTATCTGGTAGTCCAAGACGGGTGAGCCTTAGGGAACGACTGAAAGATGATGTAAGTTAAGGATCAGCAGAACCGAACCACACATCTAGAATCAAGGAAACCCTAAAAATCCTACAAAATAACTTTAAGTTAGAAAATGGAAGAAGAGCTGTCTTTCTGCCCAGGAAAGAAAATGCAATTTTGTCATCCAGAATAGCAATGCCAAGGAACGCTCCTATGCGCTGCAAAGAAGACTTAGGAAGCTATATAACACACATATGATAAACTCCATTGTCATGGAGCGTGTGTACATAGTCGCCATAGGAGGCATCAAAGTAAAAGCTTCTATTTATCCAAACAGGCCATAATAAGAGATAAAAATAGAGAGACAAAATGCAGAATAGTCTATGAGGGACAATTAAAATAATGTGGCTCTCCATCACCCAACAATTCGATCATAATTACATTTCGGAAGGACTATTTGATTTTCACATCTACCGAAAAGCAATATTATTGCAGATGGAATACAGGACTTTCTTGATATAAGCTAGGCAGATAGGGACGGAGATATAATGCAGTTTTTTTCTGGTTCAAAGTGGATCATATCAGTGGACGAAATGACATACTTACACGTGGATTTAAACGTCTTATATTGGTTCCAACCTAGAGTCTTGTTCTTTTATTAGCTACCTTGAGAGATTTTGACATTTTTAGTAAAAATAACTTCATGGATTATTTTTCAGCTGGTATCGAAGCGATAAGATTCTTATAAACATGTATGATGAAATAATCGCTTTTCTTTAGAAGAAGAAAGAATTGGATGGTTAAATGGTTACGAATTTTTAACACTACAAAACAATATGGTTAGACGATTATCATGCTGCAGCAGGTCTAACTATAAAAGCTGGAATTAAGCTCTGATTAACTATTATATTGACATTATTATTTAAATGCCTGTCGGAGAAGCGAAATCTCATATCAAAGTCATATGACCCACGTAAAAAGATGTATGTGTGAAAAGGTTTTCCAAGCTACTTGGCGAGCAAGGGATATACTGAGGCGAGATTCTTTCAGCGGATATTCCTTATAAATGGTATATTTGGATAACAACTCTTGAGCATGTCTCTAATAGAGTAGTACCACCATGGATGGGATTTTAGGATAAATATCCTGAAAGCTCACCAGTGCATGTGTTCTGTGATTCCTTAGAGAGAGAGAGAGAGAGAGAGAGAGAGAGAGAGAGACAGAGCTACGGCGACGCTGTGTACATAATTATGTTGAATGAGAATTAGATTTCAGTGACATTAATGTGGACTAAGGTTCGATGAAAAACCCTTAAGAAAATGACAGTGCTGCGGTGGAGTTACTGACAGCCTTTATTCCTACACGTCTTCTGAGCTATTTCTTTCACTCCAAATGGTATAATATTACACAGACGGCACTGAGAACCGATTTTTGGCGATCTTACGCCTGGAGCGACGCCAAAAGCTAAAGAATATATTATATAATTGCATGTCGGGGATTCAATATGATATAGACCCTGCTCAGCCCTCCTCTGAAGCAGACAACCCAGCGGGTCATCTCTCGCGTTGGTTCCTAATACCAGAGCTACGTACCTGCAAGCTTTGTTGGCATTCGCCACATGGCTTATTTATTATCTACTCTTCTCGAAGATACGTTCACAGGAAAACGCTACCCAAAGTTAGGGATAGAGGAAACGAAATGTTGGCCATTAGTATCCTTTGGATCTCCCATTAACTCTAAGCAATACAGCTCATTCAGCAGACTGACTGCATGGGCCAGCAATACAAATACAGAGGGAAGATTTAAGGAGAACCAATGGTCAATGAGTTCTCCAATACTCATATTCTATATGTTAAAATGTTGCAACGAAAATCCATTCGTATAAATCAAACATGCTCCAAAACAAACACTCTCTGCGGAAAAAAATCCCAAAACGCGAAATAGTTGTTATCCTAGAGAGGGACTCGTGCGACTTGGTGGAAAGTTCGCCGATGACCCCTTTGGAGCCCAACTTCATCCACTATTACTTTATGGGTTTCACGAATTTTTTCAATAACTGATTCAGTCACACACGTACGTTAATGTAATTTCGGCGTTCACATTGCCTTGACCGAAGTCCGAAAACAGTTCCGGATTACGCGTTCCCGTCGATGGATTAGAAAACCTTTAGGAAAACGTCTACCCTGTAAGATTTGAAAGAAATCCTACGGAAAAGCAGTACATGTATATCCTCCACGTGTCTGAGTAAAACAGGTTAAAATATTAGTAACCCCTATGAGTTTTATGGCCCTTTATACCTAAAGGTGGGAATGGAAGCCATAAAAGGCTACATAACGATGTTCACGTGTGCTGTAATTGCGTTATACACCTATACGTATTTTAAGCTATGGCCAAAAACGGTTTTCCTTTCTGCACTATGGGGATTGGTGTGGATAATCGGGAGCAGAAAACGCTGCCTCAGCAAAGTTTTAGGTCCATCTCAGCTAACGGAAGAGAGTTAATTAGTATCGAAAGAGCGTTAAAATCGAGACCATTAGTATAAGTAGACCACTCGTAATAAGAGAATCTACAACCTGCACATTTTCTTTGTAGAGGAAAGTTAACCTCTATTCCTAGCGTACCCGAAGTTTACATCAACAGCAATCTATCCAAGACTTTGCAAATGCAACAGAAGTTAGCAGACGAGCTGTGGAAGCGATAGTGCAAAGAATATCTTACTGAGTTATGCAGTTTCCATTTAATCCCGTCAGTTTAAGGGAAACACACCCTTGAGACGTGCCTCTATAATCCACAAAGAAGGACTTCCACTCCATTGGTGGAATAAAGCTCTTATTACAGAATTTCGAGAAGGAAGAGTCGGAAACATACAAACTATAATACTTCCAAACTGCGAATGGAGGATTGATTACAAGGCCCGCACAGCTGTTCATTCCATTGTATGTTGCCCAGGTTGGGGAGAATGTTGAAGAGGATGCCCTGAAGGCAGATGTTGATACATATTATTTTACTCTTTGGAATTTTTGCTTATTTTTAGTGTTATGTTAGTTGAAGACCGTGAAAAAAACTTATGTCCTTTAGCCGGTGTTTAAGGTTTTCACATTATAGATTAAAATAAATTAATTATTCATCTTGTTGACGACATGCCTAGAGAAACTAAAAAACAATAGTGGGTATAGAACGGCATGTAAATGTAAGACATATTTTCTTCACTTTGTGTTTCGTTACTTTTCCATTTTACTTACACATACATACAAACACACGTGTCGTAGTTGGGACTCAAACAGGCAATCCCATGTGCCACAAAGCACACAAGATAGGCACTTCAGCGAAAGAGCTGACATGGAGACTGCATCTAATGAATAAGCAGCGGCTTTGGTGCTCAATCTTCTGTCGAAGGGGATTTTTGGAAACTTCAATAGCCCAGTTGTACCGCGGGTAATGTATTTGCTGACGCTTAGCCAAGAAACGAGATGAAATCGAAAAACTTTTGAGACAACCAAATATTTTAAATTTGTCTCATGTAATGCCAATTATTAAATTATTAACCTCAAAATAAATAAATGGTGATTAAACTAAATAAGAACATATTAATTTACATAGAGAGGCCAAAGTTAAGTTTTCGCTTCCAAGATCCTGTAATTCGTAATATTTCGTATAGAGGATACAGTCCAAAAATCCAAAGGATCCTGTGAAATAAGCGCACATCAGAACCTGGAGTTCTTCTCATCTTAGTGTTACTAAATGTAGGATATAATAAAGAAATACTTGTGTTTCACTTAAAGATTATATGCAATATAAGTTGCCAGTAATGGCCACTTACTGTTGTAACTGGTTGTAAGACAAGTACTAGAACAAATGCAATGAGAAGGCACTATACACAACAACAGTTGGTTTATCACCAGAACAACTACTAAACGCAACTCTTGTGCTGTATCCAAGTGCTTAAAAGGAACGTTTATGTTTTTTCCAATGTTAAAGGTGCTCAATACAGGTAACACTGTTTTTACTTTATTTGGAACATTGAAGTAGTACTTTAAATGCAAACAGCTTAAGTAATCAGTTAAACACTTACGCCTCCATACTACTATCTACTACGCAGAGAAACTATTGCATTCCACCAATAATTAAATATCAAGTTTTCGTCGGAAATATATATTTTGAGGCCCCCTAAATCAAAAGCAAAAATATGCAGAAAAACTTGTGCCTATCAATAGCAAAACTCGAAAGCGAAATGCATCAATATCAAACTTGGTATTTAAGTTCAATATCTTCCAAATACTGGCAGGAAAATTTTCAAGAAAATGCCTCCTTCAAAAAACTACTTCTTACATGAAACATTTTTCGTTATTCTTTGTTCTCCAAAACTTTTCCATCTCCATCTAACCATTGTGCTTAAAACTCAGATTTAAACTAAAGTGTTTAAGCAGTTCAAATAATTTCTAATTATTGCATTAACAAGTTTATTATAACAATTATTAATATAATGCATAAAACTTCAATTATTTACTTATTATAAACAGTAATAGTAGGAGGTCACGTTGTTCAGGTAGTTCAGCAACCTTTATTCGATACACTTCGTGCTTTTATCCAACCCGAAGACGTTGATAGACATACTGTTAAGCTTCTCAAACTAAGATATTTGAGAAAGTTGGAGTAGGATAAGAAACGCAACTGAATTCATATTTATTTTGAAGTTGTTCGTTCTTTGCTTACCCATAAAGCAACCTCGATAATTGGCGATCTGTGACAAGAGAAGATGATCCAGAGCAGGAAAAATTGGGATAGGTTATTGCGTTCGTTTTGGGATTAGTTTAGAATATCTCTACACACCAATACTACAGTACAGTACCAATGTACAGTTTATCCCTCTCAGTCTCGCACACTAACTGTTTAACATATAAAAATTTTGTAAAACTCGGAAAAAGTATACTCACTATACATCGATGCTCGTATTCCCTGTCTCTCCAATATAAACGCATTTGTCTCTCCTTCAACTCTCTCCTAGCATAGGATCTCTCTCCGTTTTGCCCGTCTCTCCATATAAACGCATACCCTTCCATTCAAACCCTCCTAGCCTAATACCTTTCCTCGATTTGCTATCTCTCCCACATAAAAACCATATTCTGCCATTCAAGCCCTGTCTAGTCCAGCACCTCTCCTCGTATTCCCTACCTCCACATATAAAGCACATTTCACTCCTTCAGTATCTCTCTAGGCTATCATTTCTCCACGTTTTCCCTATATTTCCCATATGAACGCATACTCCGCAACTCAAACTGGGTCTAATCTAGCACCTCTCCTCCTATTCCCTACCTCCACATATAAAGCACATTTCACTGCTTCAGCATCTGTCTAGCCTATCATCTCTCCTCGTTTTACCTATATTTCCCATATAAACGCATACTCTACTCCTCGTCCTCTTCTTACCTAGCACTTTTCCTCGTATTCCCCACCTTCACAAATAGAGCACATTCCCTCTCCTTCAGTATCTGTCTAACCTATCATCTCTCCACGTTTTCCCTATATTTCCCATATAAACGCATACTCCACACCTCAAACTCTGTCTAGCCTAGCACTTCCCTTCGTATTCCCCACCTTCACATATAAGGCACATTTCACTCTTTCAGTATCTGTCTAGCATATCATCCCACCTCGATTTCCCTATATTTCCCATATAAACGCATACTCTACTACTCGACCTCTGTCTAGCCTAGCACTTCAATTCGTATTCCCCACCTTCACATATAGATCACATTTCACTCCCTCAAAAATTGTCTAGCCTATCATCTCTCCACGTTTTCCCTATAGTTCCCATATAAACGCATACTCTACTCCTCGAACTCTGCGTAGCCTAGCAATTCTTCTCGTATTCCCTAACTCCACATATAAAGTACATCTCACTCCTTCAGTATCTGTCTAGCCTATCATCTCTCCACGTTTTACCTATATTTCTCATATAAACGCATACTCTACTCCTCGACCTCTGTCTAGCCTAGCACTTTTACTCGTATTCCCTACCTCCACATGGGCACATTCCCACTTCTTCAACCTCTGTCTAGCCTATCATCTCTCCTCGTTTTCCCTATATTTCCCATATAAACGCATACTCCTCCTCGACCTCTGTCTAGCCTACCATCTCTCCACGTTTTCCCTATATTTCTCATATAAACGTATACTCAGCTGCTCAACCTCTGTCTAGCCCAGCACTTCTCCTCGTATTCCCTGCCTCCACATATATAAGACACATTTCATTCCTTCAGTATCTGTCTAGCCTATCATCTCTCCACTTTTCCCTATATTTTCCATATAAACGCATACTCTACTCCACGACCTGTGTGTAGCCTAGCACTTCTTCTCGTATTCCCTACCTCCACATAAAAAGCACTTCTCACTCCTTCAGTATCTGTCTAGCCTATCATCTCTCCACGTTTTCCCTATATTTCTCATATAAACGCATACTCTACGCCTCGACCTCTGTCTAGCCTATCATCTCTCCTCGTTTTCCCTATATTTCCCATATAAACACATACTCCTCCTCGAACTCTGTCTAGCTTACCATCTCTCCACGTTTTCCCTATATTTCTCAAATAAAGCATCCTCTACTCCTCGACCTCTGTCTAGCCTAGCACTTCTCCTCGTATTCCCTGCCTCCACATATAAGGCACATTTCACTCCTTAAGTATCTGTCTAGCCTATCATTTCTCCTCGTTTTCGCTATATTCTCCATATGAACGCATACTCTACGCCTCGACCTCTGTCTAGCCTAGCACTTCTCCTTGTATTCCCCACCTTCACATATAGAGCACATTCCCACTCCTTCATATTCTCTCTAGCCTATCATCTCTCCTCGTTTCCCTATATTTCCCATATAAACGCATACTCTACTCCTCGACCTCTATCTAGCCTATCATCTCTCCAGTTTTCCCTATATTTCTCATATAAACGCATACTCTGCTCCTCGACCTCTGTCTAGCCTAGCACTTCTCCTCATATTCCCTACCACCACATATAAGACAGATCTCACTTCTTCAGTACCTGTCTAGTCTATCATCTCTCCACTTTTTCCGGATATTTCCCAAAAAACACATACACTACTCTTCGACCTGTGTGTAGCCTAGCACTTCTTCTCGTATTCCCTACCTCCACATATAAAGCACATCTCACTCCTTCAGTATCTGTCTAGCCTATGATCTCTCCACGTTTGCCCTATATTTCCCATATGAACGCATACTCGGCACCTCAAACTGGGTCTAATAAAGCACCTCTCCTCGTATTCCCTACCTCCATTTATAGAGCACATCCACACTCCTTCAGTATCTTTCTAGTCTATCGTGTCTCCCCGTTTTTCCTATATTTCTCATATAAACGCATACTCCACACCTCAAACTCTGTCTAGCCTAACACTTCTCCTCGTATTCCCCACCTTCACATATAAAGCACACTTCACACCTTCAAACTTTGTCTAGCCTTTCATCTCTCCACGTTTTCGCTGTATTTCCCATATAAACGCATAATCTACTCCTCGAAATCTGTGTAGCCTAGCACTTCTCCTGGTATTCCCTACCTCCACATTTAAAGCACATCTCACTCATTCAGTATCTGTCTAGCCTATTATCTCTCCACGTTTACCCTATATTTCTCATATAATCGCATTCGCTACTCCTCGAACTCTGTCTAGCCTAGCACTTCTACTCGTATTCCCTACCTCCACATGAGCACATCCCCACTCCTTCAGTATGTGTCTAGCCTATCATCTCTCCACAATTTCCCTATATTTCCCATATAAACGCATACTCCACACCTCAAACTCTCTCTGGCCTAGCACTTTTCCTCGTATTCCCCACCTTCACATATAAAGCACATTCCCCTCCATCAACCTCTGTCTAGCATATCATCCCTCGTTTTCCCTATATTTCTCATATAAACGCATACTCTACTTCTCGACATCTGTCTAGCCTAGCACTTCTCCTCGTATTCCCCACTTTCACATATAGAGCACATTCCCACTCCCTCAACCTCTCTCCAGCCTATCATCTCTCCTTGTTTTCGCTATATTTCCCATATAAATGCACACTCTACTCCTCCACATCTGTCTAGCCCATCATCTCTCCACGTTTTCCCTATATTTCTCATGTAAACGCATACTCTGCTCCTCGACCTCTGTCTAGCCTAGCACATCTCCTCGTATTCCCTACCTCCACATATATAAGGCACATTTCACTCCTTCAGTATCTTTCTAGTCTATCGTGTCTCCCCGTTTTCCCTATATTTCTCATATAAACGCATACTCCACACCTCCATATCTGTCTAGCCTAGCACTTCTCGTATTCCCCACCTTCACATATAGAGCACATTCCCACTCCTTCATATACTGTCTAGCCTATCATCTCTCCACGTTTTCCCTATATTTCCCATATAAACACATACTCTACGCCTCGACCTCTGTCTACCTAGCACTTCTCCTCGTATTCCCCACCTTCATACATAGAGCACATCTCCACTCCTTCAGCCTATGTCTACCCTATCATCTCTCCTCGTTTTCCCTATATTTCCCATATAAACGCATACGCTGCTCCTCGACCTCAGTCTGGCCTAGTAGTTCTCCTCGTATTCCCTACCTCCACATATAAAGCACATTTCCCTCTTTCAGTATCTGTCTTGCCTATCATCTCTCCATGTTTTCCCTATATTTCCCACATAAACGCATACTTTACTCCTTGAACTCTGTCTAGCCTAGGACTTCTCCTCGTATTCCCTACCTCCACATATAAAGCACATCCCCACTCCTTCACCCTCTGTCTAGCCTATCATCTCTCCACGTTTTCCCTATATTTCCCATATAAACGCATACTCTACTCCTCGACCTCTGTCTAGCCTAGCACTTCTCCTCGTATTCCCTACCTCCACATATAAAGCCATTTGCCCTCCTTCAACCTCTGTCTAGCCTAGCACTTCTTCTGATATTCCCCACCTTCACATATAGAGCACATCCCCACTCCTTCAAACTGTGTCTTGCCTAGCTTCTCTCCTTGTTTTCCCTATGTTTCCCATATAAACGCATACTCTACTGCTCGACCTCTGTCTAGCCTAGCACTTCTCGTATTCTCCACTTCTACATATAAAGCGTATTCCCACCCTTCTGCCCATGCTTAGTCTCTTATCTCTCCTTGGTTTCGTATTTAACCCATATAAAACACACTCTAACTTTAACTCCTGTCTATCCTAGCATCTATCTCTCGTCGTTTTATTATCCTCCCATATAAAACGCATTTCTCTCCTTCACCCGTGTTCCGGGTAGCTGCTCTCTTCGTTTTCCCTATATTTTCCCATATAAACGCATTTTCTGCGCCAGTTACTCGACCCACTTTTAAATAATTATATACATTCGCTTCCGTGTACTTAGCACCTGCACCTACTTGTAACGAAATGTGCAATCAAAGTGTTTCTGCTAATATTTGTCTCAACACGGAGTAAATAGAGAAATAGGTTTCACAAGAACAAAAATAAATCTCTATAGGTAGAGGAACTCATGCGATTAGAACACGCTGGCATTTATTCGTGGAACAGTGAATATGGATTACAACAGAATCGTCCTATGATTAATAAGAGTCCAACTCCAATTGTTTGTTTCATGACTTTCTGGTTCAAATCGCAATAGTGTTATAAACAAGGTTTTATGCTTCATTTAGATGCTGTGTTATACCCAAAATGCACATACGGCTGAAGATATTCAATATATCTTGACGACAGTGAAGCATGAACAATGAGCAAGTGTAGTCTGAGGAAGCTAGCAACAATATATGACCATCATTGGAATGAGCATATTCACAAAAATCTTAGAATAGAACCTATTGTGCCTTTTGTACATTAACACAGACTCCAATGGAAATACCGTGCCAAGAGGATGGATTCTGCCAGAAGGCGTAAACACAAGTTTTGCCATATGTTCCAACATGACGAGGAATTTTAGGGGGACCTAAAGAAAAAACGCTGGTGTGAGATCGCAAAAGATCCGCTAGGGCCTAATACAGAAGGATGATGGTAATGAAGATGACGATGAGAAATGCACCATAAATTCCTGCATTTTGCGACTGGTGGCTGTTTTGTATAAGTGTGGGGCAAATGTCTTACCGGATACCGTCACTAAAATTTGACATTAAAATGAAACTACAGTTGAATCGGTAGTTGCACCTCACTCTTTTGGTACAAAAGTGAAACGACATTTGTTTGGAGAATCAAAGATTTCTAATCGATAAACAATGCTTTGCTTGTTGTATTAAGATAGAATGTATTTCTAGGCTAGCGTAACATTAAATCGAATATATAACCCATTGTTTACAGGTTTGATGTGGTAATGGTTGTTTAGCTATTTCACCTAGAGCATTATAAAAGTGTGACATAATCTTGGTTTTATCAACCTCATGTTTCGGAGGAGAGTAGGCACTATCCCATATTGCATTAGTTATACTTTTAATTATGGTTTGAGGGTTTTTAATGTCGTAGTTTACATTTTTGCAACCATCTCTGTACATTAATTCTGTGAAAACAGCGAATCATTATAATCTCTCTCTCTTTTTCTCTCTCTCAAAGTATTCCAATAGGTTAACCCAATACAATGTCTAGAATACGGCACCATTTGTATTTAATAACCGAATAGAGAAACAACTAAAACCCACAGAGTATCAATTCATAAATTAGGGAAAGTCTAACCGAAAATGTGATGTCTGTGATATGTTGTTTTTCCACTAAAAATGCTGTTAACAGCCCTCGCCTTCCGATTACGCTGTTCTTGGTCTCGTGGACAAACCGCATTAGCATGTTTTGGAAACAGAATCTCTTTCGGTGGTTCTGTCAACGATGTGTCATTAAGCTGGTGGGAAACCAGTCATACACGTAGGTGGTTATTGTTTCAATTAATTTACAAACCCTAACTACCTATTGATTTTCATATGAATTTCAACGTTCAGAATATATGCCATAGTATTTCCCTGTTTCCTTTGTTAAGAAGCACCGCAAATTATTGTATACTTTCTTTACAAACACATTTAAATAGGTATTTATTTTGTTTGAAAAGTGCATCTATACTTAAACGCTTACAGAGGTAACTTCAAGTCACGTGGAAATTGATTTAATCATTAAAATAAAGGTGTAATACTACTTACACTTAAAATTTCCTTTTATAACTAATATTTTACTACGTTCATTATGTTTTCGCTTTATATGAGATTACAATACATAAAATTGGTTTTCAGACTCGGCAGAATCATCATTCACCTTATTACTGTGAGTTTTGTTGGGTCCTAGAGCATAAACTTCCAAAGGTTCTTCACATCAGTAAATACTTTGGATTGATTCGTTAAGTATCGAAAATGTTCCGGGAAGTATTCTTCCAAAGCCGCAATGTAGCCTAAAGTTTCTATCGGGCTCTATGCTAAGTGTGAAAAGTTTTGTTCAGATAGATTAAGAATTCTAGAATTCATCGTAGAAGAAGGTTTTCGTTAATATCTAAAGGTCATTTTGTACCCCGGCCGCGATTGCGTGTATGGGTGATTCGCTTGCACTGCGTGACCTCGTTATGTTTCACTAGTCATTTATGATGAATGACCCGCTCCAGACCTGCTTAATCGGTTGTGAATATCAAATGAATATAACTGCATCTGTTTCTGCTGTAAACACTAGAGCTATTTAATTGCGTATCTCAAAAGTGAAAGCTTATTCAAACATTTACGTTATGTGTAAATTGCTTTAGAGTATTGTTGTTATTGTTGCTGCCCTTGTATTGTTATTAGCCCACTTAAATGCCTAGCAAAATTTCACTCAACAAAGAAGGTTTATCCACGATGTATAAGTAAAAAATAATTATATAGATATGTGTTTAGAGCATTTCAGGATACATTTCCTGGTATTTTAGTTCCAAATAGAGGTGCTCTCATACGTCTGGTTTATAAGTTTGGGTCAACGAGATCGCTAAACGCTAAACACACAAATCGAAAAATTTACGAAATTATTGCATCATTATAACGCTGTACAATAAGGGTTACTAAAGCGTGTTGCACAGCAAGTAGATGTTTTAAAAGCTCTTTTTAAACAGCTGTTAAGTTTTTAAAATTGAGACCCTACACACTGAGTATTGTTCATGAATTACAACCTCAAAACGAAGGGAAATACCAGGAATGCCTCAGTGCATGTGGACGCCACTTATAATAAGATTATTACTCATTATATTGCATCTTACCATTGCTTATGAGAATGTAATGTGGAATTTTTAGAATAGGAAACACCTCGGTGTATTATGCAGCGCACGGAACACGCATACACTCTCTGCAGTTTTATGGCTAAACTGTACGAATACAATAAACGGATAACGGATACTATAAGATTTCAAAGTGTGGTGTTCTTCAAAGTTATCCAAACGAACACGTAGATGCGTTTAGTTAATTTCTAGAGCATAAAGGTATCAAAAATTGCGTTCATACGGTCAAGTGAAGCAAATTTCTATTGAAGGAGTTCAAAATATATGTGAGGTTAACTAGTGGTGTATGTAGGATTCTTATAGGTCTCACCGAATCCTGCAGCGTAATTGTATGCAGTTCTAACCCAATAGAGATCATAAAGAAACCTACCTCTTTAGTAACACTATAATCACAAGTCATACTATGATTTTCCTTTATACAAAACATTGGCTTAGAAAGACCATTTAGGTAACGTAATTGCCAAAGCATACAGAGTGTTTTGGACGTATAGAACCGTATTTGGCACGACATAGGGACTAAAACACAAAATGATGTATTGTATGTACACCACGATGGTTACATTCCTTTTCTCTTACGCTACAGTGTATTGGCAGCAAAAACTGCAATTATAGCGGTGCAAAAATGAACTTAGCAAGTTGCAAAGGGTGCTTTGCATTACAGGTAGGTACATTGAGAAGTACGCCCACTGCAGCTATGGAAATTGTATTGGATGTCGCCGCCATTGCTATCTGGGTTGAGGCACAGGTCTTTGAGGTATTCCATAGGTTAAATTATCAAACTGAAGCTCTCCTCAATGAGAACTTAAATCACTTCAAACTCTTATAGGACAAAACATTGTTTAAGATACTCAGTATGTGGACTGACATTTTGAAACTAATGCTTTTGCTTCAGATATCTTTCAGTGTTTCTTATTTTTAACGTGGTGAATGGAAAGGACGGGTTAAACCTGACGAGAATGAAGGCCCTAACTCATATCGCGATGGTACTGAAACCATATAGGGACAGGGGCTTGATTCTATGAGAAGGGTACCAAGCTATCCTTTAGCTTGAAGGAAAATGCCTTGGTCTTTCGAGCAGAAATATTTGCTATTTTACCTAGTGTGTAAGAAGATGCTATTGTAATAGATAGATTCTGTAAGTCAGGAATACCTGAAGGACCCCGATAACCACTTGGTTGAGTCCAAGTTTGTCATAGAACACCTTCAATCACCGTATGAGTAGGATTAGGTGCGGAGGGGGACTTAGCACCTCGACCTATGAAGACTTCTCTCAGGAGCGAGAAGTGAGGCGAGAGGACACACAGGGAGGCACGGCACGGCAGACGGCATGGTCCCTCGCTTTTACAGATTGAAACTCCCCGAATGGCAGTTGCTGCAAGCTTGCACATCCACTGGAGAAACCCGGGACTCGGAAACCGCCCCGATTCCCGGAACGGGGGTTACATATAGCATCCTTTCCCCTGCCATGCAACGCTGACGCTTTTAACCCTAAAACAGACCAAGCAGATGAAAAGCGAAATGAAATGAGAATGTAGGTGAAATTCGGCGGATGTAATGGAACGGTTTTCGAGCTTGGAAATATTAGGGGCAGCCGCGCGTCTTTATGGCTGGTCTGTCCGGGACCTGTCCCCTCCTGTGGTTTCTTCGCTCTATCCTTTCTTCCTGGGGTTTGATAGATAGAATAGATCTATGCAAGTTGCAATGCACGAGGTGTTCCCCTCTGCTGATTAATCTATACATAAACCTGAGGTGAAGTTTTTGGAAACTGAAGGGCACCCTGTTATTGTTGCCAAGTACTAAAAGGCAAACATCCAGACTTTTGTCACAATCATAACACAGTATTCCCCGAAGGTGGCTCTAACAACACAGCTTTATAGACTTTGGCTGCAATTTTACTGTGATAGGCTAGAATATCATGAAACTCGGTTTTTTTCCCAAAAATTGCCGAAAAATATTTTCTAATATTTGTATTTGACGACACTACAGTGACATTAGGTCGCATAAATATGAAAACCCTCTAACCCTCACCAGTTTTTGAGGTTTTAGTAACGCCTTATGTCCTACTTATGTTTATGAGGGAAACCAGCCTACTTTTAATTGATGTAAGAATTATCAAAGTCGTTTAATCTTCAACATACTCTGGACACGTACATACGCACAAACACAGAGTGCAGATTATGTTAAACGATGGTAATCCAGAAAATTCCAGACGTTTTGAAATAAACAGTTAACAAAATGCTAATATCAACGTTTATTATCTACATTTGAAAGGTACACTCTTAAGCTATTTTTCTACATAATTGTCATTCAAATTGACGCATTTATCACACCGTGGCACAAGTTTTTTAATACCCTCTCTGTAGAAATCTGCCGCTTGCGACTTCAACCACTGCTTTACACCGGCATGCAGTTCAGCGTCAGTATCAAAGCCTCAATTTGATGCACCAAACTGTGGGAAATTTGGGGGAAATGTTCCGAAAGTTCTGTAATCGTGAAACGACGATTTTCAGTAATTTTGTCATTGATTTGCATTGACAGCTCATCAGTCATAAGGCTAGGCCCACCACTGCGATCCTCGTCGTGAACATTGGTACGGGCAGTTTTAAAATCAATGCACCATTAACTGACTCGTCTTTCACTCATTATTCCTGCCTGTAAACATCACAAAGTTGACGGTAACTTTCAATTGGTTTGTTCTTTTTACCAACAAAAACCTAATCACGTCCGCACTTCACAAGTGGCGGGATTTTCTATTGCAGCGCACACTTTAACAACTCCCATAGAGCACAGTAAGGAAGGCACAGTCCTTACGCTTCCACAGCTGGATGCGCACTGAATGTAGGAACGTTCTGACACCAAAATGGCGGCTCTAGCCCTACTCATCGCCACGATAGGCCAAAACGTCTGGGACTTGCTGGAATGCCCTCGTATTAACGCTCATTTATAGCGAAGTGCTCGTGTTTTTAAAAGATCGCCGTAATATAAACAAAATAAACGAATTTGGTGGAATGTTAAAGATGGTGTTGCTTCCCTAGCCGTTATAAAAAAATGGCAATGCTCACAAAATTAAATTTTCCTAGTTCTTCTGTTTGCAAATACGTTGATATAACTAATTGGTTAATTCCGTGAGAGACTTTATCACGTCATATTTTCTAACAATGGCCGCTAATACAAGCACAGTTCTGAAGTATGACAAATACTTCTTCTTAGACTTCTTCAAATTGTCTGCCCTAACTTGTGACTACATTGAAATTCATAATTCCCAAGAGGTTTTTTCCTGCTTACTTTCTTTACCATTTTCCTAGTAGGTAGAGAAGGTATTGCTTTATTCGATACCGAGGTTTCGCGAGAAGTGCATGTTTTGATGCCTCCTAATTCCAAAATAAGCATCCTTCCGTTGCTAAGATAATTCCCCCAACCTTTACATGTATAATTTATGGCTATTTTTTATTTTCTCAAAAATGGATCTAACGATACTGATTAAAAGACTATATGTTTATATTGCATGGCATATGAAATGTATGCCTTGATTTTCTGGAAATACCTTGTGAAATATTCTTCATTCTGAATGACATTTGTAAAATTGGTAAACTGTAAGGGACGGACAAAATCTTAATACATTTTAGATCTCGCTAAACTACACAATTTAGGTAATACAAAATAGTTTTTTGGAGTTAACCACTTCCGAGATATGCCTTGTAGTTGGTTTGAAGTTTTAAATGCCTATACTTATCTTAACTGGAAGCAGCTTTCTTTTTGTTTGTTTCTTTCTTTATTATTATTATTATTATTATTATTATTATTATTATTATTTTGTTTGGTGGTCATGCAAAGAGTATGGACTTTCACACAGTATTACGCAGTTTTAAAATCTGGCTTGTTTTATTTACCTACTGTATCCTACAAATAAATATGTATATGTGAATTGAAAGTTTATTAGATTAACAGCCTTAGATAGAGTAATAAGGTTTTGTAACAATAGTTTGTAGAAAGTATCGTGTTAACGCAACAATTCACATACGACACGAAGATTGTCCATAAATTCGTTCTCATCAAAGCTATCCATGATATGGAAAATAATTCGATTTGCTTTTTTACTTTTGAAAACACGGCCTACGGATTTTGATTAAAATACTATACATTTAAAATTTATATTACAATATAGTGCATAGCATTTTGAATTTTCTGAGAATACCCTTCGGAAGTAACACTGAATTATTTTGTATAATACAAAAGAGAATACGTCAACATGCTGAATAAAGCTGTAAATATTTTTAGAATACACAACTCATTTCACATAACATATTTGTGGTTTCTAGCATTTCCGAAATATACCTTATTATTGGTATGAATGTTACAATAATTTCTCATTCTTTTACAGGTTTTGCATTTGAGTTGTTTTTCGTGGTGTAATAGGAAGCGAACGGAATTTCAAGGGGAGTATATATCGAATAGTTTTTCTCACCTGCTACTTACCTATATTAAGTAAACAAAGTGCTTTCTCCACCCAAAAATTTTATAGCAGGATTTCCCCGTAAATACACGTTTTAAGGCTCACTGTATAAAAAAGGCAGATTTATAAAGAACCTCTATGTGTCTACCTGTGTGTGATTTTGTCTATGCGTCTGTGAAAAGCATAACTTAAAAACAAAAAGTTGGCTGATTGCCAAACTTGGTATTCAAATTCAGCGTTTTCTAAGGATGCAACGTGACGTTCTTCAAGAAAATGTCCTAGCCCCAAACAACTCTATAGATGGTAACATTTTGTTTAGCTTTTATTTTCTCAAAAATGGATCTAACGTTTAGATTAATACACCATATGCGTTTAAAATATATGAATTGCAAATAAAATATATATTTTGATCTTTCAGGGACTAGCTCGTTATGTCCACTTCATTCTGAATAACCTTTGTATAACTGGTAAGAAGTAACATATAGAAAATCTTACTTCACAAAAAATGTAGATCTCCTTATGGCACTTGATTTATATATTAAAGTGAACCTTGAGCATTTCTGAGATAGGCTTAGTTATTGGGAGTAATTTTCAAATAAATAACCTTTTCTAGTAGAAAACGCCACTCTTTTTTCTTTCCTTTCTTTCTTTCTTTCTTTCTTTCTTTCTTTCTTTCTTTCTTTCTTTCTTGTGGTCGTGGTAAGTGTATGGAGTTACAAAGACATCACTCAGCGACTCATTTAACCTAGTGTATCCTTCCTATGAGAGATGGAATTTTATTTCGATTAACAATGAGTATTTAAAAGTGTAAGCTTTTTAAGAAACTTTAGTTTGTATAAGAGTAAGAACAGAAAGTCACGTTCATGTAACACATCAGTTTTAACTCCCTTTGTGAATAGATAAAATGAAACATGTAATCACATTGTATATGCAAACTTTTTAATTAACTTGAAGTACATAAAAAAATATATATATAAATAAAGATACACACATTCTTACAAAGGCATATTATTTATATATATATATATATATATATATATATATATATATATATATATATATATGTGTGTGTGTGTGTGTGGGTGTGTGTAAACCAAATGATAATAGGTAAAAATAATGTGAATGTAACAAATCAGAACCTCTTATTACTTTCTCTACCTTGGTCTATTAAGTAGAAAGGTATTGTATCCCAACCAATAATTCCATATTAAGATTTCACCAAATTGCATTGAGGCGACCTGTATAGAAAAAGGGACCCTTTTAGAAAAACCTTATGTGGGACACACATCATTGCTAATTACTCTTTTATGTAAAATTCCCCAATACGAACTACTCTTTTTATGAAAAATGCTTCCATATCTTTTTTTTCCAAAAATCATTAATGGTTTTTATTAAAATACAGAAACTTAAGATACTGGCATTGCAAATATCTTGTGTTTTATGGAAATAGACTGTGAAGCTCTCCTCTTACGATCGAGTTCTTTAAAAACTTTGTAAAATTTTTGAACGTTAAGAGATAGAAAACAATAACGAAAACTGTAAACGCATATGCTTCAGTGAAAAGAAATTCGCTAGCGTTGTGACTTTGGTAGAAGACAGTATGTGCTCCGTGTTTTTGAAATGATAACATACATTGAACTTTTGAAAATTGCGAGTGTTAAACACTTGAAATTAGTAATATATTACCCCCGAAAAGGAAGTGTATGTTTAATAGTGACCTACAAAACAACTTGTGTCTCAGATGTTCAATGTAAGTATAAGTCATGGGGGGGAGGTGATCGGATATATAACATATAAACAGTGAAGAACATAAAAGAATGGTGCGTGCAAATGCTTCTTCTAGTACCGTATATACTAATTTGTTTAAAAGTGAACATTTTGGTGATAAAGTTATGAAATTAGTAGTTGTTGAAGGAGTATTTGCTTACCATACCGTTCACCACAACCAATCTTTTAGATCAATGGAGTGTACCTATAAACATATCCAATGTATGAGAAATGACTCCTGCACAAATAACTCTACAGGATTGTTAGGCTAAACTGGAATCATAGCTGCTATATATGTAAGTGACACATTAATTAAGTATTTATTTATTATTAGTTTCGACACCTTCATATTTATGACGAAACACTTATTCGGATTCTGCTTTGTTCCTTGTTTCACTGAGAAAAATTTAAAATGTCTCGTTTTCTTGTTTCAAAGTATGGTCACCTTATTCCAATCCCTTTGAACATAGAGAGAAACTATTTCTGTAATCTTTATCTGAATTAGAACAAAGTAACAGAGAAATAATATTTGTATAGAAAGTCATGTGAATGTAACACATCAGATGCTTCTAATATTAGTTTTTTACTTATTGTTTTTAATGTTTCATTTAAGTTACAGTTTTATACGGATTTATACAATTCCTTTGTAAATTCATTTCCAGATTATTTCCTGTTTAGTGTAGATTACTGCGTAATCTGTTTGTACAGTTTTAATTTCTATGTTTTAACAGCGCTTAACTTACGCTCCATTGTGAAATTAAACTCCCTGCCTTAATTCTTAGAGCCTGCTCCTTCTATTTAGTTACTTACGCATTTATAGTATGTGCATATTGCAATAATAATAATAATAATAATAATAATAATAATAATAATAATAATAATAATAATAATAATAATAATAATAACCAAACCAAACTGAGAGCTCGCTATGTTTTCGTGATAAACTATATGAGGCTATGAGACTAACTAAATCACTAGGATTTTATATGAAACTGCACTATTTGCAAACTTTAATCTTAATTCGTTTTGATAAAATACAATGACAGTCGTTTTATTTGGCGTATCATGAATCTACCCAACTAGAGACCAACAGTGATCCTTCTTCAAAAAGTTCCAGTTAATAAATAGCAGTTTCTTAACAGAAGCGTTTCTTAGTGAAAGGAACGCGAAATTTCTGAGAAAAATTCGAGGTGTATTAAGTGTAAGAAGTGCATTTTTTGACACTCAAATACCACAATTTAAAACTTTGGAATCTATTGATATAATTTGAGCATGAAGAACATAAGATATTCTTCCTTGTTGATGTATCCACGTTATAAAACACATTTAGAAGGAATGTCATAAAAAGATCTGATCACGGTCTAACTTGTTGAAGATGACGAAGTTAATGACCTAATACGAAGTTACGACAGCCATATTTTCCCTCTTTCCTTACTGACGATATATTTATGAACCGACAGTGTTTGTTCATCTTTGTTGAAATGTAAACATTTCTCGTTAAGTAGACAATCAAGACGACTATGAATATTTAAATTTACTATATACAAGTACTAACAAATCTCAGGAGTAACAATCTATATTTTCTCCATCCGTTGAGACTTCATAGACCTTTTATATCTACTTCGTCCTAATGAGAATGAAGTGGTTTCGAATAGCGGTCTTAGTTGTAGCTCGTATTGAACTGATGGTTCCGTCCGATAGCCTTCTGCAAGATGTGCATCTTTCGTGCTGTTGTACACCCTTTTGTTTGTCTTTTTAGAAAGGAAACTAAAGCAGTTCGTCTAAATACATTAAAAGCGAAATTTAACTCAGCACAGCTGGAATCTAATGCTTTGAATAGGGTAAAGAGTTGTAGATGCTTTTTAATAAACTCTAAACATTTCAGGTTATGGAAAAAGAAAATGCAGTGTACTAATATTTTGAGCTATGGAACTCTTTTGCGCTATCATACTGGGAACACAACAGCTTTAAGATGGATGTGTATATAATCTCTGCCGATCAGATGTTAACAAATGTTACACTTTATAACATTACTCCGGAATTATCCGGTGAAAGGAATATAAATAAGGGAATACTCTGGTACAAAAATGGCCAAAAATGCGCTTTTTTAATAATTATTATCTTCTACATGTCCAGAATATAGACATTTAATATTATATGTCAACTCCATCTGGAAATTGGTGTAAATTGAAATTTATTTAGACCCTTGCAATGAAAAGTAGGCGTGACAAATCTTTCCGATTTCAGTTTGTATCTAAGGCTTGGTCTATTTGTGGTTTTTAAATTTTAATGGGACGTTTACCTTTAAAATATACATGTTGGCTGCTTTTGTTGCAAAAATGGTGCTATCTGTTGACAAAAAAAATAATAAATATAACAAATTAATTACGTTGTTTACAAAACAGCAAAAATGTACATGTGTGTGGTTGATGTGATTAATCACTTGTGTCTGTTTAGCAAATATAATGGGAAAATTGTTGAGTGGAAAGATAATAAAGAAAAATAAAGCTATGCTTTTGGCTGAAAGAAGATGGGGACATTTTACAGCAGATAAAAATGAAGAAACTTACAACAATAACTCTACAACTGAAATTGTTCCATGTTCTCTGCTGTGTACAAATGAAGATGCAAAGCCGATTACCTTCTTGTTGACAGTAATGTTTTGAAGAACTTGTTTCAAGAGTATTATGTAGTGAGTCTAAAGAAAAATGTGCTACTGTGAATTTTAGAGAGTTATATAGTTTTCTATGAATATTGTAGTAAAGTGCCAGGCCTGTGTGAAACTTGTTCAAGCAAAAGAAAAGGTACAACCACCGAAAAGAAAACTAAAACTGCTTTTGATATGACCAAGAAAATGGTTACAACATTTTATAAATTTGAAAAAGGACATGCAGCTATGGAAATATTTTCTATGGGTTTAGGTATGCATACATTGAACAGCGCCAGTTATTTCAGTCTTCTAAAAGAAATACAAAGCGAGAATTGTAGCTTTGTGGATAAAATATTGACTAAGCCAGAGGATAAGGGATGCACATACGAATGAGAATGTTCACATTAATCATGATAATGTGTTTAACATAGCAGTGAGCTATGATGGCACATGGGTAAAACGTGGATTCGCAAGTAATTATGGAGTAGGTTGTGTCATTGACATTCTTAGTGATTTACTAATTGACTATGCGATTTTATCCAATCTCTTGCATCATTAATGAAAGACAATTAGAGAAAGCCCAGAATGTTATTTTTGGTATGAAGGACATAAAGCAAGTTGTGCCAAAAATTATGATGGATCATCACCAGGGATGGAAGTTGAAGCTGCACTTAGATTGTGGAAGGATTCAGATACACGACTCTTCTCTCTGATGATGATTCCAAAACATTCATCCAGGTTCAGAAAAATGACATTTATGGCTTTGAAATTCCCATTATTAAGGAAGAATGTGTAAATGACATAGCTTAAAGGCTGGGCGAAGGGCTTGGAAATTTACTAAAGAAATGCAAAGGAAAGAAATTTACTCTTTGAGGTAAAGTACCAGGAAACCTGAACGAAACCACAATAGTGAAACTGACACATTATTACAGAGCTGCTATAGTTGAAAATGCTCCAGATGTGGATAAGATGAAGAATACCATACTTGCAACACTATACCATTGCTCCAGCTCAGATGAAACACACATGCATTCAAAAGGCCCAATAGGCGAAAACACCTGGTGTTTTTATAACAGAGCTGTTGCAAGAGTTGGATAGCCTAAGAGCCACAAACACCTCTAAATGTCAATAAAGTAGGGAAAATGATACCCCTATATGAAAGGTTGTGTTCAAGAGAACTGTCAGAAAGATGTACCAGAGCAAAAACTCAAAATGCACATGAAAGTTTACATAGTGTAATATGGAATATTTGCTCCAAGGAGGCCATTGTTTTAGCCAAAAAGGTTGACATAGCTGTAACAGAAGCTATATCTCTTGTAAACCAAGGACAGCATATGACAGAACCGGCAAAGAAGTCGGAAATTTCTCCTCTTTCCAACAAAGTAAACAAACATAGAGATGAACGTCGTGTCAAGCAGAGTGTTCAACGACACTTAAATATAGAAATTAAAAGGAGAAATGCAACAAGAGTGGCAAATATCATCAAAGATGGTTTGAGGCTGAAAGGAGAGGGAGCGTTATATGCTGCAGGAGAATTCTAATGGGTAAGTGAAGAGCAATATTTCCAATAACTGTGTTCCAAAACTTTATATAGCTTTTTCTCGATATAACAATCTTTGTTTTTGGGTATACTTTATTGCAGTATATATTGACAGATAAAGCTGAAATTTTCAGGACATGTAGAATATAACTTCTTAAAGAAACCCGTGCATTGGGTTGTTGATCACACTCATAATATAAGTATATGCCTTTTTATCTTTGTATGTATTGGAAATTTTTCTTTTTATTCCGTTCCAAATAGAAAAAAAATCATGTTTTTGATAAATATTAATATCTGCCATATTTATTGTATAGGCATAGAAAAACTAGCATACCAAATTTCAGGCCTCTATTTTAATTGCTAACCACAAAAAGTATAGCATTGTTAGTATTAAATTCTTTCTAAAAGTATCATAAATAATTTTTCATTACAAAACTATTTAATTTAGAGTAACGAAACTTATACCAAACATATACATCACGGCAGGTGTATTTTAACCTAAAATTTCATTAAAGTTGGTTGATTAGGGAAGGAAGTCTATTTGGTACCACGGTGACCCGTTATAGAAAAAGAAAATACACTGTACTAGTATTTTCAGCTACGGAACTCTTTTGCACTGTAATGCTGAGAACACAAGAGTAATGTTAATAAACGGCTTTAAGATGGACGTGTATATTATCTCTGCTTATCATATATTAACAAATGTTACACTTTATACCATTCCCCCGGAAATATCCGGTGAAAGGATTAAGGAATGCTCCACAGTATTATAGGAATATACATTTATTCAAAACGGGCAACTATTCTGCTTTATGGAATTTTGCCATGGTAGAGACTGTTACTCGTCTGGTTCAAATGAAAATCATGAAACTCTTTTACATTTTGGTTATTGCGAAATGTGAGGTATTTGTAAGTTATTTTCGACATGTGTTAAATGCGTAAGCTCAACACATCTTAGAAAATGTGCCGCAACGAATTATATATCACGTTATAGTTATATGTTATTTTCTGCAAAACGGAAATTTGCCTGACAATAAACTGTGGAAACTACCACATGCACATATGCTCTACACCACAGGACAATTTTCACTCTCCAGAATTAAGGGGCACAATACGCACTTTAAACGTAATGGAGGGTCATTATTTAACCGCTTGTAATACAGAAATAAGCTGGGATGCACGACATCTGTCCGACCTCATACACAAAATCATGCGGAAATGGGGAGCAGACCACCTCTGCGGCCCTAGGTACTGAAACAGCTGAAGAAGACGAAGCACATTACGAAAAACATAGATTGGACACACCAGACGAGCAAAGCTCATCCACGAGTCCTATGGACCAGCTTGGACATAATAAAGTCACATGCCATCATAAGCACCAACTTTTGATTTTAAGCATGGGGCAGGAAATGGTGCACACGGTTGGATTTGAGAGATAATGAAATCGTTTCCCTAAAATATTTTAATAACGTTATTTATATTTTATCTCATATATATGTTGTAATGTAATATAATTGTGGTTGAAAATGACTCCTAAATATACATTATTCCAATCAGAATTGTACCATTACAAGGTGAAACAAATTTAAATTAATTACACATGGCAAAATCATTGCACCGAACTGTGGTTTTCGCTATGAATTTATTTCCTATGTTCTCTCAATTAATTTCATCTACTTCCTCATAGTGACAGTTAATAATTGCCGAGTGGCTCAGCCTTTTTGCATCATGGTACTTCATAATTAACTTTTCATGTTCTCAGCATTGAAAATGAACTCTCTGTGGTGAAGTTGATTAATGGAACTGTTAAAACTAAGTGTACGCGTATTATCTTTTACTTAACTCAATTGCTCAATGAAATTTGACTGAGTCTCACACACATTAAAAATATCCATAAATGAATCTACCTGCAAATTTCTACTCTGAATAACACCATAAAACATATCTGTGTGCATTTTTAATCTGTGAATGTCTAAATCATCTTCATAAACGTCACAGATGATGTTGGGCAATACACATGTATTAAGTAGAAACTCCTCTTCATCTGCGAGTAGTTGCTTGCAGTCAGAGTCAAACCTGGAGTCAAGGCCGGTAATGATAACATCAAAAACTTCTTTGAGTATTCTGTCGTAATGTTCCTAAGGAGTAAAATTGTAACTATCAATAGATTATCATACTTTTGTGGTAACTTCCGTTTCCGCTGAACCTGAAGCTCATCCAGTTCTAGAAATTTTCATTTACCCTCAATATCTTTCCAATTAAAGTTTTCTCTCAAACTTATATTTTGTTTTATTTCAACTCGTTAATCTATACTGTTTTTCAAATGCAAACACTTGCTCTGAATTGCGGTGTTAACCCTTTCCAAAACTGTCAACATAATGAACGTGTAACCTTTTTAAAGTTGCTTCAGAAATCCACTGATTTTAGATCCTTTTTTCTTGGTTTGTGAAAAACCAGAAAGAAATTATAGTAACGAGAGCAATGAGGGAATGTTCTTTCAGGGCCAAGTACTTTGATGGGAGGTGGGAGTACTGAAGGGGAGAATTAGCACTTGGAGGGGAGGGGGTATGACTCATCTCTCCCAGAACCGTGTGTTCACATAATATTTTGGGATGGAAGGGAATGTTTTTCGGCTTCATTGGCAGTTTAACTGGTATTTCCGGTCACATGTTGGCTTTGAGAGCAAAGAGGACGTAACTGAGACCTTCCTTTTAGGTCACACTCAAGGTATGAGATGTTTTGATGGAATGAGAGATTCTTAAGTACGTTATTTTGGTGCGATGGGAAGTCTAATGGGTATTTGCTGGCCACGTGTTCATCTTTAGAGCAAAGAGGATTTAAATGACACCTTCCTTCTAGGCCAGGGTAAGCGAGGTAATAAGAACACTATCAGCACTCCAAAGCGATATGAAGCAAATTAATATTTCTCATCCATGAGAACTATTGGTACTATACGTTCCCACACAAACTTGCCCATTCGAAGCATATGTTGATGACAAATCTTATAAATCCGGTACAGCTGCCAATTTAAAAATTAATGGGATATATCCGGGAAAGCCCTTAGCCATCATGAATGCAGCTGTTTCCGTTTCAAGCCACGCCCTCAAACTCTATGAATGCGCATTGCGTCGTGCCATTCCCTTCTGCAATCATCCCACCCACATTATATCATTAGTATATAAGTATCCAGACCTAGCGTCCTGGAAGAATTGGTCGAAGGTGATCATACAAAGGGTTATCTCGAGCTAACGTTATTACTATGATTGGAATGTTAGATTTTTGGAGCGAGTGCAGAGAGGAAGCATACAATTAATCTTACTACTACAAAGGGGAATGCAATGGATTAATATATTCAATTGTCAGTAACACGCCCTCATATTATGATCAGATGTCTTCAGGAGAAACAGATAACTGTGCAGTCTACAGAAAAAGGTACCTGTAAATAAACAATTTTTTATTTCCTTCTCTGGAATACTATTCTACACCTCATGATAAATGTAATTAATGAATTTAAATCATGTTCATTCTTTCAGAGGAGCGGATGCAGAGCTTGCATGATGTTGATGTTTAACCAAGTATGCTGCCCTATGCCGTTCTGAATTTTGTAGTGGTTATACGCATTCAACCCGATGCGACAAGCCAGAGGTGCAAGATAAAATGAAATCTTAATTCCTCTGTGATGAAAACTACAGTGTATTTTACTCAGAGAGAGAAACCTAAGTAAGTAGCATTGAAAAAATAGCTATATGTTCTTATCCTGTACGAAATTCTAGAATCCTCCTGTGTGATGAAAACTGTAGTGTATTCCTATAGAGAAATAAAAATCTAATTTAAGTAGTATTGAAAACATTAGCATAGGTTTTTATTCTGTACGGATTTGTAGAACTTCTAATGTTTGAAATCATTATATTGTTCCAGAAATCATCCGACCACACCTATGCCTAAGGGGGACTTAAAGCAAGTAGATGTAAGCCTGTAGCCAGGCAAATTTGCTTCAAACGGTAACCAGATAATGAGGGAGCTAATTAAACCAAAGCCTCATGAGATCTTAAGACTCTTAGGTCCTATGATAGACTAATTGATTTTAATACTATATTCGACTTTATAACTTCAAACCTCAAAATAAAATCCATGCGAACCCATGGATGCGTGCTCTTCTACATGCAATTATTAAAATGCAGCTTGCGAAGCAAGATTGCAATCTGCCTATTCAGGCAGATGATTGCCTAAGGGAGCTATTTCCATCTAATATCAAAGTCTTATTCTAGGCAGCTCAAGCGCAGGAAAAACAAATGTTACAAATATCCTGCTTCATGAGAACGGTTTACGTATTCAAAAATTGTACATCAATTCAAAGTTCCCTTATCAGACAAAGTATCAACATCTCATTAAGCTATTCGAAAACATTGAAGGGATAGAAGTGAACACTTATGAAGATTAAAAAAGTGTCTTGTATCCCTCTGAAGTTAAAGAAAATTCCATATTTATATCTGATGACGTCATCACTGAAAAAACCGGGCAACATTACCTTCTTTTACAGCATGGACAGACACCGGAATTTCGACTGCATTTATTTAGCAGAGTCCTATGCTACAGTACAGAAACACCTAATTCGAGATAACACAAGTATGATTATTCACTTCAGACAAAACAACTTAAACTGCAGGTACATATATTGTCACAATATGTTACTAAAGGGTTTATAATTGTTTCATTATTTTAGATTAATTTATATCCTTTGTTTAACCTCTCACAAAATTTCTAAATTTATTTCAAATTACACTTTGTATTTCCTTAGCATGCTTGAGCTTTGTGAAGCTGTATACGTGGCAGGATATAAGTGGCTTACCACATCCTATTGGTTGTTCCACAGGACTTTACCGTGAAATCACCTCTCGGATGAAAACTTATAGAACAATGTTACATCATGCAAACTAAGAGACGTCACGTGTCTCTAGGAAAATCTGCAAAGCCACGAAAATCCAGGGCGGTGGTATATCATATATGGTAAACGCCACCCTGGCGATAGAAAGATCCCAGAGGAAACTAGACGGTATATAAACGAGCGCTCGGAGCTTGCTGGGGTCTTCTGTGGTCAGTCGTAGTGGGGATCGTCTTGTCGAGCGTTGTGCTCCTCGGAGACCTACCGCTGAAATTTCTCCAAGGTAGGCACCAATGGAGAATCTTCATAGACTGCTAGCATGCTTAATTCGTAATTGGAATCAACTCTAACATTGTAAATAATACACCTCAGTGGCACCCTTTATTGAAAAATCCAAATTTACCATTTAATCAGGACATGCTATCAATATGACTGTCCCCTCTTTCCTCATCGTCACTACACCCCCAAGTCAGTTCCAGTGCGATGAGAAATATGGTGAAGGCACCAGCTTCTCTCGTAACATTTAGGGGATACGGTTCGATCCAATACCTCCAACGTGTATTTTTTTGTTTCACATAACTGACACAAATTGCTTCGAATTCTTTTAAATTCAGACCTTGGTATCTATCTGTATTGACTACTTCACGGCTGTGTGCACATCATGAAATACGATATGGTTACGATAGGTTTTATCTTTTATTTTGGTTAGCGTTGGGGTGTCTCGTGGATGTTATCCCTTCATGCGCTTAACACGGGTCACAGGGTTTCCCAGTTGGTGTTATTGCAGGAGCCTTCTTCTGCCCTAGGTATATGGAATTACTGCCATAATTTCAAAATGACTGTATAATTAGCATAGAAATTAGGAATTTGATCAGGGAATATCAAAGAGTTAGAGGGTAATTCGGAAACTTATGCTGTCACCGTTAAGGGCGTGAAATGAATATCCTCAGACCATGCCGATTTGCACCGGCACTGGGACCAGAACTGGTCGTAGACCTCGAAGACCGGCACCGATTGTTTATTTTCTAAATCATCAGCGTAGTAGTAGTGAAACAGAATTTGGAAAATATCGATGCTAACCGACCGATAGAGCCATTATCACCCCAATCCTCAGCAAAGGCAAGTACAGGTTCTTCATTGGAGCTCATTATAATGGCAACAAATTTAGTAGCTGGGACTTCAGCCCCGGAGAAAGCTTTTTAGAAACCAATACCTACCCATTCTATTCCATTTGCGCGTCCATTCATTGAGGTAAATTCGGTCAAGATGTCGAGACCTATATTTACAATTTCGAAACAACAGCCGCAGCCCATGGATGGGATGACAACTTCAAAAACAGTATCTGCCCTGCTACCTGCGGGAAGCTGTAGTTAATTAGTTTAAAACTTTTACCCCAGACACATTCAACGCAGATGGGCAGATCTGAAGGCGGCCCTACAGGCGCCTTCCTCCCAGCGTCTTAGTAGGACTTACTTGACTTCGTCAAAGGGTTCAGGATATTTTCCAACCCACGGAGCGATACATCTATGATATCCTGGTCCTGTGTGACCAAGTTAATCCCAGCATGACCGAAAAAGAAACAATTCGCCACGTTATGCGGGGGTTGAACCGTTTCTGGTGGAAAAAGATCTTCCAGCGAGCCCACAAACAGTGAAAGAGTTTAGTAAGTTTGTGTGCCGCATAGATGCAGCACGATACCTCGCGAGTCAACGTGTTGATCTCTTTCCACCTCCGAAACCTAGCTCGATCGCTCTCGTCAACAATACGGGTGTGGTAGATTCCGCGGCAGACTTGACGCAGGAGGTTCCTAACCTCCAACAACTAATGAAAAATTTGCAGATAGGCCGTACTCAGCCCCAAGGCAGTTCCTCAGCCAGCCACAACGAAATTTCACGTTCGGGCGAGGTCGCACCCAGGGTAACCTTAATCCCCAGAATGGCCTCAATTGGCGCGCTTCTGTTAATCAGAGAGGAGGTCCTCAAAATTCAGACAGGGGTATATGGCGTGGACCTAATTCAAACGGCTGTACATTCAATGACCGGTCAGAATGTTTTGTTTAGGTTCCCAAATAAAAAATTAAATATACACTAGAATAATATAAAAATGTCCATCATAATGTCCTACAGACAAACACGACTAATGCTGTTTCCCCTGTAATATTAAGCAAGTTTTATTGAAACATTTCTTTCTACGACGCTTAGTTTTGGAGGTATTGTACGGTCTCAACTTAAATGGTCCAACTTGTGTATTAAGGAATAAAAGAAAGAAAATTATCACTCATTGTTCGAGATGAGTACTAACAGGTTCTGCTCACAGAAAAATCCTCCACTTAAAAGAGCACTTCCCCTGTTCATCATAAACAGAGGTAGAAATGGAAACTATCAATTCAGGAACAACATGCTGTACATTTTAGGACCTTGAGGTATACTGTGACGTAGCCACTAAACGCTATGTTTATACGCCCACGACTTCTCTGAAAATCGAATGCAGAAATTCAGCTAGAAACGACATATTAGCGCATGGGTGAATTTGAAACTGTGCTTATGGATCACATCCAGAAATTCCTAGATAGGCAATATGTCGTTCTAATGAAATGCGTGGGCAAACATGAACTTAAACGAGATGATGGAATCAACATTGTTCTGGATACAATAACAATGCGATAATTATACCACCTCCGGAAGATCACGATGTACCGAATAGGAAATGTGTATTGCACTAATAAATGCATGAACACCACCACTCTATTCTGATGGGAGCGCTTCCTTTCAAAAAGGAAAGCAGTATATAAGAAGTTTATTAAACACATTATTCGAAAGAAACAAAATGAAGCACAGCAGGATTAAAACGGGAGGCAAGTCTAGTAGAAATTATATCAGCGACACAGCTGTGAAACCAATGGAAACTATGCCGAACCGACAAAGTTGCATAAACACTTGACGGCAACTATGAATAATGTCAATATTCTTTTTTTAAGTCTTATTTATACCCCGCTTTAAGTGTATTGATCTTATCGGCGGCCTTTCCTTTGAAACTTATTACTTAACTCGTGTTTACTCATGTAACTGTTGCCGTTGGGTTTTCTAACTTTGGGTATTTTAGTCATCAGATAATACACACATTCATACTTCCAGACTATGGAGAAGATAGGGAATATTCTTGGCTGGAGAACTTTTATCACCTCCCAGCCAAGAATCAAACCCGAAACTCCTCGCACAGCAGACAGGTGCTCTTGCAACTGACCACTGGATCAGCCTCAATACTCTTAAACCACAGGTGTATGTCCTGAATGCAGTATTAGATCAAATGAAAGGACAGCATATTGTTACCCTGCAGACGAAGCTTTCAGAGGAAATTCACTAAGACACGTGTTAAAATCGGATTTCAAATACTACAAACTATCGGTAAACGGAGACGTTATTGAATGTTATATGTCTCATTAATACCGTCGTTTTTAAGAGCATATGGCCATGAACAACAACTCATCCGAAACCTTCCCTGCTCCTATTGCAAATGGAGATAAACTGGTCTGCACTGTCCAGCCAATCTAGGAAACGATGTTCATATTTGAAATATCAAATTGCATATTGCATATGAACTGAAGCCAAAAGACTAAACGAACTATAACTATATTGACATGTATAACAAACCTCAGTGGTATTTCAAGGTGGACAGAGAGAGCATAAGACTTAAAGAATATAGACAGCCATAATGCGGTTATAGGAAAAGTTTCGTGCACAAAAAGATGAAATTTTTGACACCCAGAGAATAATGAGTGACGCTCCTGAGCTAGTAATAAAACCGCTACATGATATATTGGAAATACAGAAAAAGAACAGTGATACTTCAAGCAAAGAGGATGTTCAGAAAAATTGATCAGCCTAAAAAGGGGAAACATGAGATTATCTTAAGCCTCCTGCAGAAATTTCGAAAGAAGGATAAAAATGAATTTGATATCACATTCGAAGAGAAATACGAAGATGGAAGCTACATGCTGGGGAACAAGATCATTGACTTCATCAACAATAATGTACGAGTAGATGATGAAACGTATGAGGTGACACTCGCATTGAGTGCACACATCTTTAGGAGGATACCCAAAATGCGCGCCCATACAGAAGGGGATATGGATACACACAGCAAAATACTGAAACCAACACATGTTTATCGGCGAAACTACAGCAGAATCGGTCAATACCCACCAGTCTCGAGCATTATATTCCCTTTAGTGAAGAACCACAAGGGTCTCGGCTTGCAGTGGAAAGAACATCGGCCTGATACGAGAAGAGGCTACATTTACTGAAACGATCCTAGCCACTTAATGAATCAACTGTGGCTCCACATTGCATCCAGGAGTTCTGGAAATAATAATCCCATCAAAGAAATTGAAGCTATTATAAAACACCTAAAATCGGCTAGGATTATAGTATGATGACAATGAAGCAAAATGTAGCAGGAGAGCTTCAGTCACCGGCCCAAAAAACTTCTTACGTTGAAATATCGTTAGCAAAGGACTCCACGATCTGGTGCAAATCGACTTGGTGAAACTGATCCCCCATGCAAGGCCCAACAAATGTTTCAAATACATCCTGATTACAGCCACCTTCTGCTCCAAAATGGCATATGCAAGACCTTAAAAGAGAAGTCTGGCTACAAATTATAACGGTGATGGTAAATATACTAAAGAATATGGAAACACTACCCCAGAATATACACTGCGATATTGGAAAGGAGTTTTACAATAAACACTATAAGAATATAATGGCAAAGAATAACGTCAATCACTACAGCGCCTATAGCAATGTGAAGGCTGCAGATATTGAACCCCTAAACAGAGCTTCAAACTATAATATGACGTATCGAGATTTTCTATCTCAAGGATCAAACAAGTGGCTAGATCTTCTACCTAGAATAGTTGAAGTGTACAATGATGCTTACCACTCAGCCATCAAAGTGAAGCCAAGTGAAGTGAGGAAGATTGACCTCCTTGTGATTGTTTACAGATATAACGAGTATCAAAGAGAGAAGAGGAATGCAAGGAGGTGCAGTGTTGGTGATTATGTGGGGATATTTAAGTATAAAGGACATTTCAAAAAGAGCTCTGAATCCAAATGGAGTGTTGAAACCTTAAAATTGGTTCATGTGAAACAAATAAATCCTACTACTTTATCATAAAGGGTAAGAATGGTGAGGATATAAAAGGAGCATTTTGTGTTCATGAACTGCATTCCAAAATATTTTATAATACTTATTTGTTGGAGAAGATTTTGCGTAGGAAAGATCAGAGGATTTTGGCGCATTCGTATGGATTCCCTAATAGTCAATGCATTGTTGGTAAGGATTCATTGTAGGAAACTAAGACTAAAATAAAGAGTCATTTAAAAATCCAACGTTGTGTGTTTCATTTAAGTCATTCTTTCTTATTTTCCCTTAAATCTTTGATAATATTTACAAATGGTTCGATTTAGCTTAATTGATTCAAATATGCAAGACTAATTACTATAAATACGTAATTAATAATTTATGAAGATGAATAAAATATTAACAGCATACACATTAGACGGGGATAAGACAGCCAGGGAAGTCGCAATGGATTAGGAGCCGTAAGTGAATAATCGCCCCATACGGAGTTGCATGAGAGCATTAGTCATCTTACGCTCCGTATCTCCATCATGCAAACCTTTTTTCTTATTTCTACATTCAAAACTTTGTGCTTTGGAATAAATTCGTTTAGACAAAATGTCTTTTTTAAGCCTTTTAGACACCCCAAATATTTGTAAAGTTGATTGCATTCCACCTTTTGTAATCCCTGTGACTTCATGATGGTACTACCGTTATATCCATAACTGTAGAGCTTAGCCCTAACACCAACGAACTCAGTCATCAGCATGCCACCCTGCTTATCTTTAAAGAATCCAATCACTTTCCTGTCGACCTGATTTATACGATATACACTATCCTGGTTATGATTAGCGGTATACAAACGCTAGGGATTGTTTCCATGAATTTATAAATGTCTGAAGATGTTTCGAAAATAAATGAATCAGCATCCTTGTAACTCAGGACTAGATCATTCATTTGGGGATCCATTACTGTAAGAAAATGTTAAATAATAAATGTTGATAGATCGAGAATTGAATGGGCAATATAGATGCGTTTGTTCATGAAGAACATGAATATCTCCAAAAACTTTTCATCGAAAATGAGACTGCGTACATATGTTGCACGAACCGTTGATTTTTGTACTTGTTCCCGGGTATGCACAATCCCGAAGTCTCTGTAGTTGCGCTCATTTTAAATGAACGTGCCGTACACAGCATTGTTCATTGCCTTCCAGGAGCTTTAGCTAAAGTTAGAAGTTTCACTAGCTCGCTTCTAGGTGTTTAGATCAATATAGACCTTAAAACGTTCAGCTTGGTCATATGATACCACCCGATGAATATGTCTGAATAACAGACCCACATATAGGCAATGCTACCAGATTTTATAATTAAAAACATATTTGCTTTTATTCTCAAGCCTTGCAACCAGTGTTTTGTATTGGATGCCGGGTGATATCTTGCTCCGGGGACAAGAAGATCATTGTGGGCGTCATGAAGATGGTCAAGAAACTCTAGGACATAACCTATGTTCGAACCTCAGGGATCGCTGCGAAGTTAATGGCGTCTATCTCATCCCTATCAAAACATCTGTGTTTCCCGTACAAGTTGTCCACGTACCAGTACGATATAAAGTTTCGAGATTTTTCAGAATTGCAGTTTGCAAAGTATTCATGGTTGACTTTGGTGTACCACTTGGATACTGTGCAAAGCCCGCCTCGAATACCTCCTGAACTATTCTGCCATACTGGGATCATTTATTAGCTGGAGCCTTTCTTACGTCTTAAGCATTGCGTTAAAAGCTAGCGACGACACAGTGCAGTTCCATGCCGGGTCCAGACAGTACATCTCCAGCGACAGGTCTCTGGAATTCTCGAATACATCTGTCTGTCAAATGCAGAGTATCAGTCTTTGGGTGAAGGTCACTATATTCCCCGAAATTTATGCTCAATGATCTCCATACGTTAAGTGCGTACCATCTAAAATGTATCGGTGAGAGCTCCTCTTCTTAGAGCTTCTCAACGGTATCCAAGTATGAGTAGGGGAATATTTCCTTACACATCATTAGTTCCGGATGTTCTGGATTAGAATAATCGGCATAAGTGATCTGTGCATTCATCAGCGCTCAGAAAGTTTGCCAAACTCATCATCTTTCCATCAAGAAAGCTCTAGCTGTCGAGGTAACTGAAATGAATGCCTAGTACTATTTGATGAATGTCAGAAAGCGGCATATGACTATGCTATACATGAGATAGCCCTATTACCTATCGTTAGCCACGTGGCTGATCGAGAACATACTATCATAATTATTGGATCAATGAAAGAAACTTGGAGTGAATTTCGGGAACCTTTTATTCAAATTTCAGGCATTATGCGCTGCTCCAAAATATGCTCCAGCGATATGATAATGGTGCTTTACCCTAAGGTCCTGTATAGCAAAATCTCCCATATGTGGTAGTGTTCAGCATTGTCGAAATCCAGCACATCTGGAGGTGACTTATGCATTGGTTGTATTCCTTCATATACTTCAGTGACTTCAACCACAATCAGTCGTTGAGTGTATTTTCAGCTGTGAAGGGCTTGAATGCCGACAAAGACTGATTATGTCCACAAATGAACTTCAGCACTATCGATTTCTCCTCCTTTTTTGGTATAATTCGGGTCCAACTCTCTACATCAGAGAGTTCACGTGAGTGGACCTAGCTCAAAATAGATTCGATATCTACAAAAATGGAAAACGTACATGGGAAGACTTTGAATGTGCATTAAATTTCAGAATTTCGTCTTTCTATGGCAGTTTGAGGATCTGAAATTTATTGCATTTCTCTTCATACACTCTCAAGGCATCCTCGTTAGAACACCCTGTCATGCATTCCTCGCATAGCCACATTTTTCTGCGATCACTTGTCTGACTTCTCATGAGTCTCGGCATGTTACGGATAAAGCAGTAGTGAGAATTGTCATCCTCTTCAACCATTAAGAGGTTCACTTGTCCAGTCTTACTTTGAGATGACTTTAGAGTGGCCTCCACTGATTTGTTGGCATTAAGGGCAAATACAGCAATAGATACCTCAGGATTTTGCTTCTCAATCTCTCAATCTGATCGAGAAAAAGTGGAAATGTAATCCCCTTATAATTGAAGGCTTTGAGAAACAAATCCCGGGTATGAGTTGAGTATATATTGATCTTTTGCAGGGTATCTGGAAGCCGGCATGCACGAAGGGAAACAAAAGTCGTCGGCATTTAGTAATAACCACCTTCTTGGGCTTGATGCATGTTGTCAATGAAACACGAAGGGGCTTATATCTCTTGCACTATTTATCGGCGAGTTCATTGCAACCACGGTCCTTGAGCTAGATTGGCCTTCAAAACACGCAAGCTTATCTTGAATTTCGTGTTTCGTTGCGTGACAGATGACACCAAAGTTAGATAATCGCCGGACCTCCCTTGTCTTAAAATTGAAGTATATCGATTCCACTTTCCGGTATCTGGATTAAGAATGAGAATTTCGGTGAACAACTGATCTTTCATCCAGGCATACTCTTCTTCAGAACGGATTCCATTTCCTTAGTTGCAATATCCTTGCATCCCTCGAGAAACTCACTGGGGTCAATTATTCCAGCGGTATTTTCATATTTACTATTGAAAATACACCTTTAAATCCAGACTTCTTACCTTACATTCTAGGCCAACATAAACATCCCTCGCATGCCTCGAGAAACTGTCTGGGGTCAATTATTCCAGTCGTGCTTTCATTTTTGCTTCTGAAAATTCCTTAATCCAGACTCTATTATCTTACATCCTAGTCCATCATAGTCATTCCGGCATACCATTTTTTCCGGTGATGGTGAGGATGAATCGATTGGTTGGCCTGGCTTGGATGGTCCTACCACTATGTTGGGGGTGCCCTATGTTGCATTGTGCTGCGAGCTCCCCTGGTTCATTGCGGTGGAGTATTGATTCGTGGGAGTTTCCTCGAGGGTATATTCTCAGTACCGTGCTCTTTTTCTGTTTCATATGGCTTTTTAACCCCCTTTAAGGAAGTAGAATTTACCTGAAGCTCTGGCTTGGAGTGTAGAGACACAGGTTCAACATCTGTAACAATAGAACCATCATGTTATTAGCACCTGTGAAAAGATCATACGTTGCATTCAAGTGTTGTAACAGACGACTTAGAAAATACGTATTAAACGTTATGGAGCTCTAGTAAATATTTAATTAGAGCATACGACCATCAATAACAATCGTAATATTAATAATAGTGTTAATAAAGATCAAGAGACTTACCTTGAAATGACTGAAGCAGCTCGATGAGCGCGGTGTTGTACCCAGTTAGTGTAGGTACACACTCCCTCGATATGTACATCCCTCCGTCGTCAAGTTGGATAGCACTTGCAAGTTCAACATCTCCAAAATTAGGAGGAGGTAGAGGGACGATCCATTCCTGTAAAGCCCCCTAACTTGCGCAGAAACATGCAGCTGTGTTGTATCTACCACTAATGGTAGTGGCGGTAGTTTGCTGGGAGAGCCCTGTACCGGAACAGTCCTGCCAGGCTCAGCTCACAAGTAAATAATATTTCCATAAATATCATGCCTGAAATATACATTTAAGCAGATAAACTCATTAAGTGAAGAAAATAACGATTTTCCTTTACTCCGCAGATTATTTTCTACCATGTTACAGTTTTTAATCTTTTTATCAGTTTTTTAATTTATTGGAAAAGTTTTTACTATGATGTAAGAGTATTTATTAATATAATAGGCAGTCTATTTTCTAGAAAATTCTAGAGCTATAGCAAAAAGCTCAGAGTTTAGTTAATTATTGACAGCATGTTAATGAACCGTTTTCAATCATTAATTCCTGAATAGTTATAAGTTTCCTATTAAAGAAGATATCTTGAGATTGCATTGAGTCAAAAATTTTCATTTAAGAGAAATCCAAAGCACCCATATTTATACTATTGCCTGACTTGTAATCCACATTTTATTCTACGTCATTTTTGGTTAATAGACGTCCTTCGTCTGCGTTATATGTGAATGCAAATGTAACCAGAGATCATACATCTCTATGGGAAATGTTAAGATACATTGTGCCTAAACAGGAAATTGTAAACCTTGTTCTTGATCTTAAGTAATCTAGGGGGGGGGGCTTCTTGATGATTGCAGCTGTATGCATGTAATCTATTTTTGTGAGCTCTTGTTGAAATAGTGCAGGAAATGTACATTGTACACTGTGCTTCAACTGGGATTGTAGCTGATTTTCATTTTATTTAATATTTCATTGTAAATACAATTGGACGGTGAGGCTGTTACGACCTGTATATATGCAATATGCGCGTGCTTGCGAGAGAGACAGAGGGGGAGGGGACAGTCTAATTTGTTTCCTCTAGGAAGAAACATATTTATAAATGTAAGATATTAATGCATTTACAGCAGTTTATATATATAATTTAATATTTCATTGTAAATACAATTGGACGGTGAAGCTGTTACGACCTGTGTATATGCAATATGCGCGTGCTTGCGAGAGAGAGAGAGAGAGAGAGAGAGAGGGGGGGGGAGCGGACAGCCCAATTTGTTTCCTCTGGGAAGAGACATACTTATAAATTTAACTCATTAATGCATTTACAGCAGTTTTTATATATATATATATATATATAATTTAAACAGCATTATATCATTAGAACACTTTCGTTAAATTAGCAATTTGCGCTATGTTTTGTTGATGCAGATACATATTATTTTCCATTGGTAGCAATGGAGACCTTTATAAGGCTGGATTTGGTCGACACCTACGCCTAATTCGTGCATGAATTAAGAGGACAAAGCCTTCTAAACAACAAGATGTGTGAGGGAACCTTTTATCTCCAGGTGGAAATTGCGCTGTCTAGGCTTAGAAATGCGGATATCCAAATTTATTCAAAAGCTGGTAGCCGGCAATTCCTCGTTAACTTGTATAACATTCCCAGAAGCCGCTGTGTTCATATCATAGTCTTTATGTACTGGATGGTACTTGTTAACGCTTAAAGCTAGGAAATATTCTAATATTTTTTCATTACATCTTATTCATTTCTTTGTGTCTTATCCATTTTAAAAATAGTATGTCTATACCGTATAGCATGGTATACGGCATACTAACCCCATTACAGATGTCTCACGAATCATTAGACAGATCCATCCCAGTGACCTCTCTTCACACCGTAAATCAGCAGTTGATGGTGGGGAATGTCTTGCAGGGTGAAATAAAGCCTTCTAATTTTTAAATAACTTTATATGCGTCAGACGCGTTCACAATCAACCGTAGCTTTTCTTCATGTATTTTAAAGCATGTATATACGTATGAGTGTACTTGTGCGTGTGTGTGAGATTGGTGTTATGATTTGCGTTATGCTTAGCACGCCTTACTATCATTCTCTCTCAAAAGACGGTGACTGCTATTCCATAGCTGTCTGGAAATCATAACATTGTTTTTATTACTTCCCTAACCCTAAGCCTCTACTTGGCCTAGATGTAAGATGTTATTTAGATCCTCTTTGCTCTAAACATGATTACGTGGCCAAGAAATACGGATGAGGCTTCCCACCATACAAAAATAACGTCCTTAAAAACCTCTCACTCCACCAAAACATCTCGTGACCTTGAATCTGACCTAGAAGGAAGGCATCAGATACGTTCTCTTTGCGCTCAAAGCCAACATCATCTAAAATATCAATTAAGCTGAAGGAATGCCCCTTGCACTTCCAAAATACCATGTGAACACACGGTTTAACGAGGGATGAGTCGTACCGGATCCTACTACTATCCCCTCTCCTCCAAGTACTCCTACCACACCTCAAAGTACTTAGCCCTAAGGGAAAATTCCCTTACTACTCGCAAATGGTTATCTAAGACCGACGCTAAGGATGTGTATTTCAATGTTCATCTTGTCGGCAGAAAGGACTTAAAAAGGATTATATTTTTCTTGAAATCTTTTAAACCACCAAAATCGTTTCTAGGGATTCATGTATGAAACGTATTAATTCTGTTATGAACTGCAAAATGTTTCCTCCCCCGTTTACATTTTTCATGAATCTTGTGTTACAAGATTCAACGAATGTGCTTGGCAAAGCAAAATAATGCTTGAGGTTCAATAGATTTTATTTCAGCCTGCAGTTCATTGTGGACACCTGAAACATTGCTGGCAGCATCGAAACACTGCCCCTTTAAATGTGTTATGGGTAAGTTAAATCTGTGAAGCCTATCTTCGAAATTTTAAAAAGAGTCTCAGAATCACTCTATTCGTAGAATAAAATTTCATAAAGTACTCATCAACATGAAAGTCCTTATACACAAGAACATATACGGAGTCCTTATACACAACGAAATCTGCTCACTAACAGAAATGTCGGACGTTTCATCTAACATGTTTGAAAAATATGTTTCCATCTTGAGTTTAGTAATAACAGCCCGGACATGTATATTATTTTATTTAATATATCATGGGAAATCCATCTGTATTTGCTCCCCTTTAATCATTTTTTCAGTTCGGTAATATTCACGCATCTAATCTGTAATTATTGGTTCAAGTTTGATTCACGGTCGCTTTTGTCTTGTACTGATAATCTTTTTCTAGCCAGAAACATGACAGCAGATATTTTACTGAGCGTTAGCCTCGACTCCAGAATCTCTTTGCCGTGTGCGAGTATTATTTGTGTACTTATATTTGCTTCCTTACCTTTGAAAAATTCCTTTTTTGGTGTTCAGGTTGGACATCTGATTTCTCATGAATACGAAATCTTTAGATAGCTCTTTTCCAGTTATTAAACCCTTCTTTCGTGTTTTTGGACGGATTTCTCTTACAAATTGAGCAGTAAGTTTTGTATGAATTCTTCTCATATTCAAGCAAAACTATGTCTGTTAATCTACGAGTGCAGAAACTTACGACTTTTTGAAATTTTAGGAGCTGGCATTGGTGATTCATCTGCCGCCGTGCTGGTAGACACCGTTTGCGACGACCCTGCTACTTCTTTATCTATCGTAATTGCCTGCAACTCCCTCTGAATCAATGAAAGAAAAGAGAGATTTTTAAATATGTATAATCTTATGGCATGAATATTGTGCTTGTTTATAATAATTTATTACGTGAAAAAATACATATACTATATATATATATAGGTATTTACCGCTTTCTTAGAACTGCAATGTTCATCAAATGATATATTTGAATCAATTTATGCATCTTTTTCACTGTATTTTATTACGTACTGCCACATTATATTTATTACACGACACACAATCGTTTAATCTTACTAACTTGTGGCCACAAGAATGACTAATGCATATTATGCATGCAAGGAAAACTCGAGTGGATATTGGGACTTTGAAGTAAACCAGCTTTTCTCTGTTGTCAAACGCGACTTAAATTAGTTATAATTCGACAAATACATCTTGAGTGAATTAGTGCGGAGTTCAAGCGATAGTCTTCTGTTATAAGTACGATATTCAATTAAAACAATCATACATTATTTCACGGGGAAGAAATGACATGTTCGCCGTATGCTCACACAATCATTGAGAAAACAGCCTCGCTGCCACTGGAGTCAACGTCTTTGGCGAGAATATATAATATTAAAGACACAGGGATTAACCCTGATCTTAGGCTACAAAAAATACTCTACCAGAAAATACGACTTGGAATGAGGAAATGAAGCTACAGTATACAGTGCCACGGAAGTTTGTACTAACCGGAGGGCCAGGCGGACGATTTCATCCAGATGGGGAAACCTGGATATTCCACGCAGCATAAAATTCTCTGTTACATTGCTAACGGTGGTAAATTAATTTTTCCACCACTTAAAGAATAGATAAAATTTAAAATTGTAATTACACATATGTACTCTGATTTCTTCACTTTTATTTTGGATCTTGAAATTACCTTACGTTATCTATGCTGATTTGCTTTATGTCTGTGGCACATAAAATCCATGGCTGATAGTGTTGGTACTCATAGATGAGCAATAAAAACACTTTACAGATACTGTTTGGTACTTGTTTAACCAAGAATTTACATAATAGAACTAGAAAGCACGAGCTCATCACCATGCGATTGGAGTATATCATGAAAGATAATAATAATCGTAATCTTACATGCAAAGCATATACCTGCATTACTATTTTCATGTATACCTCAATAACTATTATTCATATTGCATCATTAAGAAATGAAGAATTATAACTTAAAGAATATGGGTAATTCCTAATTAAGAAGAATACTATATCTCATCTTTTAGGCTGTATACAATTTTCTGAATATACAAAGTGTCTTCTATGCATAAATCCTATATAAGCCTTGCGAACTTTATAAAATATCCCATCCTGAGACATTAAATTTTATATTACATAAAGTAGAACTGCTCACTTGCCGGGACATATGTGAACTGAATCTCGCGGATTTTGCTTGTATAGCTGACATTATTATGACAAAGAAATTAAAAATACGAAACATTCAATATGGTATGTATAAGTATTATAGCTAGTTTAAAAATACTGTTAGCCTTATGCAGAGATAGCTGAGGATATCATCAATGTAGTTAATAGGCTAACACACATTACAATGACTACAGGTTGCAGATATTATGTGTACAGTCACAGGATACCTCAGGAGCCTGTTGTCAGATTCTCATATCTACGACCTACATGCGGAGAGGACGGCTAGTATAATCCTGAATATCTTGCAGAATGATGATAATAATAGTAATAATAATAGTAATAATGATGATGATAATAATAATAATAATAATAATAATAATAAACAGCTCCAACAACATGGACAGACGAGAGAAAGAAAACCCATAACTAAAATATGAGAGAACTGTGTATTCAAAAGAAAACAAACGTATTGGCTTAATAATGATAACAGTAATAATAATAACGCTACACCGCATGTTATATTATTATTATTATTATTAGTAGTAGTAGTAGTAGTAGTAGTAGTAATAGTAGTAGTAGTAGTAGTGGTAGTAGTAGCAGTAGTAGTAGTAGTAGTAGTAGTAGTAGTAGTAGTAGTAGTAGTAGTAGTAGTAGTAGTAGTAGTAGTAGTAGTAGTAGTAGTAGTAGTAGTATGATAACAATAACAATATCTAAAATTCAAAATAAATGTAGCTTTAATTTCGGTCAGGAACGTAAACTGAACTGTAAAAATACTTCTAACACATAACACAACGTGTGTTACAGCAAAATGGCTTTGGAGTCATCATATATTAGACACTAATGGTTAGAACGTTTCGATCTTAAAACTACTTCGTAATATGATCGGAAAAGCTAACGCAATAGAGGTATTAACGATTGGAATTTTACAGCGTACATTGAAATAAAGGAGAACCTTTATATAATGTATTAAAGGGATATCATATCGTATGTAAATTTATAGAAATAAGCACTTTAAAGTAATTTTATTACTTACGTTCATAAAACTAAATACCGCTAGAGGTTGCAATACTTAATAGATTGAAGTGCACAATGCTTTAAGAACCAATAGTTTATGTTTCCATACACACCATTCTAAGCAACGCTGCAAATACTGAACAAATTCCTCTGTACGAAGAGCGACACAAGCATAAACTTTCCATTTTTTTCCATTACAATACGGTATGCCTGAAGAGGCCTTGATCACTGACCAATAATTTTTAGATATGGTCTTAATAGAATATTAGGATAAAGGAAACAAAATATTGAACGAATGCACTTTGCTGGTTTGTATCAGAACGACGTTTATTACAAACTCTTCATATTTTAGAATTTTGCTTGTATTTTTCAACTGAGTGAACTTGCTCACATAACCGCTTGTTGCTTATCAATATATCCCACATGTCTGCATATGAAACGTTTAGGTTATATTTGAGAGTCATAAAATTGGCGATTGTGCTATTTATAGCATTCACTTATGACATCCAATAATGATTCATTTTTTAAATAAACGCTCAATTCCCGCATTCGACCCCGCACGGAGCATGTTTACAATTTTAGGCAGGAATTTGACTTTTATGCATTTTTCCTTTAATGCTTCAATATCCCAGCCCATTTATTGTGTTCTTCGTCCTTGGAATATTTCCAGTAATCTAATTTTCAGCCACAATCCTTTTAAAAATACAATATTCATCAAACAGTTCTGCACTATTAATTCCTATACTGTTTACTTTCTGAACCAATCGTATACTTCCGCTCCATCGTAGCTCCATTTTCAAAGTGGTCCAAAAATTAATGATAATCTAAAAAATGTGGCCCTCGTTAATCTTAATATTCAAGTGCTACATTGTAGAATGAATGAACTAACAATAAACCTTACTGTTAGCTTGATTACCGTCATAAAATTCCTTCAACATAGATTTAAGCTTAAAATCAACTATTTTACTTCTTGTTTTTGATGTTTGTTATGAGTAATGCATTACAAGACATTGTCTCCGTAAGGCAGGCATTCCCCTTTTCGATTTTCCGAAAATTTGCTTGAAAAACATTGATCTGACTATGAGAAAACCGAATCCGTATACCTCATTGTTGAACTCTGATTGCAAGAATAAAGGACAGCCTGAATCTGAGAAGAAAACCAATTTTAGAGCAGTATATAAATTGAGATGTTTTTCAAGCGTAGGAATCAATGCGAATCATTATCTACTGCTGTAACCTAGCACTTGAACGTTAACTGGCATTTACAAAATCACAGAAGCCTTTGACTGTTTCCACCTTAAAGTATAAACATAAAACTAGTTGTAGATTTTAAAAATGATATTCTCTAATCCCATTGGCAGATTTCCAGCGGATATTTCCACACTGCTGTGGATGATATGTGCCATACAACCCACATCTATAAGATAATTTCTACCAAGGCTTGCTTGAAATTTTGTAAAAGAATTTTCTCTCCATTTCTGTTTACTTCATCAAATATACTGTTCGTATTGTCAGCAGATAAACATGCAAGCTTTGATTCTAGGCCAGGGATGCCCAACCGCAGTCGGAATAGGAGAGTGAACCACTATCCAGCCGATCTGACATGTTATTGTGAGCATGTAAGCCTGCTTGACGTTGCAAAGGATGGACTGTTTGGCGAGTTTTATAGAATGTTGAATTCACTGTAGTAGGAATATAATGTTCGTTTGGAGCCACGAACAGAAGCCAACAACTGATGAGATGTAATGTGATATCCTTTGTTCTGTGCCGCTGGCTCCCGCTCCCCTCCTTTGTGGACTGACCCCTAAAAGCCGCCGACCACGCCCCTTCTTTGTAGCCTGACTTGAATACCGTGCTGTAGAATATATGTGTGTGAGCATATATATAACTATCACACTCATTGGCCTTAACCTATCCGGCAGCTCTCCACCTTGTAATGAAAAAACCCAGCAGCCGGCTTCTGGCTGTTAATAACAAGTGTCACCGCCCTCCGCGACTGCGCCGTGACGTCACTAACAAATCTCGACATGTAGACTAGTCCGGCTCCACTCTGTCGGCGTCGATAAAACATGTTAAAACCCGCTCACTAATGCCTTTCCTTTGTATTCGAAAACCACCAGCCGGCTTCTGTCTGGCGAGCAAATAACAGGCTTTAACACGCATTCCACCCATCCACACCCGCCGTGTGACATCACCGAATAAGTATTTACAGCATATAAGGAGCGACCGCAGGCAGCGTGATTATTTATTGTTTTTTCAGTGTTCATTCAGCGATAATCGAAATGGTTGGTGATAATCGTGCATCTGATGTGAATGATTACTGACGCGAGTGCGGAGAAGATTATTATCACTTCGTATACTTCCATACCGAAACCTTCAATGGTTTAATGCATTCAATATTGTGTACTCAACCACCTCATCAGGATCACATGACTACATTTGAAGTCTACACACAGAGCTGTCCTATTTATCGAGGAGCGAGCATGTAACTAATATATTTTTTCTATAATTCAGTAATATATTGCATGCATGTTAAATGAAATCTAGGTTGAATTATTTTATTCTTTCAGAGAAAATCGCATGGAGGAGGATGCGGAGGATCTTAGCGATGTCGATGAAGTTCATGCTGGCTTCGTCTCGAAACACCTAGCTGAATGTGATACAGAGACTGCACCGGATATACGCATTCTGTACTTTGTACTAACCCGGACCAACATGAATGCATAACATCCTTCTTCCTATGTAACGAAAACTTCAAGGTCTACCAGCACAGGAAGAGAAAACTAGAGTAAGTGGAAGAAATGATAAATTACATATTCATATACTGCTTCTAATGTTATTCTGTATCTAACCTAAAATTAAATTATTACAGACTGCGAATGATGGCGCCTAAGGTACCCGTGCCAATAGAGGAGCTGGATCCTGAGAGACGCGATGTCGATATAGTGGAATATCTAATCGCAGAGCGCTATACACAGCCTTTGGATGAGGATGTCACTTTACTCTCTGTCATTACTGCTCCTGATGACGATAAAGCTGCGAGAGTTGAGGAGTGGATAAATCAGAGGAGTCCAGATTGCTCGCCTGAGATCACCTAGAACCTTGCAAACGCTTGAAGTGAACATCACAACCTTTAATCTTATTTTGAGTTACAAGGAAAGAAGATTTTTCTAATATATGTATTTTGTCTTTCAGGCGAATGAAATCAGTTGCTAAAACTATCTCTAACATTGTTTGAATTTATGTGGCAGGAATGTGAGGAGGGAGCGGAGGAAGAGGAAGAACGAGAGTGGTGAGAAAAGGCAGAAGAAGATAGTTCTCAACGAGGGTCCCATGGCCTTCTTATTCATTGAAGATACCCTGCATTCGTCTGAGGAGCATGGTGAATCGATTACTCGCGCTCGATGACGTCTGCATAACCGCCCATGCCCTGAGCATTGGACTATACTATGACAACCCCTCCTTCTACATAAAGCGTGAAAGTGATAAATTATGTGTTTATATTACAAAATCAGAATGGGATATAATATCCAAAAACATTCCAATTATTGAAGATTACCTACACCAATAAAGGAAGTTTGCGTGTGATGGATATTGTGACAATGTAATTTATGCATGCAATATTATTGTGTTTCTTGACCATTCAAATCACTTCATAAATACTTGTTTAAATAATAATGTAAAATCTTTAGACATTAAGGGTGTAAGGAAACTAAAACGGCTATTGCCCTACATTGAAGGACACTTGAAGGTTTTAAATGATTTCTACAAATTAGGAGCATCACGTTTTTCAGGGATTAGGAGGTGGAGAAGAAAAATGCTTGATATGTATGCTGAATTCAATAAAAAGGTGCTTTACGACATGAATTCAATTTATTATTCATAAACATATCCTAGTGCAATCCTCCACAAAAACCATTCACCCAAACGCACATATAATTTTATAATTGCTTGCATCACGTGAGAAAGAGGTTTGTAGGATATTTGCAGATGCTTGAATTTAGAGTCTGATGTTCACAGCTCCATTTATAACCTCCCTGGGCTCGAGAACAGTCTATTACGAATAATGGTTCACGGTAAAGAAAATCTCTTCAAGAGGGGATAATTATCTGTTTCATAATAGAAACTTAGAAATTTACAGTACATCGCATGTAGTGAAACAAACCTTGAATTTTTAAAGTCCAAGTCCAAATGATAGTGGAGGTAGCATTCACTGTTGAGGAATAGTCTCAATGTTGCAGTCATCAAACTCCGAACTGTTCTTGTTATAATCATCCAATCTTTCAGTCTGAGCACACAATTTGATGAAACGAGGTTTCTCAAACTTCGATGTTGTTGCTACCTTCCACGTGAAAGATCTTGTCTGGGGTACAGCAGGCTGGGTATGAAGATCCATGGATCGAAAGGCAAGTTGTAGAGGTCCCTCAGACCTGAAAAGTTTTAGAATGTGTACCCTTCCAGTATCAGAAAGGCGAATTACAGCCATAATCCATTCGATTCTAGTTACCTTTACATTATGTTTCTCTCCATTCGAAGTCTGGACACAATTTCTCGAATCCTTTGAACTTATGAGAAAAAATCCAAACTTGCTGTTGAGTATAAGCTCCTTGCGATTATCAGCAACTCCTAGGAGCATCGAGAGAGACTGAAGCATTGAAAACCCCATTTGCCACATGTACTATATCAACTTCTTCACCAGGATAGGCCCGTCCTGCATTCAGCAGTCGACTCGACTCCATTGGGTTGAGAGTCACACAATTTCGTGGAGATGTAGTAATTCCAGGATTTCTTTTTCTGTCTATAGTTGTAGTATTCATGTGTAAACGTATCTCATCAAACATGGAGGCTATAGCATTATTTGTGAGCTTCGCTGTAGTAGTAGGAGATCCATCTACCTTGGTGAGAGCACCTTCGATGTAGAGATAACTCTTGTTGGGTAGTATATACAAATCTTCAGCTTGGCACGGTATTCTAATGTCATCATTCACATCCAGAGTGGAGGTATCTTGTGGTAGAAAAACACGCTCCTCCTCCTTGGTGATTTTGTCATCAAAGGCTGGAACCTCTGTCATGTTTAAGATGTCCATTATAGCGGTTTGTAACCTAACCTCTCAAGGAACTTGCGGTTAACACGTGTTATCTCCTCGAAAGCTGGAGAGGTAGTATTCTTTAAACGTGCCGTACGTCGCCTATTATAGTATTTGCTATGTGTTTTAAAATGTACTGCTAATGTGCCTTATGTGAAGTCTTGTAAAAGATAACCTCGTTCCTGAATTTGGTTGCCTTCCCGTTTTGATCTACCACTCGAATAGTGATCTGATCTGTATAGTTTGTATCTATAACTGGTAAATATATTGGGTTCGAGGGTTCCTGAGGGATGTGATAACCTGGTGTAATAGAAGGGAAAAACTCATGGAGCGAATGTCCTCTTTTACAGTCAATGACTCAGCCTGTTGCAATACCGCACTCCACACGTATGATACTCACTTTTAATATATTCACAAGATCGTCGGATAAAAACGCTTCTCCAACAAGTATTATTTTAGTGTCATTGAACCCTATAAGCGAGCGAATAGATCTAGACTTAGAAAAATCTATTGTATAAAGAAATTTAATTTCAGCCTTTATTGTATTATTATTATTATTATTATTATTATTATTATTATCATTATTAGGGCTTACGAAGAGAACTTCATCATTCAATCCTGGTTTATCTTTTAGAAATGCATTGATATTGGCAATCTCGTAGGTACCATGAGGGATGACAATGGTTTCAGGTGTAACATTATGAATATAATAAAATCCATTATTACTTTCATCGACGTTTGGTATTGAATAGAATATTTCAAAATTCAAGAGAGCAATCTCATAATTACCTGGAGGATCTAGCTGTAGAGGCGGGTTTAGGTACATTGAAATAATTCTGTCTGACTCCCTCACTGTTACTGTATAACTCGTCTTGACAATGTAGCAGCTCCTAGGATAAACGAAATTGCAAGCACAAGTGCCCACAGATGACTGAATCAAACTTCTGGTATCTCTGTATATTATAGAAGGTTTTAATACCTTGTAGATATTTCTCAATCTACGGAGACGGCTTCAAATTACCGAAACTATCAAAGTAGTATGCGACATCACCTTCCTTACAGCAACCCAGTGTGTTCCTTCATTATCAGAGGTATCGAGATTGGTAATAAGTCTCTCTTTGAAATGAGGCTTTAGAGGTAGTTTGTCAATCATATATACTCCTCTAAAATATGGAACTCTTAAGCGTAAGAGTTAACTTAACTCTTAAGCATAACATTCGACGTCTACGTTGCTTAGTGCTTCCCCCGGATATGTATAATCCTCTTCCACCGATTTTGGCTTCTTCTTTAAACCCTTGCATTTAGACCGTCTATGTTTCAAGGACCTTGCGATTTTAGATGCAGCGGCTAAAGACATCAGCGGCATTACAGGTAGGAATCCTTCTTTATTTCTCTTCTCTTTCGGAGTCGCGTTTCTCGGGCTTCCATCGCCTGGTTATGCCTCGCAGCTTCTGTTAAGTGCCTATCAGCAGCCTTTTTTATTGACTGAAGAGGCTATCTGAGCAGCGCCGCAGGCTGCAGCGCCTAAAGCAGCAATGATGGGTATCAATGGCAAAAACCCGCCTCTCTTCCTCTTACTCTTTTCGGCTCCCACTGCAACCTTTCTCTTCATGTTTGCGGTTACTATCCTCGCAACTAACCTTTCACCAAAAGTTGAATCTGATGACTGAACGTCTTCTCTGCAAGAATCTTATCCGCTATTTGTTTTGAAGCACTGTTCTTATTCTCAGCGTATACGAGGCCGTGTTGTTTGCAAGCTTCGTTTAATTGGTTAATTCCCGGGTCTCCTCTTTTTAGATATTTTCCAATTTAGTGTTTTGGCCACAATATCTATACCCGGGCAAGTGAGCTTCAAAGCGGTGTCCCCTCAGGGGCTCACCTTATGTGAGTACGGGTTTTTGGCGCACCCGGGGGTTCCCGAGCCAATCATCGCCACATTCATCCCCTCACCCCCATCCGGTCGCGGTGGGTTCTTCAAGTGACCGGTGGACCCAAGGTAGGCTCTCGTGCGTTCTTTAAATTCCATTCATACCGCACCTCACCATCGTTTCTTTCTTCCCTTATCACTTTCCGGCCATTTCGCACCCCGACATTCGCATATCTCTCTTTTTCTTCCCCGCCGGCCTACCTTGCGTGCGAAACGCCCACACAGTTTTAGTTTCTTTTATATTTTTATTTAAATCCTCCGTGGACACAGCCTGACGGATACCCGCGCACCGCGTGCGCAGCTGGGTGAGTGGGTAATGGCGTCATCCCCACCACCCGGGGTCGTCATGTAGGGTTGTTGTTCGTATCCGCTGTTCAACTGCAGTCCCGCGGGGGGCCATTGCATGAGCTGCTGGCTTCCGACGGCGATTGGGTCCCTCTGTCTATGTTCTGGGAGGTGTGACCCTGGGGTGAGCTAGGTATAGATAGGCCACTCACCCAAGCCGGGGTAACGCCCGGGAAGTCAGAGCCCGAGGTCGGAGACGGTTGCAATGGTGGAGGATTTTTTTCGCTATGGAGCACCCTTTCTCCATTGTTAACAACAAGCGCCGCAAAGTTTTAGTAACAGAAGTAGCACCGCCAACAGCTGGTTGTTACTTAGTGATTACCCGTACAGAGGAGGGACAATCATTCGAGAAGGTGAACCCTTTTATTATCCAGAAGGGCATTGACTCAATTGCTGGTCCGGTTCTTTCCTGCACTCGGCTTCGTAATGGTTCGTTGTTAGTGCAAAGCAAATCCGAGGCACAAAGTAAGTCCTTGTTGAGCGCCACGCTTCTCCACGGTTATCCTATCCGTGTTGAGAAGCACCGCACCTTGAATTCTTGTAGAGGCGTTGTCACCACGCATAGCCTCGATGGTATCTCTGACGAAGACCTGGTGGAATATCTTGCAGACCAGAGGGGGACAGCGGTTCATCGAGTGCAGGCCAAACGCGACGGCGTGTTGGTACCCACTCGTACCCTGTTTATTACATTTGATGGCGTCGATCTGCCCACGAGCATTTCCGCAGGGTACGAACGGATTTCTGTGAGGCCTTATATTCCTAGACCTCTGCGTTGTTTTAAATGCCAACGTTTTGGGCATACGCAAGTCTCATGTAAGAGTGCCGTTAACATCTGTGCAACCTGTAGCCAGCCCTCACACGAAGGTACCTGTTCAACAGCCCCCGTCTGCGTTAATTGTAAAGGGTCTCATTCTGCTTCGTTTGCCGACTGTCCGCGGTACTTGGACGAGAAGGCGATCCAGGAGATCCGGGTAAAGGAAAAACTCTCCTTCGCTGAAGCCCGGAGGCGTTACCATGCGCGCCAACCTTCACTCCTGCGATCTGGCACATTTAGTTCTGTTGTTGCCTCGCCAGTGCCACGAGTAGATGCCGAAACTCAGACCTGGACCTTGACTGGATTAACCGCCACTACCATCCGGCCGTCTATTAAGGCTACAGTTACCAAGCCGTATAAACCTGGTCCCAAGTCAATGAAGTCGCAAGCCGTTGAAAAGAAGCCCAAGCAGAAACTACGTAGGGAAGATTTTTTGAAAGACCCTCCGCGTGCGCGCGGTAACAAAAGTTCACCTTCTCCTCCTCGGAGGTCGCTGTCCCAGGAAGGTCCTGGGACAAGCCGCGCTCAGCGGCACCCTTCACCCATCGCCACCCAGAACCGATTCACGGCGCTTGAATCGGTTTCTGGCACTGAGCGCGTGGGCCCTCCCTCCGAGGAAGCTATGGAGTCTGACCAACTCCATACAAAAAGCCCGAGCCCAAAGGTTAAACAAAAGGTAATTTTAAGCCGCCGTTCTAAATAGACAGTTTATCCCCTTATTTTTAATGGCTATCCTGACCTGGAATGTACGTGGTGTGCGATCGCATAGGGCGGAACTGCAGCTTTTATTGCGTTCCCATTCACCTATGGTCGTATGTTTGCAGGAGACTAAGCTTCGCCCTCACGATCCTTTTGATCTCCGAGGATATACTCCGGTTCGCTACGACCTTGAACCGGAGGAGGGTACTCCTGCTCATGGAGGTGTCATGTTCTTAGTGCGTAACGACGTTCATTTTACACCTGTCACACTTACATCTGACTTGCAAGCTGTTGCCGTTCGCCGTCACTTACCCGGCTTTTTGTTTTCTGTTTGTTCTGTGTATTCACCTCCATCGTCTCCCCTCGCTCCCGCGGACATTCGAGCTCTCCTGTCCGCTCTCCCAACACCCTTTCTTCTGCTGGGAGATTTTAATGCCCATCACCCACTATGGGGTTCGCCAAGGGCTTGTGCGAGGGGTACTCTTCTTTCCGACATTTTTTATCAGTTCAATCTTTCAATCCTCAATACCGGTGCACCTACTTTTATTTCTGATTCTTCTGGTACATTCTCTCACCTGGACCTTGCGATTTGCTCCATCCAGCTTGCACGTCGTCTTCAGTGGAACGTCGTCGCTGACACCTACTCCAGCGACCATTTCCCCTGCATCGTTTCTCTTCTATCGCACCACGTGCAGCATTCCAGAGTACCTACCTGGACATTCGCAAAAGCCAACTGGAGCTTGTATTCCAGCCTCGTGCATTTTGACGACCAGCCCTTCTCCGACATTAATCAACTAGTGCAGCACCTTACGTCTATTAATTTCTCCGCCGCCGAACGTGCAATACCCCGTTCATCCTCCCAACCTCGGCGGCCACCTGTTCCGTGGTGGAACGAGGATTGTCGGGACGCCGTTCGTGCCCGTAGGACTGCACTTAGGGTGTTTCAGCGCCACCCTACACTTGATAATTTGGTGACTTTTAAACAATCGCGCGCCAGGGCTCGTCGCATTATTCAGGATAGCAAGAAGGCGTCGTGGACTCGTTTTGTCGAGTCTTTTAATCGTTTTACGCCTTCATCCGTTGTTTGGGGTAAACTTCGTCGCTTCTCAGGTAAAGTGTCACATTGTAATGTTTCTGGCCTTCAGGTTTCTAATGCCACCATAGTGGATCCGGCTGCCATCGCTAACACTCTGGGTTCTGTCTTTGAGGCGGTTTCCAGTTCAGACCATTATTCCGCCGGCTTTCGCTCTATTAAAGACCGGCAGGATTCCGCATCATATACTTTTCGGTCTGCTAATGATGAATGCTATAACGAACTATTCACAATGAGGGAGCTGGAGCACGCTCTTCATTGCTCTCGGCACTCCGCTCCCGGGCCGGACGGCATTCATGTCCTGATGTTAAAGAACCTTTCAGCCGACAGTAAACTATTTCTCTTACAGGTCTATAACCGTATTTGGCAAGACGGCATTTTTCCTTCCGTTTGGCGCGAAGCCACCATTGTCCCTATACTTAAGCCTGGGAAGGATCGCCAACTACCTTCCAGCTACCGCCCTATCTCCCTCACCAGTTGCATTTGCAAGGTGCTGGAGCGCATGATCAACGGGCGGTTGACATGGTGGCTTGAGTCTCAGAAACTTTTAGCGAACGCTCAGTGCGGATTTCGTCGCTATCGCTCTACCGTCGACCATCTGGTGTCCCTGTCGACGCATGTTATGAATGGATTTCTGAGAAAGTGTCAAACCGTGGCTGTGTTTTTTGACCTGGAGAAAGCTTATGACACTTGTTGGAGGGGCGGCATTTTACGAACACTTCACGATTGGAATTTCCGCGGTCGTCTTCCCATATTTCTTCGGGAGTTTATGACGGACCGCGTCTTTCGTGTACGTGTGGGCTCGGTTTTATCTCGTCGTTTTATTCAAGAGAACGGAGTACCGCAGGGCTCTGTACTCAGCGTCACACTTTTTGCGATTGCTATCAACCCCATTGTTGATTGTATTCCACCTGGCATTTCATCGTCCCTTTTTGTTGACGATTTCGCTATTTATTGCAGTTCACGGCGGACCTGTCTACTCGAACGCCGTCTCCAGAGCTGTATCGACCGTCTCTACGCCTGGAGTAACGCCAACGGCTTTAATTTCTCCGCCGAGAAATCCGTCTGCATCAACTTCTGGCGCCGGAAGTATTTCCCTCCGCCCTCTCTCCATCTTGGGCCAGGGATACTTCCGTTTGCAGACGAGGCGAAATTTTTGGGGTTGATTTTTGACAGGAAGTTGTGTTGGACCTCGCACGTTTCCTTTTTAAAAGCAAAGTGTGACCGTTCTCTTAATCTTTTACGTGTTTTAAGTGGCACATCCTGGGGAGCTGATCGGACCGTCCTTCTTCGCCTTTATCGCTCTTTGGTCCGATCCAAACTTGATTACGGGTGTATAGTTTATTCGTCGGCACGTCCATCTGTGTTACGTCGTTTGAATCCCATTCATCATCGTGGTATTAGAGTCGCTACAGGGGCCTTTCCAACTAGCCCCGTGCCCAGTCTTTACGCTGAGGCTGCAGAGCCTCCGCTGTCTTTCAGGCGTGAGATGCTCTTATGTAGCTATGCTTGTCGGCTCTCAAGCTTGCCTAACCACCCGTCCTTCGATGTCTTTTACGAGGATTCGCTAGATCGACAATATTTCGTTACCTCCTCTGCATTGCTCCCCCCAGGGGTTCGATTTCGACTGCTACTTCGGCATTTGGACGTTACGCCAGCGCCGGCCCTTACCCGAGGGGAAACGCGTTTTCCTCCATGGTCGCGCGCTGAGGCCCACATCCACCTTGGGCTAACGTCGATGCCGAAAAATGCGACCCCTGCTTCTGTTCTTAGATCCGCCTTTTTAGAACTACAGGCGCAGTTCGGGGACTGCCATTTTATATATACTGATGGGTCTAAGACTGATGTTGGAGTAGGATGTGCCTTTGTTTTTGGTGTACAGAGTTTTACTTTTCGTTTACCTCAACAATGTTCAATTTTTACCGCCGAACTTTTTAGCATTTATCAATCTGTTTTATTCATTCAGCGGCACGACTTACGGCACTGTTTTATTTGTACGGACTCTCTGAGTGCCCTTCAGGCTATTCATGCGCTGTACAATTACCACCCACTCGTACAGCGCATACATGACCTGCTCCACTCGCTCGGTGTCTCTGGCATCAGCGTCTCCTTCATGTGGATTCCAGGTCATGTGGGCATCTCAGGTAACGAGTCTGCCGACGCCGCTGCGAAATCGGCGATTTTATTACCCAGATTTTTTACCTCTGTAGTTCCCTCGTCAGATTCGTGTGCTATTTTACGTCGCCGCATCCTCTCGCGATGGCGCGATGAGTGGACGGCCCTCCGGGGGAACAAGTTGCGGGAGGTTAAGCCTCTCCCGTTAATCTGGGGTACCTCTTCTCGTTCTTCACGTCGGGAGGAGGTACTTTTAGCCCGTTTACGAATTGGACATTGTGTTTTTAGTCATAGGTATTTGCTCAGTGGTGACCCCGCACCACTCTGTGGGCAGTGTGACGTGCCCTTAACGGTGCGTCACATTTTAACAGAGTGTCAGGTTTTAGCTGCATTGCGTGCTCGTGTGGGTCTGCCTGTTGGCTTAGCCAACGTTTTGGCAGACGACACGCATGCTGTGGAATGTGTTTTACGTTTTATTCATGACAGTGATTTTAATCTGCGCATTTAATGCGCTGAGCGTCTTTTAGCTTATTACTTTTATTCTGTCAGTTTTTATGGGGACTCTATTCCCCAGTGGACATTTGGCGCTCATGTCCCTCGCATTCCATAGTTCTTGACACGTTTTAATCGTTTATTGCCTATGCTTTTAGTGTGTTGGTTTTTTCAGATACTTGTATTGTTATTGTTGTTGTTATTGATTTTATTGTTGTTATTGTTATTCTTGTTGTTATTGTTATCATTATTGTTCTTGTTGTCTTATTGTTATTTTTAGCCTTTTGGACATCGCGGGTTTACGTCCCGTTTTTTAATTATGCGGTTCTTTTACCTGTTTTTATCTTTTGACTTTATATTTTCTACATTGTAAGGGCGCTGATGACCTCAGCAGTTTAGCGCCCTTAAGCCGCATATCATCATCATCATCATCATCAAAGCGGTGTGAACTAATTACGCAATTAATAAATCCATAGTCGCGCTTATAATGCAACGACCTCACTCTCTTAGCTCTCATGATATACTAATCCAGGAAGTGCATGAATTAGCCCTTTTATATCTTCGTTTGATGTCTAACCGAAACGTACCCACACGCTGCAAAATGAATCCAATCATTAAATTCTTTGCACTCGGCAATACAAACAGCGTGTATACATTTTATAAGTTAGTTGTTAACGCGGAGCGTATAAGCAGCACTCATCTCTACCTATTAAGATATTAGACTTTAAAAGTGACTTTAGATGTGATCGTCATGAGAAGCTATTTTCATTTAATATCAGAGGGAGTTCCAGTGCAGGGAAAACAAACGTATTACTAAATATGCTACTCCACGCGAATGGACTACGCTTTGAAAGCTTGTTCATTTATCCAAAGTCTCTCTGTAAACCAAAGTATCAATACCTAGTTAAAGTAAGTGGAAATGTCGTTGGTTTTAGAAGTGAACACTTTCGACTACGGAGAAGGTGTTTTGCATCCTTCTGAAGTAAAAGAAAATTTAATCTTTATATTTGATGACATCATTACTGAAAAGCAGAAAAAATAACATCCCTTTACAGTATGGGTAAACTTTGAAATGACAACTCTGTATATATATATATAGTATTAAAGTACCAAAACATTTAATTCGTGATAATACAAACATGATAATACTCTTCAGGCAAGATAGTTTAAACTTGAAGCACATTTACAAGGATTAAGTAAATACCGACTTAATCTACAATGAATGTAAAGATCTATGTAAGATGTTTTTGGAGAGAGCATCTTAAGCAAGACCTTTTGTTGTGATAGTACCTTAATTTCACATGAATTAGGGTCGATAGAGGAATGATTTTGTTATATATAAGCTAAACAAAAACTAAATAAGCATTCGTATTTAATCATGAGCAACGCCAGGTTTGGTTCTCAAAGAACTGCTCCAGCTAGAGAAGTGTTTGATCGTCTTTTACATAAATAGAGATGCCAAAGGAAACTATGAATTCAAGAATAAGAGATTGTGCAATGTTCACGAACCTGAAGATAATCATGATGCATCGAATAATAATTATATGGATGCTCTCGAAATTACGATGCGCGACTTCTCTCAGCAAGCTGCTGGCAATGTTGAGGTTATGATCGATGAATTCATTTCGAGATATATTCTCAAGAGGTATAAGGAAAATAACATCGTGATCGAGAAAGTTAGATTGAAGGTATTCCTAGATCCTGCTCACCATAATGATGTCGTGAATAAAACGTTCATCACTGGATATGTCAATTCACGAACGCAGTCGAGAGATGATAATGATAACATTATATTCGGCAATAAGAGAATCATTAATATAGCTGATCCTCTTGGAGATATGGATGCTGTAAATAAAAGATATGCTGGAGGTATGGTCATTAGGAAATCAAACGAGACGCGAGAGCAGTTAAGCAGGTACCTGCCAAAGGAAATCGAAATGGAAATAGACAAGAAGCTGCAAGGGTTCAATGCAAATTTGAACAACACTACGGAGCAAGTGGATGCTTTAACACTTTCAACATAGGAAAGGCAGATTCCCTAATGACTTCCATTAAACAACAGGCAGATGTACTAAAATAGAGAAAATATTCATTCAAAGTATATATAATGAGAAAATTTGGAAGAATTGACATATAGACAAATATCAAGTCTGGACGGAACAAGCAATCAATTAAAGGTTGAGACTTTGAACACACCAGTTAAGCAAATGAATGTCAACGAAAATCGAGATGCAAATAGATAAGAAGCTGCTAGACATTACAGAAAATCTGAATAAAACTAAGGGTAGAGTGAATACTTTAACCGCTTCTACAAAAGTCAAAGCGGATTCTATAATGGACTCTATTAAACAAGTTACCGCGCAGCTTGATAGGTAAAAAACAAATATTCAGAATCCTTGTAATCAGAAAATGTGTAATTTGGAAAAGTTAACAATGAAGCGAATTCTAGATCTAGAGAATACAGTCAATCAGGTAAAGACAGAGCTTGTTAATACTCTCAAAAATGATTCGTGCTATGATAAACATAAGAAATTGGAGGAGAATGTAAACATGATAACGGACTACTACAAAACTCATATGCAGCGGATGAAAAGTCTAAAAGAATCGTTCAGAAGCCAGTACGCTAATATGGCAATCATACCTGAGGCTTTCAAGACTCATACACAGGAACATAAGAAAGAAACCTAGCAAGTGAGAATTTCGATAAATATGTTAGCTAAGGCTATCGACACATTGAGAACTCAACCTGGACACAGACTATAAATTGAATGTAATGGTCTATTTTCACATCATTTTTATGATGAATAGTGAAAGCATAAGACTTAAAGAGTCCGTATCCGAGCATACGAGGGCTGTAAAAGAAAAACTGAGATCTCTAAAAGGTTTCAAGTCTGATACAGCAAGTCATGTCCGATGCTTTGAAGCGTGTAACCGCCCCTCAAGGATATTTCGGATACTCAACGGTGGTTGACTGCTTAGACCGTCAAGAATGAAAATGGTGATTCTTAAAATATTTCTACTTCCCTTCAACACGTTCACTCAAAACACAAGGATCATATAGATACATTGTACGGTTTGAGATATCAGGATTGTAGTTATATACTTTTAAATAAAGATATTCATTTTATAAATAATCAAATATTGATAGGTGATGAAGCCTAAGAGTCTACCGCTGGTTTGAGGAACTCATCTTTAAGCGATCACCTCTGATATCTGCATACACCAGTGAATACTTGGGGGCGTACTCTAAGATTCTGAAAAGAAATGGCCACACCGGACATGATCGTTTGAGATCTAGTAAATCGTATAATTACAATATAATACGTCCCCTGCTCAATACACATTCAGACCTAGGACTGGCATGGAAGGAGCATAAGCCTGATAAGGAGGTTGACTAGGTTTTCTGGAGAAATCCCAAAACACTAGTGAACAAACTGGGGATACTTATTGCTTCGAGGGACGCAGGTAATAATAGTGACACTCAAGAGATTGAGGAAATTCTCCGAGAGTTGAGAGCATCTAAACGTATAGCATGACCGCCAAACAGAATATCGCCAGAGAGATTCACGAATCGACGAGGAGGAACTATTTACGACGCTAAATTATCAGCAAAGTTCTGAATTACTTATGACAAATTGATTTGATTGAAATGATACCCCATGCACCAGCGAACAAAATTTTCAAATACATTCTTATTGCAGTCAACTTTCACTCTAAAATGTCATTTGCAAAACCTTTAAAGGACAACGGTGGAGTTAATGTTTCAGAGGTTATGGAGGATATATTACAAGAGATGGACGCTCCACCCAGGAATATTCAAAGCGACAACAGGAAAGAGTGTTATAACCAGTTCTTTAAACGATTAAGGTTAAAGTATAATATTAACCACTACATCACCTATAGCAATATGAAGGCTGCAGCAGTTGAGCGTTTAATTCGAACCTTGATGGATATGATGTATCAAGAGTTTTTAGTTCAAGGCTCATACAAGTGGCTAGATATTTTACCTAGAATCCTTGTTAAGTACAATGATAATTTTCATTCAACTATCCGCATAAAGCATAATGAAGTAAAAAAAGGTCTTCTTCTGACTGTGTATAACTATAATCAAGAACGAAGAGAGAAGAAAGCTGCAAGGAAGTTTAGTGTTCGTGATCATGTCAGGGTATCTAAACATAAAGGACATTATAAAAAGTTTTTTGAATCTAACTGGAATGTTGCAATCTTCAAAGTATTTCGTGTGAATCGTACCAAGCCCACAATATACATACTAAAGGATAGGAATGGGGAGGTGATAAAAGGTGCCTTTTATGGACATGAACTAAAACATACTAACTATACTAACACATATATAATAGAAAACGTTATACGTATACGTGGAAACAAAGTTGTTGTAAAGTGGTATGGTTTTGCAGAAACTGATTGGATTGATAAAAACGATTTGGTGTAATGTATGAAGAATTAATAGAGACTAGTGTTTTATGATTGTAAAAATAATTAGTATGTGTTTTATTTTTAAAAATCCATCATACTATTTTTAGCAAAAGATATAGATACTTAAAAAACCTCCCATAATTGAAATGAATATATAGCTATATAGAATATTAAAATTCATCATAGGGAGAGTAATACATAAAAACCCTCATGGATTTGAAATGAATATAAAACTATATACATTATTAAGAAATCATCAGAGGGAAAAGTGATACATAAAAAACCATCACACATATTTGAAATGAACGTAAAACTATACTTAATATTAAAATCATTACAGGAAAAATTAATACATAAAAAACCCTCAAATCAATTTGAAATGAATATAAAACTGTATACAATATTAAGAAATCATCACAGGGAAAAGTAATACTTAAAGAATTGTCACACACTTGAAATTTATACGAAACTATATACAATATTAAAATCATCAGAGGGAAAAGTAATACATAAAATACCCTCACACAGTTAAATGAATATGAAACTATATATATATAGGGCCTTTCAAAAAGACTGTCCTATTCTTGAACTTAAATAAAACACTTTCTATACATGATAGAGGTTCGTGTATTTTTTATTTTCAAACACAATTAATGTCATTACGTTTGGAAGAGAACATTATATATGTGACCCGTGCGTCTTCGTTGGGTTGCGCGTATACTGTTGACCCAATTTTCAATGAGGTACAACTTCACGAATAGCACGCGTGATGTTATTCATAACATCATTTACTGTTTCTGGCTTGTTGACATAAACACGAGATTTAAAATAACCCCACAAGATGTTATCCAACGACGTTATAATCACATGATCTCGGGGGCCAGTTGACATCACCACCACTGGAAATGATGAAACTTTTTAACATCTCTTTCAAAAACCGATTGTTTCGAGATTAGTGTAACATGTAGCACCATCTTGCTGAAACCAGATGTTTCAGAGATCCGCACCTTTAATTTTAGAGCAAAATAGTCCCTTATAAGAGCCCGGTATTTTTCTCCATTGATAGTTAGAGCTTCTCCACCTTCATCTTGGAAAAAATATGGACCAATGATTCCAACATATCAAAATACACACCACACAGTAACCTTTTGGGTTGTAGTGTGGTTCTTTAATCTGCATTGAATTGTAATTGTTCCAATGGCGGCAATTTTGTTTGTTAAAACAACCATCCATCCAAAAGTGGGGTTTTTCACTGAAGATTATTTTTCGGCAAAAATCCGGGTGAGCCATATCCCAGTCAGAAAATATACAGCGCAACCTATGGTTGTTGGGCTTTAGTTCTTGAGTTAGCAGCATTTTCTAAGCGTGAAACGTCAATTCCAAATTCAGGATAAAGCCCCAGTTCTTGTTCTCATCGAACAATTGATCTTTTTCTCTTCTCGTGTACACTAAGGAACGGCGCCTATGTATTTTTTGGAGCGCTTACATACAGTCGTTCTTTGATCACTGACATAACCACTTCTTTCATATTTATCGATCAAATGTCAAATCGTTTTTCACAGGGAAGATCATGCACACGGTAGACTTCACGCAATAGACGGAAGGTTTGGAGAACAGATGATCTATTTTGATAATGCATTTTCACAATTTCTACGCGTTGCTGAGTGCTGTAACGTTCCATGGCTATTTGCCAATAACAGCTATAACAACATGAAAAAATGACAGTTGTAACTCAATAACACGGCAGCTATCACATGTTAGAGATAGGACATTCTTGTTGAAAGACCCTTTACAATATTAAAATCAACTGAGGGAAAAGTAATACAAAAAAGCCTCACATATTTGAAACTCTCCCTTTTTATACATTATATACATTTTTACAAGGATGGGCACTAGCAACACCCTGGTCTAAGGGAATAATGGCCCGAGGCTATGGTCCTATAGGCTGCTTCTATCAGCTTCTTCCTGTGGTCAAACCTCCCCCCTTCAACGCCAATTTGTTTCTTTCAATAGTTGTAATTTTTAGGTTTTGTGCTACGAAATGCTTTTGCAGTGAATGGATTTTAAGCATTAAAAATAATAGACGAGATCTATTTTCTCTATACCCGCCCTGATAATGCCCCTTGCTTTCTTTATTGCCTGCCCGCTGTATTTGTATGCGTACAATTTTGCTCTGATACCTACATACTCTTTCATAGCCACGCCACCCAATTCATCCTTGAACAAGTCAATCTTTTTCTTGTTGGCTTGCTAAATGACATATGTTGTATCGTTTTCGTAGTTTAAAGTGTCAAATTACTGTGCGTTATCCCTGAAGTATTCATAGATATTACAATTCGTTTCAAACGCGAACGAGTCTGTATCCATGGAATTCAACAGAAAGTCTTTCAAATTTGGCTTCATGATATAGAAAATCATACATTATAAATTTAGAAATGTCCACAATTGCATGTCCAATGTAGATTGGCTTACTAATATTCACCTCCTCTCTGCCCAGTTCAATGACTATAAGATTTTCTTCGAACATTTTGGTGCGTAGATAAGTGCTGCTTGTCAACTTCTGTGCCTGTTCCCATTTGCTAACTATTTTAAAATCTGTGTGCTTTCTTACATTCTCTATGAATTTCCCGTATACAGCATTATTCATTTTACCACAGGTTTTGTACAAATTTTGATGTTTCTTGAGCTCGCTTCTCTGTATTAAGTCGATATATGTCTTTAGCCAGTTACGCTGATCGTAGGATACCATCCTGTGAGCATGTATCACAGTTAGTCCTTGCTCGATACACTGCTGCATCACCCTGTATTGCAAGACATATTTGCCTTTCTTATTCATGTTGCAAGCAGCTTCTTGTATTGCGCATTCGGTGGTGTCGCACTCTGTGGGCAGAAAGGAAGCACGTTATGGGCGTCGTGTGTACGGTCAGGGTATTCAATATCTAGTTCTAGCACATAGCCAGTCCCCGAACCTTCCTTGATGGACATGAAAGTTATATTCTCAATTTCCTCCCTGGTGAGCCATTTCAGGTTCTTTTTATAGGGGAAGCTTGATATCATAGAGGCACCGTATAAATTGTTTATGTCCTAATAGAACTGGTGCTTAACAAGAACATGCTGATCAAAGCTGGACATGTACCTGTGATTAACTTTGGTGTATTCCTTAACCATAGATGCCCTCTAATATCAGAGTCGAAAAACTACAGCATGCTCTTTTCAGTTATTAAAGAAAGTTTCGCCTATGTCTTCAAGATTGCGTCAAATGCAAGTCCTGGTAATGTATAACATCATACTGTGTCAAGTTTATACGTTTCCAGAATGACATATCGAAACTGTTCAAACATATCTGCCAAGAGCAGTATATCTGTTTTGAGATATAAATTGCTGTATTCCCCGAGATTCCGGATATTAAAGGTATTCCAGACATTTACAGCATGCCTGTATCTCTCGTCTGTGTTAAGACTGTCTTGTAGAGTGCTGGAGAATACCTCCTTTGGTGATAGAGCTGTTTCCTTAAGGTTTGCAATGCTCGAAACCCAGTCATAGGGGAATATCTACTTGCTTGTTGCCAGATAAATGCTCCTCAACAGGATATTCTGCTCTGGTTATTTTAAGGTCACTCTCCTCCAGCATGTCAGCCAGGCTGGACAGCTTGTCGTCAAGAAACTTAAAGCTGTCCAGAAACCTGAAGCTGATGTCCCTGTACCTTTTGCTGAACGCTAGATACCTTTCTACACTTTGAGCTATGCACGAAATGGGTTTATTATCATATGCCAAACGCCTTATCAAGAAGTGACTGTCACAATTAGGTGTACATTGAAAAAAGATCGATATGAAGTCAGGGACCTTTCTATTTAAATTGCATCTATTATGAGCAAAACCCAGATACTCCCCAGTCACATAATCGTGATCCCTAACGCGCAAATCGATCATAGTGAAAGCGCCAAGGCATATGATATTCAGAGGTATTATAGAACTTCTGTTGCCCTTCAGGGGATAGGTCCATAGGTTTAGGATTTGAATACATATCGATGACCCCGTCAGCAATCGATTTTAATTGCTTGATAAAGTCATCGATGACATTTGGACCTCTGAAAAGAAGGAATTTCGATAATGCCTCGTCATGTCAGAATACCAGCTTTAAGGCAATAGACATGGCTTCGTGTTTTAGAATGTCTCGGGTCCAGCTCGAGTTGCTTGAGGGCTCGCAAGAGTGGACCTTTGCTAGAACAGATTCAATGTCAGCGTATATGACAATACGTACAGGAACGCTTTTGGGAAATGCCTTAAATTCAATGCAGTCATCCGGTTGAGTCATTTTAACCAATTGGCATTTTTCGCATCCTAATCTGTGTGGTTCCAGAGCCTTCTCAGTGGAGCATCTCTTGAGACATGCCTGACATGCCCATATCCTATGCTTGTGTTTCGTAGCTTTACTGCTTACAAGTCTAGACAAATTATATCAGGCAGTATTGCAACTTATTTTCCTGTTGAATATAGAGTAGATTGACGTGGTGCTGCTTGTTTTCAGCTGTTTGGTATAGAGGAATAATGTTCTCGTTCTCTTCTATATCAAACACTAAAATGAATACTCCATTATTCTGCTTTTCAAAGGGGAATACTGATGTTCTATATCCATGGCTGCTAGCTGGGTATTTAGAAGCTAGCATGCACCATGCGAAGCAGAAATTGTCTTCGTTGTTTATATTTATCACTGCATACTTATTTCTAATTTTCAGAGGTAATGGAATATACGATGCTGCATGTAGAGGATTGTAACGTGTAGAGCTCATCACCATCTAGGTATGGCTAACAAGTACTTCGACGATGCTCCCCCCTCCAATTTGGAAATTTTTTTTAAAATATCCACCGCAACTGAAGAAAAGATCCGATTGAGATCGCTTGACGGAAGTATCAGCACTGGCTTAGAATTAAAGGAGGAAACGGTCGCCTCTTTATTGGGTTTATGGATGAAATATTCAATTTACAGGGAACAATTCATTTTCAATCCACCTCTGTTTTTCTGCAAAACGTTTTCCACTTCTTAAATTATAAGCTCCTTGCACTCATCTAAAAAGACTCTCGGGTCGAGCGTTTCAAATGTATTTTCTATTTTACTATTAAAACTACGTCCCTTGAATGCCGATTGGATGGTGTTCCAAATCAGAACCTGACAATTGCTAGCACTAACCTTGGCATTTTTATTGTAAGTTGCTCGCTTCCGTCCGATGCCCTCTACTCTCTTTCCGTTTACCTGTACTGAATCATTGGGTGCTGAAGAGATTGACGGTGCAGCGGCTTCATCAATTGTGTTGGATGATGTGGAGGTTGACGTTTGCAGAGGATACAACTTCCACAGACGTGTTGGGTGATGAGGAGGCTTGCGGCGCAGCGGCTGAGACTTCATCAAACCTCTCTTGTTAGGCGGAACTCTGCGTTGAAATGCCCATGGACTGGCTTCCCTCGTCAGCCGGAATATTTCCTGGAATAATAATAATAATGATAATAATAATATAGCATATGTGCAAGATATTAATATGATTTGTTACATTAATTTCTTAAAACACTGAAGGATTCTTAGCATTAGCTGGCTGCTGCATGTACGGGGCAGGACTCCCTCCCTGATGATTTGGTGCAAGGTAGGTATGAAATACAGATGGTGCAGCAGTCGTGTGTTGAACGAAACCCGTCCCGAAATAAAGACCCCTCCCTGGAATAATAATAATAATAATAATAATAATAATAATAATAATAATAATAATAATAACAGTGTACAACGTGTAAAAGAACTTCATGAAATGTTGAAGAATTCTTACCATTCGGTGGTTGCTGCATGTATGGTGCCTGATGAATTGATGCCGGGAAGATCTGAAAGCCTGGTGGTGGCGTTTCTGGTGCAGCGGTCGCGTGTTGAATGAGACCCGTCCAGAAATAAGGTCCGCTCCCAGGAATAATAATAATAATTATAATAATAATAATAATAATAATAATAATAATAATAATAATAATAATAATAATAACAATAATAATAATAATAATATAAAATGTTTGAAAGAACTTCATAAAATATATTCTTTCCATTTGATGGTTGCTGCATGAATGGGGCACGCCCCCACGCTTGATGATTTGGTGCCTGGAAGGTCTGGAAGCCTGGTGGCGGCGATGCTGGCGCAGGTGTCGCGTGTTGAATGAGACCCGTTCCGAAATTAAGTCCGCCCCTTGAAATAGTAATAGTATTGCATGTGTAAAAGTACTTCATAAAACACTGAAGAATTCTTAATTTTTGCCGGTTGCTGCATGTTTGGGGCATGGCCCCATCCCTGATGATTTGGTGCAGGGAACGCTGACGGTGCAGTAGTCGCGTATTGAACGAGACCCGTCTCGAAATAATGTCCGCTCCCTGGAATAATAGTATTAATAATAGAAAGCATATGAACAAGATGTTAGTATGAATTGTTACATTAATTTTTTAAAAACACTGAAGGATTCTTACCATTCGGTGGTTGCTGCATGAGCGGGGCAGGGCCCCATCTATAATGATCGGACGCCTGAATTATCGCGTTATTCCCGGAATGATCCAGCAGTCGCTGACGGGTATCTTGCTGGAGCTAGTTGTGGGCTTCAGCTACATTAGCAGTTCTGAATGCTGAATACATAAGTAATTTGCGTCTTAGGTTTTATTTATTTATTTAAATAAAAGAAGGCCTATATTATTAAGTCAATTTACTTTATTGCGAATTGCTTACATACACGTAAATGTCGATGTATTTTAACAGGCAGGAAATTTCTATTGCAAATAAAGAACGTTTATTATTTGACGCATTCATGGAAAATATTTCTTTTAACGTAATGGGCACACAGTGAACATTTTCACTAAATGAATGCGTTAGGAAAATTAAACATGTAGAAATAGTTATTAACTGAAAAATTTTCAAACGAGGCGTGCAATCTGAAGGCCCCGTTTATAGGGAAGTAACCTGGGGATAGTAAAATAATATTTTTGGTGTGATAAACTTTAATACATACATTTTAGCATTAAATGTCCAAATGTTATTTTAAAAGGTATTAGCTTTCAAAAAAGTGAAAGTACATATACGTACCAGTGAATGTTGCTGGAAAGGAAATGTTGCAAAGTTCACTTGTATATACTTGTACCACTTTCATTTGTCATTGTTAAAATGTTTTAATGTTGCCTAAACCTCCATCTACATAGCAGATTAATACAAAATACTGGCATATGTACTGTGTGCACAATGTAAGAAAAGATTCAAGTGTAAAATGTTACATAGCAGGTAAATAGTTTGAAATGAATTAGCATACAGCTTGTTATAAAATAAAAATATGTAAATTTAGCATTTATAAGCTGGACTAAAACATTCAATGCACAAAACATCAGAAGCGGCACAAATTATCCTTGAACGTTTTTGATCCTTAGATGTGCTGCGAAATGCACATCTTCGTCGATTTCCTTTTGCTAATAAGTGGTTACCAACGTATATATGTATTTTTGCATTAGGCAGAGTTAAATGTCCATCTGGATAATTCATCTACCTTTTGTTTGTGTTGGTCATTTCTTTTGTCGACTGCAGATGCTTGCAATGAACTCTTCAGCTAGCTGGGATCAAAATTTCAGGTTTGACAGTGGTTTACTATGTATGTTTATGGCTTTGAATGTTGTTTTGTAAAGGATGAAAGAATTTGCTACGGTGGCATCAAAGCAGTAACAAAAGTTTTTATCCACCACTTCCAGCTTATATTATAGGCAGAAAGAATTTGGTCGAAAGGATCAACGCTTCCCATGTAAACGTTGTAGTCCTAGATGACAACAGGACAATGTACAGTTTCCCTCTCTCCTTCCTAGTTTCTTCTTAGCGGAGTTGTCTTTTCCTAAGAATTGAGCATTGTGCTCACTATATACACACACACTTTTTACCTCTATCTTTCCATTTTGAAACTGATATATCTCCAGACATTACAGAATTACTTTCTCCCATCTTCAGCTGCTAGTCAGGTTGCAGCATTTCTGATGGAAAGGATTTTCTGGTTTGCCTTATTGTGGTACACACAAACAAAATCTTCCATAACACTCTTTTGCACATTTAAATGCTGGAAAAGAAGTTGCCAAACAACAGGCAATATCCTAAGCCTTCTAAAGCTTGTGTAAGTTTTGTTACCACTCTTTCACCTAGTGACTGCCCCATAGTGTTGGCAATATTTTTTTCCTTTCCTTCATATAGTGACATGCCCATACAATACCCTCTCACAGCACATGCTATAACCCACATTTTGAAACCACGTTTGGTGGATTTCATGGATAAATATGATTTCAGTGAGAGCGGCTCTTGAATTTAACCATGGATTCATGTATAGATAGATACCTAGAAGGATGAAATAACTGTTTGAGAACCGAGTTTGAGTGATCAATGAGAGGTATGATTTTAAGAGTGTGATAATATGGTTCTCTTTTTGGGGGTCCAGCATTGTTATCATTGAGATGAGTAGAGCGTAATATTTTCAGAAAACGTTTTACTGCCATGATGCTGGTAATTCTTGCATAAAAATTTGTATTACTACTCCATTACAACCGCATGCTAGGCAATGGATTTAAGCCCGTAATTATGAGAATTCCAAAGAAAACATGCAATTCCTCTGTTGATAAGTCTAGTGTAGCATTATTTCGAGTTGCATACAAATTTTATTAATGAATTATGTGTTGAAGAAATAGAACTGTTAGAAACAAGAGAAATACACACATAGGACAGCTCAGATGCACTTCAGCATGGTTTGAAATACCAGAAGGTTGTGAAAAGCTTGTGTTTTGAAATTGCTGAGGTAAACTACCAGTCTTATCCCACTGAAATGATTCACCATCAGAAGATGTGCCCACTTAATTCATCTGATTCCACTTTCATCTTCACTTTCTGAGACTTCAACATGAATCTGCTCAGCCTCATTGTTTCTAGTTTGATCTGTGAAGCTGTGGTCTATCTCCAGCTCATCATGTGTATTTAGTGGAAGATTGTCATCTGCGTCCAAATCTCCTCCAACATCAGTGTACTCAGCCATGTCATCTGTGATTTAATTGATAAGTTGAGTAATTTCTTCATTAGACAAACCTTTTCTTCTGTAGGCCACATCTGTAAAAATGTGCATTTCCTTTAACATAAAAGTACAACAACAAAACGTTTTTGCATGAAATATTTGTATGAGTGTTACCTACTGTACACTGCTTGCATATTTGCTGTGTTGTAACATTACGTTTAGTCCAGATACAGGAAAGGTATTGGAAATAATGTTATATGTGCTATGGAACAACTTATTCTTTGCATATAAACAAAATAAAAGTTTTATAACCTCATATTTTGTTACATCGCTGAATAAAGTATACAAGAATATCCCGGCGTCAAAATGGGTATAAAAATAACTACTTACATAATAAACTACAATGTTTGAGGAATACTTAATAACCATTGAATATCAACTGCTTTTGAAATGAGTGCTTAAATTTTCGTTTCATAAAATATGGAAAAAGTGCACCATTTTCAGCTACACACACCTACCTTATAAGGGATGTAAATCCAGAACATTCATGGAATAGAATAAAACAAAGCACTGATAAACCTTCGCAATTGTATATCACTGATTATAGCATTTAAATAACATAAAACTGTTGCATAAACCGCGATATAATATTCAAATAAGGACTTGTAGAAATGTGTAATCTCTGAACGTTTATTGGTACACAATGGTACCACGCAAGGAATTTCTGTTGCAAATAAAGAATATTTATTATTCGACAGTCATTGAAAATATATCTTTTAACGTAAAGGAAACACAGTGAACGTCTTCACTAAATGAATGCGTTAGGGAATGAAACATGTCCAAATAGTTATTAACTGAAGAATGTTCAAACGATCCGTGCAATCTGAAGGACCCGGGTTCGAATCTCGTCAGTCACCCTCAGAAGTGCTATTGCATATAAAGACCATAATTTATTGAATACGGTTGGTATTCAAATAATTGTATTTTTTCTAAAAGAAAAGTAATTCACTCGGTAAAATTCCGTATTTAAACACACGGAATAATACATTTGTTTACAAAATTAATACTTAACTAAACTGCTCAAATTTTTGAGAAAGGAATTCGTGCATTTAGCTACACATAATTGTATTTTCTGTACCAAGGAATATAATTCACTCGGTGAAATCTCGTAATCAAAACACACGGAATAATAAGTTTGCTTAAAAAATGAATACTTAACTAAACTATTCACATTTATTGATAAATGAATCCACGCAGCTAGCTATTAACTGTAGAATGTTCAACTATATGCATATAAATGCCCGACATTGAAAACAAGAACTCAATTATAAGTTGAATACAGTGCGTAATAACTTAACTTTTAAAGTAAATGAAGTGTTTTGCAACTTACCAGACATGGAGTTTGATGAAATTTCACGACGTGAAGTAAAACCTAAAGAGATCTAAACTCGTCGATGTCAGTGGAGAAACTAAGAATTTCAGGTGAAGCAGGCTAATACATCTTTCTTTTGCATGTATGCGAGAGGTGTGACGGTATAAAATACATCGATTTTAATTGGCTACTCCAATGTTCTTGAGCATATAGGGGAGCTAGCCTCATGTAGGGGGGTATTTCATAAAACGCGCTTAAACTTGTTGTGGGAGAATTCCTCCATCACGCCGCATGTCTGTAAGGGAAATCCTTTTGTATGTGACGCTAGAAAATAGAATAAAATACATATTATTTTTAAATGTATTGCTAAAACCCACTTAAATGTTAAGTTTGAAACATTCGCTTGTACATTTTTCTCTCCTCAGAAATCCCATCCATTCAGCTGTAATTGTGGATGGCCTCAAAACTGGAATTTTTCAAGACCAAGTTTACCCCTTCAAGGGTGTACAACATAGTTTTGCAAGGGGTATAAAGCTGAATAACTCATTGTAAAATTTCTAGAAGACCGCTGGTGTGGATCTTTAGAAAAATATTTTAAACAAACCTCACATTTATATTTGAAGTTTTCGTAATTGCTCGATCTCTCTGCTGGAGTATTCAAAATATCTTTCGAATGGCGGGATGTTTAGAACTTCTCGTCCTATGTTACACCTTATCGGGATACGTACATATTTCCGAAGAAAGGAATGCATTTTTTTAAAGTGCATGTATTTTTAGTTCGAGTTCAGAGTTCGATTTCCCCCCTGGTATTCCATACCACATTAGACATTGAATATATAAACAATCATGGTCTGTTACAGTCGTCTTTTTTATTTTCGTTATAGGAATAAAAAAGAGAAGATAATAATAATTGCGAAAGTTACGAATATTAAAGTACAGTGTACTATACGATCTATATATCATAACCCCAGGAAATATATTTCACCTGCGCTTATAAAGATCGTTAATGGGAGTGCTTGGCCTTGCCCGTTAACTCGCCTAACCGAGATTCGAACTGGGACCGCTCGAATATGAAAAGACACGCTATCTCTCAGAGAAGGCTGATATTTATTTATTATTACATTGGAGCGATGCGGAATGACATAATTTTTAGACATGGCGATTGAAATACTAGTCTGATTGGGATGGTGCATATCTCATTATTTATTTATAAATAACGTATTGATTAACAATAATTTTAGTGCCTCTAATGAAGAGAAATTATTTTTGTTTCTCTCGATGTAATTCTCCGCGTCTATATGGGATATCCGTTTGCGTGTGTATGTCTAGGAAATTCTTTTAAAGACATGTATTGCTAAAAACCCATGAAAGTGTTAAATTCCAAACATTCGCTTTTAGGTGTTATCTCTCCTCAGGAATCCTATCCATTAAGCTGTAAGTGCGGATGGCCCCAAAACCGGAATTTCCCAAGACCAGATTTACCCTCTTAAACGGTGTAAACATATTTTTATAGGGGTATAAAACTGAATAACTCGATTTCGTATTTCTCGAAGACCACTGGTGCGAGTTCTTAGAAAGAGATTTGAAACAAATATCAAATTTATATTTGAAGTCTTCGCAATGATTCGATCTCTCTGCTGGAGTAGTCAAGTTATCTTTCAATGGGTAATGTTTAGAAGTCACCTCCCTGTGTTATTTACACCGTTTCCGCTATTTATATATTTACTACGAAAAGAATACATGTTTTGAAATTCCATGTACCTTTTAGTTCGATTTCAGAGATCGATTTCCCGCTGGTATTCAACACCGCTTTAGACGTTACATATCTAAACAATCACGAGTCTGTTACAGCCGTCCTTTCATTTTTTGTTACGGGAATAAGGAATAGAGTTTTTTATTTATGATCGCTCTTTAACCGGGGTTAATTAAACGAGCCACAGAGGGAATGTTTTCTTTACGGTACACCCATATCTCATTATTTATTTACTTAATTATTTATTTATTAATAACGTATGTATTACTTAACTATAATCATAACCCGTATTTGTTTGTTTTTCAGAGTCAGCCCTACGCGTAAACAAACCTTAGAAAAAATATCCTTAAGCGCGAAGTTCCTTATCACTGCTAGCTATTTCCCGGGAGCCAACATGGCCAAGAGCGTGTTAAGCCCTTAAAATGACCGACTTGCACCTTCTCCCCCTCAGGCCGGAAGAGTTACCACGTCGCTTCCGCTAGAGTGAGTAAAAGAAGCGCGTAGAAGGCAGTGACAGCTAGGAAAGGGAAGGAGTGTGGTGGTAGTCTTTCCCGGCGGACGTAAAGATTAATAAACGTGTTTCTACTTCCCGGGCTTACAGACCGTGATCTAAAAAGTTTTGAAGATACCGACGTTTCTCCAAGGAATCGCTTGGCAAAGCATCTGTATTCTCAATGTCTTTTCCACCACAACCTACAATCCCGGGAAAGAGCAAGCCGTCCTCGTTGCGTACCTCGAAGTCGCGGTTTAAAACCTCACGAGGGGCAATGAGTTTTTTCAGGCGTAAAACTGTTTAGCATAGCTTCCTTTGGAAGGGAAGTAAAGACGGTGGACCCATGTAGATTTACGGCACGTAAAACAACCTAAAACGTGATAAAAAGCCCTCTAAACAAAATTACCGGTCTTTCATGCCCGATATAGAGTGGGACGCTAAAGACCACAGCAGTTCATAAATAAAACTCAATTTAGTATTGGGAAACAGAAACACATTTATTGAATAGCTTTATCCTTTGAGAATGAGGGTGATTGTTTATTGGTAGGGACAAACAAAAAAATGCATGAATAACCGTATGTTTTAAAGAACATTTCATATGCCAAAAGCAAAGAAAGAAACAAAGAAAAAGGACTAAGTACTGATATGATAAATGAAATAATGCATTTTATAAATGTATAAATTCATAGGAAAAGGTTTACAGGAAGAATTAGTTAACGTAAACAAATGGAATTTCTGCAGTGTTAGTAACTATTTACTTGATTGCTTTAAAAGTGAAAATTGCATTAATGCATCAGAACTTATGTCACAGAATAGAACAGGACTGATTATTTTGAGACCTTACATGAGTTACAAGAATTTACTGTTCCTTTTCAGGAGTATATGTTATGATGGCAAGAAAACGAGAGATATGAGGCTTAAAACAGAACTGTTAAAAGCTATTAGGGGCTTTCTTGATATGTTTCTGAAAAAGTGTAAAAATACTTACACCCTTGAGGAATCTGATGAGAAACTAAAAGCATTTGTTGGCATTTTGTTATGTCACTTCATATAAAATCTTCATAACAAACCGTTAAATATGGCATCAAAATATTTATTGTGTGTGATACTAAGTCATTCGACACAAGTTTGTTGGAAGTGCATTCTGACAAGGGCAATCTTGTGTTTCTAATAACCCCTTTGATATTACTGATAGATTAACTGAGATAATAAAGGGTACAAACAGAAATATTACACAAAATGTTTGGTATAATAACTATCCGCTGTCCCTTATCTCTTGCAACATAAAATTACTTATGTAATGATTATCAGAAAGAATAAAAAAGAAATCGAACCTAACTTCTTGCTCGTCAAGAAAAGGGAATTTGGTTCGGAAACTTTTGGATACCAGAAATAACATTACTATGGTATCTAGTGACCACGTGCACGATTATGCCGGCGAGCTGCGGCAGTGTAAGCACAAGTCGGTCTTTTTACTTAGCCGTCTAAATTGTTAGCACATTCTGCCGGTTCCTTTACAACCAATGACGCGCTGAATAATGATACAAGCAGCAAACCCCTTAGGTTCGTTACCTGACTTTTCAGGAAATTTCCTTGCCTGTCACGTTTGAAGAGACGCTCTTTGTGATGTCATCTGACAGAAAGCATTCCAATCTTACTTTATTGCAGAGCTATATAAGGGTCTGCTGGAGTGAATTTGGAACGTCAGTCATCAAGGACCTGGTTTGAACCTTGAGACTGACTTTTGTTTTGGACCGGAATACATTGCCGATTGTGTTTACCAGAGTATTTTTGCATTGCCGGGTTCAATTCTTGAGACTGCCTGCGATACTGCTCAATTCATCAAATACCAATCAGGTTTTACATGGCGGAACGGAGTTAGGGAAACATGAGTCAGTTGCGAGGACATCGCCGTGCAAAGGAACCTAGGAGCCAACATAGTCGGAAGATTTGGGATTAGATCTGGAAGGTTTGCAAAAAGGGTAGCCGATCTTCTGACCGTGGCATAGCAGGAGACGGTGCGGCATCTACTTAGAACATACCAATCTGTCTGCAGCCAAGGAATTGGCTATTGTGGCCGTAAAGACCGAGGACAACACCGCGTCGACACTGGAGACGCCTGACCTCTCTGGCAGCCACCATGACATATTTCCCTGTCTGAGTAAGCGGATGTACGGAGAGCATGAGATCCAGTGGTATTATCGAAGCGTCCGACAGTCTTTATTGGTTGCATGTAGAATTATCAAATTTATATTTGAAGTCTTCGCAATGATTCGATCTCTCTGCTGGAGTAGTCAAGTTATCTTTCAATGGGTAATGTTTAGAAGTCACCTCCCTATGTTATTTACACCGTTTCCGCTATTTATATATTTACTAACAAAGAATACATGTTTTGAAATTCCATGTACCTTTTTAGTTTGATTCAGGGTTCGATTCCCGCTGGTATTCAACACCGCTTTAAACGTTACATATCTAACCAATCACGAGTCTGTTACAGCCGTCCTTTCATTTTTTGTTACGGGAATAAGGAATAGAGTTTTTTATTTATGATCGCTCTTTAACCGGGGTTAATTAAACGAGCCACAGAGGGAATGTTTTCTTTACGGTACACCCATATCTCATTATTTATTTACTTAATTATTTATTTATTAATAACGTATGTATTACTTAACTATAATGTTAACCCGTATTTGTTTGTTTTTCAGAGTCAGCCCTACGTGTAAACAAACCTTAGAAAAAATATCTTTAAGCGCGAAGTTCCTTATCACTGTTTCAAATGATTTATGCTAGCTATTTCCCGGGAGCCAACATGGCCAAGAGCTTGTTAAGCCCTTAAAATGACCGACTTGCACCTTCTCCCCCTTAGGCCGGAAGAGTTACCACGTCGCTTCCGCTAGAGTGCGTAAAAGAAGCGCATAGAAGGTAGTGACAGGTAGGAAAGGGAAGGAGTGTGGTGGTAATAGGCACTGCAGAGTAGGGATAACCCGGTCTAGCCAAGGTTGCAGATCCAAGAGACCGTTAGCGCGATGGCGCCTATAGGAGATGGACCTCGCGCTCGGGTTTTCAGTGAAAGAATCGGTCGTTAACGTCTCGTGTTAGATATTTACGCTGTCTTTACCTTTTAGCCATGCATTCTTAATTCATCTAAGTGATGTAATATTCTTATAAACCCCCCAAAAATCCCTCAAAGCAGAATTAAGCAAGTGTTATTAGTCATAATAATTATTCCCGCGTAATAATCACCTTAACACACACACATATACGATGACAACCGGGTGCGCGAGCCAATTCATATACACTTATTTACATTAATCAAACAAAAATACATGCGGTGGGCATACTTAAATCGAGGGCCTGCATCCACCCCTTTAGAGACACGATGCTGGGGCGTTAGCGGTATAAATCCTTGATTCCTTTTCAATAATGTTAGACAATGTTATGCATGGACGAACATTACCTGATTGACACAATTGTGTCCTCTATCGATTTTCGGGGGCGGCGGGACGCGACGAAAACAGTAGCCCATTATTCGAACATACCCGGCTTCCGGTATCAGTAGCACACAAAGAGCCACCTCCGTTAGAGACGAGAACAATACCCTGTTGTCCTCTTGGGAGCACAATAGCCCATTGTTCTCCGCTGCCAGTGCGGTATTCATATCAGGCCACAAAAGACAACAGCTCTTTGTTCTACTCTCCCAGGCGGCATTCAGACCGGCACACAAAGTACAATAGCCAATTTTTCTAATACTCTACAGCGCTGTATTCAGGTCAGGCCACAAAGAGGGTCGTGGTCGGCTTTTTCGTGGTGACGCCAGAAAGGAGGGGGCGGGAGTCGGCGGCAGAGAACAAAGGATATCGCATTACATCTTATCAGTTGTCGGCATCAGTTTGTGGCTCCGAAACGGCATTTTTACCTACTCACTGTGATATTCTTTAAAGAGATTTAATACAATACACCGTACATATCGTGAGGTTTGTAATCACATTTCTCTCAGTGCTTCTGGCACATTTAATTTTCAGCAAGGTTATCGATATTTTCCACCGATAATGACGTACACGGTCTCAGAAGGCTTACCAAGTGATCGTTGCTTATGCTATTTTGATATTGGATTTTAATGTAATTCACTTTGCAAAACGTTTGCTCGCAAAAGTATGTAACTCCGAGGATTGCCATTACATTTATTACAAACTGACGTAACAGTGGAGATTTATCACAGGACAGAGATTTAAAGAGTTCCCACCCTTCTTTATTAGAATATCTAATGTTGGTAGAATTCTGTAATTCAAGTAGTTCCATTTGGAGATTATGTGGAGCCTCACTGCAAAGCAAATTCAGAGGTGTGTTAAATAGGCGAATTTTACAGTTCAGCATTTTCAGGTCAGCAAATTGTGATTCGAAGTTGGCATATAATTGCAGTATATCAATATATTCATTTAGAAGTGTAATTGTATAATGTAGACCGAATCCAAGCAATGGTGGTCATAGAGATCTCTAACTTCTAGCTGATTCCGACAGGGAGAGGGTTTCGTCATGAACGTGTTAACGGCGTCCACTAAGTCCACTATTGTTTTATCTTTATCCTGGAAAGTTTTATTCAAAGTATTCATGTGTTGAAATATACTATAAGTAACGCAAGATTACATAGGCATTCTGATTGTGTCAGTTCCAGTAATTCATTCTTCTGCAGAAAAGAAACACAACAATTACTTCATTTAACTAATAGCCAGAAATATATACGTATATATGAACGATTTCCGTGAATATGAATAACCATTAACGCCTACCTATTCCTTCGTGAAGTTAGCAATCCCGCTACGTAACTGAAAAAAACGTCTTAACATGGCACCTGTACTCAACCATCTTATATGGCAATAATACGGTGCTTCTGAAGATTCATATCCAGGTCTAATAATTCTTTGAATTGCCTATGGTGGAGTGGTCTAGAGTTTATGAAATTCACACCGTTCACTGCATTGGACATAACATTATTTAGGGTAATTGACATAGCACATAGTTTCCGTATGTATTATACAATGAATACATAATAGTTCCAGAGTGACACCAGTAAACTGTAAAAGTTTATTCACTCTATCAATAAAGCCTTGTTCATGCCCTCCATCGGTTGCAACACTGACAAGTTTAGTCCATGGAAGCGCACATTTGCACCTAACATTGTTAACTACAGTGAGTATATCTTCGCCGCATGTTTTATTCTGAAGAGAAACTACATCTAAAAGCTCTTAAAAACATTTAAGTCAACATCAATCCGTCTTAAAACATTTTCTCTTTGCACTTATCGGTAGTGTCATCCAATGAAAAACAAATTAGCGAGTTTATTTTTCCTGCAGTTGTTTTTCTATACCGCACTCCTTGTTATGTATTTCGAGAAAGGCTTAACGAGTGAAAGGCATTTATGAATTTACGGAAAGTTTCTACACTCGCCAAAATCACATTCTTTTATGAACTCCTCTGCATTTAATGGTTTCATATTTTTTCTATTAGTTCCACAATTCGATATGAAGCCGTTAGGATATTCCCGATGTTTGGAACTTCAGCAGTAGATTTCTTCGCAGTCTAATTTTTGTAATCTAGCTTCACCCACAAATGAAACAAATATATAATTATATAAATGCAAAAAAAGATACACAAAATCAGTGTTTCCAGTGCTATTTCAATGCTGTTAAATGTCTCACCTGAAAGAACGTGTTGTCCATAGTCATAATTGTGAAACCTTTCGAAATGTCGTTTGATATTGCATTGAGACCTCAACTTAAAAATATTTTGACAAATTAAGCATTTTACTTGGTCGTTGTCTGGCACACAAAAATATTTCACTTCTCATGATTGGTGAAATCAACACCTGGACATCTTTGAACATTTCGGTGAACTCACAAGGCCACCGCCACGGCGACTGAACTTTGTGAATGGTTTCATAAATACGATATCTAATAGTTAGCAGACTAACATGTCAGTTGGACCTTTCTCCTCACTTCAAGGCAGTGGAGGTGTTCAGAGTCCAAAGTTCACTAACTCGCACGGGTTGCCGTTGGGCCTGCCTTTTCTAGGCAGTGATCGTGGAGAACCGACATCACATTCTTAGATATTACATTATAACTTTAGTTTTCAATAGCAATTGGTTAATTTTTTATGCACCTCGCTTTCTGAAATGAATTATGTAACTAATATTGGAAGAAAATTGGTTGATTTGTGGTTACTAGCGAAAGTGGATAAACAAATGTGTTTACATGGTTAAGATTTTGTTTAAGGAAGAAAGTGTTTGTACCAATAAACTATTAGCAATCACCTCAGATTTTCTTCATTTACAGCTAAGCTTGACATCATAGAGTTTTCTAATAACATTGTTGTGCAATCCATGGAACTGTAGCTTATAAGTATGAAACACGGCATGGCAAGCAAAAGTTCCTTCAGCTGCAGCCAATTTCATTTCCTAATCTCCTTATTTCCTAGAATTTCACATGTTACTCTTTTACTATTCACCCATTCTTTTTGGATAAAAATCAAAGCTCGTAACTGTAATATGTATAGTTCTCGCTATATAGAGCAGACTTCAATTAAATGTTTTATTATGCTGATTTAGCAGGTCAACCCTCAACAATATTACATTTTACGTTATCATAATTAATGTAAAATCATTTTGTGGTCCCGAATATAAAGAATTAGATGTAATGATAGCCCTTTAATATGGCGTGTGTATTTTGGCAATGTTTTACAGTTTTAAATGCAACGTAAGAATAACTTTTAGGATGTGTGAAACAAACTTATCCATTAGTTGTTTAGTGAAAAAGTAATTTGTTTTAGAAGTTGTTGCAATAACAGCAGCAGAACAAATCCAAGTTATGTTTGATTATCATGCTGAACAATATTAGAGTTCCAACCATGTTCTATGGAAAATATGTAATTGCAAATTTTACAGTTAACTTCATAACTAAGCTTTGTCTCTTCGAGGAAAGGACATTTTCCCTTAAGTTGGAAGAAAAGGTACATTCGCGTTTATGCATGGTAGCTTAGTTCACGCAAATAACAACACAGCACAACTGCCAGCCAAGGCAAACTCCGTCTGTCCTCATTGTTCACGGAACGCACGCACTAAACAATGACAAGAATAAGTGAGATAAGCGTTGATTCAGCATCTCTAACAAGAAATGGCAAAAATAGCTCCGTTTCTAATTTACGAAGAAGGTATCAAGAAAATACCGGACCCATTCGCGTTGTATAAAAACTTCTGGAGACGCGGGATACACAAGTAAGGGGGAATGTCCCGTTCTTTACATGATGAATTTCAGATATTTACAAACATGACAATCATATAAGCTTTCAAATAAAGAGTGATTCAGGCGGCTCATCAATTAGAAGCGATTTGCTCAGTCACTCCAGCTCAACATTCAGTAAAGAGCACATACCCACTGTTACGCATACTTTCCAATTTTGTTCTTAATACCCGAATTACTATTGGAGTTAATTCTGTTTCTTATCGGTGCACTTATTTCAAATCGCCTAAAGCATTTTGAATTCCATTCTAAGGTCTACTTTTAACATATTTTAAAACAAAAGCAGATTCCAGGTGCTAGCTTGAAATTTTGCCTCCGAATGGACATTAACATCCCATGTTAAAGACATATACTTCACAAGCTTGCTTTTTAAATGCAATAAAATTGATTTCTATTGTAAAGTCAGGAGGAAGGGTATTCCCAGTAGTCATGTTAAGACGCACTAGAAATGCTTTTAAGTTGGTACATAAGTGTAAGTAATTTATCAATAGATGTAAATGCTTCTTGTTTTTCTCCAGTCAGGAAAGCTCTTGCACGTGCAACGCTTGAAAATTTCAATTCACCTGACCATCTGCTTGCATGCAAATTAAATTGGTTTGCAAAAACGAAACCCTTATGAGCAAAAACCGGCGGAAAAACGTATATTTTTCTATAAAATCGGCAGAGTTATTTTATCAAAGTTTTATGTAGAGGTTGTGGAATGTTAAGCATATATTTTAATGCCAGCATTTAGATAGTCTGTTATGTTAAAGCATTCTTTCAAAGACCTTTATAAACAAAGGAAGCAAACCTGTAGTTTTCCAAAACTAACAATTTTGAGTCATAAACCAATGGATAAATTTTTGGATCTTGCTTTGTTATTGATAAGATCAATGTGTTTTATAACATTTGCATTAGGGCGAATCTTCCTGTTCTGTGAGGCTTGATACACGTGTTCGAGAAGTTGTTTTGAGCATGCCTCTTTTAAAGCGTTACCCTATTTTAAGAACGTCTACATTTTCTAAGGTTGCTTTTCTGTGATTGAGATGGATAGAATAAACGACCTAATTCAAGGATTCCAGTCCTTATTAATTTTATGGCACGTGAAAGTGCATAATGTATTATGACAATAAAAGTATAAAAACAATGTTAGCTTTGGATAAAAACTCCTTTCCCTTTACACACCTTGATTAAGAGATTTGCTTGACCGAGAGATCATAGCTAGCCGGAGGACAGTGAACCCAAAAATTAAATACAATAATAGGCGCTCAGTAAAAGATAACACGAAGTGACCGCGACAAATTGTCTTTTATACGTGCGGCAAATAAACAGTAGCATTCTTTCAAACAAACACTAATACCATCGCAAATTGGCTACCACAACGTGGAACTTAACAAAGAATGCCGTCACAAATTGGCACCCAGAACGTGGGGCAGAATAACCAGGAAGGAGCAAAATAACCAGGAAGGAGCGAATGGAGCAGTGAACTGAACTACAAGACGCAGATTCCAGAAACAACTACAGGAACGACAGACGACGCCGATGAGTGGACATCGTAATTCCGAGATTAAAAGGCAACAGGGGAATTCAACTACAGGACACAAAAACATCGAGACGACGTAGATTCATCATAATACGACGCAGAAGCGACATATACATCTAGGAGAGAGGGGCAGGAAGCTGGACATCAAAGCAACATCAGCAGATAGCATCAGAAAGGTTAGAAAAGTGTGATTTTTTTATTTTATTCTAAAAAAAGGGTGTAAAAATTTAAATGTACTTGAGGAGTGGTAGGGTTAAGAAAACAATGTCTATTAATAATGCTGAAGAAACAATTATGGAAGGGGATAGTGTAACAGTTAGCTGTAATTCAATACAGGTTACAGAAAATAGCTCAAACAATGTAGGATTTGAGGGAGAAAAGTTAGTGCAGAAAGTGAGAATAGAACAGCAGGAAATTTTAATTTTGATGCTAGTCTGATGATGGAAATGTTGAGAAATTTTGGTGAAAAATTAGAAAAGAGTATAGAACAAAAACTAACTCAGAATATGGAAAAGAACAATAGGGAATTGAGGGAAGATATTGGTAAAAGTAATGAGAAATTAGAAAAGAAAATAGATCAAAACAGGGAAGATATGGGAAAGTATAATAGAGAATTAAGGGAAGATATTAGTAAGAGCTTAGAACAAAACAGGGAAGAAATTGAAAAGAAATTTATGGAGCTAGATAGCAATATAATAAAAATGAGAAATGAAAATCAGGAAATGATAGCAAATGAGATAGGGGAAGTTTCAAAGAAAACGTTAGACATGAGCAGGGAAATATCTACCACAGAAAGTAAGGTTAATATTAAAAGTGAATATGTTGATGTAGAATGTACAGAGTTAGGAAGTCAAGTGAGTAGTATTTCAAGTGAGCTAAGAGAGATGAAAGATGTTACGAATGTAGATTTGAATCAAGCGCAAGTTAATTTCAGAGGGGAGATATCTGAAATTCAGAAAGAATCAGAAACGCAAAGAAATAAATTGTCCGAAGAAGTTAAAGTTTTGCGTATAAATAATCAAAAGCTAACTTCTGAAATTAACAAGTACCAAGCTGTTCAGAATGAAAACTCCAATCCAGTACAGTTTATTACAGACTTGTCAGAGTACTCTCAGATTAAAAAGATAGCAGAAGAATTGAAAATGACAGTTGTTAAAAGATGTGCTGTTCAGAAAACTTTATATTGTTTTCAAATTATATCTTTGGGTGAAATATCATATGAATCCTTTAAGAGGTTATTCATGAACAAATTTTGGAAGGTTAGGATACGGGTACGAGTAATGTTTAGCCACAGACAATTTGATCCAGGAGGGTGAACAGTAATGAGATGAAAGGTAAATGCTGGATAGTTAAAGATGAACTGCAGAGCAATGTATTGGAATGTAAGAGTGTTAATTATGTATGTATGTTATAAGAAAGGAAAAAATAAATTCTGGACATAACTAAATGTTTAAAGGGAAAAATAACATTTTCTTAGTAACTGTAACAGCATTTGAAATGAAGCATGTAATAATTAAAACTTAATGTTATATTAAAGTAAAAGTACGTAGAATAATTCCAAGAGTATTGTGAATATAAAGTACAAAACAACAAAAATGGGGTACAAATAATTAAAATACTTATGTAGCAAACAGATAATGTGAAACAGTGTCTAGATTTAAGAGATGTAAGTATATTTGTGTAGAGGGTGAATATTTTGGTAAATATGTTTAATAATTACAAAAATGCTTGAAGGCATAAATTTTTGTCAACAATATAAGAAAGTAAACCATTTTGTAACAGTAACTAAATAATTCAGGGTACAGTATTTGCTAAAAAAATTGTAATGTCAGATTAATGTCTAAACACATTAAACCAGAGCCAGTAAATAGTGGCGAGATAAAGGCAAAATATATGACGTGTGTCAAATGCCTGTGAAGTGCTAAGTGAAAGTGATAAATAGCGTTTGTTCCAAGATTCAGGAGACTAAAAACCCAACTATAAAATTTCCAAACAAGTTGTAAATATTTATAATTATGTTTCTAGTGGGGCATATGACGCAGTAATTTGTATCACAAATTATGTAAATGTCAAGAGTAATTGTAGCGTGAATATGCATTATTGTGTGACATTGATTTGAGATGTTTGTTGATTGTAAGCATTGTCGAGAAGTGGGTTTATACGGCCTTACTGAAACTGACAATAATAGCGTGCAATAATGTAGCGGGGGGGTGAGCTGTTTATCATTATTAGAGACGAGCAAATGACGTAATATTGGCGCGTTTTTCTTAGGAATTTGCTGGAACATTTTCTCTAGAGCATATATTTTCGTAATTTTCATTGGATATAAATATAGACGCTAATGTTGGCGCGTTTTATTAACCAATAGCAGCTCGGTTATAATCTTTAGGCATATCGGGGTGTGGGAGTATAAAAAGAGCTAAGTCAGAGGTAGATCCCTCCCAGTTCATCGGAAACATTTGTACATTACACGTCGGCTCCAGTCCATCGGAAACATTTGTGCATTACACGTCGCTGAGTTCCACAAAAACAGTCATGGTGAATACATAGCATTGTTTATCGATTCGCAGGTTACGCGTAGCAAAGTTATAAAAAAATCTCAAGTGTCGTAAAGTTAATTACACAAAAAGTTGAAGTACGCGAATTAATAAGGGGCAGTAAAGAAGTTATTATAACAGTTTCAGTTTGGAGAGTGTCAAGATTTATACGTGAAAGTGCATAATGTGTTATGACAATAATAGTATAAAACAAATTCTTTTATCAATGTTATCTTTGGATAAAAACTCCTTTCCGTTTACACACCTTGATTAAGAGATTTCCTTGACCGAGAGATCATAGCTAGCCGGAGGACAGTGAACCCAAAAATTAAATACAATAATAGGCGCTCAGTAAAAGATAACACGAAGTGACCGCGACAAATTGTGTTTTATACGTGCGGCAAATAAACAGTAGCATTCTTTCAAACAAACACTAATACCATCGCAAATTGGCTACCACAACGTGGAACTAAACAAAGAATACTGTCACAAAATGTTTTGTCTGGCATGTTTGCGTCGTTTGGTTTTGAGTCAAATAATAGTGTTTGGTAATGCACCGCATTTTCGCGCTAGAGTTCTCCGCACCTTTCTTTTTGAGCATGATATAGACCTTATTCATACTTCTGCGTATTATCCGCTTTCGTCCTTAGCGAACGGCTTAATCGCAACCTTATGAGTACACTAATCGCCTTTCATACTAGTAACCATCGTCTTTATGACACCCGTTGGCCTGCCTTTCAATTGGCCTTCAATGTGGCAATACATGTGGCCCATCAAGAGCCCCCTTTTCATTTAATGTTCCGTTATTTTACCAGTTTGTCCGTTGATTAATTCATGGCGTTATGCGTGAATTTCTTCCCGAACCCCAGCTATGGTAAATATATGCCATGACACATTTCACCAACTTTATTAGGACCGCCGTCTTCATTATATTGGTTCCTTCCGTATTGTCCAGAAAGTTAATCTTCGTCATTGTGTTTCTGGCATATATACCAGGGCACATGCTTTTAATTGCGTTTTGCCGCTTCAGATTCGCTTGTAACTTAATTCCAAGTATTTCCAACTTGATATACTCGCCTTTGGCATGGCAAGTTTCCCTCTTCTTTTGCAGTTTATACGGGGTACTTTTCTTGTTGGCCCCTGGATCCTGTAAGGGCTTCCTTTTTCCCTTCCAAGCATGCAAAAGTACATCCTGGAAGCTTATTTTACTTTCCTCTTCCTTTTGGCCGAGATCTTTTCCTTTTGTTTTTCTTGTGTGTGTCTATTTCCTTTTAGTCTTCTCCTTGTTTGTTAGTCATGTTCTTCAGAGATTTCTTGTATGTTTTCCTTTCCCTCTCTTTTTCCTTATTGTTTTTGTGTGTATTCCTGTCCACAGGTGGTACTAGCGGTACAGGTAGTGCTACAGTTAGCAGTAGTCATAGTTTTGTTAAATTGTTGCAGCGGGCTTGTTCTACTATTTCATTGTTCCCTTTATATATACGTATAATATAATATATTGTTAATTCTTTATATAGGTTCTTGTTATGCAGATACTTACTTCTTTGTATTATATACTTCTGCTAGGTTTGAATATTCACTTCGGCAGGAATTAATATTCTTCAACCTTTCACTTGCAGTGGATTCGCTGGTCTCACCCAAAACATAAAAGCATGAGGAGGTCAGCGAAGCCAAGCAGCCGCTTACGACAGACTTGTCTGTAGAAGGGAACCCCGGCCAGTCGAAAAGGGAAGCCCTAACGAGTGCCGTAGGGGATAAGAATCCTAAGATGAAAACCAAAGCTCCGAAGCTAACACAGGAATAAAGAAAGGCGCAGAAGGTATCTTCCAATATAGACAAAGATAAAATTCTGAAATGTAACTTCCACTGTTTTATTTTACTAAACAGTAGCCATGAAACATCGCTTTTCACAAAACAACAAAATATAACAAAGAAAACTAAAGTTATAAAAACACAGAAATTGAAACAATTCTTATCAAACTAATGACAGTCACAACTTCAAACATTTAGAGCTGGAAGGAATTAATCAAAGCTTAGCATAAAGAACAATTAACCTTCAATCGCATAAGCACTAAACCAGAACTCTCATAAATGTACTACTAGGGATAGATTTACAGAAGGTAGTTTAATGATAATAGTAAAACAAACTTTAACTAACCAAAACTGTAAAGCAACACTAATATTAGTAACTTGAAAAAAATGGCTTAAATAGAACCAAAGCTTCAACTGACCCAAACTTTAAAGCAAATTTAAATATATCAAAATTTAAGTAAAAAAAAATTAAAGTAAAACAAACAAAAAAATACCACGTTTACATCAAAAGCTTTCCCTTATGGGTGATATTTAAATATCTGGATATTTTAGAGATAATGTGCAGTATAAATCAAAGAAACCATAAACATCTGTAACGAAATCACCCCTCACCAGAGTGAGTAATAATTTAGCTGCTTTTGAGCACTCACAAGATCATTAACCAAATAGCATTAATGCTTTATCCTGAAAAAGAAAACCATTTGGCATTAAACCTAGGCAAACGAACGTTTTACCAAAGGCACACATCCAGCTATAACAAAACTCATGCACTAAAGACCAACAGGTATTCTAATATTATTTTTAACCCGAGAGGTAAGTAAGGAGCCACAAACAAAGCGGTGAAAATGGTAAAATGGCTCAAAACGTAAAACAGGCGAGATTATAGCAGCCAAAGTATTTCAAATATTGCGTGGAACCAAAATATTGTGCCCAATAGTGCACGAGCTATTTCTGCAATTGTAAAACCAGTTGTAAGCGCAATTAATTCCTTCATAAATTAATTACAGGTCTGATAAATCACCTAGCAAAATACAACCCAAAGGAAACAACCATAGGCACCTTAACTAAATCGTAAGCAGTTCCGAGTATATCCGGAAAGAATTACCAAAATAGTGCAATACCTTTCCAGCCCACTAATATTACAATAAGAATGTGTAAACGTATCCACAATAAAAAAGATAAATATATCAGATGTTTCGGGCCAGGCCAATTAAACATACATATAACATTGGATACCCTTGAGCTTCTATACAATCCAGCTTTACCCTGTCAGGCCAATCTCAAGAGCAATACCCTTAAAAGCTTACTTAATACCTTCTCCATTAATATCCCAATAAAAGAATCACATTTAACAGCAATAAAAGGGCATAAATATTTTATTAAATTATTCCTTATTAAACCCACACAGAAAACCTGAAAACATTCATCTTTGGTACTCTTAGAAGTCGTACAAAACACCCTCATTTATAAATAACATGGCCTATTTAACCCAGTATTAATTTCTGACGAAGAAACTAATCAACCGAAACACACTAAAACTATGAATAATATTAAGAGTCAGCCACTTACGAATTGCCTGTGAAAAACATACATAACGTTTTCTGCCCAACTCCATTCACCATTACCAAAATACACATCAGCTGACGGCAAAAGCCTACCTTTTCTTATGCAGATACTCCAAAACATATTCCAAACGATATGCTTTTAATTAATCCAAAAAAAAAACATTTCCACAGACGGATAGACGTCTAACCGGGCAGAGAGCCGTCTCTGCAATCCAACCAAAAACTACCCCTCATTGCATAAGGCCAAGCGCGGGTTACGCCCACAATACCGAGAGGGGAAAAAAAGCGAACAGCAAAGAGTATAGTAAAGCAAAGGGACAAACAAAAAGGCTACGCAAGTGACTGGCTGGATGTATCTAACAACAACAACACACAATACATACAACATATCAGCACATAGTATCATATATTATGTTTGCCTTCATTTTTTTCTGCCCTCTTGCCTTGCAAATCATTCCTAAACTTGACCATTTGAAAGTGTTTAGTATTTGGGTCTAAATGATGTGCTATGTTTTCGCTCATTAATGTTTTTGTGTTGTTCGGTTCCCATGGCATGATCGGATCCTACTTTTGTTTGCCTTTCATGCGTTTCGCCTGGGGCCTCGGAGCACCATTTGTTGCAGACGTTCCTGACAGCGCCTCTTCCCTTCTGAGGGGGGTGTTTTGAGCCATGTATAGATATTCCTCCCTCTTCCAATTTCTTGAGTAGCTGCTATTAGCCGCACCCGCCCATAGCTAACACAAGACGACTTAAAGTTCAACAATAAAATTTGGACCCTTGCTACATCCAGTACGGCAGTCAGCGTAACAAGCTTCATTATAGCTGGAAGCATTTTCTCAGCTCTCACCAAGATGCGCGCTGTTAGACAGAATAGAAAACGCTATCGTCGCGGCAAAGTCATTCAACGTGATCTACTCCGTGTGTGCCTCGACAATGAACCAAGAGAAGTAGAAAGACTTAGTTTTTGGTCACCGACTGGGAAAGACCTCTCCGCGCTCTGTGTTTTGGAAGCGACCGACTCCACACTCTTTGGGCTTTGATAAAATTATTTAAATTCTTTTCTGGTCCTAAGTAACCTTCTAAATTAATTTTCTTATGTTTGAATCGGTCAAATTACATTTCACTAAAGAGGGTAACGCTGTTAAGTTTTGCATTAATATATTTATTGTTATGCAGCTATAAGGGGACTAGCGGATTTATTCTAAGAAAGTGTACTAAATTCTTATGTTAATTCCTTCCTAACGTCATTTTCCGTAAAACAATTACTTCTCTGGGGGATACCTCATACGTAAATTTGTTCTAAAATGGGTACAGCACATGCTTACTCTTTAATGATTATTACTTGCTGCGATTTGAACATAATCGAAATAGTGGTTATGGGGAATTTAACAACTTTAAAAATTTATCACAGGAACGTGCAATGACTACATTTATTTTTGAAATTAAATACATAATGAATTACATAACCGTTACAAATGGTGGAAAAACTAACATCCGTTTAAATCAAAAGAATCACAAAGTATACTTTGGACATGCGTGCGACGTTAGGCCGCATCGTTTTGCATTTAGAAAGCAATGTTTATAGATTTCCGAAATAATAAACAATCATTATACTGAGCAAAGACATGCACATACCATAAATGCTACCTTAAAGCCTACATATAAATCTATTCGAACGAATGTGTTGATTATCGATCACTTAATTTCTTCTTAAGCTGAAAAATCCTAACGCTTTCTATAACAAAGCGCGTTTGACCACTGATTTGGTTTCGCAGTAGATAAGATGCCATATATCAGAGACCGAAGGTCCCTCGTATAAGGTGGCAATTGAAATATTCTTCCTTTTATGCCAGTAATGCAATTGGAATAACTGAAATGTGCATCGTGGGTGTTAAATATCGTTTACTTACACAAGCAAAGGCTTAATTCTGTGCTCAATCTCTGAAAACTAGTGGAGAACTCTGCAAACTGAGACGGTATAGAGAGCCTCAACTGGTAATTAATATTTAGCAATGCATACTTAAAGTAAATGTGTATGCAACCAATACATAAAGAATAGCAATGCTGAATAATAATAATACCAGTAACAGGGAAGAGCATATATTATGTTAACAACAATACGTAATATATTTACAACAATATAAGCATTTGTATACAATTCCAATTTAAAGCTTTATGTACAATTTTTTAGGAATTGAAACTAAAATAGGGAAGGATGAACTTCATGGCAGACGGGAAGAATTAGTGGTTTAGGCCGGCGTCACCTATTAGCGAAGTCCAAGATAAGGGCTCTTCATAACTTAATTGATCAGGTAGGTTCCAGATAAACGCAGAAACGTTGGCTCCCCAGCGTTCCAAATAGTAGGTGCTCTCATGTGTTAAACTCACTTGTCTCGCGACCAAATAAATCAGTGTGTTCTTGGATAATGTATTGAAATACCCTAATTGCGTGAAATGTAACATCCGCAATAGGAAAATATTTATTCGGGTTACGCGGTCAAAGTTTGGCTTAGCTTAACGCGCTATAATACGCTGTATTAATGGGCTCCGACAAATAAATAAAAATTTAAACGGAAAAAGGCATTGTAAATTTCATTGTTTAAATATCATTGTACTACCCACACCCATTAATTCAGTTAGACTGAGTCTACTGACAAATGATACAACGTTCGACGCAGCAACAGCTGCTATAAGAACAAATATGTTCGATGGATTTAAAAGTCTCTTCAGTTTCACTTTTAATAGTGGTATAACCAATTGCCTTATAAAAAAGTGATACCAATTGTCGCTACACTTTTATATGCTGAAACTTAATATATAGGTTGATTATGCTTATAACTTTAAGATTCCATAAAACAGCATGTAATCCGCATGCGATAAATATAAATACTTACTAATGTCACAGTGTAAATGATAAACACTTATCGCTAACATAGCTATTATTTTTCTCCAATATTTTTTATATTAGTGATACATATTTACAATATTAAATGTATACTTAATTGTGTTTAATTAAAATCTTAATATTTTCCACACATTATTGTTGTCGTTTTTATGCCTTATTCTTTATAGAATACTCCACTGTTTCTAAACAAATTAACTGTTTTGAATGGATAGATTCTTTTTCGAAACATAAAAAACGCGGTTCAAAGTATAGATTAATAGTTTTTTAAGTTTTATGGTTACAGTGTTTGAATCATAGTAATATAAATATTTGCATGCTTTACTATTTGGAGGCTACAGAGGCTGAATATTATGTATATCAGATGAAACATCAGGATGGTGATTCCAAGCTTGCGTTCCAAATGCAATACCATCGTGGTCATCATCGAACTGCATGCACTAGTATACACGTAATTCCAAAAGTATCCGGTCTACCAATCGATAACTAAAGTGCAATAACACTTTTCTATGTCAATCTTCACACCTATTCCGACGGTGATACCTTTAAAATCTGACAAGGCTGTGCCACTTGGTAGCAAAAGTTTAACCGCTAAGCTTAAACGTGGCGTCGAGTAATGCCAACCGAGAGTATGGTCACAATAAGAACTACATACCTCTATAAACGCTCATGGTGCTTAAGAACGATGGAAAAAATAAACCAAAGATCGTCTAAGCACAAATATATACCCTATTTCCGTTAAATGTAACGGACAACGTACAGCTGAACTGTGGCAAACGCAAGCCATAGATCGACATTCATTTCTTACACGCACCTTCATTCCTGCGACAAAGGACATCTAAACAGTTTTCAACATTACCAATAATTTCTTTTCTGCGATAAATAGCACATCCTTAACATTGACGCCAGTCCTAGTTCCTCCTTAACATATTTTAATTAGTTGTCTTATACTGATACACTGAAAATCAACATCCTTTACAACCATTATTGTATGTTCTAAGTGAAATAATATCCCGTTATTCTAGAAAAATAATGGATAATCTGCTAATGTGGACTTCGGGATCAGCACTTGGAATGACACTAGCATTAGTAATAAACATCAAGTGTTACAACACTTCATTCTGAGCTATGATATTTACATATGTATTTGTAGTTATGGTAATGAAACTGACCCCTAACATTCACTTTCATCAGCCAGGAGGTAGAAGCAGAACAGAGTGCACTATATAGAGACGCCACAACTAACCCGTTTCCTGCAGTGCAGGTACTTGAATACGGCATTTGCTGACTCAGTGAGTGCTGCGCAGTGGGAGTGGTCGTTACGTCATCCGTAGCAGTATTGGTCGGTACATCAGCGCCGTTTGGTAATTAAGGATACTCGTTAAAGCGAAGGACGTCCACGCCAAAGATAATTTAAATTCTGAATGAGAAGCTGCCTACTTCGCCATGAAATATAGCGGTGCTGCCATTTTGTAATTTGTCGCAAAGAATTTAAAGGTCTGAAGAATGTAAACTTCCGCATAATTCTAATACAATGCACGCTAATGATTATTCAGCTCTTGGAAATGAGGAACGCACTGGAGAGGTACAAAAACTAAGAGAAAGTTGGCATCGCAAGAAGGGCAACAGGAAGAAGGGGATGGGGGCATGGGAGAAAGCTCATTATATGTGTGTTAGGAAGTAGCACAAGAAATTGTCAGGTATTTTAGTTATTTTTCCGATGGTCCACGTATTAAAAATGTATGCTTATAGCTGTCACTAAATTCACACCTGTGAATGTTTAACACCTCGAGAGTGAAAATCTGTCACCTAATGTACCACTTAGAATTCAAGATCTGGCGAAAAATCCTTACGGATAACTTATTGAAAGAGCATGGGAATTTGTTGCATTCTTTAATGCCTTAATGAGAGCACTAACATACCAAGCGTTTGACAAGGTAAATAGAAATAAAATGTGGGAAATAATGGAAGATATAGGATATCCTAACCATATAATACGTGCTATACAAAGTTTATATTTGAGAACAGAGATAAGAATTAAAAGTGGAGGTAAGCTCTCAGAAAATTACATGGAAATAAATCAAAGTGTCCGACAAGGGTGTCCGCTTTCACCCGCATTATTTAATATCTATTTAGACGTCATTCGTAAATGGAAAAACATTTTAACTACTAATTTTAAAATGGATAGTATAAATATGGAGTTTTAGCTTTTTAGATGACCAAGTAGTTATAGCATCTACTGAAAATATATATTTTAACTATTTATGAGATTTATTGGAAAAGATAGAACAAAGTATGTAAATAGAAAACTAAATTCATTCCAACATATATGTGGAACAATCAGAAGAATTTTATCAAAGAAAGTTCGCAAAGAAACTCTACTGAGATTTTATAAGTTTTCCGCAGTTCCTGCACTATTATATGGGTCTGAATGTTGGACTCTAAATAAAGATTCTTTGAGACGGATAGAACTTACAGAAATGAAATTCTTAAGGCTTATAGCAGGTTATACTCTAATGGGCAAACAGAGATGTAAAGATATCAGAAAACGACAGGGAATATTTCAACTAACGGACAAAATACCAAAATACAGAAAAAAACTAATACAACCATATCTGTAGAACGGAAAATGATAGGCTTCCCCAAAGAGAACTAAATTATAAACCTAGAGGACAACAAAGCCTGAGAAGAGCTGCTAGAAGATGGACGGAGCAGCTTTAGATTGGAGTCGGAACAGATCGCCAGTGGTCTAATCCCTGTTTGGATGATGATGACTAATATACGAACTACGGTTCAGTTGTGCATTTTTATTCGTGGAATCAATGGCAACTTGGAAGTTGTGGAGGAAATGCTAGATCTGGTGCCATTGAAAGGCATAACAAAGAGATCACTCACTGACGTCATCACCGCAGGGCATGTAACATAAACAAGGCCGCCGCCGCCGCCGCTGCTGCTGTGTCCACATGTTGTTGCGTCGACCTTGGTTTAGGGCGCAGACAAGTCCGTCGTCGCGACCACACCTAAACAGGTGTTTATAAAACCCGCTGTGTTGGTCTCGGTCGCGACAACACAATATAAATTTATTTTTTATAAAGTAATGATAAAAAAGAATGAATAAGTAAATATCATTTATTGGATATTAGTAATATTGTTTATTTGATACCATTGCAATGGAAATATCAATATTTTAGCTAACAAAATTTTTCGTTACCTTAGGAAAGGCCTTGCAATATAATTTTGACGTGAGGTAGGCTTATAAGAATACACAGCAGCAAGTGAATGATTGCCAAGTCTAGATCTTCCTGGCTGCAGCGCATTGCATACAAGCTTACGCGTGCCGAGTCTAGATTTCTCTTCCTTATATGCAGTGCACTGCATATAAGGTTACGCGCCTTTTACTTTGTTAAGGCTAGATTCATTTCCTTGTTGCAATGTATATAAAGCTTGCACTGTCTTTGTAAGATTATGGCTTTGACGGGGGAATAGGAACAGATGGGAACAGGAATAAATAAGGTAAGCTATGAGATTAACGTATATATTTTATAATATTTACATTTGCTAGAATAAGCAAACATAATATTTTCTTTTACATATTAATAAGTACATTATCTTCGAGGCAAATATTTATATATTTTTACATATTAAGAAGTACAAATAATGGTTTAAACCATACACAAAAAAACAATTAATGTTTGTTTTACATATTAATAAGTACAATATCTTTGAGTACATATAGTTAGCTAAGCAAAATTTATATTTTAATAAGTACAAATAATGGTTTTGAGCACACACAATTAATATTTTTCTTACATATTAATAAGTACAATACCTTTGAATACATAAAGCACAATTTTATATTTTTTACATATTAATAAGTACAAACAACGGTTTAGAGCATATACAACAAAACCAATTATCTTTTGCGTAAACCATTTCGTTAATAAATGAATCTTCATATTTAATGACTTTTCTATGTTTAAAAGCTCTATAGTGTTCTTCTCTGTAACTCCAAGTGGCATCGTTTGTTAGCGTCGATAGGGTAATAAAAGGCTTTAATTTCAATAGGAAAATCTATAGGAATTATTTGTTCAATTGAAAGATTGAATTTGTATGTATTAAAAATTATATACATAAAATTATTATAATGTGTGTTTTCCAGCAAAAAATTTAATTTTGCGTTTTAAAATAAAATGTTCGATGCTAAACCTTTTAATGAAGGAGAGCTCTTAATACAGATTTTGCAATTGCAAGTATTTGTGTTACTACAACGAAACAGGTTTTTATATTTTTATAAGGTGGTGCTTGGGTTTAACCCCCAACCATTTAACTTTGCTATAGGATCACAAAGATACTGCATAGAAAACAGATCGTTGTGAAATGAACCAAACATTACACGTTTTTGAAAGTCAAACCTAAAACTTCTAAAAAGAAAATACATGAAATCCACCCAATTGTTTTGCAAGGTTACAGGTTCTTTGGTACGAACGTAGGTTACCTTAATTATAAACTCATGTTTTTCACATTCCACTTTCCAAAATAAAGATTTTGTAGGCAAATAAAATAGACTACATTTTTTTGAACGGCTAAATATAAAATTAACGTTATTTGCAACGTAATTAGCATTTGGACATAACATGAGTCTTAACATCTCTTCTTCCTTCTGATTTTTGTTTATAGTAACATATAAGCAAACACATTTAGTTTCTATGTCCACTATTCCGGCCATATAGCACGCAAATGTGCCTCCCAGAGCACAGAAAATATTTTCTTTTGATAGCCAGTGCATAAACCAAACAATAGTAGACCAGTATTCTGGAAAACGGACAGGTACAAACTCTTCAAAAAAGGTTTCCAAACCAGTTTCTTTTTGTAGTAAATTATATCTGTTTGTTAATTCCCTTGTAGAACTAAAGATGAAAGTATCCATCTATAAAAATGCAAAAATAAAAATAAATTATAAACCTTTCCCGTACTGCCAAAACCATTGTTACCCCTATAGGTAACACTTAACTTTTTAACATATTTTATTTTTGGTATACATATTTTTTCACATATTAATTAAGCAATTTTTTGATTTTTAAGAATATGTTGTTTTTTATTTGATTTGTTTAACATTAATACACACATTTCTCCTGTAAAATCTCTATCTACACACCCTCCTCTTTTTGATAAACCTAAAAGCGCTAGGCTAGACTTTTCAGCAATGCGAAGATAAGTGTCTTTTGGGGGTGTTGCAGAAATTCCTGTTGGGATCATTACGGTTTCCAGAGGTTGTATTTCATGCGCTTTAGGTGAAAAAATGTCTAAACCAACGGATTCTTCAGTGCATCTTACAGGTCTCTTAATATAAGATCTAAGTAACTTGATCTGTAGGGTCATCTGAAAAGATAGAGAGAACTTTCAGTTCCTCTGAAATAAAATATCATAACCGTTATTAGAAGTAAAACCTAAAAATAAAAACGTTAACGAAAGTTTCTCATTATTAATATCATCAATGTCCGTTTCCTTAAACACGTTGGTATATTTTCTTGGAAGAAAGACCTCCAATGGGTCTTCAGAGCGTTTCTGAACTTTAATAGATATTAAGGGTCCATATTTGGTGGAGACTTTTGTAGCTCCGATCACTTTATATGGAACATTCATTAATAGATCCCTAATTTGCATGAATTTAATATTATATTCTTGATTAAAGCTTGTAAGGAAGTCCATTCTGTAAAGAAGATAAGTATGCACCAATAACTATTTGAAATAGTTTTAGTTTTATTTTAAGAATAATAAATAGAGTAAAATAATTTACCTTGTTGATGATAGCTGCAGCGTCTAGGAGTAAACTGATGTTTCAATGCAACGTATGGCCTCCTTATATACAAATGCACATTGCATAAGCACCAAGGACAAGTGAAAGTTGCATTTTTAAACTGCATCTATTAGGTATATAAGACGGGAGAGACAATCTCGGCCACCAACAGTTCCACGTTAAACCTGCTAATGCACGACAGAAAATGTAAGTAACACAAAATTATCAGGCTTTGGAAATTCAATTATCTTTTACGCACGCCCATATTATTTTGGTCTGTTCTTTTAGCATGGAAAATATTAACATCCTAAATGAAATACTTAAAGAGTATAAAAGGTTCAACGCTCACGGGAGGCATTACGATATTCAGATAAATCCTGTTTCCAAAAATGAAAATCCTATCCTTTACTTTAGAAACAGCATGCAAGCTGTATTAGATATTGTTTTAGATGGTACGAAACCCAGTGATATGGTGGGTCTGTCAATAAGCAACTCTGTGAACGTACAAGATAAACCGATAGGACTAAGCTTCCGCTGAAGCGATCAGGTATCTTTGGATGCTTTAATGTCTGTTATAGAGAAAGTATGCCAATCTAATGCTAATTTTTATGCCACGGATACTTTATCCATAAAAGTAGATCACGTTGAAATGCCTTTAGGACATGGTAGAATCAAAACAAAAGGTAGACATTTATCCGCATTGACGCACATAAAAAGGTCCATCGTTAGAATTAAAAGCAAAACAAAATGCTTAGCTCATGCTCTATTGGTAGCTATAGCACATTTCGATAGAGAGCCAAATTACATAAGTTATAGAAAAGGTCAAAAAATTTATTCCAACGTTGATGAGCTTCTAAAGGCCATAAATGTTAATCTAAGCAATGGTAGAGGAATAGCAGAATTGCAAAAATTTCAAGACCATCTTTCCGAATACAGAATCATAGTTTATGAAGGATTGCGTTGCGAAAATATAATATATCATGGGAACACAAATTTACAAAAACGTTTAAATCTCCTGTATGATGCACAGGAAAAACAATATAATGTAATTGTAAGTATCACGGGTGCCATGTCTAAAGAATATGTTTGCGAAGGATGCAATAAGCGAATGAGTTACAATCGAGCAAAGACGCATAAATGCAATTATCGATGCTCCGGATGTAATTCACTTCCGCCCTGCACTTTTGAAGGAAACTACATATACTGTAATAAATGCAATAGGTACTTTAGAAGCCAAAGCTGCATGAATAATCATGTGCAGAATAAAATTGGCACTCAAATAATTTGCGAATGGAAGTGGCATTGTTTAATTTGTAGTCAACGGTTAAAGCCAAATCATCAGTGCTAATGTGATATTGTAGAAGCTGTAAAAGTAACGAGCTGCCGGGCCACTTTTGCTATATGCCAACGCTTAGCGCAAAAAAATCATCATCGGAAAAGATCTTATTCGTATTTTACGACATAAAATGTACTCAAAACACGCAAATAGGAGACAATACGTATCTTCATATTCCAAATGTACCCTGCTTAGAACACTATTGTTTTCTTTGCGAAAAAACAAGGATATGACCGAAGGGTGCAGTCAGTGTGGAAAGTGTAGGCATTCATTTTGGGGCAATGGCTGCATCAAACAATTTATGGAATATTTGTACCAAAATAGACCTTTTTGTGAAAGGATAATTGCAATTGCACATAATGCCAGAGCCTACGATCTCATGTTCATCTTAGATTATGCAATAAAACAGGGATGGGTACCGAATTTAGTAATGAATGGTGCTAAATATTTATCTATGAAAATGGAACACATAACCTTTCTGGATATTTTGAACTTTTTACCCATGAAATTGAGAAGTTTTCCGAAAGCTTTTGGAATAGATTGTGGGACAAAAGGCCACTTTCCGCATTACTTTAATACTCCTGAAAATATGAACTATGTAGGTTGTTATCCCAATCCCGTTCATTACTGCATCGATTACATGATGCTAGACGAACGCAGAGAATTTTTCGAATGGTACGAGAAGGAAAAAGATGGCATTTTTTATTTTAGAAAATAGATTGAAGCCTACTGTATGGCAGATGTTGGAGTGTTGAGAGAAGCGTGTTCTATATTTAGAAATACTTTCCTAGATATCGGAAGTATTGACGTATTTCAAGAATCTATTACGATAGCTTCGGCATGCAACAAATTATTTAGAAAAAAATATTTGAAACCGAAAACTATACGACTTATGCCTTGTGGAGGTTATAGGAAAGCCGATAAACAATCCATAAAGGCTCTCATGTGGCTTAGGTATGAAGAAATTAAAAGGGGGATTTGCATTAAACATGCAGGTAATGGTAGAGAGGTGAGAATACCCGAAATACCTAACTTCAAATTAGATGGTTTTTGTGAGGAGACGAGAGAGGTGTTTAAATTCATGGGGTGTTACCACCAAGGCCACGTGTGTCTTACTAATAGAGATGTGCCCGTCGTAGACACGCGAACAGAGACGCTTGCAGATAGATACGAGCTCACAATGAGTCGAATAGATAATATTGTGTCGGCAGGTTACGTCTCTCATGTCATGTGGGAGTGTGAATTTGAGGACATTCTAAAATAACATCCGGCTCTACACAACGATCCCGTTGTGAAAAATGTTCCACTCATTCTTAGGGATTCCCTCTACAGAGGTAGAACGGAAGCATTGAAAACCTATTGCAAAGCCGACGAAAAAACTCGCATTAAGTATTACGACGTGATGTCTCTGTATCCTTATATATGTAAATATCTTAAGTTTCCCGTAGGTCATCCCATAATTCACATTGGCGAAGATTGCGCCAATATTACGGAAATGCTTAAAAAAGAGGTGTTTATAAAATGTAGGGTTTCGGCAAAAAATATAACTCTTTATCATCCTGTCTTGCCCTTTAGATGTCGACAAAAGTTAATATTTGGTCTTTGTTACATCTATGCGAAGGAGGAAAATGACGGTGTATGTAGCCACGACGGGGAGCTAATTGGTACTTGGATCGTAGACGAGGTACGAAAAGCCGTTGAAATGGGTTACGAAGTGACAGAAATTTTTGAATTTTACGAATACAAAATGGAACAGTATGATAAAAATGAAAATAAAGGAGGGCTCTTTGGATTACATTAATAGTTTTTTAAAATTAAAAGCAGAGGCCAGCGGGTATCCCTCTTGGGTTAAGAGCGATGAGGATAAGGAGAAAAACGATCGAAGCTTTTTTCAGAGCGAAGGAATTCTTTTGGATAAGTCGACAATTAGAAAAAATCCAGGTGCAAGGCCTCTAGAAAAATTGTGTCTAAACAGTTTTTGGGGAAAGCTCACCGAACAAAGCAATCGGTCGCGCACGAAAATGATTAGGGAGCCCGCGGAATTGTTTACGTTCCTGACCACGTCCGGCATAGAGGTGCAGAACCTAATGTTTGCGAGCGACCAGATAGTCTGGCTCTCGTGGAAATATGCCGAAGAGGTCGAGTGCCCTCCACTGGCACACACCAATGAAGTGTTAGGAACCTACGTTACCGCAGGTGCAAGGCTTAAGTTATACACCTACCTAGAGGCACTGAATAGGGACATATTATACACAGATACGGATTCGATACTGTTTACGGTTAGGGAAGGCGAGAAGTGTAGCGTCGAATACGGCGATAACCTGGGAGATATGACGAATGAGCTAGCGAACTATGGAAGGGATTCGTACATTTCAGAATTCGTATCCGGAGGCCCAAAAAATTACGCGTATAAAATACGCCTACCAAATGGTGATTTCAAAGCTGTTTGTAAAGTGAGAGGGATAACATTGAATTACGCCTCTTTACAGTTGGTTAATTTTGATTCTATAAAACATTTAATTCTTGGAGAAAACGTGGTTCGAAACATTGTAGTTAGAACGGAAAAGAAAATAAAGCGCAAAAGATCTCATGGTGTGTATATCGTCTCCGAACCGGAAAATAAAATCTATAGAATTTGTTTTCACAAGAAAAGAAGAATTTCTAACGATTCCGTCCCTTTCGGATATATAAAGCCTGACTGAACGAGCCGCCTCCTCTCATTATGGATTCCGAGGTGGAACTAGCAGTATCCAAGTACGTGGAAAACCGAAGAAGGCAGAGAGGCCTAAAATATTGTACGAACGAGGAGATAGCGCTCATTCCGTTAGAAGTGTTTGCTCTATATCCTCCCTTCGATGTAGATTATGTAATGTACAGGTTAACGGACGAATTGAGGGAAAAACTAAAGATGTTTCGACGATGTAATGTTTCCCGTAGTAAAATTTAAGCACCCCTTTACGCTGATCGTTAGTGGTAGTTCGGGTTCTGGTAAGACCGTATTTTGTGTAAAGTTGGTAAAACATTTGAAGCATTTGTGCACTGTTCGAAAATTTAAAGAAATATTGTGGTGTTATAGCGAAAAATCGGCCGTGCCAAAGTTAAAACACGTAAAATTTCATGTAGGTGTGCCGGAGTTTGAGAACCAGAAAGGAGACACAAAACTAGTAATATTAGACGATCTCTTAAACTCTACCTATTCCAGAGAGGTGTGCGACCTGTTCACGAAGGGAAGTCATCATAGAAACATAAGCGTAATTTTAATCACTCAAAATTTGTTTTATCAAGGCAGGTATTGCAGAGACATCTCGTTAAACGCTACATACATTGTGGTTTTTAAAAACGTGGGAGATAAAAATCAAGTGGCTCATTTAGCCAGACAAATATACCCCGAAAAATGGAAATCGCTTTTCGAGGCGTATCTGGATGCTACGGAAAAGCCTCACGGCTATATGCTTTTCGATCTGTGCCACGAGACCGATAGCAGATTACGATTTAGAACCAACATCTTTCCATCAGAGCTCCCTGTCGTAGCATATCAGCATGAGCAACCGGATAAGATCCAACTATCACATGCTGCACGTGCTTAAAAGTGCCAAGTCTAAGCTTAGGAAAGCCATTTTGGAGAAGTTCGACAAAGAGTTAGTGTTGACTATTGCAGAATGCGCTCTAAATGTTCTAAAGGGCAACTGTAATTTAAGCAAATGCACCATTCGCAATCTATGAAGATATAAAAATAGTCTGAGCCGCGTGGTGGATAAATCTCTAAAGGTTAACAATAAGAGAAGGTTTTTAATTCAAAATGGAGGATTTTTGATTCCTCTGCTGACTGCCGTACTGACCGGACTTTCGTCTCTAATACAGCGTTAGATGCTGCAAAAATCATTTTTAGTTTCTCAGCGTTACATAGACACCCACTGCTTGAAGAAAAAGGCGACGTCGAAGAAGAAGAAGAAGAAGAAGAAGAAGCGGAGAAAAAGGGATGCGTACGAGGAGCTGATCAAATTTAAATCCAGTGGCCGCCGCCGACCGTATCTACCGCCGCAACCGCTGCCGCCGCCACCACTGCCACTTCCCCGAAACTCCCCTTCTCCTCGGGTCAAAAAGAGGCTGGTCTTCTCTCCAGAAACGGTCTACGAGAAGCAGGAAGAAGAAGAAGAAGAGCAACAAGAAGAAGAGTTTGACGAAGAATAAGTAAGGCCTCTGTCATTGCCGGCCCACGAGAAAAAAGACGTAGAACAGTTTACAAATAGAAGCTTTGGGTGCATAGCAGGTCCTTGCCTAGCTCCATATTTGCACACTCCTAGGGCAACGGATACCGTATTCGGCATTTACAAGGATAGGGACGGCAACTTTAAAGTTGGCGATTCCATTATTCGTATAGAAGACAACGATTTGTATGTAAAGGATAGATATTTTAGGGGAACTCTGGGTCTCTGAAAATTGCTCACTACGAAGAAGGTAGATCTCTCGAAAGTCACCTCTTCGGACAAGAGTAAATATAGGCAAATTCTTCTTTTAACCAACGGCCACCTGCAGAATACCGAAGCCTTTAATCAGATAAAATCAAACAGAGGTAGCAAATATAATGAAATAATTGCTGAGTTGTTTCCGTCCAAGATGTGGACGGATTATTAGCAATGAATAAGAAGTATTTTTACGACCCCAACAACCTTCGGCTTTGTCCACCGTGCAGAAACTTGCATCTCTTACGGGAAATAGACGTAAAACGGAGGATTGGCTTCTCCAACAAGATGCCTACACTTTGCACAAACCTGCGAGGAGAAAATTTCAGAGGAACCACCACACGGCGAATGATGTTAACGATGTGTGGGAAGTCGACTTAACCATTTTAAAAGCATTAGAAAGTATAACGATGGAGTTCAGTATCTCCTAAGTGTGTAGATTGTTTTTCCAGATTTGCACGTGTAAAACCCAATCAAAATCTAGTACGAAAACTGCAAAGGCCTTTGAAGCCATCTTAGATTCCGTTCCTCTAGCAGTCAGATCCGACAGACGAAAAGAATTTTTAGGATCTGCATTTCAGAAGCTTTAAAAAGAGAAGAACATCGAGCATCAAGTTTGCAGAAACCCCGATGTAAAGTGCGCCATGGTCGAGAGATTTAATCGTACCATTAAGTCTAAAATATACAAGTATTTTACTTACAGGAACTCGTACAGATATATAGACGATCTCGATAAATTTGTTCGCGCATATAATCGCACCATCCATTCGTCAATATGAGTGGCTCCAACCGAAGTGAATGAGAAAAACGTGTTACAATTATGGAAAAGGCTAGAGAGAAAACGAGGTAGCATTAAACCCAGACCCGTCAAGTTCCCCGAAGGACAAAACGTGAGAATAAGCAAAGAAAAGATGAAATTTGCCAAAGGCTACGAAAAACATTTCTCAACGGAGATTTTCAAAGTTGTAAAGGTTATAAAACGTTCGCCGCAACCCGTGTACGAACTACACGATCTGAACGGAACTCCCATAGAAGGTCAATTTTACAGTTACGAACTAACTCCGGTAAAAATTAACAAATCCACTTTGTATAAAATAGATAAAATACTAAAAACTAGGGTGAGGAATGGCAGAACGCAGCATCTCGTCCGCTGGAAAGGATATGGTCCCGACTTTGACAGCTGGATCGATGCATCATGGATAAGTTTTACGTAACCGTGTTGAGCGATCCTAGCGTCGATTTGTATCCCGAGAATTTGCATGCTAGTTTTCGTAACGATTTAGCACAACCGATCAATCTTCAGAGAGATAAGTGGGTTGTAGGTTTCGCAGAGCTTTCGTATTTTTACGGTTACGAGTCCTTAGATGAGAACATACTTAAAGAAGCCGGAGAACTGACCAAAAATGTCGTCATAACAAGAGCTGGTAGAATTGTGTTTGAAAAATTGGAGTTTAAGGGCTTTAAGGAGTTGTACACTTCGCTAAAGAATCTGGTAACAGACGATGAACATCGGGAATTGTTGCTGTCGGAGCTGCAGGGTTACCTCATTTCTCATCAGAGAGAGATAAAAGAATTGGAAAACGCTAAGAAAGTATGGGTCCCAACACATTCCATTCCACAAAAACCAACCGGAAAGGCTAACAGTATTCATTTAAAGATTACTAAAAGTAAAACAGAAAAAAATTTTAACGGAAAAATATTTTTTCCTACCAGAATATATTATGGTCTAGGCGATCTTGTGGACACCATAAAAATTCTCTGCCAAATCTCGATTCCTTTAAAATTCTTATTTAAAATATGCTCACAGAAGTAACTAACCTTATGAAAACCCTTTTCGTTAGATCGCACAGAAAAAGCTCTTTGCAGTTTCTTTCTGGAACCGAACCCATTTTTGTTTACTGCAATCTCATCGAACCGCAGCTGCTCGGTAGCTCCTACGTTAGGTGGATAAGAATTATTCAGTTTCCCTGGTACACTAGTCATCACAAGTTTGAAAACATATTTTATGTTCCGGTAGAACTTAATCATTTTCGAACAGTAGCAATTGAAATGGCTAACAAGTTTGGTGATCTGGCTCGCTTGAGCAGTAGCGTTATGCCTACCATTGCTGTGCTGCATTTTAAGAAAGTTAAATAATTTTTTTTGTTTTTTTTCTTTCAGATGGCCGTTGAATACTCTTCAGTATTTCAAGGATTTTATAATCCAGAGGGAAAAGTTGTTAAAAGAATTGGCTGTCGTGGAAATTGAGACGGAACAGGTGGTGTTGCACCAACTGATCCGTAAACCAAATCTTCCGCAAAATGCGTGGCCAATAAAGTTTAGACGGACAAAGACATAGTTATCCGAAAATTTTCACGGTCTACCATGGAGTTCAGGCTACGTCGAGTTTGCTCCCAAAATTCCAAATGGAATATTGCTTGTAAAGGGGAGCATGCTTGGTAACGTATTGCAACCCACAGCAGGAGATGACTTTAGAGTCCACAATATAGAAAACCTAGGGTGCAACCTAAATATTGAATTTTTAGTTACGGCACCTGCCTGCCGGTGTCATCAGTTTCACACCGTCAGGTGTGCCAGATCGGAGGCACTAGGTATAACTAGATGGGTAAACGAAAACCGTTGGGAATTTAATATTTCAATTTAAATTCATTCCCAATGGTTTTCTTTAAGCGGGTCAATATAAATTAGGCCCCTAAATTTAAAATCCATGCATTTGGCAATGGACGCGCTTACAGCATACTATGTAAACCAGACTGGAGGGCGCCTCGGTCAGTACATCGGACCGCTGTACCTAGGAAACCCATACGTACAGCAAGGTAGAGGCATAGGTAACTTTTTGGGTAGTCTATTCAGAATTGTTAAGCCCATCCTCCTATCCGGGGAAAAAAATTTGGGCAGGGAAGCCGTCACCACGAGTGCAAACATCATGACCGATATTGCTGCACGACAGGAAGGTAACAAAGTCAACGATATCGTGGTAAAACGAGTCACGGAAGGTACAAAAAAGTTAGTTGGTAGGTTACAACAAGGAAAGGGCAAGAGAAGGAGATCAGCTCCATATAAAGCCAAAAAAGCTAGACATTTTTGATTAAATACAGGGTGCAACACGATTCCACCAGCACATGCTCCCGAGATAGCAACATGATCGCCTGCACAAAATCCGAATTTGATATTTTTGCAAAAAAACCAATTCAGTCGGCAGTGTTAGGAAACTTTCCTACCCTAATCAAACCCATCGCACCAGTAGATCAATGAGTATTGGAATTTGTTATTCTTGGAGATAAGGAACACGACATTTAAATGTTTATTTGATGGTAAAAGGAAAATTTGTAAAGCCGGATGGTTCCAACTTAGTAGCAACAGATAAAACGACGGGTGTTAACAATTTATTGCACTCTTTGTTTAGCCAATTGAGCGTTTCCCTAAATGGAACATCCATCACTCCGTCTGAAGATCTTTATCATTATCGTAGCTATTTAGAAACCTTATTAACGTACGGTCACGATGCATCGAAAAGCCATCTTTCTGGTACATCGACACGGCTATCCACGGTCTCTCCGGGGCCGATGCTTCGAAAAACGGAACGCTGGAAGCCGGAGATTCTAATCGCGGATGGACAGAACGTCATCACAGGAGCAATGCGTCTAAAGAAATAGTCATGTTTGGTAGATTACATGGGGATATTTTCAATTTACCCACTTTGTTACTACCGGGACTTACACTTCAAATTAAGTTGACTAAAGCGAAGGACTCGTTTGATATAATGCGTGAAAGTGCGGATCTACATGCTAGATTTCAATTCCTAGATGCCACTCTATACGTGAAAAAGATAAAACCAGCTCCTAGCCTCTTAATGGCCCATATGAATGCTTTAGAAAAAGTAAATGCGAGATACGATATAACGCGAGTCGATGTCAGGTCCTTTACTTTCGCAGCAGGGCAAGGTACCATCTCTATAGACAATGCTGTATTAGGTCCGCTACCTAAAAGAATACTCGTAGGTATAACAGAAAATACAATTTTTTTCGGAACTCACACCACAAACCCTTTCAATTTTAACCACTTCCATTTGGAATATTTTGCGATTTACGTTAAAGGCCAGCAAATTCCGGCAGAACGTCATTATATCGATACCTCTAACGAAAAAGGTTCAACGTTAGCCCACCAAACGCTCTTTTCCGGTTCTGGCATCCATCACACCAACAGCGGAATTCAAATCACGCAGATATGTATATTATGGGTTATTTCCTAGTGCTTTTCGATTTAACGCCTGATAGTGCCGCTTCAGAAGGTCATGTTTCTCTATGAAATAATGGAAATATAAGAATTGAGCTCAGATTTAAAACAAAGTTAACACAAGCCACCACGTGTATCATGTACTGTGAGTACGAAAATTCTATTCAGATAGACAAAGATCTGAGAGTGCACACCGATTATTAATCATGAATACCTTACAAATAGAACACACTTTGCGATGCATTTAAAATTTTGCAGGCGTTTTTGCATCGGACATGTTGCCTACAGAGTTTACTAAACCGTCAACATTCGTAATAAATTTAGATCCTCACAACCTACCTGGTTCACACTGGATAGCTGTAACTCAAAATTCAAATTCTTTTGCATGGTATTTCGATTCGTACGGTCTCCATCCCTTTATAAAATCCTTGAAAAGGTTTATGTCATTTCACTTTATTGTGAATCATTGCCAACTTGAAAGCCTCTACTCCGACATCTGCGGCCAGTACGCGTGCCTCTATACTCTCTACCTCTGCACCGGAGGATACACCATGAACGAGTTCGTAGCCCTGTTCAACTCTGCCGATCCAGATCGTCAGGCCAGGGAGATGTTCCACAGAGAGTTTTACGTCTGGCGGTGTAACAAGGGACAGGATGCCTACCGGATTTAAAGGTAAGTAGCTCATTTATTTTTCGGCCAGTCTTTGTGCAAGATGAAGGAGCTCTTGTCGTAGATTATACAGCGCTCAGAGGAAACGGCAAAGAATTAATCATAAAGGAATTGGCGATCATTGGAAAAGGGATTGTTCAAACCTTTCATTTTGCAAGCCCATACCCTTGTAATAGTAAATTAGATGCATTTAACAAAGAAAATAAAAATGGAATGCATTTCAATGATGGTTACGTCCCTTATAGCATGCTAAAAACTGTGCTGGAAGAGGTGGTGGCGGGGCACATCTCTCTCTTCGCTTATGATGAGGATAAATGTCAAGTTCTTTCAGCACTCTGCGATAGAACGTTTATCAATTTAAGAAAAGAATTTAGTTGCCCCAAGCCAGAAAATCTCTATCATCAGTTACACTGCGGATTTCCTTGTCATAAGTTCTCAAACACTCACTGTGCATGCAAACACGCTCACGCCATGTTCAATTGGTTGAAGCATCATAAGCTTAAAAAACATAACACCAGATGTCCTGCTGATAGCTCTAATAGACACGATGCTTCTTTTGTTTCAGCTGTGGAGCAGTCGACGAGATGAGCTCAAGAGGTAAACAGATCAGAATCCCACTGCGCCGGGTGACCCCTCCTCCGGAACCCGTGTTGCATCGCAGGACCTACTTTCTCAACAAACATCATTCCAGATACATCAGCCTGGGTTTCTTCAAAAGAAGAAATTACGAAGCTCACGTGGAAATTTGCGGAGTAAAGCAGGGAAGAGTCGTCCTTTTGCTCTACTACTTCGCGGCTCTGCTGAATCACCTACCTAAACTTGCCGAACATCTCTGCAAAGGGCAGTCGTAGAGATGCATCGAAGAACAGTTTCGCCTCAAATTCATAAATGGTCATCGTGCCAGGATACAATGCGAAGACTCACACGTCATCCTTTGTTTAGATGATGTAAACTTTCTATTGTGCAATGCAAATGTGTTGTAACATCAAGTTGCAAAATATGTCTTAGCCACAACAGATATAACAGACTATGTTAACAGTGCTTCAGGTAGTAGCATTTATGTATTTCCAAAAGAAAATGCTTAATGTTTCGTCCTTTACGATGTTATTTGTGACGAAATATACTCGACACTTGTATCTTATAAGAATGAATAAAAAATGAACTTACCTTCGCGTCTTTTATTTTCCAACTTTTTTCCTTTACATCCGAATATAGGGGAAATCCCCTCCCATCCTCAGTTATACCTAGAAAAATCAGTAGTAATTAAAGAAAAGGATCAGCTAGTGCAATCTTTTATTTAGATGATAAATTCAGGTTTCAATGCCAAGAAAGTGCTAGCTAGACCAAGGCCGGGTTCTAATAAACACCTGTTTAGGTGTGGTCGCAGCGGCCTTCATGCCTTAGGGTGATCACGTGCTAGCTACACCAAGGTCGACGCAACACGTGGACGCAGCAGCAGCGGCGGCCTTGTTTATGTTACATGCCCTGCGGTGACGAGGTCATCAGGGTTCAACGAACGGACTCAAGAGCCTCTTATACTACTTATATATATAACTTAGGTGGTTCAGTAGGGGCAAATTTGAATAACTCTCTTCAATTATTGGAAGATATACGTTTGTTCTTGGAAATGTGTGGAGTATAACGATGAAAGGTAGGTCAAAGGATAAACTCTTGCACGCAGGCATCTTACATTTAAGTGCAATGGGCTATATGTGTGTAGGCTTCAGCGAGACAGAATTACATTCTAATGAAATGCGTTGCACATTTTCTGTCTTTAGCGTGAGAGTGCTACATTCTAGTGAAATTGGGTAATGCATTTGAGAGCCTTCAGCAAAACTGAGTTACCTCGGTTGCATTTCCACTTGCCTTTAGCCAAAGTGGGCTACCTCTTAGTGAAATTGGGTTACACATCGGAGAGCTTTTAGCGAGGTGGGTTACATCTGGGCTGCATTACTACTTTCTTTTAGCGAGATTCGATTACCCCTGCGTTACAATTCTACTTAGATTTAGCGAGAGGGGGTTACCTCTTGGTGAAATTGGGTTGCACATCTGACAGCTTTTATGGAGAGTGGGTTACCTCTAGGTTAAATTTTAGTGATTCCTGGAACGTTGGAGGCCTCAGCGTGGCTATAGAGGTCTTCAAATCGTTTACTGCGGTATTCGCCGGCTCATCGGTGCTGGTCTTTAGCTACACACCGTTACATTTTAGCAAACCCTGGAATGTTGCAAGCTTCAGCGTTACTTTCTAAAGTCTCTAACTAGCTTAATGCAGTATTCGCAAGCTCATCGGTGCTGACTTTTAGCGAAACAGGTTTACAACTTTGTGAACCGGAATGTTAGAGGCTTCAGATCACTTCAGGTCTTAAATTTGCGTATTGATTCGCATTAGTATTTCGTCAGATCAGCGGTTTGTGTATTTTTTATGATTAACAATGAACTTTATCCAATGAATGATTCTTTATTGGACATCTTTCTATATGACATACATTTGCATTTTTGCCCAAGTCTACATATGACAGAAGATGTATCTTGATTTTATTAAAATACGCTTAATATTTTTAACCTCCAACCTGACTACCCTGTGTGTGAAAACATTTTAATTCTCTCAAACGTTACTGAAGATTTTTATTCAAATATCATATGTTATATATATTATTAAATGAAAATGTGTACCTTGCATTTTCTGGTAATGTCCCCAAAGCATTCTTCATTATGAATGACTTTCGCATACAAGGTAAACCGTAAGCAATGGACAGAGGTTTAACAGACAGAAAATGGCGATCTTCATTAAGCGCGCAGTTTATTTCAAATAGATTTTTCTTGCGGAGGAAGCATTTCGGAGATATTCCTCGTTATTTGTGTGAACTGCCCAAATACTTGTACTTTTTCTCCAATGGGAATTCATTTTTATCTAGTATGTGCAAATAGAATGGAATATACCACCTAGCAACCACCTCTTAAAATATTTGACTCTCCCTTCAAGCCTACTGTATTCCCTTTGCACCTACTAGAAACTTAGCAATAAGATAATATCTGCAAGCTATTTATTTCATTATAATAACTTAAAGGATGGAGAACAAGTCTTTGTATAAATGGTTTGCACAAGAGTAGGGAAAGTTATACGAGTGCGACACATTTCTTAATCATTCCACTCAGCAGTCTTGTCAATGGTCAAAGACATGTCAATTTTAGGTACATCTTTTCATTGGTGATGATATTATACATAAATCCAGTTTAGATAGATAAGGTACCTTTATTGCATTTCTAATTAGTACACGAAATATACCCAATGCATAGGTCATTGAATGTGCATGTATGCATTTATATTTCTAGTGCAATAAACGTTGGCAAGAGAAAGATAGAAAAAAGCTCAATCTTGCTTCTCGTCATTCAATATTCTCTCCCTCTCTACTGTTTTCATGTCTTCCATGGGCAATTCTTTGGACTTTTGGTACAAAAGTCAGCTTACATTTGTTTAATTACCCTTCTCCATCATGCCATTGTATATCATATATACTTTTCCTGGCATTTCTGCAAGCTCTTTGTCTGTTATCGAATTGTACCACAGAGGCAAGAACACGGGGCATTCCTCCAGTTAAGATACGATTCTGATACCATATCTCCTTTGCGTTCTGTTTAAATATATCATATTTGCAGCCTATTTCGAGACGTTGAACTCTCCGAGCCGATTGGAAACTGTTCTCTTCGGACATCTGCTAAATTCTCTGTAACAGGCATTGATCACGCATTATTTTGTCAATGTACTATTCAGATGGAAAGACAAGTTATGCATTTTTCTATTAGAACTATACATATATATGCTGGTGTGCGATGCATTTAGCTAGTTAACTGACATATTTTTTGGATGGTTTATTCTGTATTATATATTCTCACAAGTTAGCATAGCATTCAATTGATCAATATATTACATTTTGTTTTAACACCATAAAAACATCTCGTGTAGAAAAAATATTCATGCAAATGTACTGTATTGATTTATCACATACTCTGAGAGCTTTTCTTAGCTAAATTCAAAGTGTGAGAGTATTGAAGATTATTTACGTTACGCTTCTATCAGGGCATAAAGCACCCTGAGCTGAAGAGTGAGTAGAGATATATTTTACACACAAAACACTAAAATCGTAATAAAATTGATTTTTCTCTCTGCAAACAGAGGGTAGAGAAAATTATGTGAATGTGTATACAAGAAGAAGTAGTAGAGGCAGACTTGTGAATGTAATACAGTGCATTAACACCTATGTAAACTCCGTTGTTGTTTTTTTCCTATGTGTTGTAAAGACGAATACATTTGAAGACATGTGATCAATAGTTTATTTCTCGTAGTGCACCATAGGGTAGATGAGTGGATAAGAAAACCAGCGGGAATGTCGGCATAGGAAGAGTGAGTTCAGAAGGTCATGAGAATGTAATGCACATGTAAGTTGTTTCTCTGAAAGATGACTGAGTAGAGAAAGTCCTGTAAATGTGTTCATAAACCAATTTTATTTGTCTGATTGAGTAGAGAAATTAGTATGAATATAGATTAAAGAAGAATGATGCGTGAGAAACCTATGAGTGTAAAAGCGAGATCTGTAACGTGCGAAAACCCTGTGAGTGTGTTCAGAAACCGATTATGTTTATCTGAGTGAGTAGAGAAATTAGTGTGAAGTACTGCATTAACTCTGAAATAAATATTTCAGGCAAGAACCAAAGACCTGCATTTGTTTTGAAAATTTCAATGTTAGACAATTGATTATCTTAAATTAAGTTCAGGTGAAAATGTGATTCCAATGAAGATATTCATATTTCAATGTATCCTTTAAATAAAATGAAGTGCCCAGTTAATGAGTACACTCTGTTTTTAAACAGCTGTAAAGAAAGTAAAAAAAAACTCGCTCACATTGCATTTTTAACTGACAATTTCTTCGAGGGGTCGTGATTTGACTTCTGCAAAGAATTGATGATTTCCAACGGCTAGTTATACTTAGATACTAAAGTACAATAGTCCTAATTTGTCGAGATATCGATGTTTTAATACTAATTTATTGATATATCAATGTGCGAAAGTAATGCATACGTAAACAGTTATTTACATTATTGGTTTCCAAGGTTATTTATATATTGATACCAATGTATGATTGTATTGCATATGCAATTATTTACGGAAGAGTCAGGCCAACGGGTGGAAAAGCAGAGGAGGGGATGATGACGCAGGTGCGATTCGTTGCACATGCGCTTGCTCGGGTAATGGTAGATGGTGAGATGGAGTACGTCTGTGCATGGAAGAATCGGGTCCGATGTGCAAAATAAAGGACGCAGGTGTAGAGTCGGTCGTTACATAGCAGAGAATTGAATACTGATGGAAAAGGCGGAGAGTACGGAGGTGTGTTGTGGCCGGTACAATACAGATGGGGAAGGCGAACACATGTGTCTTGGATAATGACAATGGATACAGGTAAGTATATAATCGTATTTTTCATTTTCCGAGAGGCTTGTGTAACAACAATGGTCACAGGTGTGAATTGAATCGCATCTCCCTTTGCCAGGAAGAATAACAAAGAAGCCATAGAATGAAAGACAGAGTTCGCCGAAACATTATGCAGTTGTCGTAGTGAATAGAATCTGGCCTCTGTTTTGTCGGAGAAGATAACAAAAATGGAAGTTGAAGGAAGGAATCTATTTTTCGTTAAAACAATGTGCAGGCGTCGCAGTGAATAGAACCCAGTCTCCCTTTTGTTGGTAAGGATAACAAAGAAGCTAAGTCGAAGGAAGGAATCCATTGTTCATCAAAAAGCACAGATGGAGGAGCGGTATAAGACCTGGAAGTGTCAACTGCCATCCTTTTGTTTGACAAACATGACACACAGTGTTCTCTGGAATGCAGCGGGTGCCGAGATTGCACAGTTCGGCCCCCGTCTTTGGGTAAGCGCTATGAAAAGTGGAATGAGGTATTCATTAGCATCTGCAAGTGCGCTAGAGCACCCATGGTAGAAATTTAAAAAGGATATATGCGAGGCCATGATTCGGAACTAAAACGTACTCCACATTCAATATAAAAAATACTTCATAAACATGAATAGACCATTAAGGGAAAAACAAAACAAGATTAATTACACTTATATCTTTACAATAGAAGGCAGAGGGAGGGGTTCACAGCTAGCAATGTCAACTTTCATGTTTTGTTCAACAAACAGTGCAATATTTATGGAACACAGATGTTCTCTGGAATGCAGGTAGTGCGGGTATTACTCACCATATTCATTATAAATTCCTGCATATATATAAGTGTGCCTGAACCCCATTTATATACTACTTACGCGTGAAACAATATGCATATCTAGAAGTTTCTGAAAATAGCCCCAAAGTCCTCTTCATTGGAAAGCATTAGTGTGTAAACTTATATGACCGGAAAACCATAAGAGAAGACGTAAACGCATTGCAGAAAGAAATTCAGATCTCTCTAACACTCACTGCTTATGTAAAGTAATTTTTGTGGCATTAGATATCTCTTGATATTTGTATACATTTTTCCATTTTTGACATTTTTGAACAACTGTCACTATTCAATTGTTTCTCGCAGTGTCATGAAAATACTATGAAGTTTCCAGTACATCAAACATAGGCACGGCTTTATACATTTGACTGCGAATTCGGCTTCTTCTTCCATCTTATACCTAAGGAAAATACACAATGAAGCTATTTCTCTAAAGCTACATCACGTTTAACATGAAAATGATAGAAAAATAATCTTTCGTAAGAATATTTGGGGTAGCTCTATAAATTGCTGTACACAGATTCTTGGTAGAGATATCCATGCGAATGTAACGCATTACAGATCTTTCTTTGGAATAATGTCATATTCTATTTAGTATATTAATTGGTTTGTCTTCGTTCCATCAATTACTACATATGTGACTATGTTTTCATTAAAAAAGAAAATGATAAATGTATTAATTGTAGACTATCGAAACAACGTGTTAGACCTAATGGGATTGTGATTTTTCCTCATGATTGCTTTTAATGTGTTCAGAAAAAGAAGAATGGGAGCTTCATAAATCCTTGTCAAATACAATGTACAACGGCGACAATGAAAGAAAATGTTCAAAATGCCATGTTTCCAAAAACAAATGCAAGTTCTATGTATTTAACGTAATGTAATGTAATGTAATTAAAAAATTAATTCGCTTCAGCTGACATTATTGAATTTGACGGCAGGGAGTGTCAAATCTTCGAAGCTGTAATTTTGAAGAACTGTAATTGAAATTTTAAATCCTCAAGTATATTTAAAATGGTCCGTAGTTTGCTTTGAAAGCTCATAAGCAAAATTACCGGTCTTTAACGCCCAATATAGAATGGGACGATAAGCCACACAGCAGTTATAGAGCGTCCATAAAAACACTCAATTTTTTGTTTCGGTAACACATATCTTCACGAAATCATATATCTATCTATAAGAATAATCAAGAATAAATAATGATCCGCCTGGCAAACTTAATCTAGATGACACACTGTAAATCAAAAGTTTACGGAGCATACATTCACATAACCAAATCACAGCGCTTAATAGCCTAACAATTATAAAGTAATTATTGAGTTGTTCCAACTACATACCAGCAATGTGTTTTAGAATGAAAATGGACTGCAAAACTTTGTACCAATTGTATAAGTCGTAAATCGAAGTAATTTTAGTTATAATCATTTTGAAATATTTTTACCGTATTATATGTATGTAAATAACTGTTAGTAGTAGTAGCAGTAGTAGTAGTAGTAGTAGTAGTAGTAGTGGTACCAACAGTAGTAGTAGTAGTAGTAGTAGTAGTGGTGGTGGTAGCAACAGTAGTAGTAGTAATAGTAGTAGTAGTAGTAGTAGTAGTAGTAGTAGCAGTAGTAGTAGTAGTAGTAGAAATAGTCAAGTGTCAAGTAGTGCTTGTAATGGCAGCGGCGCCAGTGCCTCCTTAAGCACGAGTTAAATGTATCTGACAACATATGGAATTTGGTCAGCAGTACTCTAGAGAAAGCTCTTACAAACAATGAAATTAAAATTACATCAAGGTTAACCAATACTCAAGCTCAAATGTGGTTCCTAGGTTACACGCACATTTTAACTTTTCGTAGACAAATCATCCTGATCATATGATCAAACGTTTGCGAAGCCTGCAGTTAACTTACCATGAAACCAATTTATTGTTGTGTATATTTCACAACTGATACGCCTTCTAATGCAAGACAGAGGGGTACCTTGGTAAACAATATAACAAGCATCAAGTTCCTAATATACAATCTCTGCCTGTAAAGGTACTCCCTATCAAGTAAATGGATTTTCCTGCTCTCGATGGTAACGCCAGCAAAGCTAGACAACCGAAAAATGTGCTCCTATTCCTTCTGATATTCGACTAACGGCTCCATATGTAAAGAAGCACCGTTTTCAGATAGTTTTTAAATAGCAAAACCTCTCATTTAAGTGAACCCTTAGTCATATATAATCTCACTAATTCAACACAGTCTAATTCAGGCCTTCCGCAACATCTGAAATCCCTCAGCAATCACTGTATCACTTTTAAATCACCAGGGCTTAGACATTCTATATCGTTACGTGAATCTACGATAGAGGAACTATAAAAGAAGATAATTCTGAATTTCGCTACTCCTTAAACTGTTCTGAATATTCACTCCATTGCATCAAATCAGTAGTTCTAAAACAAAATGAATCCCGCTAACAACATGCCAAGTCTGATACAATACTTCAGTTTAATGAAGGTCTATCAGGTATTAAAAAGTAATGAAGATATATCCTGATGATCATGTTCTCAGGTTTTCCCACTAAAATAGTTTTATCAAAACGTAAAACATGCCGAATTTGCAGCTTCCTTTGCAAATAGTTACACAGCCTAATTTATAAAAATAGGGTTTTATTTATGGACGCCCGAAAAAATCCAGCGCCCTCCTCCGGGTTTGAACCCGCGACCTAGGTACCTAGTGATAACCACTACACCACGGAGAACGACACTACACAGCCTAGAGAATGCAATACAAAACATTTACCCTCACGTTATAGGCAAAGGTCTAAAAATTATTGTAGTATTCGAAATGAGAAAATACTGTGAGTTTGTTCTAAACATAACAACCCAAAAAGTTAATAGCTCTCCATTGTAAATTTCTTATTATGTCTTTCAATATTTCACAATGGAATATAAGGTGTACCAGTGTTCAATTTTAATTTCTGAAAATTCTGCTTAAAAAGCATGGTTTCCATTTTGAGGCTTGCAAGAAACTAATTTCGAGATAATTACTTTATTAAACGGTGTAAACACACCGCCTACCATAAAATAACACTAATGAACTTAATACTAGTGGTGCAGCAATTTATACGAATTATAATATTTCCTGAGATGAAATAGGTTTTAAAGCCTGCACAGAAGTGTCAGCAGCTTCGCTATTGCTGTACATCAATGTATATGTAACATCTATGTCCCCCAACAGTTTTGATCTAGATAATGACCATCTCATTGAACTCAAGCATCAGTTACCTAAGCGCTGCTTGATACTAGGTGACTTTAAGGGCATAACATTTTATGGGGTTATCCTGCGACCAATCAACGTGCTGGAATGCCAGAAAATCTACTGCATATAGCAGTTTCTGTATTGTTAAATTCCGATTATCCGATCCAATATAACGTTACAAATAATACATTTAGTTCAATTGTTCTAACAATGCTCTCCCATAAATTAGCACATTTATTAATTCGGTCGGCTTACTCTACTGAGACATAATTTTTCCAAGGTAAGCACTTAATCTGGCACTTACCATTCTATTCATACTCCACATTTGGACCTTGCAAAAGCTAACTTGGTAACCTTTTACACTTTAATACATAACTCCTTGTGTGATCTGTCCCGTGTTGAAGAATGTTTGAAACATGTAAATGAAATTGTAGCAGTTGTACCAATGTTATAACTAAATTAGCTGAAAGCAGCATAATCAAATAGTTAGCATATCCCCAAAAATTATGATGCTTGAAAGTATTGACAAGTACAACGTACAGTTCAACATAAAACATTCTGAAGTTTTGCACTCGTATTACTTTCTCTACTCTTGTACAAACTAGTTTTAGAAACGCGTATTTTCCATCTACTTCATGTTAATCGACATATCGAGATTATCTTGGTCCAGTCCTTCCGGTGTAGACCGCGTCTTGACCTGTAGACCTGCCAACGTTCCGCCCATCTTATGATGTAACTTCCTCAATAGTTGCAACATCGGCCGCGGAAACTTACGCAAACATGAGATACCTATTGCTAATTTTCTTGTAGGTGCAAGAAAAATATGTTAGGCTTTAAGCGATAGTCAAATCCTAAAGAGTTGGTTGCTATGCGGAGAATTTCATTCCCTTTGCATGTCCAGGACATAAAAAAGGAATAACGAATTCCCACTTGAGAAAAACTATGTGTTCGAAAATTCAAACAAATAACAATGAATATCTGGAATGGTATTTACTCCTTAAAAGAAGTATATGAAAAAAAGTGTGTGTTTTATCGCGATATACATTTTTGTGTAGTAAAATTTTGTCTATCTCTTACGGCTTACCAGTTCTACGAAAGTCATTCAGAATGAAGAGGCTTTTGGGGACATTCCCAGAGAATTGAAGATATACTTTTCATTTGCTACCAAAATAGCTTAAACATATGATATTTTATTAAAACTCGTTACAGCCGTTTTTGAAAAATCAACATTTTCGAAAAATGTGTCGCATCCTTGGATAGTCGGCTCAAGTGCCATGGTATTTATCGACATTTGGGTTTGAATTATGCTGTTCACAGCCTGGCAAACACACAGGGACATGTATCCAAACATGCCTTTTTTGGGATTCAGGGGCCCCAAAATATGTATTTCTGCTGAAATCTTGATATCCAGTCTTTGGTTGGAATGCAAGGCTTCCCCTACTTACTATACGAGTACGTATAAGAAAATAACATACTTAGTAGGGAAACTAACAAATTGTAGTAATTTACTTGGTGGACTTGTTTTCAAATTCCAATCACTTGGCTCTAAAAAGCTCATTTCAATTGTGGACGCTGCTTAACTACTATGGTTCTTAGCCTCTCATGCTATATCTGGTGTGTAAGACCGGAAATTTTGCTTACAGACATCTCAGAGGCTGAGGTTCTTTTATGTGGCGTTATCTATGACACGGGACCACCGGCCTTACTTCTGTTCCGAAGGCAGCCATGCTAAGGTTTTTACGACCGAAAAGTCCGTCATCCATCGCCGGATTTAATCCCGCGACCTTGGAAAGTATTGGCTAGCATGGTACCCCTAGAATACGGAAGACATCACTTGGTTCTGTTGTTGATGGTTACGGGACGTTTTCGGGTACCTTCCCGAAAATATTCTGAGACCAACAATGTTAGAGCCGAGTGATGAGAATTGAGAAAAGTCACTAACTATCAACATCACTATCAACACTTCTTCTTATAACTCTTTAATAAAAACAAATATTATTACGGATATAAGAAATCTAACTCCTGAAAGCAAAATGGAATTTAAGAATCTAAAATTCTGCATTAATTTACTGTTCTGTCTTAGGCAGAGAACCCCCGAAAAAGTTCTGTGTATTAAATCAAACGTTTACGGGGCATACATTCACATAACCAAATAACAGGGTTTAATCGCCTAAAATTATAAAGGAATCATTGAGTGTCATGAAACTGCTGATTGTATTGCTTATGCTCTTAAATCTACTTCTAGCGAAATAAACTAAAAAAAATCATATAAATGAAAAAACCACTCCTGCAATGGACAAAGGAGAACTGTATAACCGTAAAATCCGTACAATTGTTATCCACTTTAGAATACGCTAATATCTCTTTCGATGTGTAAAAACAAAACCCCTGACGCTGTAAACATCCAATATATCGTTTTAAAGCAAATAATCGCAGAATTTTGTTCAATACGTCTAAAAATGTACAACGTTATTGGGAACATACTACCGGATCTGTGGCGCCAGCCATTGCATTACCAATATTATAACACCCCTAGGGAAAGGTTACCCCGCAGTAGTTGCTTACGCTAGGAGGGGTGATAGCTCAGAGTAGGCGGATGCGTTGGTACCGGGGTGGTAGGTAGGCCGGGGCGGCGCTCCAGGATGTGGGTAGTTAATCACTGCACAGGGCATGCATTGACCCAATGAATTGCATTTGTTTCAGGGTGAGTACATGGGACCGGAAGTCGTGCAACTTAGACTGGGTGAAGCCCGTGCAAGCAGAACAGATCTTAGAGTAGATGCATCCTTACCTATTTAACTGATGTTGCGCTGGCGACTCGTGCATGGAAGGCAGACCACAGGTCGTCGACGATAAAAGTCACCCTCTCTCCGCTAATCACGATACTATTCCAGATTCTCTCACCCATTACACACGAGCCAAACCCCCGTAGTATATATACTTTTGGAAGTGCTGACACGCATTCCTTAGCGCGCCCGTGTTGAGGTAACCGCATTTCAACATTTTCTGCTCGGCTACCGCATCTGACGTAATTCCCGGTGCTCAACCTTATCCGTTACAATATCAAATACAGGAAGTGAAATACCTCTTTCTGAAATCTATCGCCCAAATGATTTACCCAACTTTATATGCAGTATCATGGAAACGCTAGTCAATGAGCGCCTTCTCCAGCCAAATCCTTTACTCATTTTCAAAGTGGCTTCCAACGATATCAATATACTATAGAGCACGTCATATTGCTCATTAAATCGGAGGTATGGGAATCATTCCTGAAACCTAACACGTTGTACTGGTTAGCATGAATATTGATCGCTTATGGGAATGTATGGCAAATCTATGTTATTAAAGAACTAATAAAAGGAATGTATCTCTAGCATTTATACAGAACTTCGCAGATGAGAGGACTATTTACTATAAGGACAAACACACATAATTCAGAGAAGCACATCTTCAAGATTTGATAGATAATCCCCTAGATTGGACTCATTCTACTGGCTTTAAATTCTGTAATTCGAAAAGCAAATGCATAATGTTCTTCGGAGTAAAACGTGAACTCAGGAAACCAAAACTTTATATGGAAAAGTATATTATAGGGGTACCAGAACAACTGAAAATTTAGTTATTTTGATAGACTATAAACGAGCTTGGATTCCCTGTTTTAAATATCTTAAAGTAACAGCAATCATTTTTTGAACATTGTGAAGACCTTGGTTCATAAAAGCCGTAGTGCTGACTAGATAGTTTTTATGCACAAACTCTCACACACACACACCAAGCAATTATTCTATCCAAGTTGCGTAGGCTCCACTATGCTCGACCCTTCTTACGCTTCAACCAGTTTTATAGCCCTTAAAATGCTTGACATGAAACAGTAATCTGGTATATAAATAATTTTAAATCATAACTAGTGAGCCTGTACTTCATGTTACACGTCAATAACTGAGGTTTTCTTATGCACTAAAGATCGAAGCCAGGCTATATTCCAAAATGTGTAACTACGTATTCCTACCAAAAGGCATAACTGTGTTAATCGTATACCCTTTCATCTGAGAATTAATGAATACCTGCAAGATTTCAATATTGTCACACTAAAAACGAAATGAGAATACTAGGTTCGAAACCATGTTTCTGGCATTAAAGTGGTGCAGGGACCGCGTCGAACAATTGTCACGTTTTAGTAGGACTGAATTGTGAACGTGATTATTAAAAGCGATAGTCTAGTAGCAGGTAAACTGGTCGCAGGCAACGTTTCCCCAGTCGACTACAAAGCACACGGAAAGCTTTGAAGACTGACCACAAACCCATCAGTAAACGATTAGTAGGATCTTCCCATCCCTAACTACAACACGTGGTCCTTTCTGTAGCTCCACCAAAGCAAAGCGTTGTTGCAATGTCATTTCTGTTGTTTCTTCGGTTTGAGTACGTTTTAGCAGCTGTGACTGCTCGCACGTGCTTTTATTCTGTCATTTAGTTAAGCTTATATCTTACTTCTTCAGAGAAGTTATATAGTGTTTTACTTAGTGCAATTTTGTAAGTTTAGCAGTGTTTAATAGTTATTAGCGTTGAATAGTTTAATTAAGGTGTGGAGGCCTTGGGAAACGAACCAAGCTGCTGCCCCTCCTGCCGCACCAGCAAATGACCCTCTGCCGGGTACCAATAGTGCCAATACCACGAAGAAAATGTCTGCAAAAGCTTTAAATAAGTAAAGCCAGATTTTTGTGTGTAATGTTCACGAACATATGGAAAAGAGCCCTTTACGTGGAAAAATGTTTATTATTGTTTTGGAATTTCTCAAAAACAGCTATAACGATGTTTGGTAAAATACCGTATGTGCAAGATATTTGCATGAAAAATGAAATTTGTATTATGAATATTGAATTTTATGTTCTGGGAATAACTTGCAAATTCTTCCTCGTTTTCATTTTTTTGTATAACTGGTAAACCATAAGAGATAGACAAAATCTTACTTACGTAAAATGCAATCTCAGTAAAGGACACATTTTAGGTAAAATTATGTTAATAATTTCCGAAAATTGTTTGTTATTAGTTTGAACTTTGAAATACAAGTTGGAAGTCCCTATTTGTATTTTCCTCGTGGTCATGCTAAGAGCATGGGATTTCAAAGTCATCACATAGTCATCTGGTTTTTAAAAATTTGAATATCGCTTTAGCTTATGTATCCTTATATTTACAATGAAATATGCAATGAAATTTTATCTCGTTTAAGAAGAAGTAGACAGAAGAATAAGCTTTTGTAGAAGTAGTTTGCAGAAGAGTGAGTAGTGACAATCATGTAAATATAACACATAAGAATTCTCTTTTATTTTCTTTCTTTTGCCTTCCGTATTTTTACTTATCCTGCATTTTATAATAAAGCTATTCATTTAAGTAAACAGAAGCTGTCATGCTTATAAATCTTACATCTTAAACAATACACAACTTCTTGTACTAGCTTTATATTAATAAAAATATTTTTGTGAACCAAATTTATTATTTTATCAAAATTACGAATAAAGCACCTATCTCCCAAGAGTGATACAAAGACTTGCCTGTGCTTTACTTTTTCACCTGCTTCTTCTTCTTTTTTATTTCTAAATATTTACTGTTTTTGTTTACATCTTCTGGAACTTGGTTTTTCCACATTTTGTGGTTGCAGGACAAACAAAATAAAGAATACTTTCACCATAGGAGCTATGTAATAGCACAGTAATAATTGCAGTAAGCAAAACTGCAAACATGCAACCCTTATTTATTAACATTAACTGTTAGGTTAAATAGCATAATCAAAAATGATGCTTTGATTTGGGAGTAAGAGTTCATTTCAAAATAAATTTATATTTTTGTATTTTAATCATTTAATGATAGTCTAACAATGTGTAGTTTATTCCGGACATGTTTCTAAGTTTCTCCCGGTTATGTTAACATGCATTGCCATTCTTGTAGCGTAGTATATGAGTTCAGATCAACCTCAGTTATATTTTAAAGCTTTTGTAGCATAAATTTAATTATTATGCGATGTATAGTTATTTACTGCATTTGTGTGTAAAGCAAGCACACAAACTACATGATTGCATTCTCTACATGTGGAAATCAGCTGCAATGTTTTTCTTTTAAATACTACTGTTAACTATGGCAACAACGCGCACGTGTACATGGATGTCACTAAGATGTTTATGGGGTTGCGGTTAGGGAGGTTAGAGAACAAGTGTTTGGCTACTGTACAAAGGCCGCCGCTTGGGGATCGTTAGACTGCGATGACCATAAGGTTGGGTAGCAGCTGACATTGCATAATGAAGATGTCTTACTCTTAGAAGTACATCATATTACTAGGGGCGTAGTTATGAGAGTCCAAAGATGACCCGGGTGACATCTCGGCAAGCAGCAGGGGAACAGTGAAGTTCCTCGCAATTCAGAGGTCCGTGAGAGAGCAGACAAGAGGGGGCGAGTTATCTACGCTACATCTTATATGGTCTCACAGTTGCCTACGGAACCGCGACATCGTGACGCATGTAGTAAATCAAGGCCAAATTAAAAGTATCGTGTCTACCTAGGAATTAGTGCTGGCTTCAGCATGGTTCTTCTTGTTACTAAGCGGAAAATAGTGTCACTGCAAAACCTCATAAAAGCGGTCAAAAAAAGACATAGACCAAAAAGTTCCGTTTAGGAATGTCCCAACTCAGGAAACTTAAGTGAAGCTGTAAAATATCAACGCCCGAAAGAATTTAGAGTGTTAATAAATTCTAATAAATATTTAAGTTCACGTACTTCAGTGCATTTCCCAACAGCATATTAGAGAATATTACTTTACCTCGTGTAACATAACTCCCTCACGCAACATTCTGTGTTTCTTGGGAGACCAAAAGATTGAAGATTAGCACAGAATAAAATAAACATCCAAAGTCGTACATGCATCGTAGATTCGCTACAGCTCTTATCGGAACTCAAATCCCTTACCCAACTATTCCTAAATATAAAAGTGATTGTTCCCTGCTAGAAGAATAAAAAACGCCTATCCAGATCGCATAATGCTCGACAGGCTTCCCACATTTTTCCCATTAAAGGACTTTAAAGCTTATAATTAAGTTCACTGATGTACTTTTCATAATTTTAATTGTCTTCTTGTGTGTCTTACAACCTATTCAGAAAACATGCACTCTCCGTGCATTAGTACAGGATTTTCACAACATACACTATGTGATCAAAAGTATCCGGACACCCCACAAACATACGTTTTTCATCTTAGGTGCATTGTGCTGCCACCTACTGTCTGATATTCATTATCCCCGACCTCAGTAGTCATTAGACATCGCGAAGCTGTAGAATGGGACGCTCCGTGGAACTCACGGACTTCGAACGTGGTCAGGTGATTGGATGTTACTTGTGTCAGAAGTCTGTACGCGAGATTTCTACACTCCTAAACATCCCTAGATCCACTATTTCTGATGTGATAGTGAAGTGGAAACGTGAAGGGACATGTACAGCACAAAAGCGTACAGGCCGACATCGTCTGTTGACTGACAAAGACCGCCGACGTTTGAAGAGGGTCGTAAAGAGTAATAGTCAGACATCTATCCAGACCATCACACAGGAATTCCAAACTGCATCAGGATCCAGTCCAAGAACTAGCGTGAGGTTGGAAATCTTGGATTCCATGGTCGAGCGGCTGCTCATAAACCACACATCACGCAAGAAAATGCCCAACGACGCCTCGCTTGGTGTAATGAGCGTCAACATTACACCATTGAACAGTGGCAAAAGTTGTGTGGAGTAACGAATCACGGTACACAATGTAGCGATACGAAGGCAGGGTGTGGGTATGGCGAATGCCCGGAACGTCATCTGCCAGCGTGTGTAGTGCCAAAATTGAAATTCGGAGGTGGTGGTGTTATGGTGTGGTCGTGTTTTTCCTGGAGGGGGCTTGCGCCCCTTGTTGTTTTGCGTGGCACGATCACAGCGCAGACCTACATTGATATTTTAAGCACCTTCTTGCTCCTCACTTTTGAAGAGAAATTCGGGGTTGGCGATTGCGTCTTTCAACACGATCCAGCACCTGTTCATACTGCACTGGTTGTGGCGTAGTGGTTACACGACAATAACATTCCTGTAATGGACTGACCTGCACAGAATTCTGACTTGAATCCTATAGAACCATTTGGGATGTCTTGGAACGCCCACTTCGAGCCAGGGCTCACCGACCTACATCGATACCTCTCCTCAGTTCCGCACTCCGCGAAGAATGGCCTGCCATTCCCCAAGAAACCTTCCAGCACCTCATTGAAAGTATGCCTGCGAGAGTGATCGCTGTCATCAATGCTAAGGGTGGGCCAACACCATATTGACTTCCAGCCTTACCGATAGAGGGCGCCACGAACTTGTACGTCATTTTCAGCCAGGTGTCCGGATACTTTTGATCACGTAGTGTATGTATGGATTTGGAACACCTAGCAAACGATTAATATTTTGCTGGATACTGCCTAACACGGGTACAATCAGCAACGAAATAGTAGACGTAGTTGCGAAATAAGCCACCATACACTCAGCAAGGATAGTAAAACGATTGAAACAGAATCATTATATATGCTGATCTTCCACTCCTTTTATATTACATCGAGAGCAACAACAGAATAACGGCCAGTTCAAACAATGAAAAAGTTTTGAAAAATTCAAACAAATAAAATTGAACATCTTCGAAATGGCTTACAGAAAATACTTATTTGAAATAAACTCTATTTTGTAGATATCTACGCATTTTGTGTTATGAGTATTTATGCACTTTTATACAGGATTATTTACAAAGGAACAAGGCTTTTCTATGGTTAAAAATCTTCAAGATAAATGCGTTGTCATGTAATTATCTTAAACACACCTCATTTTCATCAAAATGTTTTATAAAATCAAAGGTAAAGAAACATACATATAAAGCGCAATTTAGTCTTGAGGGATTTCCTTGAAAATCCTTGTGTTGCATTTGTGCCGTGTCTCTTTGGAAAATGCGGAACTTGAGTACCAAGGTTAGTATTTATTGGACATTTCGTTGTTCACTTAGAATATTCATAGGCACACAAACAAAAACAACGATCTAATTCTATAAATGTGCCGTTGTTTCTTGATTCAGAGACTCTTAAAATATTTATGTCTGGTGAAATTTCCAAAAGGACTGTTTGGATGTAACGCAATACTTGGAAAGGTTTGGTGTTGATCCGACTTTTCGTTTGTATTAGCTGGCCGGTGAAATCTCGGTACCGAAGTTTTAAATGGAATGCAATACCTTCTATAGTTACTATGTACACGGTAGAGAAAATAAAAATGATAATTATTTGAAAATTTGAACCAATAGCAAAGAATATCTCGGGAATGTTTAACTTCACAAGAAGCGTTATTTAACGCAATTATGAGCTTTAACAGGTCCCAGGTTTCTTGTGAAGTAGAAATTTGCCTGTCTCGTCTGGTTTTAGCAATTACAAAGGTAGTTAGAATAAAGATGTCTTAACAGGCCATTTCCAGAGAATTTGAAATACAGAGTTTAGTAAGCATGCACATATCTCAAACATGTGGTTCAAAAATTGAAAATAAACACAAATGAAAAGGCTTCCACGTAAAGGGTAGTTTGGGGTAGGGAATTTTCTTGAAATATTCGTAAAAGATAACGACCGTAAAAACAGTTTGGTATTCATTCCAGTTTTCGTTTTTGAGTTATGCTATTCACAGACACACAGATAGATATAACACACATATATACACATAAATTTATGTTTTCAAACAACCTCATAACCTCAGTGAAACCTCTCTATTTTTGGGGAAAAATTCTTTCTCCACTTGCTGTAGGCAAGGAACGTAAACGCGAAAAGCAACTTACCACTATAAAAACCTAACGCGTTACTTTCACGTGACATCATGGTTTATTTTGAATAGCTTTTAGACACTATAATTGTGAAAGTTTATTTTTCTAGTACTCCGTGTTGAGCGAGAGAAATCCTTCAAGAAATAGTACATTACAGATTTCTCTATACGCTCAAAGAAACAGACGAAACCGAATCGATAACTAGATATTTAAAAGCTGGTCACTGTGTTCTGGCCTTGAAATTCCGTGCTCTTTCTATAACATTGCCAGAAACAACTGAATAGCAATAGCACTTTGCAAAGTGACAAAACTATTGAAAAACTCAGGTTACTAATAACGGGTATCTCGGAAATAACAGAGAAAACATTATTCGAAAGAAATGTTTCAAAGATCTATATTTTTGTTAAGCACCTTATTATCCCTTTCTTGAGGTTTACCAGTTAAGCAAAACTATATGAAATTGCTTCCGAATAGAGATAATCTCGATATTACCAGAAAATTAATGAGATACATTTCGTTTTTATGTAAACATCATAAAGAAATGGAAATTTTTATCAAAATACTTCAGCCATGATTTAGAAAATAAAAATTTCGAAAAAATATTCCATGTAAAGGAAAACACATACAAATACACCCACACACAAACACATGCTGAGAAACACATACCAAACGTTTTCTAAAATTTATTTTTAGATTAAAAGAGCCTGAAAACCTGTATGACTGAAGAAAGATCGATATCGAATTTTGGGTAGACTGTAGTACTTCCCATACCTACTAGCTAAGTGGTAGAGACAGTAAAAATTATAAGTATTTAAAAGCGTACTTGAAGAATAAAGAATGCCTCGGAAATGTTTAACGCCTCACAAATATTTATTTCACATTCCGTTATTTAAGAAGTATATTTTTTTGTGTAATGAAGACCATTTTACAGGCTTTACCCAAGAAATACAAGATACACACTTTATTTGCCATGCAAATATATGAAATACACGTCATTTTATTTAAAATCTTACGGCCATTTTTTATAATATAAGAAACAACGAAGATGTTTCTAACACCACAAAAAGTGATGGATGGATGGGTGGATGGATGGACGGACAGACGTTGGGTGGGTGGATCGATGCATGCATATCTATTGTGTTACATTCACATTATATTGTATACCATCTACAGCTTACTATTGAGTGTACAAATTTTCGCTATGTAGCATTTTAACTTCGCAGCATATTAGGGAGTGTGTAACACCAAGAAATTATTGAGTGCTGGGTCCATTATATTTTTATTTTTAAACATGAACTGTGCACACTCTTTGGAAGAAAAATAAACTAGTAGCTGACCTGTCTAACAGATAAGGAATAATTAGCAAAGTTTAAAATAACATATTTAAGAAATAAAACTGAATTCTTGTCAGCTGTACGACTAATTTATATTTTACAACTCACAAACAACTTTAAAAGGATTTACAATTCAACTGACATGTAGTGCATGTTCGAAAGTCTTTGTTCTTCTTGCACATTTAATTATATGAAGTTAAATTCACGATACCTTTGGCTAAATTACTCGCTGTGTTCCGGAAAAGCGGTACGCCACACGCATGGCTGTATGAAATTTAAAGTAGTACTTACAAAATCGAGAACAGAATTTCGAAAAAGCCCAAAGGTGTGCAGACGTAGCCGCTTTCCAATGTAACCTGCCAAAGCAGCTATATCCGTTGCCAGTGGATTCTCGACTGACGTTCCTTCATCGTGCTCGAGGCGCCTTGGCGAGGACCTGCAAAGGAAGATCACAAGGTACCACGTCATTCAGCCCCAACGCCGCGCAGTGAGTAACCAGCCCTCCATCTATGTCATGTTAAATAAACTGCTCCAAATGGCAAGGCAGGCAAGCCATGCTAGGTTGCGTCATCTTGTGAACACGCGAAAGCATGTAGTGATGTCGGTGATGATGTTGACATATAACTTAGTCACCGCTCAGCCTGGTGAAACGAGAACTACTGCATTAAGGGAAGCCATCCATGGCTCAAATTATTCTTACAAACGTTCCTTTTCCTCATTTTAATCGAGATAAGCCTTTCCGAAAACAGCTGCATTGCACACTTCGTTATAGATACACAAGGAATAGTGATAGTCAAATGATTCAGAACTTGATTCTATACGCTGGTCTTAAAATTCCATACTGGTACCGTAATATTATAAGAAACAATCGAAACTCGACAAGACTTCTAAAGAATGGCTTAGTGTTGAACAATTCTAACTATTAATAGAAGATATATCTGAAATGACTTAACGCCACAAATATATGCTCACACACACACACACATATATATATATATATATGTGTGTGTGTGTGTGTGTGTTTTAAGGAGACCCACCTTTTTCTTGTGTAGTGTGTTTTCGCCAATCGTTAATCTTTTATACAAGATTTTACAAATTTCCTTCCAAATGAAGAGCACTACAAAGCTATCCCCAGAAAATTCAAGATTTTCGGTATATAGTAGTAAGTAAATTTAGTACATGGTATTTTAATCAAAATAATTTACAGCCATTTAAGACGAAATCCAAAATTTTTAAAAAGGTCAAGGGTAGTTTGGGGTAGAAAATATTTTGAAAATCCTCGTGTTACATCATTAGAAGGCACCTAAATACCGAGTTTGGTGTTAATCCGACTTTTAGTTTTTGAATTATGCTGTGCACAGACACTACACACGCGCGCACACACACTCACAGACACACACACAGACCATTTTCTAAATTTTGTTTTTTGTTTTGTTTTTTATTTGTTTCTTTTTTTATTCAAGGAGCCTCAAGACATGTATTTCCGGTGAAATCTCGGTGTAGAATTTTTGGTTGGAATGTAATACCTTCTCTACCTACTTATACGTGATAAGGAATGTAAAATTTGGCTTTACTACAAAAAAATTCGTAGTAAAATTGTATAAATTTCTAACGGTTTACACACTTGTCATTCAGAGTGATGAGCACCTCGCCAGATATTCATATACACATTTCTTGGTCTGAACACATAGAGTAACTTAATTTCGTCAGAGCCATTTTTTAGTAAATAAAGGTGTAGCGGAAAACGGTCATTGGGCGACATTTGTAGCGGGAAATCGATGATCCTTGGGTCGTTGTTGCCTGTTGCAGTGTTCCTCTTCCTCGGCTATTGGCGCTCGTCGGTTGTTGAGTATTCCATTCCTAACTATCTAATTATTAACTCTCAGGTTCTAGTGGGTGAGGCAAGTTAAAAATACACTGCAACTTTCCCTTAATCAATGAAGTTTATTTCACAGTTTGAATATTTATGGGCGGCTAGCTTTTCCCATTATTATAATAATAATCCCACCACTTTAAGTTAGTCAGGAGCCTAGCAATATTCACACGCACCCCACACTTGTTCACCCACGTGCATCTGTATCACCTCGTTGTCGACGTGACTTCCCGATGAGATATATTTAGAATAAGAGCGGGCTCTGAGGCTTTGTCTGCCCTTATATACGGGAGCCTAGGACGCTCACCTCTGCATTTGAAAACGTAACGACGTTTTCTATTGCCCCTCAGGCCGCGCTACCCAGACATGTATGAGAATGTGTGGTTTAAACTCCGTGCGCTTAGGCGCGATCATGGAGCGTTGTATCGCGGGTGACAGGTACGGTCTTTATGATTTCTTGGAATACTTTCTAGCTCGCCCGTGTCTTACAATCAGCTCTGTACAAATGTTAGATGTTGAATATTTTAACATGTTAGTGAATTAAATTATTACTGTACAATTCTTATATATATGGTTCCCCTTTCATATGTACAATTCCTCTATATATGTATAATATCTCCCCTTTCAAATGCCCCACAGCTATGTAGCTAAAATTCCAAAAAGGACATTTTTGGAACATAGATGTATGTCCCCGAAAAAAACACAATAAATGCATAATACACAAATAATCTGCTTAAAGCTAACACTAAAATAAGTAATGACAAGTATGTACAATTTTGAAGACTGATAATTTCATTGTGCTGTAATTTGAAGTATCTTTGTATTGTGTTTAAGTGTCCAGCACGACTGGTGCTTGTTTGTGTGCTGTGTAAGTAGCACAAGGAAAAGAAGAAAAAATACACTTTTTGCTCTTCGTTTTCGGAAGAAGTTTGTTGTTCCTACTTTACCGAAAAATCGTATTTGTGGGCTCTTTTTCACTATTGCAGTGATTCACTTGCACTAGCCCTTAGAATACCTGTATTTCTAGACCACTTTACACGCACATTAGGTGCCCTGCTTAATACTAATTACAAGTGTGTAGCTAATTAAGATGCCAAAGTGTTGGCCGCGGTGACTGCTCTCTGATATGACATTAACAATACATTCTAGTTGTAACATACGGAAGACAAATTTTTAATCATTCTCATTAACTATCGAATTCTAATTCATTACTTTTTGGATGTTACAAATTTTATCCCAATGCATTAAATTTACTGATGTCCTTCTTGACATATTAAGACATAAAAATTATTTGAATGAACCCTTATACTTTAAATATCAAAACTAATGTACACATTATAAGTATTAAATTAATATATTAAGTTATTGTTTGCAAAAGTCAAAGTGGTTTGCATATACAAATGAGCGTAACTGTTGGCTTAAATTTCTTCTTACTCATGTTGTGCACAACTTCTTTTCTCTCGCCCGTGGCGAATTTACTACTTTTACATAAAACGGTGACTGGTCAAAAAGTGATCAATGCCATAACACATACATATACCCAAAATATTCCTACTATATACATAAAAATTATAATACTTTGTCCTGAGAGTTCAGCGAGTTGGAACATCTTGGTTAAGTTTTGAATGGCCTTAACATTTGCCGATGATAGGTACCCTTTAATTCGTAAGTGTGTGGACCAAACTGGGTTGTTATCTCCGCTGGCCCTCTGTACCGTATATACTTTCGATGATCTTCGTTGTTCCAGGCTAACAATGTCTTTTTATTCTCATTCTTCATTAGAACAAAACCTTCAGTATGTGTGTCCATTGCTTCCTTTGCCTTTTTGTGTTTGCTGATTTCTCATTTTTAAGTTCGTTTCTTGCTATTTTACCCGCGTGGTCGTTGTCGTCTTATCTAAGCCGCGAGCCCTTTGTCGGCTGTCAACATCTCTTGACGCGGGGCCTAGACCGGTTTTTTTCTCCCTTGGCAGTTGGCTGGCATGCAGCGTATACAGGTCAAAGTGTTCCGATCTTTCGTTAATTGCTTGCGTATAGACATAAAGTGCTTCTTCGCAATCCTCGTCTTCTGTAATAATGTTCTGTGATTCCTTATGCACATTGATAATGTCGATCATAAATTCATTTTGTACTCTGATTGTTTCTACAAAGATTCCTCCTCTGGAAGCTGTATTTCCTCCTCAGTGGGACCGCTGTTTTTATTTTACTTTTCTTCGTCGAACGTTACTTTAATAGTTCCCTGCTCCAACGATATACATTTCTCCTCAAAGTTTATAATGGTTTCCCAGGCGTAAAAACAATCAGCTCCAATAATAACACTTTGTTGAAGCCGTGGCACGATTAAGAAGATTACATTAAATGTTTTGTTTCCTAATTTAATGGAAAACATGGCTTGGTACTTTATCCTTTCTGCCCTTTTTGATATTGCCACAGTACAATAAACCTTTTTGGTGGGTAGCAACATTATTTTAATTTTTCTGTTTAACAATTGTTGAAAATAATCTTCCGAACACACAGAAATACTTGCTCCAGTGTCTAATAGTACTGTTGTAGTGATATCCATTATGTCCACTGTAATTCTTGGCGATTCAACGATTTCCTTAATTCCTAATCCCTTGTTAGTATTGTTGTGTTCCACGCCATTGTTGCATTTTTGTATTGAACCAATGGGCCCTGAGTTTGACGATTTTGCTCCGTCAGCAGCATGTAAGGTGTTTACCTGGACCCTGCAAACACCTGGGTTTGGTTTCCTGGATTCTGATTGGGGTTGTGTTTGGCTAGTACTGTTTAATTCCGAGTTTGATCCCAATCTTCTCCCAATGCTCGTGTTTTCAATGACCTGTGATGGTACCGGACTGTGTCTCCCTGATCCATTGGAATATCTCCGGCGTCTGTCACGGTTTCCTTGGTGCACGTTTCTGTCAGGCGAGTTTCTGCCTCCATTGTTGTGGTTATCTGGGTAATAATGGCTCCGTCCTTTATATCGAATATTGTTGATGTTTGCTGCTCTTCCCTGTGGCCTTTGTTGTCTATTGGGTTGGTATGGTTGCTGTCTCCTCCTATATTGTGTTGGCTGGAATCTATTTCTTGTCCTTGGTGACGTCGGGTGCCATGCATTGTTATATGGTTGGGCTCTTGCCCCGGTTCCTGAAAATGGTGGTGACTGGCGGCCATATTGCGTATAGCTGCTCCTTTGTGTGTGCCACGTGGTGCTTGTGCTGGGCTTCTGGTCAAAAGCTGTGATAAGCTCCAGCATTTTGGAAATCGTTTGCGGTTGATCAACAATTAAACAATTTCTTATTTGAGGGTCAAAGTGGTTTATGAGTAGAGCAATCACTTCTGTGTCTGACAGTGGCGGCTCTATTTGTTTGCTCTTTTGTGCCAATTTTAGTACGTCATCAATCAAGCTGCCGTGAATATTCTGGTTATAGCGGCTTTTGTTGAGCTGTAATCTTACTTTGTTGACTTCTGTTGGTCCCCAGTAACGTAATAGGAAAGCCTGTTTAAACTCAATGTACGATAAAGAATCCCCCAACGTGAGATGCAGCCAGTTCAGTGCACGCCCTTTTAAACATTTTCCCACAACAACTAATTTTATCTCGTCTGGAGTGGCTTTAAAATATTGCTCCAATTCACTAACAAATTCTTTAGGGTGAACCGCTTTTACCTCATCAAATATTGGAGGTGATAACTCATTTAGCATGTGTGAATTTAGATTACTGTTGTTATGAGAGCAGGTGACCGGTGGTGTTACACTTCTAGCATGCACATCATAATTACATGAATTGTGTACATTGTTGGTGGCCTCGCCCGGTAACAATGGAGTGCTGCCGGGTCCGCCGATCTTTGGCATTCACTAGGTGAACTTGGACTTGCAGTAAGTTTTAGCTCTAATCTTTCCACACAATTCCTTAAATCATGAATGTCTTTGTCATGCACTGTATTCATTGTTTGGACCACATTTCTAAGTTCGTGAATTTCATCTGAATTGGCTACCTGAGACGAATTCACAACTTTCTTAACTGCTGTGAGTTCCGAATCTATCCTTTCTGTTAGTGCTTGTTGGCTATGTGCTAAGGTTTCTTTTACCTGCCCTAACTGGTTTTGCATTGCCTCGTTCTGAGCTGTTAATGTGTCTACCTGTGAAGTTACAAATTTTGATAAAGTGGCTATTTCACCTTTATTTACTAGCAACTACTGTTTTAATGTTACAACCTCTGATTTTATGTTTTCCTGCCCTAAATTGATTTGATCCAAGGTTTCCTGTACATTATTTAATTGCTGATTGCTAACTACGAACATTTCCTGTACATTATTTAGTTGCTGATTGACTTGTTGGTTATTTGCTGTGATCTTTTCTTGTAATTGTTGACTATTTCTAGTCATTCTTTCTTATAATTTTTGCTTATTTGTTGTGATTTTTTCTTGCAATTGTCTATTCGCGTCTCTCAATGTTGCTGTGAGCAAAGACTGCAGCATCTGCATTAAATTGGCGGAGCTGTGTCCGGAATCTCCTATATTAATTTTGGCCTCTTCTTATGTGTTTTGTGTTGCAAAAGTATGTGGCTTAGGTAGAATGTGATTATCATGCTGGCCCAGAGATGAAGAATTGTGTTCTTCCTCTACATGGGTGTCAGCATTGGATTTTTACGCCATGGATATAATTTTGTTGTTTCTGAGCAACATACAATTTTAAAATTTGACAAGGGATACTAATATAGCTTATAAATTATATTTCGGTACTTTACTTTGTGTAGACCTGAAGTTCTGGAATTTCTAGGTGCATGGGCGATGACTCCCTCGAAGCTGGTGTGCGTGGAGTCCTTGACCACGTGGTGATGCCTCCTTTAATGAAACCACGTTGGCGCCATTTGTAGCGGGAAGTAGTCGTTGGGCACCAATTGTAGCGGGAAACGGTCGTTGGTTGACATTTCTAGCGGGAAATCGATGATCCTTGGGTCGTTGTTGCCTGTTGCAGTGTTCCTCTTCCTCGGCTATTGGCGCTCGTCGGTTGTTGAGTATTCCATTCCTAACTATCTAATTATTAACTCTCAGGTTCTAGTGGGTGAGGCAAGTTAAAAATACACTGCAACTTTCCCTTAATCAATGAAGTTTATTTCACAGTTTGAATATTTATGGGCGGCTAGCTTTTCCCATTATTATTATAATAATAATCCCACCACATTAAGTTAGTCAGGAGCCTAGCAATATTCACACGCACCCCACACTTATTCACCGACGTGCATCTGTAGCGCCTCGTTGTCGACGTGACTTCCCGATAAGATATATTTAGAATAAGAGCGGGCTCTGAGGCTTTGTCTGCCCTTATATACGGGAGCCTAGTGACGCACACCTCTGCATTTGAAAACGTAACGACGTTTTCTATTGGCCCTCAGGCCGCGATACCCAGACATGTATGAGAATGTGTGGTTTCAACTCCGTGCGCTCAGGCGCCTTCATGTAGCGTTGTACCGCTGGGTGACAGGTACGGTCTTTATGATTTCTTGGAATTCTTGCTAGCTCGCCCGTGTCTTACAATCAGCTCTGTACAAATGTTAGATGCTGAATATTTTAACATGTTAGTGAATTAAATTATTACTGTACAATTCTTATATGTATGGTTCCCCTTTCATATGTACAATTCCACTATATATGTATAATATATCCCCTTTCAAAGGCTTATTGGGAGGGGTAGATTTCCGTTAAAATCATATATCCTTGGAAAACACCAAAAATAATTACCAACTATGATGTTTACCGACTTTGGTTTGACTTATGCTGTTCATAGACAGACAGACATAGACACACACACACGCGCGCGCGCGGAGACGAGAGACAGAAACTTCTATCAAAACAAAACTTATTAATGATTTTCTTAATTTCTTTTTGTTTCAGGAAGCCTCAAATTGTGTATTTCCGATGAAATCACCTTTCGAATTTTGTGTGGATTTTAATACTTCCTCTACTTAATACAAGTAAGTAGAATATAAAGTTAAAATGTAAAATGATGTCATTACTTTCTGCATTTATTCTAATTCATTTTGTACTATAAAGCTCTTACTTATAAAAGTATTTTTCTTTGTAGTCCTGTTTGTCATAAGTGATGCCACATACTTTTCTTTTAAATGTAAGAAAGTTTAAACTAATGAGCTTAATTTCTCAATAAAATCTAGTATTTTACAATAGTGATCGAATTCATTAACAAAATGGAAATTTTAGAATAACAGCACAAATGCTGCTGTTCTGTAACCAGTCATTATCATTATGGCATAATAACAAAAGCACATTGGTCAGGGACTCACTCTCATTTTACCCAATGCGGATCATTCATTCATTCATTATCTGTTTACCCTCCTCTTATTTAGGACTTACACCCCCCAGGACTTACAAGCGGGTGCCTGGGGTCAGAGGCCCGTCGAGGAGCAGACACTCATGGATCAGGTAGAGCATCCAGGATGGGTGATCAGCCCGATGCCTGGTATGGGATGAAGGAAGTAGGTGAAACGAAATGTTTGGTGAAATGGATGAAAGGAAAGGTGATGATGGAGCAGTTGGTGGAATGAATGGCGGGGGAAACCGGAGAACCCGGAGAAAACCCGCCCAGACGCCGCTTCGTCCACCACAAATCCCACATGCAATCCCTGGGATTGAACCCGGGTCGCCTCGGTGGGAGGCGAGCGGTCTAACCACTCGACCACGGCGCCGCCTCAATGCGGATCATACCCAAGAGAAACGGATGGGATGAAGAAACCGCAGGAGGCTATAGGCATGCAGGCCAAGTATCCCTAATAATGACCCGGTCACACTGGCAGGATGCAGTCTGGCGGAGCTTGAGAGAACTTGACTCACGTCATCTGGCTCAGAGAAGTCTGCCATATGGCAGCGCCGAGAAGAACTTTCCAAAGAGTAAACATCTGTTGTAAGAGAGTTTAAATTCTTACATGAAGAAAATTAAATGCAAGCATGTGTTAGAGCTACATGAATATGACTTTCTCAGAATTTGGTTATATTACTCACAACCTGAAACTCACTTTAGTGATATTCTGATACTCAATTAGAGGTTTAAATATACCCGAACGCTTTGTAAGGAATGATAAATGCAGTAAATTTTCCAGTCGATCACGTCTCTATTTAATATCCAATACTTATACATATATGATCTATATCAGATTATGTATCTATGTGTGAGGCTGTCATTATAAAGTATTCACCAGAAATGATTTATTAGTCACTGCTGTATACATATGTTATTTTCCTTAAAGCGTAGGCTGTTAAAACAGTATATGCCTGCTGTAATATTAAATTACAGTCTTTGCATGAGCTCATTAGAATAAAAATATCCCATTTAACATTTCAAAGCGCATCCAATATTTTGTGGGGAAACTATACAACAAGAAGTGCTTCGGTGTTGTTTAAGCCACGAAGCCGGTTACTTAAATATACTGCATACTTTAATGAGACCTACATTTTCCCTTAACTTTTGTCTTTCATGTTTTCCAGGTAGCTAAAGTACAGTGCCAATGAAAAGCTCTTCCCTGCAATTTAAATAAAATTCAAGATATGTAAGGCTTAAAACCTTCACTCGTTAGAGCTTCACGGTCGTGTCAGATTAATAAAATTACTAAAGGCCAAGCTTTCGGGAATTGTAAGCTCCATGGCCTTCTTCGGAAAAACAGATGGGGAAACTGTAAAAAAAGTGTTTATACACCCGAAGGTCGAGGGTGGAGCTGTACCTAAGCTAGCCAATGAGCTCTTACACTGTGAACCATAAAACGTGAGCACGATAATTAAAGCCAGGCTAAAACTTATTGTAATGAAACAAGAAAGACAAGCTATACATGAAGCTGGTTAGGAAATTCAACACAGCAGTTTAACTTCAAAGTAAAATTAAGCTTTTACATAAAATGTGTCATTTCAGTTTCCCTTTTGTTGGTCTTTGGAGTACGTTTTCGTTTGTTTATTTCTCAATATATTTGTCTCAAATTAACATATTTCTCTTATGCTCTTTATGTCATTACGCAACAGAGATTACGTGATTTTTCTAATGGGTGATTAGAGATCATAGAGCAAAATACTGTTGTTTATGAATACAAAAGTTAAACTGTAACAGCTACAAAATGCCAGGAGTAAACGCATATGAATTAGTTGTATTCCCGTAATATAACTATATAAGTATTTCCAAGAATAGGATTTCAAAAATTGCGAATACATCTAAACATATGACGAAAATAATTCACTCTACTTAACTGCGTAATGGAATAAGTGGATTTCAAGTAGAACTCCATGACTGATCTTAATAGAGTTGCTGTATAAACATCGCATCACAAATGAGGTATTAAGCTGCTATTCATCCCAAGACTCTCTTGAAATTGTTGAATGGCGATGCTAGAGTAAACCTAGAAGCTTCTAAGCGCTTTCGTTGAAAATCTTATGTTTTTTATACTGCAATGACATTTTGTCGAGCAGCTATGCAAACTGACTAGCTAATGCGGCAGTGTAGAAATCTAAAGCAGCCACGCTTTCAGCGAACAATAGTATTAATTAGGGGACGTGCAGACGTTACCAATGAGACATGAGGTGAAATACAAAGAAACAGCCTTTCATCCGCTCTTTCATATATTGGATAAAGACTAGCCAGATATTTTCAGAGGTTTAAAAATGTAACTAAAATATCGATGGTTCTTAGTAGAGATGGATATCGATTATTTTGATACACAATGAGTACTATCAAACCTGCGTAATACATCTAGAAAAGTTTCTTCCATACCTTCAGTTTTATATTACATTTGAACAACGTTATATCCAAGGCCTTTCCCTCAAATGCGAATGTAACAGAAAAAGGTGATTTTTGACATCACATTTCAAAGCTAAGGTACAGAGTCCACTATGGGTAGTGAATTAAGGCTAGTGAAAGATGAAAAAACTTAAGAATTCCCGAACGGTAGTGTGGGATTTTAGCTTTAAAATTAATATCAGTTTTTCAAAAGTAGTAAATGTTGTGTTTGTTTTTATTAAAATGATTTCATTTGACATCTAAAATCTAGCTACGTGGATAAAATGTAGTTCTATATTTGATAAACATTTTTACCTTTTTGTATTTACTCATTGTAAGTTAAGGAAGTACTTCACCCAACATTTAGATACCTAGATTTCACCGGAAATACACTAATCGAGTTTACGTGAGTACAAAATGAGTATTTTTAGGAAAATTGTTTGTGAGTATGTCTGCTTGTCAGTATGTCTGTGAACCAAAAAAGAAGTAAAAAAGAATCTATACTGAACTTAATATTTAACTTTAACGTCTTCAAGGATTGGACACAAATATTTTCAAGAAAATCGCTACACGTCAAAATTTCTTTATATGGAAAACCCTCTTTATTATGTGTTAAGGAAAATTGCATATCAAATAAAATGTATATCATAATTTTTTTCCGTAGTAGTCCTCTTCATTCTGAATGAGTTTTTGTATAACTTGTAACCGTAAAATAGACAAATAGGCAAAAACTAACTACACAAACATTAATGCAGATCTCGTTAAAACACAATTCACTTGGAACGAATGTTTACGAGGTTACACATTTCGAGCTATTGTTGATTATGTATTTGAATTTTCAAATAATATGCATGTTTTATAATTGCCAGGTTCCTGTTCAGCACCCCCCCTCTCGTGGCCATGCAAAGAGTACAGAATTTCCGGTTTACGTACTCACCTTTAAAAGTTTGGACTATCACTTAGGACTACTGTATTTCCCTTGTCCCTACAGTGAATGTATAATAAAACACATTTCTGCAAATATTTGTCTTCATTAACATGAGGCAGGTAGAAGAATGCGTTTTTGTAAGAATAAACTATAAGTGAATAGAGAATATCATGTGAATGTAACAATTAATTTTTGGCTTTATATAATTTAACCTTTGGCATTCACTGAAGCTCTGTTATGAAAAAGTCTGCAGAAACACTCACTTGAACTTTACCACAAAGGTTCAATAATTGATTTTCAATTATTTGAAGGACCAGAATTGACGTTTAAATGTCAGGTGCGGAGAAAGCCGTAAACCTTTATATATACATATGTGTGTGTTTTCTTTTCTTTTATTTGTCGCCATTACATTTTTAAACAGTTTGTGTTCGCTGAAGGTCTTTAATGACAAACTATGCGGACAAATAAACTTGAAGCTTACTAGAGAATGTGTTCTATGACGTTAAAAATGCTATGTTCTTTTCTATGTTCTCCTTGCGGCTTTTGACAGTCATCTGCAGAATACGGAGGAGAGCAAAATTTTTCGATCAATGAAAACTATTAATTTTTAGTGTTTTATTGTCAATAGAGAATTTAAAAGCCATGTATCAAACTGTAGTTGGATATACAAATAAGGTCTTAATTAATTTTCTTTATCCATTATCGTTTAATGCATTTTCTTAAAAACCGGCCAATGTTACGGAAATTTTACAAAGCATTGGTTTACTAACACAAGAGCTTTATTAAAACTAATATGGGAATTACACTTATAGATCGCAGAGGATGAGGTAATATTCAGGAATTTAAATCAACATGGTTGAACGCAGAGATTACAGTATTCCTTTTGCCTAAAGATAACCTCAACGTTTGAATATCAAAACCTCATATTTTGTAGTGAGTCTCTCGTAGATTAGAGCACTTAGAAGTCTTATATGCATGTTTCATATTTTTTACAATGCACTTCACATGCAAATGGATACTAGTAGAGGCATTAACATTTGATCATTAATCAATTTTTAATTAAAATAAAACGCATCATGGGATCTCTCCTATTACTTATTTGCATAATATCTCCCATTTTATAAATTTTGGAATTGTAAATAGTCCCTTTCTTTCTCAGAGACTGGTTTAAGACCTTACCTCTGAGGGCGTTTTAAACACTTTGGTGTTTCCAATAGGACGACTAGAAATGAAATGACACTGAATGTTTTGTCGCATACATACATCGCAGTGAATTAAATAGTTTGCTTATAAATGGACGTCAATTTTATGTTTCTTAAATGGCAACCGAGATAATTTGCAATGTGAAAGCGCGGAACTTTCTATGTCTAGAAGAACTTCCTGCTTTACTGGCTGTTTGAATGTCACTGGAAAGAGCAAACAAAGAAAATCCTTTATCACCTTTACCTTAAGGCCATATTTAAATCTCAGTACGAAACATGAAAGACCACATTACCGCTTCAGAGAAGTCAGATTATCAGTGATGGAGCGTTGCTGTGGAAATGCATCCTTAAATATAATTTCTGAAGCTTCTAGTTCGAGAAATCAGACTTATTTTCTATCATTGCCACCTACCTGTAGCAGGTATTCCGTCGATGTTGAGGTTCCGTCAGAAATACACCTCCTGGGATCCCTGAAACCAAAAAGGAATTTTCGGAAGAAGGTCCATGCGAATGAGTGTTTGTTGTCAGTCCAGTCTGTTAATGAACACCATAATTTAGAAACCGAAACGTTGGTTAAATACCAAACTTGGTAATTTGATGCAGTATCTTCCAATTACGGGACCCGAGGATATTCAGGACGATTTCTTCTCATCTACCCTTTAGATGGAGAAGTTTCGTATTTTCTTAAAAATAGGTATGCTTACGGTATTTGTATGACAAGCGAAATGTAATCCTTGAATCTCCTACAAATAACTCTGTGAGGTCCTATTGAATATAAATAAACGTTGTATACTTACTTATAGCTGGCAATCCTTACAGAAGTAAAAAAAAATCCTAAATGTTTATCTCATTAAAATCCATAGTGTAAGTGTTATCAATTTCTTTAGCACTAAGCGTTGTTTGAGCTGTTCGTTATTATTGGTACGGATTTTAAAAAACTTTCAGTTTTGAAGTGTTATAGTTGCTGCTCGTTCGTGTCTCGTGATTATTGAAAGAATGGAATGGCTGCTTACGGGTAACTTTAAAGGATTTTCCCATTCACGTTCTTAATGAAGGAAGGATATTACAAAAGTATTATAAGGTACACCAAGTTACCTAACGTGAACTAAATTAGCCCTACCTAAACCTCACTTTCAAGTTTAATATTATTTGAGGGGTACAAAAGCAAACCTTACAACCTCCACATTTACTAGTTTTGAGAAAGGAGCAGGAATTGTTTTAATGTGGTTTCCATTGAAATAAGAAATTAAAGTTTCATGTAATGTCTATAACAGTGCATTAATTATGATGTTAAAGACAGTAAGAGGCCAGTAATTTTAAACATTTCTGAAATAACATTCAACATTTTGAGACTACCTAGTTTGCTATAAAAGAATGGAGTTTGATGATGTTGATGAAAAATGATAGTTAGTCAAAATTTTCGTTTGAAACTTAGTGACATTTGTGTTATGTATGGTTGTTTTAATATTGCTATATCTTCAGTGTCTTCAAAAGTATCACAAATTCCATCTTCCTCTTTATTATCTGTTACAATTATTTACGAACATAGGACATCATAGTAATACTCTATTCTACAACTCTTTCCTCACATCATTCTTCTCTGCTCCGGTACCAAAATGGCGTTCTTCTATTGCCCTAGCGATAGAAAGCTTTCCTGATTGGCGTTTCTTCACAACATGCGCAAAGGACCCTGTGCTCGTCTTGTAATGTGGTTTCCCCGAATTAACACCTCTGATTGTTTTGATTTCTTGAGGAAAAGTGTTTTATGCTTGGGAAACCTGAAATGCTAAAATGCCGTGGGTTTCATTGATTTTTGTGAAACTTCTTTCCAATTAAATACTATGCATTTTTAGCCATTCTATTTCAGTGGAACGCCACCCTACCATGTTGAAATATTTCTCTGGCACAGCAATTGCCTAATTGTCCTCTCAGTATTTCCAAACACCCTGCCTGAAGGTACGAAACTGTGCCCAACAATAGGAAAAATAAGTTGCACAAGTTTAATGCTCTGTGGTGAATGACGCTGAAACCAGTTAATACAACACTATTGTAGTCTTCTTCTGCCCCCGACAACCATCAGCAAACAAACGCACTACTTCTGAATTTGAAAAATCACTATTTTGTTATCTTGCCATATAGAGTTGATGGAATTTCATTAGCCCCTTTAGCAAACTGGTCTTCATCCAGCAGTAAGAGAAGATATTTTCCTTTAATAAACTGGGATAGTCCTGTACGATTGTGAAGTTATAAAAATAAAATTAACGACTGCAAAAGCCGCTCTGGTCAGGAACTTTAGGTTCGCAATCGAAACTAAAGGTTAGCACTTCACTTTTGGTTTCCTTAAGCGATTCGTGGAATCTTTTTGCACGAAGCTGGTGAAATATTTTCTCAGCCATAAGGGTGCTTTTCATTCCTGTGTCACTTTCCCTTTGATATTTTCCACATAATCAATGCACTTGGAACATGCATCTGTAGTTTTGGTGTTCTAAATCCTAGATTACACAACACCTTCCTAAAATATGCTTCTTTTACTTTGAGTTTTGTGCTGGTGTTTCGTTGTACATTTTAAACGTTTTCCTTCTGTTCAGTTTGGGTAGCAGAAATTTTCTGACTTCTGCAATAATGGTTTTCAGCACAGTTATTAATACATGCAATAACGGATTCCTTCCTTCTTTAAATTTTACAGAAATTTCATCGCCTCCTCCTTTCTCTTCAACGGTCCTTCCTCGTTTAACTAACTGCTTTTATGCGTAATCTAAACTTGGTCTTGTTATTCCAAGCATTTTTAAAAATGTCTTCTATCACAGTGTTATTATTCCAGACTGAGTTTTCATTACAAAGTTTAAATTTCTTTCATTGAATGTTCACTTTTAAGGCCTTCGTCGTGTAATTTGGAACAGCACAAGAATATTTAGGAATTACTGCATATTGGGATAATTTATTTGTACGTTTGTAGAAATCTTCATGAAATTGCGTTCATCATGCATAGTAATTTTGCTGCATTGAAAAGCCTTACCATTATGACTAAAGTCGGATACTCAAGAGAATTTGTGTTGGAATACCTGTTAAATAATGCGCCTAATTAGGTTTTATTACTGCTAACATTAAGCCCTATGTTCCTTAAAATATATAAATCCTGTTAACATTTTGTAAGGGGAAGCTTAAAGTCATCGTTTGTGCCACATTTCTTTACCATTTTTGTTCACACATGTATTCATATTCGATTTTAGGTTTGAACTATACAAAAAACAAGCTAAAACCACACCAAAAACTATTAAAAATTCGTCAAAGACTTTGAAACCATTCCGTTATGTATGTTTGGCGAAGATCACATTCAGAACTGACGTGATCCAATCCTATTGCATTATTGAATACATTTACAACGTATAAGTGCAGGAGATTGTTGATTTTGCTATTAACTTCGGGGATTTGGTATGTTTGCTGTAATCACACTTCAATGCTTATTGAGCATAAGAAAGTCATTCAGTTTCCACCCTTACCTCATTTTCCGCAAAAGTGAAGATTGCAGGGTTTGTTATTAGACCCCTCAGATGGAATACAAGCAGCATTTTAGAAAATCCAAGTTGTATCATTGTGTAGGGAGAGGGTGAACTCAAAATCCAAAAGTCCATAAATACTAAACTTGGTTTCTCCCATGGAATACAACCCACACATTTTCACCCACCCCAAGGTACCCTTGAAATTGTTGTCTTTGGTTTGTAAAAAATGCTTTGACATTGTGGTCAAAATACAATACCTTTAAAATATTTGCATGAGGAATAAAATTTATGTGTTACATTTTCAAGGAAAAAACTGTGAATTCCTCTTCATTCTATGAAGTTTGTATAAATTTGTATCACTATTAAACACTAAGAAATAGACAAATACGTATAAACTAAAGAATGTAGATCTCCTTGAAGTACTCACGTTATATCAAATGATTTTTGCGTCATTAAACACTGAGAGATACTCCATGCTATTACGATACTTTTTCTGCACTTTATACTTTGGAAATGCTCAGTCATCATTCCTTTGATTCTCCCGATATTATGCAAAATGTGTGTATGTGTACTTTCATGCTTAGTGTGCCTGCCGCTCTGCATAGACAATGCCTTCTTTTCAGTGGAGGTATCTGCATTAATGGAAGTAAAGGTTAAGATGGGCGTATCATATTACCAAAGCTAAATCTTCGTTGTGTTTGTCTATGTGGTTGATGGTTTTGTTGACTATGTCTAGCTAGGTATCGTATTGTTTCCAATAGTGGTTGATTCTGTAAATGCATTGGCAGCGTTGGGGATTCCATCAATTCTATTGACAGGATATGTGATTCTGTGGTAGGGTGGGGCAGTGATAATGGAGGAGTGAGTTGATTATGTTAAGCAGGTGATGGTGGTGGTATTAAGGGTGTCGTTGGTGGGGATGATGTTGGCGATAATAATGAGAGGGATGATGGTGTTGAAAGGATTCTATCATGGTGGTATATCTCTTCCACACTGATATGTTGAATTCCTCTGAATTCAACAATGTGGTGCAGAAATTGCATCATCAAGAAGTGATCGCATGCTTGGTGTCCTTATGCACTGTCACTGGGTTACCCAGCTAACTTGAAAGCTGGAGGTGAAGGGAAGTCCAGTGTGGTTCACAACGGGTGGATGTGACTCAGATCAGCAACACATCTAGGAGAATGAAACTCGGAAGACAAACTTGGGTAGCCATGACTTAATAGCCTCATAGGCAACATGACTAGGAGAAGGAAACTCAGAAGACAATCCTGAGTAGCCATGACTCAATAGCCTCAAAGGCAACATGACTAGGAGAAGGAAACTCGGAAGACAATCCTGAGTAGCCATGACTCAATAGCCTCAAAGGCAACATGACTAGGAGAAGGAAAGTCGGAAGACAAACCTGGGTAGCCATGACTCAATAGCCTCAAAGGCAACATGACTAGGAGAAGGAAACTCAGTAGACAAACCTGGGTAGCCATGACTCAATAGCCTCAAAGGCAACATGACCGGGAGAAGAAAACTCGGAAGACAAACCTGGGTAGCCATGACTCAATAGCCTCAAAGGCAACATGACTGGGAGAAGGAAACTCGGAAGACAAACCTGGGTAGCCATGACTCAATAGCCTCAAAGGCAACATGACTGGGAGAAGAAAACTCGGAAGACAAACCTGGGTAGCCATGACTCAATAGCCTCAAAGGCAACATGACTGGAAGAAGGAAACTCGGAAGACAAACCTGGGTAGCCATGACTCAATAGCCTCAAAGGCAACATGACTGGGAGAAAGAAACTCAGTAGACAAACCTGGGTAGCCATGACTCAATAGTCTCAAAGGCAACATGACAAGGAGAAGGAAACTCGGAAGACAAACCTGGGTAGCCATGACTCAATAGCCTCAAAGGCAACATGACTGGGAGAAGAAAACTCGGAAGACATACCTGGGTAGCCATGACTCAATAGCCTCAAAGGCAACATGACTGGGAGAAGAAAACTCGGAAGACAAACCTGGGTAGCCATGACTCAATAGCCTCAATGGCAACATGACTGGGAGAAGAAAACTCGGAAGACAAACCTGGTAGCCCTGACCCAATAGCCTCAAAGGCAACATGACTGGGAGAAGGAAACTCAGTAGACAAACCTGGGTAGCCATGACTCAATAGCCTCAAAGGCAACATGACTGGGAGAAGAATACTCGGAAGACAAACCTGGGTAGCCATGACTCAATAGCCTCAAAGGCAACATGACTGGGAGAAGAAAACTCGGAAGACAAACCTGGGTAGCCATGACTCAATAGCCTCAAAGGCAACATGACTGGGAGAAGGAAACTTGGAAGACAAACCTGGGTAGCCATGACTCAATAGTCTCAAAGGCAACATGACAAGGAGAAGGAAACTCGGAAGACAAACCTGGGTAGCCATGACTCAATAGCCTCAAAGGCAACATGACTGGGAGAAGAAAACTCGGAAGACAAACCTGGGTAGCCATGACTCAATAGCCTCAAAGGCAACATGACTAGGAGAAGGAAACTCGGAAGACAAACCTGAATAGCCATGACTCAATAGTCTCAAAGGCAACATGACAAGGAGAAAGAAACTCGGAAGAAAAACCTGAATAGCCATGACTCAATAGCCTCAAAGGCAACATGACTAGGAGAAGGAAACTTGGAAGTCAAACCTGGGTAGCCATGACTCAATAGTCTCAAAGGCAACATGACTAGGAGAAGGAAACTCGGAAGACAAACATGAATAGCCATGACTCAATAGCCTCAAAGGCAACATGACTGGGAGAAGAAAACTCGGAAGACAAACCTGGGTAGCCATGACTCAATAGTCTTAAAGGCAACATGACTAGGAGAAGGAAACTCGGAAGACAATCCTGAGTAGCCATGACTCAATAGTCTTAAAGGAAACATGACTAGGAGAAGGAAACTCGGCAGACAATCCTGGGTATCCAGGACTCAATAGTCACAAAAGCAACACATCTAGGAGAAGGAAACTTGAAAGAAAACCTGGGTTGCCATGACTCAATAGTCACAAAATCAACACATCTAGGAGAAGGAAACTTGAAAGAAAACCTGGGTAGCCATGACTCACTAGTCACAAAGGCAAAACATCTAGGAGAAGGAAACTTGAAAGAAACTCTGAGTAGCCTTGACTCAAAAGTCTCAAAGGCAACATGACTAGGAGAAGGAAACTCGGAAGACAAACCTGGGTAGCCATGACTCAATAGACTCAAAGGCAACATGACTAGGAGAAGGAAACTCAGTAGACAAACCTTGGTAGCCATGACTCAATAGCCTCAAAGGCAACATGACTGGGAGAAGGAAACTCGGAAGACAAACCTGGGTAGCCATGACTCAATAGCCTCAAAGGCAACATGACTGGGAGAAGGAAACTCAGTAGACAAACCTGGGTAGCCATGTCTCAATAGTCTCAAAGGCAACATGACAAGGAGAAGGAAACTCGGAAGACAAACCTGGGTAGCCATGACTCAATAGCCTCAAAGGCAACATGACTGGGAGAAGAAAACTCGGAAGACAAACCTGGGTAGCCATGACTCAATAGCTTCAAAGGCAACATGACTGGGAGAAGAAAACTCGGAAGACAAACCTGGGTAGCCATGACTCAATAGCCTCAAAGGCAACATGACTGGGAGAAGAAAACTCGGAAGACAAACATGGGTAGCCCTGACCCAATAGCCTCAAAGGCAACATGACTGGGGAAGGAAACTCAGTAGACAAACCTGGGTAGCCATGACTCAATAGCCTCAAAGGCAACATGACTGGGAGAAGAAAACTCGGAAGACAAACCTGGGTAGCCATGACTCAATAGCCTCAAAGGCAACATGACTGGGAGAAGGAAACTTGGAAGACAAACCTGGGTAAGCATGACTCAATAGTCTCAAAGGCAACATGACCAGGAGAAGGAAACTCGGAGGACAAACCTGGGTAGCCATGACTCAATAGCCTCAAAGGCAACATGACTGGGAGATGAAAACTCGGAAGACAAACCTGGGTAGCCATGCCTCAATAGCCTCAAAGGCAACATGACTGGGAGAAGAAAACTCGGAAGACAAACCTGGGTAGCCATGACTCAATAGCCTCAAAGGCAACATGACTGGGAGAAGAAAACTCGGAAGACAAACCTGGGTAGCCATGACTCAATAGCCTCAAAGGCAACATGACTAGGAGAAGGAAACTCGGAAGACAAACTTGAATAGCCATGACTCAATAGTCTCAAAGGCAACATGACAAGGAGAAGGAAACTCGGAAGAAAAACCTGAATAGCCATGACTCAATAGCCTCAAAGGCAACATGACTAGGAGAAGGAAACTTGGAAGACAAACCTGGGTAGCCATGACTCGATAGTCTCAAAGGCAACATGACTAGCAGAAGGAAACTCGGAAGACAAACATGAATAGCCATGACTCAATAGCCTCAAAGGCAACATGACTGGGAGAAGAAAACTCGGAAAACAAACCTGGGTAGCCATGACTCAATAGCCTCAAGGGAAACATGACTGGGAGAAGAAAACTCGGAAGACAAACCTGGGTAGCCATGACTCAATAGCCTCAAAGGCAACATGACTGGGAGAAGAAAACTCGGAAGACAAACCTGAATAGCCATGACTCAATAGTCTTAAAGGCAACATGACTAGGAGAAGGAAACTCGGAAGACAATCCTGAGTAGCCATGACTCAATAGTCTCAAAGGAAACATGACTAGGAGAAGGAAACTCGGCAGACAATCCTGGGTATCCAGGACTCAATAGTCAAAAAAGCAACACATCTAGGAGAAGGAAACTTGAAAGAAAACCTGGGTTGCCATGACTCAATAGTCACAAAATCAACACATCTAGGAGAAGGAAACTTGAAAGAAAACCTGGGTAGCCATGACTCACTAGTCACAAAGGCAAAAGATCTAGGAGAAGGAAACTTGAAAGAAACTCTGAGTAGCCATGACTCAATAGTCTCAAAGGCAACATGACTAGGAGAAGGAAACTCGGAAGACAAACCTGGGTAGCCATGACTCAATAGCCTCAAAGGCAACATGACTAGGAGAAGGAAACTCAGTAGACAAACCTGGGTAGCCATGACTCAATAGCCTCAAAGGCAACATGACTGGGAGAAGGAAACTCGGAAGACAAACCTGGGTAGCCATGACTCAATAGCCTCAAAGGCAACATGACTGGGAGAAGGAAACTCAGTAGACAAACCTGGGTAGCCATGACTCAATAGCTTCAAAGGCAACATGACTGGGAGAAGAAAACTCGGAAGACAAACCTGGGTAGCCATGACTCAATAGCCTCAAAGGCAACATGACTGGGAGAAGAAAACTCGGAAGACAAACCTGGGTAGCCCTGACCCAATAGCCTCAAAGGCAACATGACTGGGGAAGGAAACTCAGCAGACAAACCTGGGTAGCCATGACTCAATAGCCTCAAAGGCAACATGACTGGGAGAAGAAAACTCGGAAGACAAACCTGGGTAGCCCTGACCCAATAGCCTCAAAGGCAACATGACTGGGGAAGGAAACTCAGTAGACAAACCTGGGTAGCCATGACTCAATAGCCTCAAAGGCAACATGACTGGGAGAAGAAAACTCGGAAGACAAACCTGGGTAGCCATGACTCAATAGCCTCAAAGGCAACATGACTGGGAGAAGGAAACTTGGAAGACAAACCTGGGTAAGCATGACTCAATAGTCTCAAAGGCAACATGACAAGGAGAAGGAAACTCGGAAGACAAACCTGGGTAGCCATGACTCAATAGCCGCAAAGGCAACATGACTGGGAGATGAAAACTCGGAAGACAAACCTGGGTAGCCATGCCTCAATAGCCTCAAAGGCAACATGACTGGTAGAAGAAAACTCGGAAGACAAACCTGAATAGCCATGACTCAATAGTCTCAAAGGCAACATGACTAGGAGAAGGAAACTCGAAAGACAAACCTGGGAAGTCATGACTCAATAGTCTCATAGGCAACATGACTGGGAGAAGGAAACTCGGAAGACAATCCTGGGTAGCCATGACTCAATAGCCTCAAAGCAACATGACTGGGAGAAAGAAACTCAGTAGACAAACCTGGGTAGCCATGACTCAATAGTCTCAAAGGCAACATGACTAGCAGAAGGAAACTCGGAAGACAAACCTGAATAGCCATGACTCAATAGTCTCAAAGGCAACATGACAAGGAGAAGGAAACTCGGAAGACAAACCTGAAAAGCCATGACTCAATAGCCTCAAAGGCAACATGACTAGGAGAAGGAAATTTGGAAGACAAATCTGGGTAGCCATGACTCAATAGTCTCAAAGGCAACATGACTAGGAGAAGGAAACTCGGAAGACAAACATGAATAGCCATGACTCAATAGCCTCAAAGGCAACATGACAAGGAGAAGGAAACTCGGAAGACAAACCTGGGTAGCCATGACTCAATAGCCTCAAAGGCAACATGACTGGGAGAAGAAAACTCGGAAGACAAACCTGGGTAGCCATGACTCAATAGCCTCAAGGGAAACATGACTGGGAGAAGAAAACTCGGAAGACAAACCCGGGTGGCCATTGCTCAATAGCCTCAAAGGCAACATGACTGGGAGAAGAAAACTCCGAAGACAAACCTGAATATCCTAGACTCAATAGTCTCAAAGGAAACATGACTAGGAGAAGGAAACTCGGAAGACAATCGTGAGTAGCCATGACTCAATAGTCTCAAAGGAAACATGACTAGGAGAAGGAAACTTGAAAGAAAACCTGGGTTGCCATGACTCAATACTCACAAAATCAACACATCTAGGAGAAGGAAACTTGAAAGAAAACCTGGGTAGTCATGACTCACTAGTCACAAAGGCAAAACATCTAGGAGAAGGAAACTTGAAAGAAACCCTGAGTAGCCATGACTCAATAGTCTCAAAGGCAACATGACTAGAAGGAAACTCGGAAGACAAACCTGGGTAGCCCTGACTCAATAGCCTCAAAGGAAACATGACTGGGAGAAGAAAACTCGGAAGACAAACCTGGGTAGCCCTGAATCAATAGCCTAAAAGGCAACATGACTGGGAGAAGGAAACTCGGAAGACAGACCTGAATAGCCGTGACTCAATAGTCTCAAAGGCAACATGACTAGGAGAAGGAAACTCGGAAGACAATCCTGAGTAGCCATGACTCAATAGCCTCAAAGGCAACATGACTAGGAGAAGGAAACTCGGAAGACAATCCTGGGTAGCCATGACTCAATAGCCTCAAAGGCAACATGACTAGGAGAAGGAAACTCAGTAGGCAAACCTGGGTAGCCATGACTCAATAGCCTCAAAGGCAACATGACTGGGTGAAGAAAACTCGGAAGACAAACCTGGGTAGCCATGACTCAATAGCCTCAAAGGCAACATGACTGGGAGAAGGAAACTCGGAAGACAAACCTGGGTAGCCATGACTCAATAGCCTCAAAGGCAACATGACTGGGAGAAGCAAACTCAGTAGACAAACCTGGGTAGCCATGAATCAATAGTCTCAAAGGCAACATGACAAGGAGAAGGAAACTCGGAAGACAAACCTGGGTAGCCATGACTCAATAGCCTCAAAGGCAACATGACTGGGAGAAGAAAACTCGGAAGACAAACCTGGGTAGCCATGACTCAATAGCCTCAAAGGCAACATGACTGGGAGAAGAAAGCTCGGAAGACAAACCTGGGTAGCCATGACTCAATAGCCTCAAAGGCAACATGACTGGGAGAAGAAAACTCGGAAGACAAACCTGGGTAGCCCAGACCCAATAGCCTCAAAGGCAACATGACTGGGAGAAGGAAACTCAGTAGACAAACCTGGGTAGCCATGACTCAATAGCCTCAAAGGCAACATGACAAGGAGAAGGAAACTCGGAAAACAAACCTGGGTAGCCATGACTCAATAGCCTCAAAGGCAACATGACTGGGAGAAGAAAACTCGGAAGACAAACCTGGGTAGCCATGACTCAATAGCCTCAAGGGAAACATGACTGGGAGAAGAAAACTCGGAAGACAAACCCGGGTAGCCATTGCTCAATAGCCTCAAAGGCAACATGACTGGGAGAAGAAAACTCCGAAGACAAACCTGAATATCCTAGACTCAATAGTCTCAAAGGAAACATGACTAGGAGAAGGAAACTCGGAAGACAATCGTGAGTAGCCATGACTCAATAGTCTCAAAGGAAACATGACTAGGAGAAGGAAACTTGAAAGAAAACCTGGGTTGCCATGACTCAATACTCACAAAATCAGCACATCTAGGAGAAGGAAACTTGAAAGAAAACCTGGGTAGTCATGACTCACTAGTCACAAAGGCAAAACATCTAGGAGAAGAAAACTTGAAAGAAACCCTGAGTAGCCATGACTCAATAGTCTCAAAGGCAACATGACTAGACGGAAACTCGGAAGACAAACCTGGGTAGCCCTGACTCAATAGCCTCAAAGGAAACATGACTGGGAGAAGAAAACTCGGAAGACAAACCTGGGTAGCCCTGAATCAATAGCCTAAAAGGCAACATGACTGGGAGAAGGAAACTCGGAAGACAGACCTGAATAGCCGTGACTCAATAGTCTCAAAGGCAACATGACTAGGAGAAGGAAACTCGGAAGACAAACCTGGGTAGCCATGACTCAATAGCCTCAAAGGCAACATGACTAGGAGAAGGAAACTCAGTAGGCAAACCTGGGTAGCCATGACTCAATAGCCTCAAAGGCAATATGACTGGGTGAAGAAAACTCGGAAGACAAACCTGGGTAGCCATGACTCAATAGCCTCAAAGGCAACATGACTGGGAGAAGGAAACTCGGAAGACAAACCTGGGTAGCCATGACTCAATAGCCTCAAAGGCAACATGACTGGGAGAAGGAAACTCAGTAGACAAACCTGGGTAGCCATGAATCAATAGTCTCAAAGGCAACATGACAAGGAGAAGGAAACTCGGAAGACAAACCTGGGTAGCCATGACTCAATAGCCTCAAAGGCAACATGACTGGGAGAAGAAAACTCGGAAGACAAACCTGGGTAGCCATGACTCAATAGCCTCAAAGGCAACATGACTGGGAGAAGAAAGCTCGGAAGACAAACCTGGGTAGCCATGACTCAATAGCCTCAAAGGCAACATGACTGGGAGAAGAAAACTCGGAAGACAAACCTGGGTAGCCCTGACCCAATAGCCTCAAAGGCAACATGACTGGGAGAAGGAAACTCAGTAGACAAACCTGGGTAGCCATGACTCAATAGCCTCAAAGGCAACATGACTGGGAGAAGGAAACTCAGTAGACAAACCTGGGTATCCATGTCTCAATAGCCTCAAAGGCAACATGACTGGGAGAAGGAAACTTTGAAGACAAACCTGGGTAAGCATGACTCAATAGTCTCAAAGGCAACATGACAAGGAGAAGGAAACTCGGAAGACAATCCTGGGTAGCCATGACTCAATAGCCTCAAGGGAAACATGAGTGGGAGAAGAAAACTCGGAAGACAAACCTGGGTAGCCATTGCTCAATAGCCTCAAAGGCAACATGACTGGGAGAAGAAAACTCGGAAGACAAACCTGAATATCTATCACTCAATAGTCTCAAGGGCAACATGACTAGGAGAAGGAAACTCGGAAGACAATCCTGAGTAGCCATGACTCAATAGTCTCAAAGGAAACATGACTAGGAGAAGGAAACTTGAAAGAAAACCTGGGTAGCCATGACTCACTAGTCACAAAGGCAAAACATCTAGGAGAAGGAAACTTGAAAGAAACCCTGAGTAGCCATGACTCAATAGTCTCAAAGGCAACATGACTAGGAGAAGGAAACTCGGAAGACAAACCTGGGTAGCCCTGACTCAATAGCCTCAAAGGAAACATGACTGGGAGAAGAAAACTCGGAAGACAAACCTGGGTAGGCCTGACTCAATAGCCTCAAAGGCAACATGACTGGGAGAAGGAGACTCGGAAGACAGACCTGAATAGCCGTGACTCAATAGTCTCGAAGGCAACATGACTAGGATAAGGAAATTTGGAAGACAAATCTGGGTAGCAATGCCTCAATAGCCTCAAAGGCAACATGACTGGGAGAAGAAAACTCGGAAGACAAACCTGGGTAGCCATGACTCAATAGCCTCAAAGGCAACATGACTGGGAGAAGAAAACTCGGAAGACAAACCTGGGTAGCCATGACTCAATAGCCTCAAAGGCAACATGACTAGGAGAAGGAAACTCGGAAGACAAACCTGAATAGCCATGACTCAATAGTCTCAAAGGCAACATGACAAGGAGAAGGAAACTCGGAAGAAAAACCTGAATAGCCATGACTCAATAGCCTCAAAGGCAACATGACTAGGAGAAGGAAACTTGGAAGACAAACCTGGGTAGCCATGACTCGATAGTCTCAAAGGCAACATGACTAGCAGAAGGAAACTCGGAAGACAAACATGAATAGCCATGACTCAATAGCCTCAAAGGCAACATGACTGGGAGAAGAAAACTCGGAAGACAAACCTGGGTAGCCATGACTCAATAGCCTCAACGGAAACATGACTGGGAGAAGAAAACTCGGAAGACAAACCTGGGTAGCCATGACTCAATAGCCTCAAAGGCAACATGACTGGGAGAAGAAAACTCGGTAGACAAACCTGAATAGCCATGACTCAATAGTCTCAAAGGCAACATGACTAGGAGAAGGAAACTCGGAAGACAAACCTGGGTAGCCATGACTCAATAGTCTTAAAGGCAACATGACTAGGAGAAGGAAACTCGGAAGACAATCCTGTGTAGCCATGACTCAATAGTCTCAAAGGAAACATGACTAGGAGAAGAAAACTCGGCAGACAATCCTGGGTATCCAGGACTCAATAGTCACAAAAGCAACACATCTAGGAGAAGGAAACTTGAAAGAAAACCTGGGTTGCCATGACTCAATAGTCACAAAATCAACACATCTAGGAGAAGGAAACTTGAAAGAAAACCTGGGTAGCCATGACTCACTAGTCACAAAGGCAAAACATCTAGGCGAAGGAAACTTGAAAGAAACTCTGAGTAGCCATGACTCAATAGTCTCAAAGGCAACATGACTAGGAGAAGGAAACTCGGAAGACAAACCTGGGTAGCCATGACTCAATGGACTCAAAGGCAACATGACTAGGAGAAGGAAACTCAGTAGACAAACCTGGGTAGCCATGACTCAATAGCCTCAAAGGCAACATGACTGGGAGAAGGAAACTCGGAAGACAAACCTGGGTAGCCATGACTCAATAGCCTCAAAGGCAACATGACTGGGAGAAGGAAACTCAGTAGACAAACCTGGGTATCCATGTCTCAATAGCTTCAAAGGCAACATGACTGGGAGAAGAAAACTCGGAAGACAAACCTGGGTAGCCATGACTCAATAGCCTCAAAGGCAACATGACTGGGAGAAGAAAACTCGGAAGACAAACCTGGGTAGCCCTGACCCAATAGCCTCAAAGGCAACATGACTGGGGAAGGAAACTCAGTAGACAAACCTGGGTAGCCATGACTCAATAGCCTCAAAGGCAACATGACTGGGAGAAGAAAACTCGGAAGACAAACCTGGGTAGCCATGACTCAATAGCCTCAAAGGCAACATGACTGGGAGAAGGAAACTTGGAAGATAAACCTGGGTAAGCATGACTCAATAGTCTCAAAGGCAACATGACAAGGAGAAGGAAACTCGGCAGACAAACCTGGGTAGCCATGACTCAATAGCCTCAAAGGCAACATGACTGGGAGATGAAAACTCGGAAGACAAACCTGGGTAGCCATGCCTCAATAGCCTCAAAGGCAACATGACTGGGAGAAGAAAACTCGGAAGACAAACCTGAATAGCCATGACTCAATTGTCTCAAAGGCAACATGACTAGGAGAAGGAAACTCGAAAGACAAACCTGGGTAGTCATGACTCAATAGTTTCATAGGCAACATGACTGGGAGAAGGAAACTCGGAAGACAATCCTGAGTAGCCATGACTCAATAGCCTCAAAGCAACATGACTGGGAGAAAGAAACTCAGTAGACAAACCTGGGTAGCCATGACTCAATAGTCTCAAAGGCAACATGACTAGCAGAAGGAAACTCGGAAGACAAACCTGAATAGCCATGACTCAATAGTCTCAAAGGCAACATGACAAGGAGAAGGAAACTCGGAAGACAAACCTGAAAAGCCATGACTCAATAGCCTCAAAGGCAACATGACTAGGAGAAGGAAATTTGGAAGAAAAATCTGGGTAGCCATGACTTAATAGTCTCAAAGGCAACATGACTAGGAGAAGGAAACTCGGAAGACAAACATGAATAGCCATGACTCAATAGCCTCAAAGGCAACATGACAAGGAGAAGGAAACTCGGAAGACAAACCTGGGTAGCCATGACTCAATAGCCTCAAGGGAAACATGACTGGGAGAAGAAAACTCGGAAGACAAACCTGGGTAGCCATGACTCAATAGCCTCAAGGGAAACATGACTGGGAGAAGAAAACTCGGAAGACAAACCCGGGTAGCCATTGCTCAATAGCCTCAAAGGCAACATGACTGGGAGAAGAAAACTCCGAAGACAAACCTGAATATCCTAGACTCAATAGTCTCAAAGGAAACATGACTAGGAGAAGGAAACTCGGAAGACAATCGTGAGTAGCCATGACTCAATAGTCTCAAAGGAAACATGACTAGGAGAAGGAAACTTGAAAGAAAACCTGGGTTGCCATGACTCAATACTCACAAAATCAACACAGCTAGGAGAAGGAAACTTGAAAGAAAACCTGGGTAGTCATGACTCACTAGTCACAAAGGCAAAACATCTAGGAGAAGGAAACTTGAAAGAAACCCTGAGTAGCCATGACTCAATAGTCTCAAAGGCAACATGACTAGAAGGAAACTCGGAAGACAAACCTGGGTAGCCCTGACTCAATAGCCTCAAAGGAAACATGACTGGGAGAAGAAAACTCGGAAGACAAACCTGGGTAGCCCTGAATCAATAGCCTAAAAGGCAACATGACTGGGAGAAGGAAACTCGGAAGACAGACCTGAATAGCCGTGACTCAATAGTCTCAAAGGCAACATGACTAGGAGAAGGAAACTCGGAAGACAATCCTGAGTAGCCATGACTCAATAGCCTCAAAGGCAACATGACTAGGAGAAGGAAACTCGGAAGACAAACCTGGGTAGCCATGACTCAATAGCCTCAAAGGCAACATGACTAGGAGAAGGAAACTCAGTAGGCAAACCTGGGTAGCCATGACTCAATAGCCTCAAAGGCAACATGACTGGGAGAAGAAAACTCGGAAGACAAACCTGGGTAGCCATGACTCAATAGCCTCAAAGGCAACATGACTGGGAGACGGAAACTCGGAAGACAAACCTGGGTAGCCATGACTCAATAGCCTCAAAGGCAACATGACTGGGAGAAGGAAACTCAGTAGACAAACCTGGGTAGCCATGAATCAATAGTCTCAAAGGCAACATGACAAGGAGAAGGAAACTCGGAAGACAAACCTGGGTAGCCATGACTCAATAGCCTCAAAGGCAACATGACTGGGAGAAGAAAACTCGGAAGACAAACCTGGGTAGCCATGACTCAATAGCCTCAAAGGCAACATGACTGGGAGAAGAAAGCTCGGAAGACAAACCTGGGTAGCCATGACTCAATAGCCTCAAAGGCAACATGACTGGGAGAAGAAAACTCGGAAGACAAACCTGGGTAGCCCTGACCCAATAGCCTCAAAGGCAACATGACTGGGAGAAGGAAACTCAGTAGACAAACCTGGGTAGCCATGACTCAATAGCCTCAAAGGCAACATGACTGGGAGAAGAAAACTCGGAAGAGTAACCTGGGTAGCCATGACTCAATAGCCTCAAAGGCAACATGACTGGGAGAAGAAAACTCGGAAAGCAAACCTGGGTAGCCATGACTCAATAGCCTCAAAGGCAACATGACTGGGAGAAGGAAACTTGGAAGACAAACCTGGGTAAGCATGACTCAATAGTCTCAAAGGCAACATGACAAGGAGAAGGAAACTCGGAAGACAAACCTGGGTAGCCATGACTCAATAGCCTCAAAGGCAACATGACTGGGAGATGAAAACTCGGAAGACAAACCTGGGTAGCCATGCCTCAATAGCCTCAAAGGCAACATGACTGGGAGAAGAAAACTCGGAAGACAAACCTGAATAGCCATGACTCAATAGTCTCAAAGGCAACATGACTAGGAGAAGGAAACTCGAAAGACAAACCTGGGTAGTCATGACTCAATAGTCTCATAGGCAACATGACTGGGAGAAGGAAACTCGGAAGACAATCCTGGGTAGCCATGACTCAATAGCCTCAAAGGCAACATGACAAAGAGAAGGAAACTCGGAAGACAAACCTGAAAAGCCATGACTCAATAGCCTCAAAGGCAACATGACTAGGAGAAGGAAATTTGGAAGACAAATCTGGGTAGCCATGACTCAATAGTCTCAAAGGCAACATGACTAGGAGAAGGAAACTCGGAAGACAAACATGAATAGCCATGACTCAATAGCCTCAAAGGCAACATGACAAGGAGAAGGAAACTCGGAAGACAAACCTGGGTAGCCATGACTCAATAGCCTCAAAGGCAACATGACTGGGAGAAGAAAACTCGGAAGACAAACCTGGGTAGCCATGACTCAATAGCCTCAAGGGAAACATGACTGGGAGAAGAAAACTCGGAAGACAAACCCGGGTAGCCATTGCTCAATAGCCTCAAAGGCAACATGACTGGGAGAAGAAAACTCCGAAGACAAACCTGAATATCCTAGACTCAATAGTCTCAAAGGAAACATGACTAGGAGAAGGAAACTCGGAAGACAATCGTGAGTAGCCATGACTCAATAGTCTCAAAGGAAACATGACTAGGAGAAGGAAACTTGAAAGAAAACCTGGGTTGCCATGACTCAATACTCACAAAATCAACACATCTAGGAGAAGGAAACTTGAAAGAAAACCTGGGTAGTCATGACTCACTAGTCACAAAGGCAAAACATCTAGGAGAAGGAAACTTGAAAGAAACCCTGAGTAGCCATGACTCAATAGTCTCAAAGGCAACATGACTAGAAGGAAACTCGGAAGACAAACCTGGGTAGCCCTGACTCAATAGCCTCAAAGGAAACATGACTGGGAGAAGAAAACTCGGAAGACAAACCTGGGTAGCCCTGAATCAATAGCCTAAAAGGCAACATGACTGGGAGAAGGAAACTCGGAAGACAGACCTGAATAGCCGTGACTCAATAGTCTCAAAGGCAACATGACTAGGAGAAGGAAACTCGGAAGACAATCCTGAGTAGCCATGACTCAATAGCCTCAAAGGCAACATGACTAGGAGAAGGAAACTCGGAAGACAAACCTGGGTAGCCATGACTCAATAGCCTCAAAGGCAACATGACTAGGAGAAGGAAACTCAGTAGGCAAACCTGGGTAGCCATGACTCAATAGCCTCAAAGGCAACATGACTGGGAGAAGAAAACTCGGAAGACAAACCTGGGTAGCCATGACTCAATAGCCTCAAAGGCAACATGACTGGGAGAAGGAAACTCGGAAGACAAACCTGGGTAGCCATGAATCAATAGCCTCAAAGGCAACATGACTGGGAGAAGGAAACTCAGTAGACAAACCTGGGTAGCCATGAATCAATAGTCTCAAAGGCAACATGACAAGGAGAAGGAAACTCAGAAGACAAACCTGGGTAGCCATGACTCAATAGCCTCAAAGGCAACATGACTGGGAGAAGAAAACTCGGAAGACAAACCTGGGTAGCCATGACTCAATAGCCTCAAAGGCAACATGACTGGGAGAAGAAAGCTCGGAAGACAAACCTGGGTAGCCATGACTCAATAGCCTCAAAGGCAACATGACTGGGAGAAGAAAACTCGGAAGACAAACCTGGGTAGCCCTGACCCAATAGCCTCAAAGGCAACATGACTGGGAGAAGGAAACTCAGTAGACAAACCTGGGTAGCCATGACTCAATAGCCTCAAAGGACAATGACTGGGAGAAGAAAACTCGGAAGAGTAACCTGGGTAGCCATGACTCAATAGCCTCAAAGGCAATATGACTGGGTGAAGAAAACTCGGAAGACAAACCTGGGTAGCCATGACTCAATAGCCTCAAAGGCAACATGACTGGGAGAAGGAAACTCGGAAGACAAACCTGGGTAGCCATGACTCAATAGCCTCAAAGGCAACATGACTGGGAGAAGGAAACTCAGTAGACAAACCTGGGTAGCCATGAATCAATAGTCTCAAAGGCAACATGACAAGGAGAAGGAAACTCGGAAGACAAACCTGGGTAGCCATGACTCAATAGCCTCAAAGGCAACATGACTGGGAGAAGAAAACTCGGAAGACAAACCTGGGTAGCCATGACTCAATAGCCTCAAAGGCAACATGACTGGGAGAAGAAAGCTCGGAAGACAAACCTGGGTAGCCATGACTCAATAGCCTCAAAGGCAACATGACTGGGAGAAGAAAACTCGGAAGACAAACCTGGGTAGCCCTGACCCAATAGCCTCAAAGGCAACATGACTGGGAGAAGGAAACTCAGTAGACAAACCTGGGTAGCCATGACTCAATAGCCTCAAAGGCAACATGACTGGGAGAAGAAAACTCGGAAGAGTAACCTGGGTAGCCATGACTCAATAGCCTCAAAGGCAACATGACTGGGAGAAGGAAACTTTGAAGACAAACCTGGGTAAGCATGACTCAATAGTCTCAAAGGCAACATGACAAGGAGAAGGAAACTCGGAAGACAATCCTGGGTAGCCATGACTCAATAGCCTCAAGGGAAACATGAGTGGGAGAAGAAAACTCGGAAGACAAACCTGGGTAGCCATTGCTCAATAGCCTCAAAGGCAACATGACTGGGAGAAGAAAACTCGGAAGACAAACCTGAATATCTATCACTCAATAGTCTCAAGGGCAACATGACTAGGAGAAGGAAACTCGGAAGACAATCCTGAGTAGCCATGACTCAATAGTCTCAAAGGAAACATGACTAGGAGAAGGAAACTTGAAAGAAAACCTGGGTAGCCATGACTCACTAGTCACAAAGGCAAAACATCTAGGAGAAGGAAACTTGAAAGAAACCCTGAGTAGCCATGACTCAATAGTCTCAAAGGCAACATGACTAGGAGAAGGAAACTCGGAAGACAAACCTGGGTAGCCCTGACTCAATAGCCTCAAAGGAAACATGACTGGGAGAAGAAAACTCGGAAGACAAACCTGGGTAGGCCTGACTCAATAGCCTCAAAGGCAACATGACTGGGAGAAGGAGACTCGGAAGACAGACCTGAATAGCCGTGACTCAATAGTCTCGAAGGCAACATGACTAGGATAAGGAAATTTGGAAGACAAATCTGGGTAGCCATGCCTCAATAGCCTCAAAGGCAACATGACTGGGAGAAGAAAACTCGGAAGACAAACCTGGGTAGCCATGACTCAATAGCCTCAAAGGCAACATGACTGGGAGAAGAAAACTCGGAAGACAAACCTGGGTAGCCATGACTCAATAGCCTCAAAGGCAACATGACTAGGAGAAGGAAACTCGGAAGACAAACCTGAATAGCCATGACTCAATAGTCTCAAAGGCAACATGACAAGGAGAAGGAAACTCGGAAGAAAAACCTGAATAGCCATGACTCAATAGCCTCAAAGGCAACATGACTAGGAGAAGGAAACTTGGAAGACAAACCTGGGTAGCCATGACTCGATAGTCTCAAAGGCAACATGACTAGCAGAAGGAAACTCGGAAGACAAACATGAATAGCCATGACTCAATAGCCTCAAAGGCAACATGACTGGGAGAAGAAAACTCGGAAGACAAACCTGGGTAGCCATGACTCAATAGCCTCAACGGAAACATGACTGGGAGAAGAAAACTCGGAAGACAAACCTGGGTAGCCATGACTCAATAGCCTCAAAGGCAACATGACTGGGAGAAGAAAACTCGGTAGACAAACCTGAATAGCCATGACTCAATAGTCTCAAAGGCAACATGACTAGGAGAAGGAAACTCGGAAGACAAACCTGGGTAGCCATGACTCAATAGTCTTAAAGGCAACATGACTAGGAGAAGGAAACTCGGAAGACAATCCTGTGTAGCCATGACTCAATAGTCTCAAAGGAAACATGACTAGGAGAAGGAAACTCGGCAGACAATCCTGGGTATCCAGGACTCAATAGTCACAAAAGCAACACATCTAGGAGAAGGAAACTTGAAAGAAAACCTGGGTTGCCATGACTCAATAGTCACAAAATCAACACATCTAGGAGAAGGAAACTTGAAAGAAAACCTGGGTAGCCATGACTCACTAGTCACAAAGGCAAAACATCTAGGCGAAGGAAACTTGAAAGAAACTCTGAGTAGCCATGACTCAATAGTCTCAAAGGCAACATGACTAGGAGAAGGAAACTCGGAAGACAAACCTGGGTAGCCATGACTCAATGGACTCAAAGGCAACATGACTAGGAGAAGGAAACTCAGTAGACAAACCTGGGTAGCCATGACTCAATAGCCTCAAAGGCAACATGACTGGGAGAAGGAAACTCGGAAGACAAACCTGGGTAGCCATGACTCAATAGCCTCAAAGGCAACATGACTGGGAGAAGGAAACTCAGTAGACAAACCTGGGTATCCATGTCTCAATAGCTTCAAAGGCAACATGACTGGGAGAAGAAAACTCGGAAGACAAACCTGGGTAGCCATGACTCAATAGCCTCAAAGGCAACATGACTGGGAGAAGAAAACTCGGAAGACAAACCTGGGTAGCCCTGACCCAATAGCCTCAAAGGCAACATGACTGGGGAAGGAAACTCAGTAGACAAACCTGGGTAGCCATGACTCAATAGCCTCAAAGGCAACATGACTGGGAGAAGAAAACTCGGAAGACAAACCTGGGTAGCCATGACTCAATAGCCTCAAAGGCAACATGACTGGGAGAAGGAAACTTGGAAGATAAACCTGGGTAAGCATGACTCAATAGTCTCAAAGGCAACATGACAAGGAGAAGGAAACTCGGCAGACAAACCTGGGTAGCCATGACTCAATAGCCTCAAAGGCAACATGACTGGGAGATGAAAACTCGGAAGACAAACCTGGGTAGCCATGCCTCAATAGCCTCAAAGGCAACATGACTGGGAGAAGAAAACTCGGAAGACAAACCTGAATAGCCATGACTCAATAGTCTCAAAGGCAACATGACTAGGAGGAGGAAACTCGAAAGACAAACCTGGGTAGTCATGACTCAATAGTTTCATAGGCAACATGACTGGGAGAAGGAAACTCGGAAGACAATCCTGAGTAGCCATGACTCAATAGCCTCAAAGCAACATGACTGGGAGAAAGAAACTCAGTAGACAAACCTGGGTAGCCATGACTCAATAGTCTCAAAGGCAACATGACTAGCAGAAGGAAACTCGGAAGACAAACCTGAATAGCCATGACTCAATAGTCTCAAAGGCAACATGACAAGGAGAAGGAAACTCGGAAGACAAACCTGAAAAGCCATGACTCAATAGCCTCAAAGGCAACATGACTAGGAGAAGGAAATTTGGAAGACAAATCTGGGTAGCCATGACTTAATAGTCTCAAAGGCAACATGACTAGGAGAAGGAAACTCGGAAGACAAACATGAATAGCCATGACTCAATAGCCTCAAAGGCAACATGACAAGGAGAAGGAAACTCGGAAGACAAACCTGGGTAGCCATGACTCAATAGCCTCAAGGGAAACATGACTGGGAGAAGAAAACTCGGAAGACAAACCTGGGTAGCCATGACTCAATAGCCTCAAGGGAAACATGACTGGGAGAAGAAAACTCGGAAGACAAACCCGGGTAGCCATTGCTCAATAGCCTCAAAGGCAACATGACTGGGAGAAGAAAACTCCGAAGACAAACCTGAATATCCTAGACTCAATAGTCTCAAAGGAAACATGACTAGGAGAAGGAAACTCGGAAGACAATCGTGAGTAGCCATGACTCAATAGTCTCAAAGGAAACATGACTAGGAGAAGGAAACTTGAAAGAAAACCTGGGTTGCCATGACTCAATACTCACAAAATCAACACAGCTAGGAGAAGGAAACTTGAAAGAAAACCTGGGTAGTCATGACTCACTAGTCACAAAGGCAAAACATCTAGGAGAAGGAAACTTGAAAGAAACCCTGAGTAGCCATGACTCAATAGTCTCAAAGGCAACATGACTAGAAGGAAACTCGGAAGACAAACCTGGGTAGCCCTGACTCAATAGCCTCAAAGGAAACATGACTGGGAGAAGAAAACTCGGAAGACAAACCTGGGTAGCCCTGAATCAATAGCCTAAAAGGCAACATGACTGGGAGAAGGAAACTCGGAAGACAGACCTGAATAGCCGTGACTCAATAGTCTCAAAGGCAACATGACTAGGAGAAGGAAACTCGGAAGACAATCCTGAGTAGCCATGACTCAATAGCCTCAAAGGCAACATGACTAGGAGAAGGAAACTCGGAAGACAAACCTGGGTAGCCATGACTCAATAGCCTCAAAGGCAACATGACTAGGAGAAGGAAACTCAGTAGGCAAACCTGGGTAGCCATGACTCAATAGCCTCAAAGGCAACATGACTGGGAGAAGAAAACTCGGAAGACAAACCTGGGTAGCCATGACTCAATAGCCTCAAAGGCAACATGACTGGGAGACGGAAACTCGGAAGACAAACCTGGGTAGCCATGACTCAATAGCCTCAAAGGCAACATGACTGGGAGAAGGAAACTCAGTAGACAAACCTGGGTAGCCATGAATCAATAGTCTCAAAGGCAACATGACAAGGAGAAGGAAACTCGGAAGACAAACCTGGGTAGCCATGACTCAATAGCCTCAAAGGCAACATGACTGGGAGAAGAAAACTCGGAAGACAAACCTGGGTAGCCATGACTCAATAGCCTCAAAGGCAACATGACTGGGAGAAGAAAGCTCGGAAGACAAACCTGGGTAGCCATGACTCAATAGCCTCAAAGGCAACATGACTGGGAGAAGAAAACTCGGAAGACAAACCTGGGTAGCCCTGACCCAATAGCCTCAAAGGCAACATGACTGGGAGAAGGAAACTCAGTAGACAAACCTGGGTAGCCATGACTCAATAGCCTCAAAGGCAACATGACTGGGAGAAGAAAACTCGGAAGAGTAACCTGGGTAGCCATGACTCAATAGCCTCAAAGGCAACATGACTGGGAGAAGAAAACTCGGAAAGCAAACCTGGGTAGCCATGACTCAATAGCCTCAAAGGCAACATGACTGGGAGAAGGAAACTTGGAAGACAAACCTGGGTAAGCATGACTCAATAGTCTCAAAGGCAACATGACAAGGAGAAGGAAACTCGGAAGACAAACCTGGGTAGCCATGACTCAATAGCCTCAAAGGCAACATGACTGGGAGATGAAAACTCGGAAGACAAACCTGGGTAGCCATGCCTCAATAGCCTCAAAGGCAACATGACTGGGAGAAGAAAACTCGGAAGACAAACCTGAATAGCCATGACTCAATAGTCTCAAAGGCAACATGACTAGGAGAAGGAAACTCGAAAGACAAACCTGGGTAGTCATGACTCAATAGTCTCATAGGCAACATGACTGGGAGAAGGAAACTCGGAAGAAAATCCTGGGTAGCCATGACTCAATAGCCTCAAAGGCAACATGACAAAGAGAAGGAAACTCGGAAGACAAACCTGAAAAGCCATGACTCAATAGCCTCAAAGGCAACATGACTAGGAGAAGGAAATTTGGAAGACAAATCTGGGTAGCCATGACTCAATAGTCTCAAAGGCAACATGACTAGGAGAAGGAAACTCGGAAGACAAACATGAATAGCCATGACTCAATAGCCTCAAAGGCAACATGACAAGGAGAAGGAAACTCGGAAGACAAACCTGGGTAGCCATGACTCAATAGCCTCAAAGGCAACATGACTGGGAGAAGAAAACTCGGAAGACAAACCTGGGTAGCCATGACTCAATAGCCTCAAGGGAAACATGACTGGGAGAAGAAAACTCGGAAGACAAACCCGGGTAGCCATTGCTCAATAGCCTCAAAGGCAACATGACTGGGAGAAGAAAACTCCGAAGACAAACCTGAATATCCTAGACTCAATAGTCTCAAAGGAAACATGACTAGGAGAAGGAAACTCGGAAGACAATCGTGAGTAGCCATGACTCAATAGTCTCAAAGGAAACATGACTAGGAGAAGGAAACTTGAAAGAAAACCTGGGTTGCCATGACTCAATACTCACAAAATCAACACATCTAGGAGAAGGAAACTTGAAAGAAAACCTGGGTAGTCATGACTCACTAGTCACAAAGGCAAAACATCTAGGAGAAGGAAACTTGAAAGAAACCCTGAGTAGCCATGACTCAATAGTCTCAAAGGCAACATGACTAGAAGGAAACTCGGAAGACAAACCTGGGTAGCCCTTACTCAATAGCCTCAAAGGAAACATGACTGGGAGAAGAAAACTCGGAAGACAAACCTGGGTAGCCCTGAATCAATAGCCTAAAAGGCAACATGACTGGGAGAAGGAAACTCGGAAGACAGACCTGAATAGCCGTGACTCAATAGTCTCAAAGGCAACATGACTAGGAGAAGGAAACTCGGAAGACAATCCTGAGTAGCCATGACTCAATAGCCTCAAAGGCAACATGACTAGGAGAAGGAAACTCGGAAGACAAACCTGGGTAGCCATGACTCAATAGCCTCAAAGGCAACATGACTAGGAGAAGGAAACTCAGTAGGCAAACCTGGGTAGCCATGACTCAATAGCCTCAAAGGCAACATGACTGGGAGAAGAAAACTCGGAAGACAAACCTGGGTAGCCATGACTCAATAGCCTCAAAGGCAACATGACTGGGAGAAGGAAACTCGGAAGACAAACCTGGGTAGCCATGAATCAATAGCCTCAAAGGCAACATGACTGGGAGAAGGAAACTCAGTAGACAAACCTGGGTAGCCATGAATCAATAGTCTCAAAGGCAACATGACAAGGAGAAGGAAACTCAGAAGACAAACCTGGGTAGCCATGACTCAATAGCCTCAAAGGCAACATGACTGGGAGAAGAAAACTCGGAAGACAAACCTGGGTAGCCATGACTCAATAGCCTCAAAGGCAACATGACTGGGAGAAGAAAGCTCGGAAGACAAACCTGGGTAGCCATGACTCAATAGCCTCAAAGGCAACATGACTGGGAGAAGAAAACTCGGAAGACAAACCTGGGTAGCCCTGACCCAATAGCCTCAAAGGCAACATGACTGGGAGAAGGAAACTCAGTAGACAAACCTGGGTAGCCATGACTCAATAGCCTCAAAGGACAATGACTGGGAGAAGAAAACTCGGAAGAGTAACCTGGGTAGCCATGACTCAATAGCCTCAAAGGCAACATGACTGGGAGAAGGAAACTTTGAAGACAAACCTGGGTAAGCATGACTCAATAGTCTCAAAGGCAACATGACAAGGAGAAGGAAACTCGGAAGACAGTCCTGGGTAGCCATGACTCAATAGCCTCAAGGGAAACATGAGTGGGAGAAGAAAACTCGGAAGACAAACCTGGGTAGCCATTGCTCAATAGCCTCAAAGGCAACATGACTGGGAGAAGAAAACTCGGAAGACAAACCTGAATATCCATCACTCAATAGTCTCAAAGGCAACATGACTAGGAGAAGGAAACTCGGAAGACAATCCTGAGTAGCCATGACTCAATAGTCTCAAAGGAAACATGACTAGGAGAAGGAAACTTGAAAGAAAACCTGGGTAGCCATGACTCACTAGTCACAAAGGCAAAACATCTAGGAGAAGGAAACTTGAAAGAAACCCTGAGTAGCCATGACTCAATAGTCTCAAAGGCAACATGACTAGGAGAAGGAAACTCGGCAGACAATCCTGGGTATCCAGGACTCAATAGTCAAAAAAGCAACACATCTAGGAGAAGGAAACTTGAAAGAAAACCTGGGTTGCCATGACTCAATAGTCACAAAATCAACACATCTAGGAGAAGGAAACTTGAAAGAAAACCTGGGTAGCCATGACTCACTAGTCACAAAGGCAAAAGATCTAGGAGAAGGAAACTTGAAAGAAACTCTGAGTAGCCATGACTCAATAGTCTCAAAGGCAACATGACTAGGAGAAGGAAACTCGGAAGACAAACCTGGGTAGCCATGACTCAATAGCCTCAAAGGCAACATGACTAGGAGAAGGAAACTCAGTAGACAAACCTGGGTAGCCATGACTCAATAGCCTCAAAGGCAACATGACTGGGAGAAGGAAACTCGGAAGACAAACCTGGGTAGCCATGACTCAATAGCCTCAAAGGCAACATGACTGGGAGAAGGAAACTCAGTAGACAAACCTGGGTAGCCATGACTCAATAGCTTCAAAGGCAACATGACTGGGAGAAGAAAACTCGGAAGACAAACCTGGGTAGCCATGACTCAATAGCCTCAAAGGCAACATGACTGGGAGAAGAAAACTCGGAAGACAAACCTGGGTAGCCCTGACCCAATAGCCTCAAAGGCAACATGACTGGGGAAGGAAACTCAGAACAAACCTGGGTAGCCATGACTCAATAGCCTCAAAGGCAACATGACTGGGAGAAGAAAACTCGGAAGACAAACCTGGGTAGCCCTGACCCAATAGCCTCAAAGGCAACATGACTGGGGAAGGAAACTCAGTAGACAAACCTGGGTAGCCATGACTCAATAGCCTCAAAGGCAACATGACTGGGAGAAGAAAACTCGGAAGACAAACCTGGGTAGCCATGACTCAATAGCCTCAAAGGCAACATGACTGGGAGAAGGAAACTTGGAAGACAAACCTGGGTAAGCATGACTCAATAGTCTCAAAGGCAACATGACAAGGAGAAGGAAACTCGGAAGACAAACCTGGGTAGCCATGACTCAATAGCCGCAAAGGCAACATGACTGGGAGATGAAAACTCGGAAGACAAACCTGGGTAGCCATGCCTCAATAGCCTCAAAGGCAACATGACTGGTAGAAGAAAACTCGGAAGACAAACCTGAATAGCCATGACTCAATAGTCTCAAAGGCAACATGACTAGGAGAAGGAAACTCGAAAGACAAACCTGGGAAGTCATGACTCAATAGTCTCATAGGCAACATGACTGGGAGAAGGAAACTCGGAAGACAATCCTGGGTAGCCATGACTCAATAGCCTCAAAGCAACATGACTGGGAGAAAGAAACTCAGTAGACAAACCTGGGTAGCCATGACTCAATAGTCTCAAAGGCAACATGACTAGCAGAAGGAAACTCGAAAGACAAACCTGAATAGCCATGACTCAATAGTCTCAAAGGCAACATGACAAGGAGAAGGAAACTCGGAAGACAAACCTGAAAAGCCATGACTCAATAGCCTCAAAGGCAACATGACTAGGAGAAGGAAATTTGGAAGACAAATCTGGGTAGCCATGACTCAATAGTCTCAAAGGCAACATGACTAGGAGAAGGAAACTCGGAAGACAAACATGAATAGCCATGACTCAATAGCCTCAAAGGCAACATGACAAGGAGAAGGAAACTCGGAAGACAAACCTGGGTAGCCATGACTCAATAGCCTCAAAGGCAACATGACTGGGAGAAGAAAACTCGGAAGACAAACCTGGGTAGCCATGACTCAATAGCCTCAAGGGAAACATGACTGGGAGAAGAAAACTCGGAAGACAAACCCGGGTGGCCATTGCTCAATAGCCTCAAAGGCAACATGACTGGGAGAAGAAAACTCCGAAGACAAACCTGAATATCCTAGACTCAATAGTCTCAAAGGAAACATGACTAGGAGAAGGAAACTCGGAAGACAATCGTGAGTAGCCATGACTCAATAGTCTCAAAGGAAACATGACTAGGAGAAGGAAACTTGAAAGAAAACCTGGGTTGCCATGACTCAATACTCACAAAATCAACACATCTAGGAGAAGGAAACTTGAAAGAAAACCTGGGTAGTCATGACTCACTAGTCACAAAGGCAAAACATCTAGGAGAAGGAAACTTGAAAGAAACCCTGAGTAGCCATGACTCAATAGTCTCAAAGGCAACATGACTAGAAGGAAACTCGGAAGACAAACCTGGGTAGCCCTGACTCAATAGCCTCAAAGGAAACATGACTGGGAGAAGAAAACTCGGAAGACAAACCTGGGTAGCCCTGAATCAATAGCCTAAAAGACAACATGACTGGGAGAAGGAAACTCGGAAGACAGACCTGAATAGCCGTGACTCAATAGTCTCAAAGGCAACATGACTAGGAGAAGGAAACTCGGAAGACAATCCTGAGTAGCCATGACTCAATAGCCTCAAAGGCAACATGACTAGGAGAAGGAAACTCGGAAGACAAACCTGGGTAGCCATGACTCAATAGCCTCAAAGGCAACATGACTAGGAGAAGGAAACTCAGTAGGCAAACCTGGGTAGCCATGACTCAATAGCCTCAAAGGCAACATGACTGGGTGAAGAAAACTCGGAAGACAAACCTGGGTAGCCATGACTCAATAGCCTCAAAGGCAACATGACTGGGAGAAGGAAACTCGGAAGACAAACCTGGGTTGCCATGACTCAATAGCCTCAAAGGCAACATGACTGGGAGAAGGAAACTCAGTAGACAAACCTGGGTAGCCATGAATCAATAGTCTCAAAGGCAACATGACAAGGAGAAGGAAACTCGGAAGACAAACCTGGGTAGCCATGACTCAATAGCCTCAAAGGCAACATGACTGGGAGAAGAAAACTCGGAAGACAAACCTGGGTAGCCATGACTCAATAGCCTCAAAGGCAACATGACTGGGAGAAGAAAGCTCGGAAGACAAACCTGGGTAGCCATGACTCAATAGCCTCAAAGGCAACATGACTGGGAGAAGAAAACTCGGAAGACAAACCTGGGTAGCCCAGACCCAATAGCCTCAAAGGCAACATGACTGGGAGAAGGAAACTCAGTAGACAAACCTGGGTAGCCATGACTCAATAGCCTCAAAGGCAACATGACAAGGAGAAGGAAACTCGGAAGACAAACCTGGGTAGCCATGACTCAATAGCCTCAAAGGCAACATGACTGGGAGAAGAAAACTCGGAAGACAAACCTGGGTAGCCATGACTCAATAGCCTCAAGGGAAACATGACTGGGAGAAGAAAACTCGGAAGACAAACCCGGGTAGCCATTGCTCAATAGCCTCAAAGGCAACATGACTGGGAGAAGAAAACTCCGAAGACAAACCTGAATATCCTAGACTCAATAGTCTCAAAGGAAACATGACTAGGAGAAGGAAACTCGGAAGACAATCGTGAGTAGCCATGACTCAATAGTCTCAAAGGAAACATGACTAGGAGAAGGAAACTTGAAAGAAAACCTGGGTTGCCATGACTCAATACTCACAAAATCAACACATCTAGGAGAAGGAAACTTGAAAGAAAACCTGGGTAGTCATGACTCACTAGTCACAAAGGCAAAACATCTAGGAGAAGGAAACTTGAAAGAAACCCTGAGTAGCCATGACTCAATAGTCTCAAAGGCAACATGACTAGACGGAAACTCGGAAGACAAACCTGGGTAGCCCTGACTCAATAGCCTCAAAGGAAACATGACTGGGAGAAGAAAACTCGGAAGACAAACCTGGGTAGCCCTGAATCAATAGCCTAAAAGGCAACATGACTGGGAGAAGGAAACTCGGAAGACAGACCTGAATAGCCGTGACTCAATAGTCTCAAAGGCAACATGACTAGGAGAAGGAAACTCGGAAGACAAACCTGGGTAGCCATGACTCAATAGCCTCAAAGGCAACATGACTAGGAGAAGGAAACTCAGTAGGCAAACCTGGGTAGCCATGACTCAATAGCCTCAAAGGCAATATGACTGGGTGAAGAAAACTCGGAAGACAAACCTGGGTAGCCATGACTCAATAGCCTCAAAGGCAACATGACTGGGAGAAGGAAACTCGGAAGACAAACCTGGGTAGCCATGACTCAATAGCCTCAAAGGCAACATGACTGGGAGAAGGAAACTCAGTAGACAAACCTGGGTAGCCATGAATCAATAGTCTCAAAGGCAACATGACAAGGAGAAGGAAACTCGGAAGACAAACCTGGGTAGCCATGACTCAATAGCCTCAAAGGCAACATGACTGGGAGAAGAAAACTCGGAAGACAAACCTGGGTAGCCATGACTCAATAGCCTCAAAGGCAACATGACTGGGAGAAGAAAGCTCGGAAGACAAACCTGGGTAGCCATGACTCAATAGCCTCAAAGGCAACATGACTGGGAGAAGAAAACTCGGAAGACAAACCTGGGTAGCCCTGACCCAATAGCCTCAAAGGCAACATGACTGGGAGAAGGAAACTCAGTAGACAAACCTGGGTAGCCATGACTCAATAGCCTCAAAGGCAACATGACTGGGAGAAGAAAACTCGGAAGAGTAACCTGGGTAGCCATGACTCAATAGCCTCAAAGGCAACATGACTGGGAGAAGGAAACTTTGAAGACAAACCTGGGTAAGCATGACTCAATAGTCTCAAAGGCAACATGACAAGGAGAAGGAAACTCGGAAGACAATCCTGGGTAGCCATGACTCAATAGCCTCAAGGGAAACATGAGTGGGAGAAGAAAACTCGGAAGACAAACCTGGGTAGCCATTGCTCAATAGCCTCAAAGGCAACATGACTGGGAGAAGAAAACTCGGAAGACAAACCTGAATATCTATCACTCAATAGTCTCAAGGGCAACATGACTAGGAGAAGGAAACTCGGAAGACAATCCTGAGTAGCCATGACTCAATAGTCTCAAAGGAAACATGACTAGGAGAAGGAAACTTGAAAGAAAACCTGGGTAGCCATGACTCACTAGTCACAAAGGCAAAACATCTAGGAGAAGGAAACTTGAAAGAAACCCTGAGTAGCCATGACTCAATAGTCTCAAAGGCAACATGACTAGGAGAAGGAAACTCGGAAGACAAACCTGGGTAGCCCTGACTCAATAGCCTCAAAGGAAACATGACTGGGAGAAGAAAACTCGGAAGACAAACCTGGGTAGGCCTGACTCAATAGCCTCAAAGGCAACATGACTGGGAGAAGGAGACTCGGAAGACAGACCTGAATAGCCGTGACTCAATAGTCTCGAAGGCAACATGACTAGGATAAGGAAATTTGGAAGACAAATCTGGGTAGCCATGCCTCAATAGCCTCAAAGGCAACATGACTGGGAGAAGAAAACTCGGAAGACAAACCTGGGTAGCCATGACTCAATAGCCTCAAAGGCAACATGACTGGGAGAAGAAAACTCGGAAGACAAACCTGGGTAGCCATGACTCAATAGCCTCAAAGGCAACATGACTAGGAGAAGGAAACTCGGAAGACAAACCTGAATAGCCATGACTCAATAGTCTCAAAGGCAACATGACAAGGAGAAGGAAACTCGGAAGAAAAACCTGAATAGCCATGACTCAATAGCCTCAAAGGCAACATGACTAGGAGAAGGAAACTTGGAAGACAAACCTGGGTAGCCATGACTCGATAGTCTCAAAGGCAACATGACTAGCAGAAGGAAACTCGGAAGACAAACATGAATAGCCATGACTCAATAGCCTCAAAGGCAACATGACTGGGAGAAGAAAACTCGGAAGACAAACCTGGGTAGCCATGACTCAATAGCCTCAACGGAAACATGACTGGGAGAAGAAAACTCGGAAGACAAACCTGGGTAGCCATGACTCAATAGCCTCAAAGGCAACATGACTGGGAGAAGAAAACTCGGTAGACAAACCTGAATAGCCATGACTCAATAGTCTCAAAGGCAACATGACTAGGAGAAGGAAACTCGGAAGACAAACCTGGGTAGCCATGACTCAATAGTCTTAAAGGCAACATGACTAGGAGAAGGAAACTCGGAAGACAATCCTGTGTAGCCATGACTCAATAGTCTCAAAGGAAACATGACTAGGAGAAGGAAACTCGGCAGACAATCCTGGGTATCCAGGACTCAATAGTCACAAAAGCAACACATCTAGGAGAAGGAAACTTGAAAGAAAACCTGGGTTGCCATGACTCAATAGTCACAAAATCAACACATCTAGGAGAAGGAAACTTGAAAGAAAACCTGGGTAGCCATGACTCACTAGTCACAAAGGCAAAACATCTAGGCGAAGGAAACTTGAAAGAAACTCTGAGTAGCCATGACTCAATAGTCTCAAAGGCAACATGACTAGGAGAAGGAAACTCGGAAGACAAACCTGGGTAGCCATGACTCAATGGACTCAAAGGCAACATGACTAGGAGAAGGAAACTCAGTAGACAAACCTGGGTAGCCATGACTCAATAGCCTCAAAGGCAACATGACTGGGAGAAGGAAACTCGGAAGACAAACCTGGGTAGCCATGACTCAATAGCCTCAAAGGCAACATGACTGGGAGAAGGAAACTCAGTAGACAAACCTGGGTATCCATGTCTCAATAGCTTCAAAGGCAACATGACTGGGAGAAGAAAACTCGGAAGACAAACCTGGGTAGCCATGACTCAATAGCCTCAAAGGCAACATGACTGGGAGAAGAAAACTCGGAAGACAAACCTGGGTAGCCCTGACCCAATAGCCTCAAAGGCAACATGACTGGGGAAGGAAACTCAGTAGACAAACCTGGGTAGCCATGACTCAATAGCCTCAAAGGCAACATGACTGGGAGAAGAAAACTCGGAAGACAAACCTGGGTAGCCATGACTCAATAGCCTCAAAGGCAACATGACTGGGAGAAGGAAACTTGGAAGATAAACCTGGGTAAGCATGACTCAATAGTCTCAAAGGCAACATGACAAGGAGAAGGAAACTCGGCAGACAAACCTGGGTAGCCATGACTCAATAGCCTCAAAGGCAACATGACTGGGAGATGAAAACTCGGAAGACAAACCTGGGTAGCCATGCCTCAATAGCCTCAAAGGCAACATGACTGGGAGAAGAAAACTCGGAAGACAAACCTGAATAGCCATGACTCAATAGTCTCAAAGGCAACATGACTAGGAGAAGGAAACTCGAAAGACAAACCTGGGTAGTCATGACTCAATAGTTTCATAGGCAACATGACTGGGAGAAGGAAACTCGGAAGACAATCCTGAGTAGCCATGACTCAATAGCCTCAAAGCAACATGACTGGGAGAAAGAAACTCAGTAGACAAACCTGGGTAGCCATGACTCAATAGTCTCAAAGGCAACATGACTAGCAGAAGGAAACTCGGAAGACAAACCTGAATAGCCATGACTCAATAGTCTCAAAGGCAACATGACAAGGAGAAGGAAACTCGGAAGACAAACCTGAAAAGCCATGACTCAATAGCCTCAAAGGCAACATGACTAGGAGAAGGAAATTTGAAAGACAAATCTGGGTAGCCATGACTTAATAGTCTCAAAGGCAACATGACTAGGAGAAGGAAACTCGGAAGACAAACATGAATAGCCATGACTCAATAGCCTCAAAGGCAACATGACAAGGAGAAGGAAACTCGGAAGACAAACCTGGGTAGCCATGACTCAATAGCCTCAAGGGAAACATGACTGGGAGAAGAAAACTCGGAAGACAAACCTGGGTAGCCATGACTCAATAGCCTCAAGGGAAACATGACTGGGAGAAGAAAACTCGGAAGACAAACCCGGGTAGCCATTGCTCAATAGCCTCAAAGGCAACATGACTGGGAGAAGAAAACTCCGAAGACAAACCTGAATATCCTAGACTCAATAGTCTCAAAGGAAACATGACTAGGAGAAGGAAACTCGGAAGACAATCGTGAGTAGCCATGACTCAATAGTCTCAAAGGAAACATGACTAGGAGAAGGAAACTTGAAAGAAAACCTGGGTTGCCATGACTCAATACTCACAAAATCAACACAGCTAGGAGAAGGAAACTTGAAAGAAAACCTGGGTAGTCATGACTCACTAGTCACAAAGGCAAAACATCTAGGAGAAGGAAACTTGAAAGAAACCCTGAGTAGCCATGACTCAATAGTCTCAAAGGCAACATGACTAGAAGGAAACTCGGAAGACAAACCTGGGTAGCCCTGACTCAATAGCCTCAAAGGAAACATGACTGGGAGAAGAAAACTCGGAAGACAAACCTGGGTAGCCCTGAATCAATAGCCTAAAAGGCAACATGACTGGGAGAAGGAAACTCGGAAGACAGACCTGAATAGCCGTGACTCAATAGTCTCAAAGGCAACATGACTAGGAGAAGGAAACTCGGAAGACAATCCTGAGTAGCCATGACTCAATAGCCTCAAAGGCAACATGACTAGGAGAAGGAAACTCGGAAGACAAACCTGGGTAGCCATGACTCAATAGCCTCAAAGGCAACATGACTAGGAGAAGGAAACTCAGTAGGCAAACCTGGGTAGCCATGACTCAATAGCCTCAAAGGCAACATGACTGGGAGAAGAAAACTCGGAAGACAAACCTGGGTAGCCATGACTCAATAGCCTCAAAGGCAACATGACTGGGAGACGGAAACTCGGAAGACAAACCTGGGTAGCCATGACTCAATAGCCTCAAAGGCAACATGACTGGGAGAAGGAAACTCAGTAGACAAACCTGGGTAGCCATGAATCAATAGTCTCAAAGGCAACATGACAAGGAGAAGGAAACTCGGAAGACAAACCTGGGTAGCCATGACTCAATAGCCTCAAAGGCAACATGACTGGGAGAAGAAAACTCGGAAGACAAACCTGGGTAGCCATGACTCAATAGCCTCAAAGGCAACATGACTGGGAGAAGAAAGCTCGGAAGACAAACCTGGGTAGCCATGACTCAATAGCCTCAAAGGCAACATGACTGGGAGAAGAAAACTCGGAAGACAAACCTGGGTAGCCCTGACCCAATAGCCTCAAAGGCAACATGACTGGGAGAAGGAAACTCAGTAGACAAACCTGGGTAGCCATGACTCAATAGCCTCAAAGGCAACATGACTGGGAGAAGAAAACTCGGAAGAGTAACCTGGGTAGCCATGACTCAATAGCCTCAAAGGCAACATGACTGGGAGAAGAAAACTCGGAAAGCAAACCTGGGTAGCCATGACTCAATAGCCTCAAAGGCAACATGACTGGGAGAAGGAAACTTGGAAGACAAACCTGGGTAGCCATGACTCAATAGTCTCAAAGGCAACATGACAAGGAGAAGGAAACTCGGAAGACAAACCTGGGTAGCCATGACTCAATAGCCTCAAAGGCAACATGACTGGGAGATGAAAACTCGGAAGACAAACCTGGGTAGCCATGCCTCAATAGCCTCAAAGGCAACATGACTGGGAGAAGAAAACTCGGAAGACAAACCTGAATAGCCATGACTCAATAGTCTCAAAGGCAACATGACTAGGAGAAGGAAACTCGAAAGACAAACCTGGGTAGTCATGACTCAATAGTCTCATAGGCAACATGACTGGGAGAAGGAAACTCGGAAGACAATCCTGGGTAGCCATGACTCAATAGCCTCAAAGCAACATGACTGGGAGAAAGAAACTCAGTAGACAAACCTGGGTAGCCATGACTCAATAGTCTCAAAGGCAACATGACTAGCAGAAGGAAACTCGGAAGACAAACCTGAATAGCCATGACTCAATAGTCTCAAAGGCAACATGACAAAGAGAAGGAAACTCGGAAGACAAACCTGAAAAGCCATGACTCAATAGCCTCAAAGGCAACATGACTAGGAGAAGGAAATTTGGAAGACAAATCTGGGTAGCCATGACTCAATAGTCTCAAAGGCAACATGACTAGGAGAAGGAAACTCGGAAGACAAACATGAATAGCCATGACTCAATAGCCTCAAAGGCAACATGACAAGGAGAAGGAAACTCGGAAGACAAACCTGGGTAGCCATGACTCAATAGCCTCAAAGGCAACATGACTGGGAGAAGAAAACTCGGAAGACAAACCTGGGTAGCCATGACTCAATAGCCTCAAGGGAAACATGACTGGGAGAAGAAAACTCGGAAGACAAACCCGGGTAGCCATTGCTCAATAGCCTCAAAGGCAACATGACTGGGAGAAGAAAACTCCGAAGACAAACCTGAATATCCTAGACTCAATAGTCTCAAAGGAAACATGACTAGGAGAAGGAAACTCGGAAGACAATCGTGAGTAGCCATGACTCAATAGTCTCAAAGGAAACATGACTAGGAGAAGGAAACTTGAAAGAAAACCTGGGTTGCCATGACTCAATACTCACAAAATCAACACATCTAGGAGAAGGAAACTTGAAAGAAAACCTGGGTAGTCATGACTCACTAGTCACAAAGGCAAAACATCTAGGAGAAGGAAACTTGAAAGAAACCCTGAGTAGCCATGACTCAATAGTCTCAAAGGCAACATGACTAGAAGGAAACTCGGAAGACAAACCTGGGTAGCCCTGACTCAATAGCCTCAAAGGAAACATGACTGGGAGAAGAAAACTCGGAAGACAAACCTGGGTAGCCCTGAATCAATAGCCTAAAAGGCAACATGACTGGGAGAAGGAAACTCGGAAGACAGACCTGAATAGCCGTGACTCAATAGTCTCAAAGGCAACATGACTAGGAGAAGGAAACTCGGAAGACAATCCTGAGTAGCCATGACTCAATAGCCTCAAAGGCAACATGACTAGGAGAAGGAAACTCGGAAGACAAACCTGGGTAGCCATGACTCAATAGCCTCAAAGGCAACATGACTAGGAGAAGGAAACTCAGTAGGCAAACCTGGGTAGCCATGACTCAATAGCCTCAAAGGCAACATGACTGGGAGAAGAAAACTCGGAAGACAAACCTGGGTAGCCATGACTCAATAGCCTCAAAGGCAACATGACTGGGAGAAGGAAACTCGGAAGACAAACCTGGGTAGCCATGACTCAATAGCCTCAAAGGCAACATGACTGGGAGAAGGAAACTCAGTAGACAAACCTGGGTAGCCATGAATCAATAGTCTCAAAGGCAACATGACAAGGAGAAGGAAACTCGGAAGACAAACCTGGGTAGCCATGACTCAATAGCCTCAAAGGCAACATGACTGGGAGAAGAAAACTCGGAAGACAAACCTGGGTAGCCATGACTCAATAGCCTCAAAGGCAACATGACTGGGAGAAGAAAGCTCGGAAGACAAACCTGGGTAGCCATTACTCAATAGCCTCAAAGGCAACATGACTGGGAGAAGAAAACTCGGAAGACAAACCTGGGTAGCCCTGACCCAATAGCCTCAAAGGCAACATGACTGGGAGAAGGAAACTCAGTAGACAAACCTGGGTAGCCATGACTCAATAGCCTCAAAGGACAATGACTGGGAGAAGAAAACTCGGAAGAGTAACCTGGGTAGCCATGACTCAATAGCCTCAAAGGCAACATGACTGGGAGAAGGAAACTTTGAAGACAAACCTGGGTAAGCATGACTCAATAGTCTCAAAGGCAACATGACAAGGAGAAGGAAACTCGGAAGACAGTCCTGGGTAGCCATGACTCAATAGCCTCAAGGGAAACATGAGTGGGAGAAGAAAACTCGGAAGACAAACCTGGGTAGCCATTGCTCAATAGCCTCAAAGGCAACATGACTGGGAGAAGAAAACTCGGAAGACAAACCTGAATATCCATCACTCAATAGTCTCAAAGGCAACATGACTAGGAGAAGGAAACTCGGAAGACAATCCTGAGTAGCCATGACTCAATAGTCTCAAAGGAAACATGACTAGGAGAAGGAAACTTGAAAGAAAACCTGGGTAGCCATGACTCACTAGTCACAAAGGCAAAACATCTAGGAGAAGGAAACTTGAAAGAAACCCTGAGTAGCCATGACTCAATAGTCTCAAAGGCAACATGACTAGGAGAAGGAAACTCGGAAGACAAACCTGGGTAGCCCTGACTCAATAGCCTCAAAGGAAACATGACTGGGAGAAAAAAACTCGGAAGACAAACCTGGGTAGGCCTGACTCAATAGCCTCAAAGGCAACATGACTGGGAGAAGGAGACTCGGAAGACAGACCTGAATAGCCGTGACTCAATAGTCTCGAAGGCAACATGACTAGGAGAAGGAAATTTGGAAGACAAATCTGGGTAGCCATGCCTCAATAGCCTCAAAGGCAACATGACTGGGAGAAGAAAACTCGGAAGACAAACCTGGGTAGCCATGACTCAATAGCCTCAAAGGCAACATGACTGGGAGAAGAAAACTCGGAAGACAAACCTGGGTAGCCATGACTCAATAGCCTCAAAGGCAACATGACTAGGAGAAGGAAACTCGGAAGACAAACCTGAATAGCCATGACTCAATAGTCTCAAAGGCAACATGACAAGGAGAAGGAAACTCGGAAGAAAAACCTGAATAGCCATGACTCAATAGCCTCAAAGGCAACATGACTAGGAGAAGTAAACTTGGAAGACAAACCTGGGTAGCCATGACTCGATAGCCTCAAAGGCAACATGACTGGGAGAAGAAAGCTCGGAAGACAAACCTGGGTAGCCATGACTCAATAGCCTCAAAGGCAACATGACTGGGAGAAGAAAACTCGGAAGACAAACCTGGGTAGCCCAGACCCAATAGCCTCAAAGGCAACATGACTGGGAGAAGGAAACTCAGTAGACAAACCTGGGTAGCCATGACTCAATAGCCTCAAAGGCAACATGACAAGGAGAAGGAAACTCGGAAGACAAACCTGGGTAGCCATGACTCAATAGCCTCAAAGGCAACATGACTTGGAGAAGAAAACTCGGAAAACAAACCTGGGTAGCCATGACTCAATAGCCTCAAGGGAAACATGACTGGGAGAAGAAAACTCGGAAGACAAACCCGGGTAGCCATTGCTCAATAGCCTCAAAGGCAACATGACTGGGAGAAGAAAACTCCGAAGACAAACCTGAATATCCTAGACTCAATAGTCTCAAAGGAAACATGACTAGGAGAAGGATACTCGGAAGACAATCGTGAGTAGCCATGACTCAATAGTCTCAAAGGAAACATGACTAGGAGAAGGAAACTTGAAAGAAAACCTGGGTTGCCATGACTCAATACTCACAAAATCAACACATCTAGGAGAAGGAAACTTGAAAGAAAACCTGGGTAGTCATGACTCACTAGTCACAAAGGCAAAACATCTAGGAGAAGGAAACTTGAAAGAAACCCTGAGTAGCCATGACTCAATAGTCTCAAAGGCAACATGACTAGACGGAAACTCGGAAGACAAACCTGGGTAGCCCTGACTCAATAGCCTCAAAGGAAACATGACTGGGAGAAGAAAACTCGGAAGACAAACCTGGGTAGCCCTGAATCAATAGCCTAAAAGGCAACATGACTGGGAGAAGGAAACTCGGAAGACAGACCTGAATAGCCGTGACTCAATAGTGTCAAAGGCAACATGACTAGGAGAAGGAAACTCGGAAGACAAACCTGGGTATCCATGACTCAATAGCCTCAAAGGCAACATGACTAGGAGAAGGAAACTCAGTAGGCAAACCTGGGTAGCCATGACTCAATAGCCTCAAAGGCAATATGACTGGGAGAAGAAAACTCGGAAGACAAACCTGGGTAGCCATGACTCAATAGCCTCAAAGGCAACATGACTGGGAGAAGGAAACTCGGAAGACAAACCTGGGTAGCCATGACTCAATAGCCTCAAAGGCAACATGACTGGGAGAAGGAAACTCAGTAGACAAACCTGGGTAGCCATGAATCAATAGTCTCAAAGGCAACATGACAAGGAGAAGGAAACTCGGAAGACAAACCTGGGTAGCCATGACTCAATAGCCTCAAAGGCAACATGACTGGGAGAAGAAAACTCGGAAGACAAACCTGGGTAGCCATGACTCAATAGCCTCAAAGGCAACATGACTGGGAGAAGAAAGCTCGGAAGACAAACCTGGGTAGCCATGACTCAATAGCCTCAAAGGCAACATGACTGGGAGAAGAAAACTCGGAAGACAAACCTGGGTAGCCCTGACCCAATAGCCTCAAAGGCAACATGACTGGGAGAAGGAAACTCAGTAGACAAACCTGGGTAGCCATGACTCAATAGCCTCAAAGGCAACATGACTGGGAGAAGAAAACTCGGAAGAGTAACCTGGGTAGCCATGACTCAATAGCCTCAAAGGCAACATGACTGGGAGAAGGAAACTTTGAAGACAAACCTGGGTAAGCATGACTCAATAGTCTCAAAGGCAACATGACAAGGAGAAGGAAACTCGGAAGACAATCCTGGGTAGCCATGACTCAATAGCCTCAAGGGAAACATGAGTGGGAGAAGAAAACTCGGAAGACAAACCTGGGTAGCCATTGCTCAATAGCCTCAAAGGCAACATGACTGGGAGAAGAAAACTCGGAAGACAAACCTGAATATCTATCACTCAATAGTCTCAAGGGCAACATGACTAGGAAAAGAAAACTCGGAAGACAAGCCTGGGTAGCCATGACTCAATAGCCTCAAGGGAAACATGACTGGGAGAAGAAAACTCGGAAGACAAACCTGGGTAGCCATGACTCAATATCCTCAAAGGCAACATGACTGGGAGAAGAAAACTCGGAAGACAAACCTGAATAGCCATGACTCAATAGTCTCAAAGGCAACATGACTAGGAGAAGGAAACTCGGAAGACAAACCTGGGTAGCCATGACTCAATAGTCTTAAAGGCAACATGACTAGGAGAAGGAAACTCGGAAGACAATCCTGAGTAGCCATGACTCAATAGTCTCAAAGGAAACATGACTCGGAGAAGGAAACTCGGCAGACAATCCTGGGTATCCAGGACTCAATAGTCACAAAAGCAACACATCTAGGAGAAGGAAACTTGAAAGAAAACCTGGGTTGCCATGACTCAATAGTCACAAAATCAACACATCTAGGAGAAGGAAACTTGAAAGAAAACCTGGGTAGCCATGACTCACTAGTCACAAAGGCAAAACATCTAGGAGAAGGAAACTTGAAAGAAACTCTGAGTAGCCATGACTCAATAGTCTCAAAGGCAACATGACTAGGAGAAGGAAACTCGGAAGACAAACCTGGGTAGCCATGACTCAATAGACTCAAAGGCAACATGACTAGGAGAAGGAAACTCAGTAGACAAACCTGGGTAGCCATGACTCAATAGCCTCAAAGGCAACATGACTGGGAGAAGGAAACTCGGAAGACAAACCTGGGTAGCCATGACTCAATAGCTTCAAAGGCAACATGACTGGGAGAAGAAAACTCGGAAGACAAACCTGGGTAGCCATGACTCAATAGCCTCAAAGGCAACATGACTGGGAGAAGAAAACTCGGAAGACAAACCTGGGTAGCCCTGACCCAATAGCCTCAAAGGCAACATGACTGGGGAAGGAAACTCAGTAGACAAACCTGGGTAGCCATGACTCAATAGCCTCAAAGGCAACATGACTGGGAGAAGAAAACTCGGAAGACAAACCTGGGTAGCCATGACTCAATAGCCTCAAAGGCAACATGACTGGGAGAAGGAAACTTGGAAGACAAACCTGGGTAAGCATGACTCAATAGTCTCAAAGGCAACATGACAAGGAGAAGGAAACTCGGAAGACAAACCTGGGTAGCCATGACTCAATAGCCTCAAAGGCAACATGACTGGGAGATGAAAACTCGGAAGACAAACCTGGGTAGCCATGCCTCAATAGCCTCAAACGCAACATGACTGGGAGAAGAAAACTCGGAAGACAAACCTGGGTAGCCATGACTCAATAGTCTCAAAGGCAACATGACTAGGAGAAGGAAACTCGACAGACAAACCTGGGTAATCATGACTCAATAGTCTCATAGGCAACATGACTGGGAGAAGGAAACTCGGAAGACAATCCTGGGTAGCCATGACTCAATAGCCTCAAAGCAACATGACTGGGAGAAAGAAACTCAGTAGACAAACCTGGGTAGCCATGACTCAATAGTCTCAAAGGCAACATGACTAGCAGAAGGAAACTCGGAAGACAAACCTGAATAGCCATGACTCAATAGTCTCAAAGGCAACATGACAAGGAGAAGGAAACTCGGAAGACAAACCTGAAAAGCCATGACTCAATAGCCTCAAAGGCAACATGACTAGGAGAAGGAAATTTGGAAGACAAATCTGGGTAGCCATGACTCAATAGTCTCAAAGGCAACATGACTAGGAGAAGGAAACTCGGAAGACAAACATGAATAGCCATGACTCAATAGCCTCAAAGGCAACATGACAAGGAGAAGGAAACTCGGAAGACAAACCTGGGTAGCCATGACTCAATAGCCTCAAAGGCAACATGACTGGGAGAAGAAAACTCGGAAGACAAACCTGGGTAGCCATGACTCAATAGCCTCAAGGGAAACATGACTGGGAGAAGAAAACTCGGAAGACAAACCCGGGTAGCCATTGCTCAATAGACTCAAAGCAACATGACTGGGAGAAGAAAACTCCGAAGACAAACCTGAATATCCTAGACTCAATAGTCTCAAAGGAAACATGACTAGGAGAAGGAAACTCGGAAGACAATCGTGAGTAGCCATGACTCAATAGTCTCAAAGGAAACATGACTAGGAGAAGGAAACTTGAAAGAAAGCCTGGGTTGCCATGACTCAATACTCACAAAATCAACACATCTAGGAGAAGGAAACTTGAAAGAAAACCTGGGTAGTCATGACTCACTAGTCACAAAGGCAAAACATCTAGGAGAAGGAAACTTGAAAGAAACCCTGAGTAGCCATGACTCAATAGTCTCAAAGGCAACATGACTAGAAGGAAACTCGGAAGACAAACCTGGGTAGCCCTGACTCAATAGCCTCAAAGGAAACATGACTGGGAGAAGAAAACTCGGAAGACAAACCTGGGTAGCCCTGAATCAATAGCCTAAAAGGCAACATGACTGGGAGAAGGAAACTCGGAAGACAGACCTGAATAGCCGTGACTCAATAGTCTCAAAGGAAACATGACTAGGAGAAGGAAACTCGGAAGACAATCCTGAGTAGCCATGACTCAATAGCCTCAAAGGCAACATGACTAGGAGAAGGAAACTCGGAAGACAAACCTGGGTAGCCATGACTCAATAGCCTCAAAGGCAACATGACTAGGAGAAGGAAACTCAGTAGGCAAACCTGGGTAGCCATGACTCAATAGCCTCAAAGGCAACATGACTGGGAGAAGAAAACTCGGAAGACAAACCTGGGTAGCCATGACTCAATAGCCTCAAAGGCAACATGACTGGGAGAAGGAAACTCGGAAGACAAACCTGGGTAGCCATGACTCAATAGCCTCAAAGGCAACATGACTGGGAGAAGGAAACTCAGTAGACAAACCTGGGTAGCCATGAATCAATAGTCTCAAAGGCAACATGACAAGGAGAAGGAAACTCGGAAGACAAACCTGGGTAGCCATGACTCAATAGCCTCAAAGGCAACATGACTGGGAGAAGAAAACTCGGAAGACAAACCTGGGTAGCCATGACTCAATAGCCTCAAAGGCAACATGACTGGGAGAAGAAAGCTCGGAAGACAAACCTGGTAGCCATGATTCAATAGCCTCAAAGGCAACATGACTGGGAGAAGAAAACTCGGAAGACAAACCTGGGTAGCCCTGACCCAATAGCCTCAAAGGCAACATGACTGGGAGAAGGAAACTCAGTAGACAAACCTGGGTAGCCATGACTCAATAGCCTCAAAGGCAACATGACTGGGAGAAGAAAACTCGGAAGAGTAACCTGGGTAGCCATGACTCAATAGCCTCAAAGGCAACATGACTGGGAGAAGGAAACTTTGAAGACAAACCTGGGTAAGCATGACTCAATAGTCTCAAAGGCAACATGACAAGGATAAGGAAACTCGGAAGACAATCCTGGGTAGCCATGACTCAATAGCCTCAAGGGAAACATGAGTGGGAGAAGAAAACTCGGAAGACAAACCTGGGTAGCCATTGCTCAATAGCCTCAAGGGCAACATGACTGGGAGAAGAAAACTCGGAAGACAAACCTGAATATCCATCACTCAATAGTCTCAAAGGCAACATGACTAGGAGAAGGAAACTCGGAAGACAATCCTGAGTAGCCATGACTCAATAGTCTCAAAGGAAACATGACTAGGAGAAGGAAACTTGAAAGAAAACCTGGGTAGCCATGACTCACTAGTCACAAAGGCAAAACATCTAGGAGAAGGAAACTTGAAAGAAACCCTGAGTAGCCATGACTCAATAGTCTCAAAGGCAACATGACTAGGAGAAGGAAATTCGGAAGACAAACCTGGGTAGCCCTGATTCAATAGCCTCAAAGGAAACATGACTGGGAGAAGAAAACTCGGAAGACAAACCTGGGTAGGCCTGACTCAATAGCCTCAAAGGCAACATGACTGGGAGAAGGAGACTCGGAAGACAGACCTGAATAGCCGTGACTCAATAGTCTCGAAGGCAACATGACTAGGAGAAGGAAATTTGGAAGACAAATCTGGGTAGCCATCAGTCAATAGTCTCAAAGGCAACATGACTAGGAGAAGGAAACTCGGAAGACAAACATGAATAGCCATGACTCAATAGCCTCAAAGGCAACATGACAAGGAGAAGGAAACTCGGAAGACAAACCTGGGTAGCCATGACTCAATAGCCTCAAAGGCAACATGACTGGGAGAAGAAAACTCGGAAAACAAACCTGGGTAGCCATGACTCAATAGCCTCAAGGGAAACATGACTGGGAGAAGAAAACTCGGAAGACAAACCCGGGTAGCCATTGCTCAATAGCCTCAAAGGCAACATGACTGGGAGAGGAAAACTCCGAAGACAAACCTGAATATCCATGACTCAATAGTCTCAAAGGCAACATGACTAGGAGAAGGAAACTCGGAAGACAATCGTGAGTAGCCATGACTCAATAGTCTCAAAGGAAACATGACTAGGAGAAGGAAACTTGAAAGAAAACCTGGGTTGCCATGACTCAATAGTCACAAAATCAACACATCTAGGAGAAGGAAACTTGAAAGAAAACCTGGGTAGTCATGACTCACTAGTCACAAAGGCAAAACATCTAGGAGAAGGAAACTTGAAAGAAACCCTGAGTAGCCATGACTCAATAGTCTCAACGGCAACATGACTAGAAGGAAACTCGGAAGACAAACCTGGGTAGCCCTGACTCAATAGCCTCAAAGGAAACATGACTGGGAGAAGAAAACTCGGAAGACAAACCTGGGTAGCCCTGAATCAATAGCCTAAAAGGCAACATGACTGGGAGAAGGAAACTCGGAAGACAGACCTGAATAGCCGTGACTCAATAGTCTCAAAGGCAACATGACTAGGAGAAGGAAAATCGGAAGACAATCCTGAGTAGCCATGACTCAATAGTCTCAAAGGAAGCATGACTAGGAGAAGGAAACTCGGCAGACAATCCTGGGTATCCAGGACTCAATAGTCACAAAAGCAACACATCTAGGAGAAGGAAACTTGAAAGAAAACCTGGGTTGGCATGACTCAATAGTCAAAAAATCAACACATCTAGGAGAAGGAAACTGAAAGAAAACCTGGGTAGCCATGACTCACTAGTCACAAAGGCAAAACATCTAGAGGAAGGAAACTTGAAAGAAACTCTGAGTAGCCATGACTCAATAGTCTCTAAGGCAACATGACTAGGAGAAGGAAACTCGGAAGACAATCCTGAGTAGCCATGACTCAATAGCCTCAAGGGCAACATGACTAGGAGAAGGAAACTCGGAAGACAAACCTGGGTAGCCATGACTCAATAGCCTCAAAGGCATCATGACTAGGAGAAGGAAACTCAGTAGGCAAACCTGGGTAGCCATGACTCAATAGCCTCAAAGGCAACATGACTGGGAGAAGAAAACTCGGAAGACAAACCTGGGTAGCCATGACTCAATAGCCTCAAAGGCAACATGACTGGGAGAAGGAAACTCGGAAGACAAACCTGGGTAGCCATGACTCAATAGCCTCAAAGGCAACATGACTGGGAGAAGGAAACTCAGTAGACAAACCTGGGTAGCCATGACTCAATAGTCTCAAAGGCAACATGACAAGGAGAAGGAAACTCGGAAGACAAACCTGGGTAGCCATGACTCAATAGCCTTAAAGGCAACATGACTGGGAGAAGAAAACTCGGAAGACAAACCTGGGTAGTCATGACTCAATAGCCTCAAAGGCAACATGACTGGGAGAAGAAAACTCGGAAGACAAACCTGGGTAGCCATGACTCAATAGCCTCAAAGGCAACATGACTGGGAGAAGAAAACTCGGAAGACAAACCTGGGTAGCCATGACTCAATAGCCTCAAAGGCAACATGACTGGGAGAAGGAAACTCGGAAGACAAACCTGGGTAGCCATGACTCAATAGCCTCAAAGGCAACATGACTGGGAGAAGGAAACTCAGTAGACAAACCTGGGTAGCCATGACTCAATAGTCTCAAAGGCAACATGACAAGGAGAAGGAAAGTCGGAAGACAAACCTGGGTAGCCATGACTCAATAGCCTTAAAGGCAACATGACTGGGAGAAGAAAACTCGGAAGACAAACCTGGGTAGCCATGACTCAATAGCCTCAAAGGCAACATGACTGGGAGAAGAAAACTCGGAAGACAAACCTGGGTAGCCATGGCTCAATAGCCTCAAAGGCAACATGACTGGGAGAAGAAAACTCGGAAGACAAACCTGGGTAGCCATGACTCAATAGCCTCAAAGGCAACATGACTGGGAGAAGAAAACTCGGAAGACAAACCTGGGTAGCCATGACTCAATAGCCTCAAAGGCAACATGACTGGGAGAAGGAAACTTGGAAGACAAACCTGTGTAAGCATGACTCAATAGTCTCAAAGGCAACATGACAAGGAGAAGGAAACTCGGAAGACAAACCTGGGTAGCCATGACTCAATAGCCTCAAGGGAAACATGACTGGGAGAAGAAAACTCGGAAGACAAACCTGGGTAGCCATTGCTCAATAGCCTCAAAGGCAACATGACTGGGAGAAGAAAACTCGGAAGACAAACCTGAATATCCATGACTCAATAGTCTCAAAGGCAACATGACTAGGAGAAGGAAACTCGGAAGACAATCCTGAGTAGCCATGACTCAATAGTCTCAAAGGAAACATGCCTAGGAGAAGGAAACTTGAAAGAAAACCTGGGTAGCCATGACTCACTAGTCACAAAGGCAAAACATCTAGGAGAAGGAAACTTGAAAGAAACCCTGAGTAGCCATGACTCAATAGTCTCAAAGGCAACATGACTAGGAGAAGGAAACTCGGAAGACAAACCTGGGTAGCCCTGACTCAATAGCCTCAAAGGAAACATGACTGGGAGAAGAAAACTCGGAAGACAAACCTGGGTAGGCCTGACTCAATAGCCTCAAAGGCAACATGACTGGGAGAAGGAAACTCGGAAGACAGACCTTAATAGCCGTGACACAATAGTCTCAAAGGCAACATGACTAGGAGAAGGAAACTCGGAAGACAATCCTGAGTAGCCATGACTCAATAGTCTCAAAGGAAACATGACTAGGAGAAGGAAACTCGGCAGACAATCCTGGGTATCCAGGACTCAATAGTCACAAAAGCAACACATCTAGGAGAAGGAAACTTGAAAGAAAACCTGGGTTGCCATGACTCAATAGTCACAAAATCAACACATCTAGGAGAAGGAAACTTGAAAGAAAACCTGGGTAGCCATGACTCACTAGTCACAAAGGCAAAACATCTAGGAGAAGGAAACTTGAAAGAAACTCTGAGTAGCCATGACTCAATAGTCTCAAAGGCAACATGACTAGGAGAAGGAAACTCGGAAGACAATCCTGAGTAGCCATGACTCAATAGCCTCAAAGGCAACATGACTAGGAGAAGGACACTCAGTAGACAAACCTGGGTAGCCATGACTCAATAGCCTCAAAGGCAACATGACTGGGAGAAGAAAACTCGGAATATAAACCCGGGTAGCCATTGCTCAATAGCCTCAAAGGCAACATGACTGGGAGAAGAAAACTCGGAAGACAAACCTGAATATCCATGACTCAATAGCCTCAAAGGCAACATGACTAGGAGAAGGAAACTCGGAAAACAATCCTGAGTAGCCATGACTCAATAGTCTCAAAGGAAACATGACTAGGAGAAGGAAACTCGGCAGACAATCCTGGGTATCCAGGACTCAATAGTCACAAAATCAACACATCTAGGAGAAGGAAACTTGAAAGAAAACCTGGGTAGTCATGACTCACTAGTCACAAAGGCAAAACATCTAGGAGAAGGAAACTTGAAAGAAACCCTGAGTAGCCATGACTCAATAGTCTCAAAAGCAACATGACTGGGAGAAGAAAACTCGGAAGACAAATCTGGGTAGCCCTGACTCAATAGCCTAAAAGGCAACATGACTCGGAGAAGGAAACTCGGAAGACAGACCTGAATAGCCGTGACTCAATAGTCTCAAAGGAAACATGACTAGGAGAAGGAAACTCGGCAGACAATCCTGGGTATCCAGGACTCAATAGTCACAAAAGCAACACATCTAGGAGAAGGAAACTTGAAAGAAAACCTGGGTTGCCATGACTCAATAGTCACAAAATCAACACATCTAGGAGAAGGAAACTTGAAAGAAAACCTGGGTAGCCATGACTCACTAGTCACAAAGGCAACATGACTAGGAGAAGGAAACTCGGAAGACAAACCTGAGTAGCCATGACTCAATAACCTCAAAGGCAACATGACAAGGAGAAGGAAACTCGGAAGACAAACCTGGGTAGCCATGACTCAATAGCCTCAAGGGAAACATGACTGGGAGAAGAAAACTCGGAAGACAAACCTGGGTAGCCATTGCTCAATAGCCTCAAAGGCAACATGACTGGGAGAAGAAAACTCGGAAGACAAACCTGAATATCCATGACTCAATAGTCTCAAAGGCAACATGACTAGGAGAAGGAAACTCGGAAGACAATCCTGAGTAGCCATGACTCAATAGTCTCAAAGGAAACATGACTAGGAGAAGAAAACTTGAAAGAAAACCTGGGTTGCCATGACTCAATAGTCACAAAATCAACACATCTAGGAGAAGGAAACTTGAAAGAAAACCTGGGTAGCCATGACTCACTAGTCACAAAGGCAAAACATCTAGGAGAAGGAAACTTGAAAGAAACCCTGAGTAGCCATGACTCAATAGTCTCAAAGGCAACATGACTAGGAGAAGGAAACTCGGAAGACAATCCTGAGTAGCCATGACTCAATAGTCTCAAAGGAAACATGACGAGGAGAAGGAAACTCGGCAGACAATCCTGGGTATCCAGGACTCAATAGTCACAATAGCAACACATCTAGGAGAAGGAAACTTGAAAGAAAACCTGGGTTGCCATGACTCAATAGTCACAAAATCAACACATCTAGGAGAAGGAAACTTGAAAGAAAACCTGGGTAGCCATGACTCACTAGTCACAAAGGCAAAACATCTAGGAGAAGGAAACTTGAAAGAAACTCTGAGTAGCCATGACTCAATAGTCTCAAAGGCAACATGACTAGGAGAAGGAAACTCGGAAGACAATCCTGAGTAGCCATGACTCAATAGTCTCAAAGGCAACATGACTAGGAGAAGGAAACTCGGAAGACAAACATGAATAGCCATGACTCAATAGCCTCAAAGGCAACATGACAAGGAGAAGGAAACTCGGAAGACAAACCTGGGTAGCCATGACTCAATAGCCTCAAAGGCAACATGACTGGGAGAAGAAAACTCGGAAGACAAACCTGGGTAGCCATGACTCAATAGCCTCAGGGGAAACATGACTGGGAGAAGAAAACTCGGAATATAAACCCGGGTAGCCATTGCTCAATAGCCTCAAAGGCAACATGACTGGGGGAAGAAAACTCGGAAGACAAACCTGAATATCCATGACTCAATAGTCTCAAAGGCAACATGACTAGGAGAAGGAAACTCGGAAGACAATCCTGAGTAGCCATGACTCAATAGTCTCAAAGGAAACATGACTAGGAGTAGGAAACTTGAAAGAAAACCTGGGTTACCATGACTCAATAGTCACAAAATCAACACATCTAGGAGAAGGAAACTGGAAAGAAAACCTGGGTAGTCATGACTCACTAGTCACAAAGGCAAAACATCTAGGAGAAGGAAACTTGAAAGAAACTCTGAGTAGCCATGACTCAATAGTCTCAAAGGCAACATGACTAGCAGAAGGAAACTCGGAAGACAAACCTGGGTAGCCATGACTCAATAGCCTCAAAGGCAACATGACTAGGAGAAGGAAACTCAGTAGACAAACCTGGGTAGCCATGACTCAATAGCCTCAAAGGCAACATGACTGGGAGAAGAAGGCTCGGAAGACAAACCTGGGTAGCCATGACTCAATAGCCTCAAAGGCAACATGACTGGGAGAAGAAAACTCGGAAGACAAACCTGGGTAGCCATGACTCAATAGCCTCAAAGGCAACATGACTGGGAGAAGGAAACTCAGTAGACAAACCTGGGTAGCCATGACTCAATAGTCTCAAAGGCAACATGACAAGGAGAAGGAAACTCGGAAGACAAACCTGGGTAGCCATGACTCAATAGCCTCAAAGGCAACATGACTGGGAGAAGAAAACTCGGAAGACAAACCTGGGTAGCCATGACTCAATAGCCTCAAAGGCAACATGACTGGGAGAAGAAAACTCGGAAGACAAACCTGGGTAGCCATGACTCAATAGCCTCAAAGGCAACATGACTGGGAGAAGAAAACTCGGAAGACAAACCTGGGTAGCCCTGACCCAATAGCCTCAAAGGCAACATGACTGGGACAAAGAAACTCAGTAGACAAACCTGGGTAGCCATGACTCAATAGCCTCAAAGGCAATATGACTGGGAGAAGAAAACTCGGAAGACAAACCTGGGTAGCCATGACTCAATAGCCTCAAAGGCAACATGACTGGGAGAAGGAAACTTGGAAGACAAACCTGGGTAAGCATGACTCAATAGTCTCAAAGGCAACATGACAAGGAGAAGGAAACTCGGAAGACAAACCTGGGTAGCCATGACTCAATAGCCTCAAAGGCAACATGACTGGGAGATGAAAACTCGGAAGACAAACCTGGGTAGCCATGCCTCAATAGCCTCAAAGGCAACATGACTGGGTGAAGAAAACTCGGAAGACAAACCTGAATAGCCATGACTAAATAGTCTCAAAGGCAACATGACTAGGAGAAGGAAACTCGAAAGACAAACCTGGGTAGTCATGACTCAATAGTCTCATAAGCAACATGACTGGGAGAAGGAAACTCGGAAGACAATCCTGGGTAGCCATGACTCAATAGCCTCAAAGGCAACATGACTGGGTGAAAGAAACTCAGTAGACAAACCTGGGTAGCCATGACTCAATAGTCTCAAAAGCAACATGACTAGGAGAAGGAAACTCGGAAGACAAACCTGAATAGCCATGACTCAATAGTCTCAAAGGCAACATGACAAGGAGAAGGAAACTCGGAAGACAAACCTGAAAAGCCATGACTCAATAGCCTCAAAGGCCACATGACTAGGAGAAGGAAATTTGGAAGACAAATCTGGGTAGCCATGACTCAATAGTCTCAAAGGCAACATGACTAGGAGAAGGAAACTCGGAAGACAAACATGAATAGCCATGACTCAATAGCCTCAAAGGCAACATGACAAGGAGAAGGAAACTCGAAAGACAAACCTGGGTAGCCATGACTCAATAGCCTCAAAGGCAACATGACTGGGAGAAGAAAACTCGGAAGACAAACCTGGGTAGCCATGTCTCAATAGCCTCAGGGGAAACATGACTGAGAGAAGAAAACTCGGAATATAAACCCGGGTAGCCATTGCTCAATAGCCTCAAAGGCAACATGACTGGGAGAAGAAAACTCGGAAGACAAACCTGAATATCCATGACTCAATAGTCTCAAAGGCAACATGACTAGGAGAAGGAAACTCGGAAGACAATCCTGAGTAGCCATGACTCAATGGTCTCAAAGGAAACATGACTAGGAGAAGGAAACTTGAAAGAAAACCTGGGTTGTCATGACTCAATAGTCACAAAATCAACACATCTAGGAGAAGGAAACTTGAAAGAAAACCTGGGTAGTCATGACTCACTAGTCACAAAGGCAAAACGTCTAGGAGAAGGAAACTTGAAAGAAACCCTGAGTAGCCCTGACTCAATAGCCTAAAAGGCAACATGACTGGGAGAAGGAAACTCGGAAGACAGACCTGAATAGCCGTGACTCAATAGTCTCAAAGGCAACATGACTAGGAGAAGGAAACTCGGAAGACAATCCTGAGTAGCCATAACTCAATATTCTCAAAGGAAACATGACTAGGAGAAGGAAACTCGGCAGACAATCCTGGGTATCCAGGACTCAATAGTCACAAAAGCAACACATCTAGGAGAAGGAAACTTGAAAGAAAACCTGGGTTGCCATGTCTCAATAGTCACAAAATCAACACATCTAGGACAAGGAAACTTGAAAGAAAACCTGGGTAGCCATGACTCACTAGTCACAAAGGCAAAACATCTAGGAGAAGGAAACTTGAAAGAAACTCTGAGTAGCCATGACTCAATAGTCTCAAAGGCAACATGACTAGGAGAAGGAAACTCGGAAGACAATCCTGAGTAGCCATGACTCAATAACCTCAAAGGCAACATGACAAGGAGAAGGAAACTCGGAAGACAAACCTGGGTAGCCATGACTCAATAGCCTCAAGGGAAACATTACTGGGAGAAGAAAACTCGGAAGACAAACCTGGGTAGCCATTGCTCAATAGCCTCAAAGGCAACATGACTGGGAGAAGAAAACTCGGAAGACAAACCTGAATATCCATGACTCAATAGCCTCAAAGGCAACATGACTAGGAGAAGGAAACTCGGAAGACAATCCTGAATAGCCATGACTCAATAGTCTCAAAGGAAACATGACTAGGAGAAGGAAACTTGAAAGAAAACCTGGGTTGCCATGACTCAATAGTCACAAAATCAACACATCTAGGAGAAGGAAACTTGAAAGAAAACCTGGGTAGCCATGACTCACTAGTCACAAAGGCAAAACATCTAGGAGAAGGAAACTTGAAAGAAACCCTGAGTAGCCATGACTCAATAGTCTCAAAGGCAACATGACTAGGAGAAGGAAACTCGGAAGACAAACCTGGGTAGCCCTGACTCAATAGCCTCAAAGGAAACATGACTGGGAGAAGAAAACTCGGAAGACAAACCTGGGTAGCCCTGACTCAATAACCTCAAAGGCAACATGACTGGGAGAAGGAAACTCGGAAGACAGACCTGAATAGCCGTGACTCAATAGTCTCAAAGGCAACATGACTAGGAGAAGGAAACTCGGAAGACAATCCTGAGTAGCCATGACTCAATAGTCTCAAAGGAAACATGACGAGGAGAAAAAAACTCGGCAGACACTCCTGGGTATCCAGGACTCAATAGTCACAATAGCAACACAACTAGGAGAAGGAAACTTGAAAGAAAACCTGGGTTGCCATGACTCAATAGTCACAAAATCAACACATCTAGGAGAAGGAAACTTGAAAGAAAACCTGGGTAGCCATGACTCACTAGTCACAAAGGCAAAACATCTAGGAGAAGGAAACTTGAAAGAAACTCTGAGTAGCCATGACTCAATAGTCTCAAAGGCACATGACTAGGAGAAGGAAACTCGGAAGACAATCCTGAGTAGCCATGACTCAATAGTCTCAAAGGCAACATGACTAGGAGAAGGAAACTCGGAAGACAAACATGAATAGCCATGACTCAATAGCCTCAAAGGCAACATGACAAGGAGAAGGAAACTCGGAAGACAAACCTGGGTAGCCATGACTCAATAGCCTCAAAGGCAACATGACTGGGAGAAGGAAACTCGGAAGACAAACCTGGGTAGCCATGACTCAATAGCCTCAAAGGCAACATGACTGGGAGAAGGAAACTCAGTAGACAAACCTGGTTAGCCATGACTCAATAGTCTCAAAGGCAACATGACAAGGAGAAGGAAACTCGGAAGACAAACCTGGGTAGCCATGACTCAATAGCCTTAAAGGCAACATGACTGGGAGAAGAAAACTCGGAAGACAAACCTGGGTAGTCATGACTCAATAGCCTCAAAGGCAACATGACTGGGAGAAGAAAACTCGGAAGACAAACCTGGGTAGCCATGACTCAATAGCCTCAAAGGCAACATGACTGGGAGAAGAAAACTCGGAAGACAAACCTGGGTAGCCATGACTCAATAGCCTCAAAGGCAACATGACTGGGAGAAGGAAACTCGGAAGACAAACCTGGGTAGCCATGACTCAATAGCCTCAAAGGCAACATGACTGGGAGAAGGAAACTCAGTAGACAAACCTGGGTAGCCATGACTCAATAGTCTCAAAGGCAACATGACAAGGAGAAGGAAACTCGGAAGACAAACCTGGGTAGCCATGACTCAATAGCCTTAAAGGCAACATGACTGGGAGAAGAAAACTCGGAAGACAAACCTGGGTAGCCATGACTCAATAGCCTCAAAGGCAACATGACTGGGAGAAGAAAACTCGGAAGACAAACCTGGGTAGCCATGGCTCAATAGCCTCAAAGGCAACATGACTGGGAGAAGAAAACTCGGAAGACAAACCTGGGTAGCCCTGACCCAATAGCCTCAAAGGCAACATGACTGGGAGAAGGAAACTCAGTAGACAAACCTGGGTAGCCATGACTCAATAGCCTCAAAGGCAACATGACTGGGAGAAGAAAACTCGGAAGACAAACCTGGGTAGCCATGACTCAATAGCCTCAAAGGCAACATGACTGGGAGAAGGAAACTTGGAAGACAAACCTGTGTAAGCATGACTCAATAGTCTCAAAGGCAACATGACAAGGAGAAGGAAACTCGGAAGACAAACCTGGGTAGCCATGACTCAATAGCCTCAAGGGAAACATGACTGGGAGAAGAAAACTCGGAAGACAAACCTGGGTAGCCATTGCTCAATAGCCTCAAAGGCAACATGACTGGGAGAAGAAAACTCGGAAGACAAACCTGAATATCCATGACTCAATAGTCTCAAAGGCAACATGACTAGGAGAAGGAAACTCGGAAGACAATCCTGAGTAGCCATGACTCAATAGTCTCAAAGGAAACATGACTAGGAGAAGGAAACTTGAAAGAAAACCTGGGTAGCCATGACTCACTAGTCACAAAGGCAAAACATCTAGGAGAAGGAAACTTGAAAGAAACCCTGAGTAGCCATGACTCAATAGTCTCAAAGGCAACATGACTAGGAGAAGGAAACTCGGAAGACAAACCTGGGTAGCCCTGACTCAATAGCCTCAAAGGAAACATGACTGGGAGAAGAAAACTCGGAAGACAAACCTGGGTAGGCCTGACTCAATAGCCTCAAAGGCAACATGACTGGGAGAAGGAAACTCGGAAGACAGACTTGAATAGCCGTGACACAATAGTCTCAAAGGCAACATGACTAGGAGAAGGAAACTCGGAAGACAATCCTGAGTAGCCATGACTCAATAGTCTCAAAGGAAACATGACTAGGAGAAGGAAACTCGGCAGACAATCCTGGGTATCCAGGACTCAATAGTCACAAAAGCAACACATCTAGGAGAAGGAAACTTGAAAGAAAACCTGGGTTGCCATGACTCAATAGTCACAAAATCAACACATCTAGGAGAAGGAAAATTGAAAGAAAACCTGGGTAGCCATGACTCACTAGTCACAAAGGCAAAACATCTAGGAGAAGGAAACTTGAAAGAAACTCTGAGTAGCCATGACTCAATAGTCTCAAAGGCAACATGACTAGGAGAAGGAAACTCGGAAGACAATCCTGAGTAGCCATGACTCAATAGCCTCAAAGGCAACATGACTAGGAGAAGGACACTCAGTAGACAAACCTGGGTAGCCATTACTCAATAGCCTCAAAGGCAACATGACTGGGAGAAGAAAGCTCGGAAGACAAACCTGGGTAGCCATGACTCAATAGCCTCAAAGGCAACATGACTGGGAAAAGAAAACTCGGAAGACAAACCTGGGTAGCCATGACTCAATAGCCTCAAAGGCAACATGACTGGGAGAAGGAAACTCAGTAGACAAACCTGGGTAGCCATGACTCAATAGTCTCAAAGGCAACATGACAAGGAGAAGGAAACTCGGAAGACAAACCTGGGTAGCCATGACTCAATAGCCTCAAACGCAACATGACTGGCAGAAGAAAACTCGGAAGACAAACCTGGGTAGCCATGACTCAATAGCCTCAAAGGCAACATGACTGGGAGAAGAAAAATCGGAAGACAAACCTGGGTAGCCATGACTCAATAGCCTCAAAGGCAACATGACTGGGAGAAGAAAACTCGGAAGACAAACCTGGGTAGCCCTGACCCAATAGCCTCAAAGGCAACATGACTGGGACAAGGAAACTCAGTAGACAAACCTGGGTAGCCATGACTCAATAGCCTCAAAGGCAATATGACTGGGATAAGGAAACTTGGAAGACAAACCTGGGTAAGCATGACTCAATAGCCTCAAAGGCAACATGACTGGCAGATGAAAACTCGGAAGACAAACCTGGGTAGCCATGCCTCAATAGCCTCAAAGGCGACATGACTGGGTGAAAAAAACTCGGAAGACAACCTGAATAGCCATGACTCAATTGTCTCAAAGGCAACATGACTAGGAGAAGGAAACTCGAAAGACAAACCTGGGTAGTCATGACTCAATAGTCTCATAGGCAACATGACTGGGAGAAGGAAACTCGGAAGACAATCCTGGGTAGCCATGACTCAATAGCCTCAAAGGCAACATGACTGGGAGAAAGAAACTCAGTAGACAAACCTGGGTAGCCATGACTCAATAGTCTCAAAGGCAACATGACTAGGAGAAGGAAACTCGGAAGACAAACCTGAATAGCCATGACTCAATAGTCTCAAAGGCAACATGACTAGGAGAAGGAAACTCGGAAGACAAACATGAATAGCCATGACTCAATAGCCTCAAAGGCAACATGACAAGGAGAAGGAAACTCGAAAGACAAACCTGGGTAGCCATGACTCAATAGCCTCAAAGGCAACATGACTGGGAGAAGAAAACTCGGAAGACAAACCTGGGTAGCCATGTCTCAATAGCTTCAGGGGAAACATGACTGGGAGAAGAAAACTCGGAATATAAACCCGGGTAGCCATTGCTCAATAGCCTCAAAGGCAACATGACTGGGAGAAGAAAACTCGGAAGACAAACCTGAATATCCATGACTCAATAGTCTCAAAGGCAACATGACTAGGAGAAGGAAACTCGGAAGACAATCCTGAGTAGCCATCACTCAATAGTCTCAAAGGAACATGACTAGGAGAAGGAAACTTGAAAGAAAACCTGGGTTGTCATGACTCAATAGTCACAAAATCAACACATCTAGGAGAAGGAAACTTGAAAGAAAACCTGGGTAGTCATGACTCACTAGTCACAAAGGCAAAACGTCTAGGAGAAGGAAACTTGAAAGAAACCCTGAGTAGCCCTGACTCAATAGCCTAAAAGGCAACATGACTGGGAGAAGGAAACTCGGAAGACAGACCTGAATAGCCGTGACTCAATAGTCTCAAAGGCAACATGACTAGGAGAAGGAAACTCGGTAGACAATCCTGAGTAGCCATAACTCAATATTCTCAAAGGAAACATGACTAGGAGAAGGAAACTCGGAAGACAATCCTGGGTATCCAGGACTCAATAGTCACAAAAGCAACACATCTAGGAGAAGGAAACTTGAAAGAAAACCTGGGTTGCCATGTCTCAATAGTCACAAAATCAACACATCTAGGACAAGGAAACTTGAAAGAAAACCTGGGTAGCCATGACTCACTAGTCACAAAGGCAAAACATCTAGGAGAAGGAAACTTGAAAGAAACTCTGAGTAGCCATGACTCAATAGTCTCAAAGGCAACATGACTAGGAGAAGGAAACTCGGAAGACAATCCTGAGTAGCCATGACTCAATAACCTCAATGGCAACATGACAAGGAGAAGGAAACTCGGAAGACAAACCTGGGTAGCCATGACTCAATAGCCTCAAGGGAAACATTACTGGGAGAAGAAAACTCGGAAGACAAACCTGGGTAGCCATTGCTCAATAGCCTCAAAGGCAACATGACTGGGAGAAGAAAACTCGGAAGACAAACCTGAATATCCATGACTCAATAGCCTCAAAGGCAACATGACTAGGAGAAGGAAACTCGGAAGACAATCCTGAATAGCCATGACTCAATAGTCTCAAAGGAAACATGACTAGGAGAAGGAAACTTGAAAGAAAACCTGGGTTGCCATGACTCAATAGTCACAAAATCAACACATCTAGGAGAAGGAAACTTGAAAGAAAACCTGGGTAGCCATGACTCACTAGTCACAAAGGCAAAACATCTAGGAGAAGGAAACTTGAAAGAAACCCTGAGTAGCCATGACTCAATAGTCTCAAAGGCAACATGACTAGGAGAAGGAAACTCGGAAGACAAACCTGGGTAGCCCTGACTCAATAGCCTCAAAGGAAACATGACTGGGAGAAGAAAATTCGGAAGACAAACCTGGGTAGCCCTGACTCAATAGCCTCAAAGGCAACATGACTGGGAGAAGGAAACTCGGAAGACAGACCTGAATAGCCGTGACTCAATAGTCTCAAAGGCAACATGACTAGGAGAAGGAAACTCGGAAGACAATCCTGAGTAGCCATGACTCAATAGTCTCAAAGGAAACATGACGAGGAGAAAAAAACTCGGCAGACAATCCTGGGTATCCAGGACTCAATAGTCACAATAGCAACACACCTAGGAGAAGGAAACTTGAAAGAAAACCTGGGTTGCCATGACTCAATAGTCACAAAATCAACACATCTAGGAGAAGGAAACTTGAAAGAAAACCTGGGTAGCCATGACTCACTAGTCACAAAGGCAAAACATCTAGGAGAAGGAAACTTGAAAGAAACTCTGAGTAGCCATGACTCAATAGTCTCAAAGGCACATGACTAGGAGAAGGAAACTCGGAAGACAATCCTGTGTAGCCATGACTCAATAGTCTCAAAGGCAACATGACTAGGAGAAGGAAACTCGGAAGACAAACATGAATAGCCATGACTCAATAGCCTCAAAGGCAACATGACTGGGAAAAGAAAACTCGGAAGACAAACCTGGGTAGCCATGACTCAATAGCCTCAAAGGCAACATGACTGGGAGAAGGAAACTCAGTAGACAAACCTGGGTAGCCATGACTCAATAGTCTCAAAGGCAACATGACAAGGAGAAGGAAACTCGGAAGACAAACCTGGGTAGCCATGACTCAATAGCCTCAAACGCAACATGACTGGCAGAAGAAAACTCGGAAGACAAACCTGGGTAGCCATGACTCAATAGCCTCAAAGGCAACATGACTGGGAGAAGAAAACTCGGAAGACAAACCTGGGTAGCCCTGACCCAATAGCCTCAAAGGCAACATGACTGGGACAAGGAAACTCAGTAGACAAACCTGGGTAGCCATGACTCAATAGCCTCAAAGGCAATATGACTGGGAGAAGAAAACTCGGAAGACAAACCTGGGTAGCCATGACTCAATAGCCTCAAAGGCAACATGACTGGGATAAGGAAACTTGGAAGACAAACCTGGGTAAGCATGACTCAATAGCCTCAAAGGCAACATGACTGGCAGATGAAAACTCGGAAGACAAACCTGGGTAGCCATGCCTCAATAGCCTCAAAGGCGACATGACTGGGTGAAAAAAACTCGGAAGACAACCTGAATAGCCATGACTCAATTGTCTCAAAGGCAACATGACTAGGAGAAGGAAACTCGAAAGACAAACCTGGGTAGTCATGACTCAATAGTCTCATAGGCAACATGACTGGGAGAAGGAAACTCGGAAGACAATCCTGGGTAGCCATGACTCAATAGCCTCAAAGGCAACATGACTGGGAGAAAGAAACTCAGTAGACAAACCTGGGTAGCCATGACTCAATAGTCTCAAAGGCAACATGACTAGGAGAAGGAAACTCGGAAGACAAACCTGAATAGCCATGACTCAATAGTCTCAAAGGCAACATGACTAGGAGAAGGAAACTCGGAAGACAAACATGAATAGCCATGACTCAATAGCCTCAAAGGCAACATGACAAGGAGAAGGAAACTCGAAAGACAAACCTGGGTAGCCATGACTCAATAGCCTCAAAGGCAACATGACTGGGAGAAGAAAACTCGGAAGACAAACCTGGGTAGCCATGTCTCAATAGCCTCAGGGGAAACATGACTGGGAGAAGAAAACTCGGAATATAAACCCGGGTAGCCATTGCTCAATAGCCTCAAAGGCAACATGACTGGGAGAAGAAAACTCGGAAGACAAACCTGAATATCCATGACTCAATAGTCTCAAAGGCAACATGACTAGGAGAAGGAAACTCGGAAGACAATCCTGAGTAGCCATGACTCAATAGTCTCAAAGGAACATGACTAGGAGAAGGAAACTTGAAAGAAAACCTGGGTTGTCATGACTCAATAGTCACAAAATCAACACATCTAGGAGAAGGAAACTTGAAAGAAAACCTGGGTAGTCATGACTCACTAGTCACAAAGGCAAAACGTCTAGGAGAAGGAAACTTGAAAGAAACCCTGAGTAGCCCTGACTCAATAGCCTAAAAGGCAACATGACTGGGAGAAGGAAACTCGGAAGACAGACCTGAATAGCCGTGACTCAATAGTCTCAAAGGCAACATGACTAGGAGAAGGAAACTCGGAAGACAATCCTGAGTAGCCATAACTCAATATTCTCAAAGGAAACATGACTAGGAGAAGGAAACTCGGAAGACAATCCTGGGTATCCAGGACTCAATAGTCACAAAAGCAACACATCTAGGAGAAGGAAACTTGAAAGAAAACCTGGGTTGCCATGTCTCAATAGTCACAAAATCAACACATCTAGGACAAGGAAACTTGAAAGAAAACCTGGGTAGCCATGACTCACTAGTCACAAAGGCAAAACATCTAGGAGAAGGAAACTTGAAAGAAACTCTGAGTAGCCATGACTCAATAGTCTCAAAGGCAACATGACTAGGAGAAGGAAACTCGGAAGACAATCCTGAGTAGCCATGACTCAATAACCTCAATGGCAACATGACAAGGAGAAGGAAACTCGGAAGACAAACCTGGGTAGCCATGACTCAATAGCCTCAAGGGAAACATTACTGGGAGAAGAAAACTCGGAAGACAAACCTGGGTAGCCATTGCTCAATAGCCTCAAAGGCAACATGACTGGGAGAAGAAAACTCGGAAGACAAACCTGAATATCCATGACTCAATAGCCTCAAAGGCAACATGACTAGGAGAAGGAAACTCGGAAGACAATCCTGAATAGCCATGACTCAATAGTCTCAAAGGAAACATGACTAGGAGAAGGAAACTTGAAAGAAAACCTGGGTTGCCATGACTCAATAGTCACAAAATCAACACATCTAGGAGAAGGAAACTTGAAAGAAAACCTGGGTAGCCATGACTCACTAGTCACAAAGGCAAAACATCTAGGAGAAGGAAACTTGAAAGAAACCCTGAGTAGCCATGACTCAATAGTCTCAAAGGCAACATGACTAGGAGAAGGAAACTCGGAAGACAAACCTGGGTAGCCCTGACTCAATAGCCTCAAAGGAAACATGACTGGGAGAAGAAAACTCGGAAGACAAACCTGGGTAGCCCTGACTCAATAGCCTCAAAGGCAACATGACTGGGAGAAGGAAACTCGGAAGACAGACCTGAATAGCCGTGACTCAATAGTCTCAAAGGCAACATGACTAGGAGAAGGAAACTCGGAAGACAATCCTGAGTAGCCATGACTCAATAGTCTCAAAGGAAACATGACGAGGAGAAAAAAACTCGGAAGACAAACCTGGGTAGTCATGACTCAATAGCCTCAAAGGCAACATGACTGGGAGAAGAAAACTCGGAAGACAAACCTGGGTAGCCCTGACTCAATAGCCTCAAAGGCAACATGACTGGGAGAAGGAAACTCGGAAGACAGACCTGAATAGCCGTGACTCAATAGTCTCAAAGGCAACATGACTAGGAGAAGGAAACTCGGAAGACAATCCTGGGTATCCAGGACTCAATAGTCACAATAGCAACACACCTAGGAGAAGGAAACTTGAAAGAAAACCTGGGTTGCCATGACTCAATAGTCACAAAATCAACACATCTAGGAGAAGGAAACTTGAAAGAAAACCTGGGTAGCCATGACTCACTAGTCACAAAGGCAAAACATCTAGGAGAAGGAAACTTGAAAGAAACTCTGAGTAGCCATGACTCAATAGTCTCAAAGGCACATGACTAGGAGAAGGAAACTCGGAAGACAATCCTGAGTAGCCATGACTCAATAGTCTCAAAGGCAACATGACTAGGAGAAGGAAACTCGGAAGACAAACATGAATAGCCATGACTCAATAGCCTCAAAGGCAACATGACAAGGAGAAGGAAACTCGGAAGACAAACCTGGGTAGCCATGACTCAATAGCCTCAAAGGCAACATGACTGGGAGAAGGAAACTCGGAAGACAAACCTGGGTAGCCATGACTCAATAGCCTCAAAGGCAACATGACTGGGAGAAGGAAACTCAGTAGACAAACCTGGGTAGCCATGACTCAATAGTCTCAAAGGTAACATGACAAGGAGAAGGAAACTCGGAAGACAAACCTGGGTAGCCATGACTCAATAGCCTTAAAGGCAACATGACTGGGAGAAGAAAACTCGGAAGACAAACCTGGGTAGTCATGACTCAATAGCCTCAAAGGCAACATGACTGGGAGAAGAAAACTCGGAAGACAAACCTGGGTAGCCATGACTCAATAGCCTCAAAGGCAACATGACTGGGAGAAGAAAACTCGGAAGACAAACCTGGGTAGCCATGACTCAATAGCCTCAAAGGCAACATGACTGGGAGAAGGAAACTCGGAAGACAAACCTGGGTAGCCATGACTCAATAGCCTCAAAGGCAACATGACTGGGAGAAGGAAACTCAGTAGACAAACCTGGGTAGCCATGACTCAATAGTCTCAAAGGCAACATGACAAGGAGAAGGAAACTCGGAAGACAAACCTGGGTAGCCATGACTCAATAGCCTTAAAGGCAACATGACTGGGAGAAGAAAACTCGGAAGACAAACCTGGGTAGCCATGACTCAATAGCCTCAAAGGCAACATGACTGGGAGAAGAAAACTCGGAAGACAAACCTGGGTAGCCATGGCTCAATAGCCTCAAAGGCAACATGACTGGGAGAAGAAAACTCGGAAGACAAACCTGGGTAGCCCTGACCCAATAGCCTCAAAGGCAACATGACTGGGAGAAGGAAACTCAGTAGACAAACCTGGGTAGCCATGACTCAATAGCCTCAAAGGCAACATGACTGGGAGAAGAAAACTCGGAAGACAAACCTGGGTAGCCATGACTCAATAGCCTCAAAGGCAACATGACTGGGAGAAGGAAACTTGGAAGACAAACCTGTGTAAGCATGACTCAATAGTCTCAAAGGCAACATGACAAGGAGAAGGAAACTCGGAAGACAAACCTGGGTAGCCATGACTCAATAGCCTCAAGGGAAACATGACTGGGAGAAGAAAACTCGGAAGACAAACCTGGGTAGCCATTGCTCAATAGCCTCAAAGGCAACATGACTGGGAGAAGAAAACTCGGAAGACAAACCTGAATATCCATGACTCAATAGTCTCAAAGGCAACATGACTAGGAGAAGGAAACTCGGAAGACAATCCTGAGTAGCCATGACTCAATAGTCTCAAAGGAAACATGACTAGGAGAAGGAAACTTGAAAGAAAACCTGGGTAGCCATGACTCACTAGTCACAAAGGCAAAACATCTAGGAGAAGGAAACTTGAAAGAAACCCTGAGTAGCCATGACTCAATAGTCTCAAAGGCAACATGACTAGGAGAAGGAAACTCGGAAGACAAACCTGGGTAGCCCTGACTCAATAGCCTCAAAGGAAACATGACTGGGAGAAGAAAACTCGGAAGACAAACCTGGGTAGGCCTGACTCAATAGCCTCAAAGGCAACATGACTGGGAGAAGGAAACTCGGAAGACAGACTTGAATAGCCGTGACACAATAGTCTCAAAGGCAACATGACTAGGAGAAGGAAACTCGGAAGACAATCCTGAGTAGCCATGACTCAATAGTCTCAAAGGAAACATGACTAGGAGAAGGAAACTCGGCAGACAATCCTGGGTATCCAGGACTCAATAGTCACAAAAGCAACACATCTAGGAGAAGGAAACTTGAAAGAAAACCTGGGTTGCCATGACTCAATAGTCACAAAATCAACACATCTAGGAGAAGGAAACTTGAAAGAAAACCTGGGTAGCCATGACTCACTAGTCACAAAGGCAAAACATCTAGGAGAAGGAAACTTGAAAGAAACTCTGAGTAGCCATGACTCAATAGTCTCAAAGGCAACATGACTAGGAGAAGGAAACTCGGAAGACAATCCTGAGTAGCCATGACTCAATAGCCTCAAAGGCAACATGACTAGGAGAAGGACACTCAGTAGACAAACCTGGGTAGCCATTACTCAATAGCCTCAAAGGCAACATGACTGGGAGAAGAAAGCTCGGAAGACAAACCTGGGTAGCCATGACTCAATAGCCTCAAAGGCAACATGACTGGGAAAAGAAAACTCGGAAGACAAACCTGGGTAGCCATGACTCAATAGCCTCAAAGGCAACATGACTGGGAGAAGGAAACTCAGTAGACAAACCTGGGTAGCCATGACTCAATAGTCTCAAAGGCAACATGACAAGGAGAAGGAAACTCGGAAGACAAACCTGGGTAGCCATGACTCAATAGCCTCAAACGCAACATGACTGGCAGAAGAAAACTCGGAAGACAAACCTGGGTAGCCATGACTCAATAGCCTCAAAGGCAACATGACTGGGAGAAGAAAACTCGGAAGACAAACCTGGGTAGCCATGACTCAATAGCCTCAAAGGCAACATGACTGGGAGAAGAAAACTCGGAAGACAAACCTGGGTAGCCCTGACCCAATAGCCTCAAAGGCAACATGACTGGGACAAGGAAACTCAGTAGACAAACCTGGGTAGCCATGACTCAATAGCCTCAAAGGCAATATGACTGGGAGAAGAAAACTCGGAAGACAAACCTGGGTAGCCATGACTCAATAGCCTCAAAGGCAACATGACTGGGATAAGGAAACTTGGAAGACAAACCTGGGTAAGCATGACTCAATAGTCTCAAAGGCAACATGACAAGGAGAAGGAAACTCGGAAGACAAACCTGGGTAGCCATGACTCAATAGCCTCAAAGGCAACATGACTGGGAGATGAAAACTCGGAAGACAAACCTGGGTAGCCATGCCTCAATAGCCTCAAAGGCGACATGACTGGGTGAAAAAAACTCGGAAGACAACCTGAATAGCCATGACTCAATTGTCTCAAAGGCAACATGAATAGGAGAAGGAAACTCGAAAGACAAACCTGGGTAGTCATGACTCAATAGTCTCATAGGCAACATGACTGGGAGAAGGAAACTCGGAAGACAATCCTGGGTAGCCATGACTCAATAGCCTCAAAGGCAACATGACTGGGAGAAAGAAACTCAGTAGACAAACCTGGGTAGCCATGACTCAATAGTCTCAAAGGCAACATGACTAGGAGAAGGAAACTCGGAAGACAAACCTGAATAGCCATGACTCAATAGTCTCAAAGGCAACATGACAAGGAGAAGGAAACTCGAAAGACAAACCTGAAAAGCCATGACTCAATAGCCTCAAAGGCAACATGACTAGGAGAAGGAAATTTGGAAGACAAATCTGGGTAGCCATGACTCAATAGTCTCAAAGGCAACATGACTAGGACAAGGAAACTCGGAAGACAAACATGAATAGCCATGACTCAATAGCCTCAAAGGCAACATGACAAGGAGAAGGAAACTCGAAAGACAAACCTGGGTAGCCATGACTCAATAGCCTCAAAGGCAACATGACTGGGAGAAGAAAACTCGGAAGACAAACCTGGGTAGCCATGTCTCAATAGCCTCAAAGGCAACATGACTGGGAGAAGAAAACTCGGAATATAAACCCGGGTAGCCATTGCTCAATAGCCTCAAAGGCAACATGACTGGGAGAAGAAAACTCGGAAGACAAACCTGAATATCCATGACTCAATAGTCTCAAAGGCAACATGACTAGGAGAAGGAAACTCGGAAAACAATCCTGAGTAGCCATGACTCAATAGTCTCAAAGGAAACATGACTAGGAGAAGGAAACTTGAAAGAAAACCTGGGTTGCCATGACTCAATAGTCACAAAATCAACACATCTAGGAGAAGGAAACTTGAAAGAAAACCTGGGTAGTCATGACTCACTAGTCACAAAGGCAAAACATCTAGGAGAAGGAAACTTGAAAGAAACCCTGAGTAGCCATGACTCAATAGTCTCAAAAGCAACATGACTGGGAGAAGAAAACTCGGAAGACAAATCTGGGTAGCCCTGACTCAATAGCCTAAAAGGCAACATGACTCGGAGAAGGAAACTCGGAAGACAGACCTGAATAGCCGTGACTCAATAGTCTCAAAGGAAACATGACTAGGAGAAGGAAACTCGGCAGACAATCCTGGGTATCCAGGACTCAATAGTCACAAAAGCAACACATCTAGGAGAAGGAAACTTGAAAGAAAACCTGGGTTGCCATGACTCAATAGTCACAAAATCAACACATCTAGGAGAAGGAAACTTGAAAGAAACCCTGGGTAGCCATGACTCACTAGTCACAAAGGCAACATGACTAGGAGAAGGAAACTCGGAAGACAAACCTGAGTAGCCATGACTCAATAACCTCAAAGGCAACATGACAAGGAGAAGGAAACTCGGAAGACAAACCTGGGTAGCCATGACTCAATAGTCTCAAAGGCAACATGACTAGGAGAAGGAAACTCGGAAGACAATCCTGAGTAGCCATGACTCAATAGTCTCAAAGGAAACATGACTAGGAGAAGAAAACTTGAAAGAAAACCTGGGTTGCCATGACTCAATAGTCACAAAATCAACACATCTAGGAGAAGGAAACTTGAAAGAAAACCTGGGTAGCCATGACTCACTAGTCACAAAGGCAAAACATCTAGGAGAAGGAAACTTGAAAGAACCCTGAGTAGCCATGACTCAATAGTCTCAAAGGCAACATGACTAGGAGAAGGAAACTCGGAAGACAAACCTGGGTAGCCCTGACTCAATAGCCTCAAAGGAAACATGACTGGGAGAAGAAAACTCGGAAGACAAACCTGGGTAGCCCTGACTCAATAGCCTCAAAGGCAACATGACTGGGAGAAGGAAACTCGGAAGACAGACCTGAATAGCCGTGACTCAATAGTCTCAAAGGCAACATGACTAGGAGAAGGAAACTCGGAAGACAATCCTGAGTAGCCATGACTCAATAGTCTCAAAGGAAACATGACGAGGAGAAGGAAACTCGGCAGACAATCCTGGGTATCCAGGACTCAATAGTCACAATAGCAACACATCTAGGAGAAGGAAACTTGAAAGAAAACCTGGGTTGCCATGACTCAATAGTCACAAAATCAACACATCTAGGAGAAGGAAACTTGAAAGAAAACCTGGGTAGCCATGACTCACTAGTCACAAAGGCAAAACATCTAGGAGAAGGAAACTTGAAAGAAACTCTGAGTAGCCATGACTCAATAGTCTCAAAGGCAACATGACTAGGAGAAGGAAACTCGGAAGACAATCCTGAGTAGCCATGACTCAATAGTCTCAAAGGCAACATGACTAGGAGAAGGAAACTCGGAAGACAAACATGAATAGCCATGACTCAATAGCCTCAAAGGCAACATGACACGGAGAAGGAAACTCGGAAGACAAACCTGGGTAGCCATGACTCAATAGCCTCAAAGGCAACATGACTGGGAGAAGAAAACTCGGAAGACAAACCTGGGTAGCCATGACTCAATAGCCTCAGGGGAAACATGACTGGGAGAAGAAAACTCGGAATATAAACCCGGGTAGGCATTGCTCAATAGCCTCAAAGGCAACATGACTGGGGGGAAGAAAACTCGGAAGACAAACCTGAATATCCATGACTCAATAGTCTCAAAGGCAACATGACTAGGAGAAGGAAACTCGGAAGACAATCCTGAGTAGCCATGACTCAATAGTCTCAAAGGAAACATGACTAGGAGTAGGAAACTTGAAAGAAAACCTGGGTTACCATGACTCAATAGTCACAAAATCAACACATCTAGGAGAAGGAAACTGGAAAGAAAACCTGGGTAGTCATGACTCACTAGTCACAAAGGCAAAACATCTAGGAGAAGGAAACTTGAAAGAAACTCTGAGTAGCCATGACTCAATAGTCTCAAAGGCAACATGACTAGGAGAAGGAAACTCGGAAGACAAACCTGGGTAGCCATGACTCAATAGCCTCAAAGGCAACATGACTAGGAGAAGGAAACTCAGTAGACAAACCTGGGTAGCCATGACTCAATAGCCTCAAAGGCAACATGACTGGGAGAAGAAGGCTCGGAAGACAAACCTGGGTAGCCATGACTCAATAGCCTCAAAGGCAACATGACTGGGAAAAGAAAACTCGGAAGACAAACCTGGGTAGCCATGACTCAATAGCCTCAAAGGCAACATGACTGGGAGAAGGAAACTCAGTAGACAAACTTGGGTAGCCATGACTCAATAGTCTCAAAGGCAACATGACAAGGAGAAGGAAACTCGGAAGACAAACCTGGGTAGCCATGACTCAATAGCCTCAAAGGCAACATGACTGGGAGAAGAAAACTCGGAAGACAAACCTGGGTAGCCATGACTCGATAGCCTCAAAGGCAACATGACTGGGAGAAGAAAACTCGGAAGACAAACCTGGGTAGCCATGACTCAATAGCCTCAAAGGCAACATGACTGGGAGAAGAAAACTCGGAAGACAAACCTGGGTAGCCCTGACCCAATAGCCTCAAAGGCAACATGACTGGGACAAAGAAACTCAGTAGACAAACCTGGGTAGCCATGACTCAATAGCCTCAAAGGCAATATGACTGGGAGAAGAAAACTCGGAAGACAAACCTGGGTAGCCATGACTCAATAGCCTCAAAGGCAACATGACTGGGAGAAGGAAACTTGGAAGACAAACCTGGGTAAGCATGACTCAATAGTCTCAAAGGCAACATGACAAGGAGAAGGAAACTCGGAAGACAAACCTGGGTAGCCATGACTCAATAGCCTCAAAGGCAACATGACTGGGAGATGAAAACTCGGAAGACAAACCTGGGTAGCCATGCCTCAATAGCCTCAAAGGCAACATGACTGGGTGAAGAAAACTCGGAAGACAAACCTGAATAGCCATGACTCAATAGTCTCAAAGGCAACATGACTAGGAGAAGGAAACTCGAAAGACAAACCTGGGTAGTCATGACTCAATAGTCTCATAAGCAACATGACTGGGAGAAGGAAACTCGGAAGACAATCCTGGGTAGCCATGACTCAATAGCCTCAAAGGCAACATGACTGGGTGAAAGAAACTCAGTAGACAAACCTGGGTAGCCATGACTCAATAGTCTCAAAGGCAACATGACTAGGAGAAGGAAACTCGGAAGACAAACCTGAATAGCCATGACTCAATAGTCTCAAAGGCAACATGACAAGGAGAAGGAAACTCGGAAGACAAACCTGAAAAGCCATGACTCAATAGCCTCAAAGGCAACATGACTAGGAGAAGGAAATTTGGAAGACAAACCTGGGTAGCCATGACTCAATAGCCTCAAAGGCAACATGACTGGGAGAAGAAAACTCGGAAGACAAACCTGGGTAGCCATGTCTCAATAGCCTCAGGGGAAACATGACTGGGAGAAGAAAACTCGGAATATAAACCCGGGTAGCCATTGCTCAATAGCCTCAAAGGCAACATGACTGGGAGAAGAAAACTCGGAAGACAAACCTGAATATCCATGACTCAATAGTCTCAAAGGCAACATGACTAGGAGAAGGAAACTCGGAAGACAATCCTGAGTAGCCATGACTCAATAGTCTCAAAGGAAACATGACTAGGAGAAGGAAACTTGAAAGAAAACCTGGGTTGTCATGACTCAATAGTCACAAAAACAACACATCTAGGAGAAGGAAACTTGAAAGAAAACCTGGGTAGTCATGACTCACTAGTCACAAAGGCAAAACGTCTAGGAGAAGGAAACTTGAAAGAAACCCTGAGTAGCCCTGACTCAATAGCCTAAAAGGCAACATGACTGGGAGAAGGAAACTCGGAAGACAGACCTGAATAGCCGTGACTCAATAGTCTCAAAGGCAACATGACTAGGAGAAGGAAACTCGGAAGACAATCCTGAGTAGCCATAACTCAATATTCTCAAAGGAAACATGACTAGGAGAAGGAAACTCGGCAGACAATCCTGGGTATCCAGGACTCAATAGTCACAAAAGCAACACATCTAGGAGAAGGAAACTTGAAAGAAAACCTGGGTTGCCATGTCTCAATAGTCACAAAATCAACACATCTAGGAGAAGGAAACTTGAAAGAAAACCTGGGTAGCCATGACTCACTAGTCACAAAGGCAAAACATCTAGGAGAAGGAAACTTGAAAGAAACTCTGAGTAGCCATGACTCAATAGTCTCAAAGGCAACATGACTAGGAGAAGGAAACTCGGAAGACAATCCTGAGTAGCCATGACTCAATAACCTCAAAGGCAACATGACAAGGAGAAGGAAACTCGGAAGACAAACCTGGGTAGCCATGACTCAATAGCCTCAAGGGAAACATTACTGGGAGAAGAAAACTCGGAAGACAAACCTGGGTAGCCATTGCTCAATAGCCTCAAAGGCAACATGACTGGGAGAAGAAAACTCGGAAGACAAACCTGAATATCCATGACTCAATAGTCTCAAAGGCAACATGACTAGGAGAAGGAAACTCGGAAGACAATCCTGAGTAGCCATGACTCAATAGTCTCAAAGGAAAAATGACTAGGAGAAGGAAACTTGAAAGAAAACCTGGGTTGCCATGACTCAATAGTCACAAAATCAACACATCTAGGAGAAGGAAACTTGAAAGAAAACCTGGGTAGCCATGACTCACTAGTCACAAAGGCAAAACATCTAGGAGAAGGAAACTTGAAAGAAACCCTGAGTAGCCATGACTCAATAGTCTCAAAGGCAACATGACTAGGAGAAGGAAACTCGGAAGACAAACCTGGGTAGCCCTGACTCAATAGCCTCAAAGGAAACATGACTGGGAGAAGAAAACTCGGAAGACAAACCTGGGTAGCCCTGACTCAATAGCCTCAAAGGCAACATGACTGGGAGAAGGAAACTCGGAAGACAGACCTGAATAGCCGTGACTCAATAGTCTCAAAGGCAACATGACTAGGAGAAGGAAACTCGGAAGACAATCCTGAGTAGCCATGACTCAATAGTCTCAAAGGAAACATGACGAGGAGAAGGAAACTCGGCAGACAATCCTGGGTATCCAGGACTCAATAGTCACAATAGCAACACACCTAGGAGAAGGAAACTTGAAAGAAAACCTGGGTTGCCATGACTCAATAGTCACAAAATCAACACATCTAGGAGAAGGAAACTTGAAAGAAAACCTGGGTAGCCATGACTCACTAGTCACAAAGGCAAAACATCTAGGAGAAGGAAACTTGAAAGAAACTCTGAGTAGCCATGACTCAATAGTCTCAAAGGCACATGACTAGGAGAAGGAAACTCGGAAGACAATCCTGAGTAGCCATGACTCAATAGTCTCAAAGGCAACATGACTAGGAGAAGGAAACTCGGAAGACAAACATGAATAGCCATGACTCAATAGCCTCAAAGGCAACATGACAAGGAGAAGGAAACTCGGAAGACAAACCTGGGTAGCCATGACTCAATAGCCTCAAAGGATACATGACTGGGAGAAGAAAACTCGGAAGACAAACCTGGGTAGCCATGACTCAATAGCCTCAGGGGAAACATGACTGGGAGAAGAAAACTCGGAATATAAACCCGGGTAGCCATTGCTCAATAGCCTCAAAGGCAACATGACTAGGAGAAGAAAACTCGGAAGACAAACCTGAATATCCATGACTCAATAGTCTCAAAGGCAACATGACTAGGAGAAGGTAACTCGGAAGACAATCCTGAGTAGCCATGACTCAATAGTCTCAAAGGAAACATGACTAGGAGAAGGAAACTTGAAAGAAAACCTGGGTTGCCATGACTCAATAGTCACAAAATCAACACATCTAGGAGAAGGAAACTGGAAAGAAAACCTGGGTAGTCATGACTCACTAGTCACAAAAGGCAAAACATCTAGGAGAAGGAAACTTGAAAGAAACCCTGAGTAGCCATGACTCAATAGTCTCAAAGGCAACATGACTAGGAGAAGGAAACTCGGAAGACAAACCTGGGTAGCCCTGACTCAATAGCCTCAAAGGAAACATGACTGGGAGAAGAAAACTCGGAAGACAAACCTGGGTAGCCCTGACTCAATAGCCTAAAAGGCAACATGACTGGGAGAAGGAAATCGGAAGACAGACCTGAATAGCCGTGACTCAATAGTCTCAAAGGCAACATGACTAGGAGAAGGAAACTCGGAAGACAATCCTGAGTAGCCATGACTCAATAGTCTCAAAGGAAACATGACTAGGAGAAGGAAACTCGGCAGACAATCCTGGGTAGCCATGACTCAATAGTCTCAAAGGCAACATGACTAGGAGAAGGAAACTCGGAAGACAAACATGAATAGCCATGACTCAATAGCCTCAAAGGCAACATGACAAGGAGAAGGAAACTCGAAAGACAAACCTGGGTAGCCATGACTCAATTGCCTCAAAGGCAACATGACTGGGAGAAGAAAACTCGGAAGACAAACCTGGGTAGCCATGACTCAATAGCCTCAAAGGCAACATGACTGGGAGAAGAAAACTCGGAAGACAAACCTGGGTAGCCATGACTCAATAGCCTCAAAGGCAACATGACTGGGAGAAGAAAACTCGGAAGACAAACCTGAATATCCATGACTCAATAGTCTCAAAGGCAACATGACTAGGAGAAGGAAACTCGGAAGACAATCCTGAGTAGCCATGACTCAATAGTCTCAAAGGAAACATGACTAGGAGAAGGAAACTTGAAAGAAAACCTGGGTTGCCATGACTCACTAGTCACAAAGGCAAAACATCAAGGAGAAGGAAACTTGAAAGAAACCCTGAGTAGCCATGACTCAATAGTCTCAAAAGCAACATGACTGGGAGAAGAAAACTCGGAAGACAAATCTGGGTAGCCCTGACTCAATAGCCTAAAAGGCAACATGACTGGGAGAAGGAAACTCGGAAGACAGACCTGAATAGCCGTGACTCAATAGTCTCAAAAGCAACATGACTAGCAGAAGGAAACTCGGAAGACAATCCTGAGTAGCCATGACTCAATAGTCTCAAAGGAAACATGACTTGGAGAAGGAAACTCGGCAGACAATCCTGGGTATCCAGGACTCAATAGTCACAAAAGCAACACATCTAGGAGAAGGAAACTTGAAAGAAAACCTGGGTTGCCATGACTCAATAGTCACAAAATCAACACATCTAGGAGAAGGAAACTTGAAAGAAAACCTGGGTAGCCATGACTCACTAGTCACAAAGGCAAAACATCTAGGAGAAGGAAACTTGAAAGAAACTCTGAGTAGCCATGACTCAATAGTCTCAAAGGCAACATGACTAGGAGAAGGAAACTCGGAAGACAATCCTGGGTAGCCATGACTCAATAGCCTCAAAGGCAACATGACTGGGTGAAAGAAACTCAGTAGACAAACCTGGGTAGCCATGACTCAATAGCCTCAAAGGCAACATGACTGGGAGAAGAAAATTCGGAAGACAAACCTGGGTAGCCCTGACCCAATAGCCTCAAAGGCAACATGACTGGGACAAAGAAACTCAGTAGACAAACCTGGGTAGCCATGACTCAATAGCCTCAAAGGCAATATGACTGGGAGAAGAAAACTCGGAAGACAAACCTGGGTAGCCATGACTCAATAGTCTCAAAGGCAACATGACTAGGAGAAGGAAACTCGGAAGACAAACCTGGGTAGCCATGACTCAATAGCCTCAAGGGAAACATGACTGGGAGAAGAAAACTCGGAAGACAAACCTGGGTAACCATGCCTCAATAGCCTCAAAGGCAACATGACTGGGTGAAGAAAACTCGGAAGACAAACCTGAATAGCCATGACTCAATAGTCTCAAAGGCAACATGACTAGGAGAAGGAAACTCGTAAGACAAACCTGGGTAGTCATGACTCAATAGTCTCATAAGCAACATGACTGGGAGAAGGAAACTCGGAAGACAATCCTGGGTAGCCATGACTCAATAGCCTCAAAGGCAACATGACTGGGTGAAAGAAACTCAGTAGACAAACCTGGGTAGCCATGACTCAATAGTCTCAAAGGCAACATGACTAGGAGAAGGAAACTCGGAAGACAAACCTGAATAGCCATGACTCAATAGTCTCAAAGGCAACATGACAAGGAGAAGGAAACTCGGAAGACAACCTGAAAAGCCATGACTCAATAGCCTCAAAGGCAACATGACTAGGAGAAGGAAATTTGGAAGACAAATCTGGGTAGCCATGACTCAATAGTCTCAAAGGCAACATGACTAGGAGAAGGAAACTCGGAAGACAAACATGAATAGCCATGACTCAATAGCCTCAAAGGCAACATGACAAGGAGAAGGAAACTCGAAAGACAAACCTGGGTAGCCATGACTCAATAGCCTCAAAGGCAACATGACTGGGAGAAGAAAACTCGGAAGACAAACCTGGGTAGCCATGTCTCAATAGCCTCAGGGGAAACATGACTGGGAGAAGAAAACTCGGAATATAAACCCGGGTAGCCATTGCTCAATAGCCTCAAAGGCAACATGACTGGGAGAAGAAAACTCGGAAGACAAACCTGAATATCCATGACTCAATAGTCTCAAAGGCAACATGACTAGGAGAAGGAAACTCGGAAGACAATCCTGAGTAGCCATGACTCAATAGTCTCAAAGGAAACATGACTAGGAGAAGGAAACTTGAAAGAAAACCTGGGTTGTCATGACTCAATAGTCACAAAATCAACACATCTAGGAGAAGGAAACTTGAAAGAAAACCTGGGTAGTCATGACTCACTAGTCACAAAGGCAAAACGTCTAGGAGAAGGAAACTTGAAAGAAACCCTGAGTAGCCCTGACTCAATAGCCTAAAAGGCAACATGACTGGGAGAAGGAAACTCGGAAGACAGACCTGAATAGCCGTGACTCAATAGTCTCAAAGGCAACATGACTAGGAGAAGGAAACTCGGAAGACAATCCTGAGTAGGCATAACTCAATATTCTCAAAGGAAACATGACTAGGAGAAGGAAACTCGGCAGACAATCCTGGGTATCCAGGACTCAATAGTCACAAAAGCAACACATCTAGGAGAAGGAAACTTGAAAGAAAATCTGGGTTGCCATGTCTCAATAGTCACAAAATCAACACATCTAGGAGAAGGAAACTTGAAAGAAAACCTGGGTAGCCATGACTCACTAGTCACAAAGGCAAAACATCTAGGAGAAGGAAACTTGAAAGAAACTCTGAGTAGCCATGACTCAATAGTCTCAAAGGCAACATGACTAGGAGAAGGAAACTCGGAAGACAATCCTGAGTAGCCATGACTCAATAACCTCAAAGGCAACATGACAAGGAGAAGGAAACTCGGAAGACAAACCTGGGTAGCCATGACTCAATAGCCTCAAGGGAAACATTACTGGGAGAAGAAAACTCGGAAGACAAACCTGGGTAGCCATTGCTCAATAGCCTCAAAGGCAACATGACTGGGAGAAGAAAACTCGGAAGACAAACCTGAATATCCATGACTCAATAGTCTCAAAGGCAACATGACTAGGAGAAGGAAACTCGGAAGACAATCCTGAGTAGCCATGACTCAATAGTCTCAAAGGAAACATGACTAGGAGAAGGAAACTTGAAAGAAAACCTGGGTTGCCATGACTCAATAGTCACAAAATCAACACATCTAGGAGAAGGAAACTTGAAAGAAAACCTGGGTAGCCATGACTCACTAGTCACAAAGGCAAAACATCTAGGAGAAGGAAACTTGAAAGAAACCCTGAGTAGCCATGACTCAATAGTCTCAAAGGCAACATGACTAGGAGAAGGAAACTCGGAAGACAAACCTGGGTAGCCCTGACTCAATAGCCTCAAAGGAAACATGACTGGGAGAAGAAAACTCGGAAGACAAACCTGGGTAGCCCTGACTCAATAGCCTCAAAGGCAACATGACTGGGAGAAGGAAACTCGGAAGACAGACCTGAATAGCCGTGACTCAATAGTCTCAAAGGCAACATGACTAGGAGAAGGAAACTCAGAAGACAATCCTGAGTAGCCATGACTCAATAGTCTCAAAGGAAACATGACGAGGAGAAGGAAACTCGGCAGACAATCCTGGGTATCCAGGACTCAATAGTCACAATAGCAACACACCTAGGAGAAGGAAACTTGAAAGAAAACCTGGGTTGCCATGACTCAATAGTCACAAAATCAACACATCTAGGAGAAGGAAACTTGAAAGAAAACCTGGGTAGCCATGACTCACTAGTCACAAAGGCAAAACATCTAGGAGAAGGAAACTTGAAAGAAACTCTGAGTAGCCATGACTCAATAGTCTCAAAAGCACATGACTAGGAGAAGGAAACTCGGAAGACAATCCTGAGTAGCCATGACTCAATAGTCTCAAAGGCAACATGACTAGGAGAAGGAAACTCGGAAGACAAACATGAATAGCCATGACTCAATAGCCTCAAAGGCAACATGACAAGGAGAAGGAAACTCGGAAGACAAACCTGGGTAGCCATGACTCAATAGCCTCAAAGGCAACATGACTGGGAGAAGAAAACTCGGAAGACAAACCTGGGTAGCCATGACTCAATAGCCTCAGGGGAAACATGACTGGGAGAAGAAAACTCGGAATATAAACCCGGGTAGCCATTGCTCAATAGCCTCAAAGGCAACATGACTGGGAGAAGAAAACTCGGAAGACAAACCTGAATATCCATGACTCAATAGTCTCAAAGGCAACATGACTAGGAGAAGGTAACTCGGAAGACAATCCTGAGTAGCCATGACTCAATAGTCTCAAAGGAAACATGACTAGGAGAAGGAAACTTGAAAGAAAACCTGGGTTGCCATGACTCAATAGTCACAAAATCAACACATCTAGGAGAAGGAAACTGGAAAGAAAACCTGGGTAGTCATGACTCACTAGTCACAAAGGCAAAACATCTAGGAGAAGGAAACTTGAAAGAAACCCTGAGTAGCAATGACTCAATAGTCTCAAAGGCAACATGACTAGGAGAAGGAAACTCGGAAGACAAACCTGGGTAGCCCTGACTCAATAGCCTCAAAGGAAACATGACTGGGAGAAGAAAACTCGGAAGACAAGCCTGGGTAGCCCTGACTCAATAGCCTAAAAGGCAACATGACTGGGAGAAGGAAATCGGAAGACAGACCTGAATAGCCGTAACTCAATAGTCTCAAAGGCAACATGACTAGGAGAAGGAAACTCGGAAGACAATCCTGAGTAGCCATGACTCAATAGTCTCAAAGGAAACATGACTAGGAGAAGGAAACTCGGCAGACAATCCTGGGTAGCCATGACTCAATAGTCTCAAAGGCAACATGACTAGGAGAAGGAAACTCGGAGGACAAACATGAATAGCCATGACTCAATAGCCTCAAAGGCAACATGACAAGGAGAAGGAAACTCGAAAGACAAACCTGGGTAGCCATGACTCAATTGCCTCAAAAGCAACATGACTGGGAGAAGAAAACTCGGAAGACAAACCTGGGTAGCCATGACTCAATAGCCTCAAAGGCAACATGACTGGGAGAAGAAAACTCGGAAGACAAACCTGGGTAGCCATGACTCAATAGCCTCAAAGGCAACATGACTGGGAGAAGAAAACTCGGAAGACAAACCTGAATATCCATGACTCAATAGTCTCAAAGGCAACATGACTAGGAGAAGGAAACTCGGAAGACAATCCTGAGTAGCCATGACTCAATATTCTCAAAGGAAACATGACTAGGAGAAGGAAACTTGAAAGAAAACCTGGGTTGCCATGACTCACTAGTCACAAAAGCAAAACATCTAGGAGAAGGAAACTTGAAAGAAACCCTGAGTAGCCATGACTCAATAGTCTCAAAAGCAACATGACTGGGAGAAGAAAACTCGGAAGACAAATCTGGGTAGCCCTGACTCAATAGCCTAAAAGGCAACATGACTGGGAGAAGGAAACTCGGAAGACAATCCTGGGTATCCAGGACTCAATAGTCACAAAAGCAACACATCTAGGAGAAGGAAACTTGAAAGAAAACCTGGGTTGCCATGACTCAATAGTCACAAACTCAACACATCTAGGAGAAGGAAGCTTGAAAGAAAACCTGGGTAGCCATGACTCACTAGTCACAAAGGCAAAACATCTAGGAGAAGGAAACTTCAAAGAAACTCTGAGTAGCCATGACTCAATAGTCTCAAAGGCAACATGACTAGGAGAAGGAAATTCGGAACACAATCCTGAGTAGCCATGACTCAATAACCTCAAAGGCAACATGACAAGGAGAAGGAAACTCGGAAGACAAACCTGGGTAGCCATGACACAATAGCCTCAAGGGAAACATGACTGGGAGAAGAAAACTCGGAAGACAAACCTGGGTAGCCATTGCTCAATAGCCTCAAAGGCAACATGACTGGGAGAAGAAAACTCGGAAGACCAACCTGAATATCCATGACTCAATAGTCTCAAAGGCAACATGACTAGGAGAAGGAAACTCGGAAGACAATCCTGAGTAGCCATGACTCAATAGTCTCAAAGGAAACATGACTAGGAGAAGGAAACTCGAAAGACAAACCTGGGTAGTCATGACTCAATAGTCTCATAGGCAACATGACTGGGAGAAGGAAACTCGGAAGACAATCCTGGGTAGCCATGACTCAATAGCCTCAAAGGCAACATGACTGGGAGAAACAAACTCAGTAGACAAACCTGGGTAGCCATGACTCAATAGTCTCAAAGGCAACATGACTAGGAGAAGGAAACTCGGAAGACAAACCTGAATAGCCATGACTCAATAGTCTCAAAGGCAACATGACAAGGAGAAGGAAACTCGAAAGACAAACCTGAAAAGCCATGACTCAATAGCCTCAAAGGCAACATGACTAGGAGAAGGAAATTTGGAAGACAAATCTGGGTAGCCATGACTCAATAGTCTCAAAGGCAACATGACTAGGACAAGGAAACTCGGAAGACAAACATGAATAGCCATGACTCAATAGCCTCAAAGGCAACATGACAAGGAGAAGGAAACTCGAAAGACAAACCTGGGTAGCCATGACTCAATAGCCTCAAAGGAAACATGACTGGGAGAAGAAAACTCGGAAGACAAACCTGGGTAGCCATGTCTCAATAGCCTCAAAGGCAACATGACTGGGAGAAGAAAACTCGGAAGACAAACCTGGGTAGCCATGACTCAATAGCCTCAGGGGAAACATGACTAGGAGAAGAAAACTCGGAATATAAACCCGGGTAGCCATTGCTCAATAGCCTCAAAGGCAACATGACTGGGGGAAGAAAACTCGGAAGACAATCCTGAGTAGCCATGACTCAATAGTCTCAAACGAAACATGACTAGGAGAAGGAAACTTGAAAGAAAACCTGGGTTGCCATGACTCAATAGTCACAAAATCAACACATCTAGGAGAAGGAAACTTGAAAGAAAACCTGGGTAGTCATGACTCACTAGTCACAAAGGCAAAACATCTAGGAGAAGGAAACTTGAAAGAAACCCTGAGTAGCCATGACTCAATAGTCTCAAAGGCAACATGACTGGGAGAAGAAAACTCGGAAGACAAATCTGGGTAGCCCTGACTCAATAGCCTAAAGGGCAACATGACTCGGAGAAGGAAACTCGGAAGACAGACCTGAATAGCCGTGACTCAATAGTCTCAAAGGAAACATGACTAGGAGAAGGAAACTCGGCAGACAATCCTGGGTATCCAGGACTCAATAGTCACAAAAGCAACACATCTAGGAGAAGGAAACTTGAAAGAAAACCTGGGTTGCCATGACTCAATAGTCACAAAATCAACACATCTAGGTGAAGGAAACTTGAAAGAAAACCTGGGTAGCCATGACTCACTAGTCACAAAGGCAACATGACTAGGAGAAGGAAACTCGGAAGACAAACCTGAGTAGCCATGACTCAATAACCTCAAAGGCAACATGACAAGGAGAAGGAAACTCGGAAGACAAACCTGGGTAGCCATGACTCAATAGCCTCAAGGGAAACATGACTGGGAGAAGCAAACTCGGAAGACAAACCTGGGTAGCCATTGCTCAATAGCCTCAAAGGCAACATGACTGGGAGAAGAAAACTCGGAAGACAAACCTGAATATCCATGACTCAATAGTCTCAAAGGCAACATGACTAGGAGAAGGAAACTCGGAAGACAATCCTGAGTAGCCATGACTCAATAGTCTCAAAGGAAACATGACTAGGAGAAGGAAACTTGAAAGAAAACCTGGGTTGCCATGACTCAATAGTCACAAAATCAACACATCTAGGAGAAGGAAACTTGAAAGAAAACCTGGGTAGCCATGACTCACTAGTCACAAAGGCAAAACATCTAGGAGAAGGAAACTTGAAAGAAACCCTGAGTAGCCATGACTCAATAGTCTCAAAGGCAACATGACTAGGAGAAGGAAACTCGGAAGACAAACCTGGGTAGCCCTGACTCAATAGCCTCAAAGGAAACATGACTGGGAGAAGAAAACTCGGAAGACAAACCTGGGTAGCCCTGACTCAATAGCCTCAAAGGCAACATGACTGGGAGAAGGAAACTCGGAAGACAGACCTGAATAGCCGTGACTCAATAGTCTCAAAGGCAACATGACTAGGAGAAGGAAACTCGGAAGACAATCCTGAGTAGCCATGACTCAATAGTCTCAAAGGAAACATGACGAGGAGAAGGAAACTCGGCAGACAATCCTGGGTATCCAGGACTCAATAGTCACAATAGCAACACATCTAGGAGAAGGAAACTTGAAAGAAAACCTGCGTTGCCATGACTCAATAGTCACAAAATCAACACATCTAGGAGAAGGAAACTTGAAAGAAAACCTGGGTAGCCATGACTCACTAGTCACAAAGGCAAAACATCTAGGAGAAGGAAACTTGAAAGAAACTCTGAGTAGCCATGACTCAATAGTCTCAAAGGCAACATGACTAGGAGAAGGAAACTCGGAAGACAATCCTGAGTAGCCATGACTCAATAGTCTCAAAGGCAACATGACTAGGAGAAGGAAACTCGGAAGACAAACATGAATAGCCATGACTCAATAGCCTCAAAGGCAACATGACAAGGAGAAGGAAACTCGGAAGACAAACCTGGGTAGCCATGACTCAATAGCCTCAAAGGCAACATGACTGGGAGAAGAAAACTCGGAAGACAAACCTGGGTAGCCATGACTCAATAGCCTCAGGGGAAACATGACTGGGAGAAGAAAACTCGGAATATAAACCCGGGTAGCCATTGCTCAATAGCCTCAAAGGCAACATGACTGGGAGAAGAAAACTCGGAAGACAAACCTGAATATCCATGACTCAATAGTCTCAAAGGCAACATGACTAGGAGAAGGAAACTCGGAAGACAATCCTGAGTAGCCATGACTCAATAGTCTCAAAGGAAACATGACTAGGAGTAGGAAACTTGAAAGAAAACCTGGGTTACCATGAGTCAATAGTCACAAAATCAACACATCTAGGAGAAGGAAACTGGAAAGAAAACCTGGGTAGTCATGACTCACTAGTCACAAAGGCAAAACATCTAGGAGAAGGAAACTTGAAAGAAACTCTGAGTAGCCATGACTCAATAGTCTCAAAGGCAACATGACTAGGAGAAGGAAACTCGGAAGACAATCCTGAGTAGCCATGACTCAATAGCCTCAAAGGCAACATGACTAGGAGAAGGAAACTCGGAAGACAAACCTGGGTAGCCATGACTCAATAGCCTCAAAGGCAACATGACTAGGAGAAGGAAACTCAGTAGACAAACCTGGGTAGCCATGACTCAATAGCCTCAAAGGCAACATGACTGGGAGAAGAAGGCTCGGAAGACAAACCTGGGTAGCAATGACTCAATAGCCTCAAAGGCAACATGACTGGGAGAAGAAAACTCGGAAGACAAACCTGGGTAGCCATGACTCAATAGCCTCAAAGGCAACATGACTGGGAGAAGGAAACTCAGTAGACAAACCTGGGTAGCCATGACTCAATAGTCTCAAAGGCAACATGACAAGGAGAAGGAAACTCGGAAGACAAACCTGGGTAGCCATGACTCAATAGCCTCAAAGGCAACATGACTGGGAGAAGAAAACTCGGAAGACAAACCTGGGTATCCATGACTCAATAGCCTCAAAGGCAACATGACTGGGAGAAGAAAACTCGGAAGACAAACCTGGGTAGCCATGACTCAATAGCCTCAAAGGCAACATGACTGGGAGAAGAAAACTCGGAAGACAAACCTGGGTAGCCCTGACCCAATAGCCTCAAAGGCAACATGACTGGGACAAAGAAACTCAGTAGACAAACCTGGGTAGCCATGAATCAATTGCCTCAAAGGCAATATGACTGGGAGAAGAAAACTCGGAAGACAAACCTGGGTAGCCATGACTCAATAGCCTCAAAGGCAACATGACTGGGAGAAGGAAACTTGGAAGACAAACCTGGGTAAGCATGACTCAATAGTCTCAAAGGCAACATGACAAGGAGAAGGAAACTCGGAAGACAAACCTGGGTAGCCATGACTCAATATCCTCAAAGGCAACATGACTGGGAGATGAAAACTCGGAAGACAAACCTGGGTAGCCATGCCTCAATAGCCTCAAAGGCAACATGACTGGGTGAAGAAAACTCGGAAGACAAACCTGAATAGCCATGACTCAATAGTCTCAAAGGCAACATGACTAGGAGAAGGAAACTCGAAAGACAAACCTGGGTAGTCATGACTCAATAGTCTCATAGGCAACATGACTGGGAGAAGGAAACTCGGAAGACAATCCTGGGTAGCCATGACTCAATAGCCTCAAAGGCAACATGACTGGGTGAAAGAAACTCAGTAGACAAAACTGGGTAGCCATGACTCAATAGTCTCAAAGGCAACATGACTAGGAGAAAGAAACTCGGAAGACAAACCTGAATAGCCATGACTCAATAGTCTCAAAGGCAACATGACAAGGAGAAGGAAACTCGGAAGACAAACCTGAAAAGCCATGACTCAATAGCCTCAAAGGCAACATGACTAGGAGAAGGAAATTTGGAAGACAAATCTGGGTAGCCATGACTCAATAGTCTCAAAGGCAACATGACTAGGAGAAGGAAACTCGGAAGACAAACATGAATAGCCATGACTCAATAGCCTCAAAGGCAACATGACAAGGAGAAGGAAACTCGAAAGACAAACCTGGGTAGCCATGACTCAATAGCCTCAAAGGCAACATGACTGGGAGAAGAAAACTCGGAAGACAAACCTGGGTAGCCATGTCTCAATAGCCTCAGGGGAAACATGACTGGGAGAAGAAAACTCGGAATATAAACCCGGGTAGCCATTGCTCAATAGCCTCAAAGGCAACATGACTGGGAGAAGAAAACTCGGAAGACAAACCTGAATATCCATGACTCAATAGTCTCAAAGGCAACATGACTAGGAGAAGGAAACTCGGAAGACAATCCTGAGTAGCCATGACTCAATAGTCTCAAAGGAAACATGACTAGGAGAAGGAAACTTGAAAGAAAACCTGGGTTGTCATGACTCAATAGTCACAAAATCAACACATCTAGGAGAAGGAAACTTGAAAGAAAACCTGGGTAGTCATGACTCACTAGTCACAAAGGCAAAACGTCTAGGAGAAGGAAACTTGAAAGAAACCCTGAGTAGCCCTGACTCAATAGCCTAAAAGGCAACATGACTGGGAGAAGGAAACTCGGAAGACAGACCTGAATAGCCGTGACTCAATAGACTCAAAGGCAACATGACTAGGAGAAGGAAACTCGGAAGACAATCCTGAGTAGCCATGACTCAATATTCTCAAAGGAAACATGACTAGGAGAAGGAAACTCGGCAGACAATCCTGGGTATCCAGGACTCAATAGTCACAAAAGCAACACATCTAGGAGAAGGAAACTTGAAAGAAAACCTGGGTTGCCATGACTCAATAGTCACAAAATCAACACATCTAGGAGAAGGAAACTTGAAAGAAAACCTGGGTAGCCATGACTCACTAGTCACAAAGGCAAAACATCTAGGAGAAGGAAACTTGAAAGAAACTCTGAGTAGCCATGACTCAATAGTCTCAAAGGCAACATGACTAGGAGAAGGAAACTCGGAAGACAATCCTGAGTAGCCATGACTCAATAACCTCAAAGGCAACATGACAAGGAGAAGGAAACTCGGAAGACAAACCTGGGTAGCCATGACTCAATAGCCTCAAGGGAAACATTACTGGGAGAAGAAAACTCGGAAGACAAACCTGGGTAGCCATTGCTCAATAGCCTCAAAGGCAACATGACTGGGAGAAGAAAACTCGGAAGACAAACCTGAATATCCATGACTCAATAGTCTCAAAGGCAACATGACTAGGAGAAGGAAACTCGGAAGACAATCCTGAGTAGCCATGACTCAATAGTCTCAAAGGAAACATGACTAGGAGAAGGAAACTTGAAAGAAAACCTGGGTTGCCATGACTCAATAGTCAAAAAATCAACACATCTAGGAGAAGGAAACTTGAAAGAAAACCTGGGTAGCCATGACTCACTAGTCACAAAGGCAAAACATCTAGGAGAAGGAAACTTGAAAGAAACCCTGAGTAGCCATGACTCAATAGTCTCAAAGGCAACATGACTAGGAGAAGGAAACTCGGAAGACAAACCTGGGTAGCCCTGACTCAATAGCCTCAAAGGAAACATGACTGGGAGAAGAAAACTCGGAAGACAAACCTGGGTAGCCCTGACTCAATAGCCTCAAAGGCAACATGACTGGGAGAAGGAAACTCGGAAGACAGACCTGAATAGCCGTGACTCAATAGTCTCAAAGGCAACATGACTAGGAGAAGGAAACTCGGAAGACAATCCTGAGTAGCCATGACTCAATAGTCTCAAAGGAAACATGACGAGGAGAAGGAAACTCGGCAGACAATCCTGGGTATCCAGGACTCAATAGTCACAATAGCAACACACCTAGGAGAAGGAAACTTGAAAGAAAACCTGGGTTGCCATGACTCAATAGTCACAAAATCAACACATCTAGGAGAAGGAAACTTAAAAGAAAACCTGGGTGGCAATGACTCACTAGTCACAAAGGCAAAACATCTAGGAGAAGGAAACTTGAAAGAAACTCTGAGTAGCCATGACTCAATAGTCTCAAAGGCACATGACTAGGAGAAGGAAACTCGGAAGACAATCCTGAGTAGCCATGACTCAATAGTCTCAAAGGCAACATGACTAGGAGAAGGAAACTCGGAAGACAAACATGAATAGCCATGACTCAATAGCCTCAAAGGCAACATGACAAGGAGAAGGAAACTCGGAAGACAAACCTGGGTAGCCATGACTCAATAGCCTCAAAGGCAACATGACTGGGAGAAGAAAACTCGGAAGACAAACCTGGGTAGCCATGACTCAATAGCCTCAGGGGAAACATGACTGGGAGAAGAAAACTCGGAATATAAACCCGGGTAGCCATTGCTCAATAGCCTCAAAGGCAACATGACTGGGAGAAGAAAACTCGGAAGACAAACCTGAATATCCATGACTCAATAGTCTCAAAGGCAACATGACTAGGAGAAGGAAACTCGGAAGACAATCCTGAGTAGCCATGACTCAATAGTCTCAAAGGAAACATAACTAGGAGAAGGAAACTTGAAAGAAAACCTGGGTTGCCATGACTCAATAGTCACAAAATCAACACATCTAGGAGAAGGAAACTGGAAAGAAAACCTGGGTAGTCATGACTCACTAGTCACAAAGGCAAAACATCTAGGAGAAGGAAACTTGAAAGAAACCCTGAGTAGCCATGACTCAATAGTCTCAAAGGCAACATGACTAGGAGAAGGAAACTCGGAAGACAAACCTGGGTAGCCCTGACTCAATAGCCTCAAAGGAAACATGACTGGGAGAAGAAAACTCGGAAGACAAACCTGGGTAGCCCTGACTCAATAGCCTAAAAGGCAACATGACTGGGAGAAGGAAATCGGAAGACAGACCTGAATAGCCGTGACTCAATAGTCTCAAAGGCAACATGACTAGGAGAAGGAAACTCGGAAGACAATCCTGAGTAGCCATGACTCAATAGTCTCAAAGGCAACATGACTAGGAGAAGGAAACTCGGAAGACAAACATGAATACCCATGACTCAATAGCCTCAAAGGCAACATGACAAGGAGAAGGAAACTCGATAGACAAACCTGGGTAGCCATGACTCAATTGCCTCAAAGGCAACATGACTGGGAGAAGAAAACTCGCAAGACAAACCTGGGTAGCCATGACTCAATAGCCTCAAAGGCAACATGACTGGGAGAAGAAAACTCGGAAGACAAACCTGGGTAGCCATGACTCAATAGCCTCAAAGGCAACATGACTGGGAGAAGAAAACTCGGAAGACAAACCTGAATATCCATGACTCAATAGTCTCAAAGGCAACATGACTAGGAGAAGGAAACTCGGAAGACAATCCTGAGTAGCCATGACTCAATAGTCTCAAAGGAAACATGACTAGGAGAAGGAAACTTGAAAGAAAACCTGGGTTGCCATGACTCACTAGTCACAAAGGCTAAACATCTAGGAGAAGGAAACTTGAAAGAAACCCTGAGTAGCCATGACTCAATAGTCTCAAAAGCAACATGACTGGGAGAAGAAAACTCGGAAGACAAATCTGGGTAGCCCTGACTCAATAGCCTAAAAGGCAACATGACTGGGAGAAGGAAACTCGGAAGACAGACCTGAATAGCCGTGACTCAATAGTCTCAAAGGAAACATGACTAGCAGAAGGAAACTCGGAAGACAATCCTGAGTAGCCATGACTCAATAGTGTCAAAGGAAACATGACTTGGAGAAGGAAACTCGGCAGACAATCCTGGGTATCCAGGACTCAATAGTCACAAAAGCAACACATCTAGGAGAAGGAAACTTGAAAGAAAACCTGGGTTGCCATGACTCAATAGTCACAAAATCAACACATCTAGGAGAAGGAAACTTGAAAGAAAACCTGGGTAGCCATGACTCACTAGTCACAAAGGCAAAACATCTAGGAGAAGGAAACTTGAAAGAAACTCTGAGTAGCCATGACTCAATAGTCTCAAAGGCAACATGACTAGGAGAAGGAAACTCGGAAGACAATCCTGAGTAGCCATGACTCAATAACCTCAAAGGCAACATGACAAGGAGAAGGAAACTCGGAAGACAAACCTGGGTAGCCATGACTCAATAGCCTCAAGGGAAACATGACTGGGAGAAGAAAACTCGGAAGACAAACCTGGGTAGCCATTGCTCAATAGCCTCAAAGGCAACATGACTGGGAGAAGAAAACTCGGAAGACCAACCTGAATATCCATGACTCAATAGTCTCAAAGGCAACATGACTAGGAGAAGGAAACTCGGAAGACAATCCTGAGTAGCCATGACTCAATAGTCTCAAAGGAAACATGACTAGGAGAAGGAAACTTGAAAGAAAACCTGGGTTGCCATGACTCAATAGTCACAAAATCAACACATCTAGGAGAAGGAAACTTGAAAGAAAACCTGGGTAGCCATGACTCACTAGTCACAAAGGCAAAACATCTAGGAGAAGGAAACTTGAAAGAAACCCTGAGTAGCCATGACTCAATAGTCTCAAAGGCAACATGACTAGGAGAAGGAAACTCGGAAGACAAACCTGGGTAGCCCTGACTCAATAGCCTCAAAGGAAACATGACTGGGAGAAGAAAACTCGGAAGACAAACCTGGGTAGCCCTGAATCAATAGCCTAAAAGGCAACATGACTGGGAGAAGGAAACTCGGAAGACAGACCTGAATAGCCGTGACTCAATAGTCTCAAAGGCAACATGACTAGGAGAAGGAAAATCGGAAGACAATCCTGAGTAGCCATGACTCAATAGTCTCTAAGGCAACATGACTAGGAGAAGGAAACTCGGAAGACAATCCTGAGTAGCCATGACTCAATAGCCTCAAAGGCAACATGACTAGCAGAAGGAAACTCGGAAGACAAACCTGGGTAGCCATGACTCAATAGCCTCAAAGGCAACATGACTAGGAGAAGGAAACTCAGTAGGCAAACCTGGGTAGCCATGACTCAATAGCCTCAAAGGCAACATGACTGGGAGAAGAAAACTCGGAAGACAAACCTGGGTAGCCATGACTCAATAGCCTCAAAGGCAACATGACTGGGAGAAGGAAACTCGGAAGACAAACCTGGGTAGCCATGACTCAATAGCCTCAAAGGCAACATGACTGGGAGAAGGAAACTCAGTAGACAAACCTGGGTAGCCATGACTCAATAGTCTCAAAGGCAACATGACAAGGAGAAGGAAACTCGGAAGACAAACCTGGGTAGCCATGACTCAATAGCCTTAAAGGCAACATGACTGGGAGAAGAAAACTCGGAAGACAAACCTGGGTAGCCATGACTCAATAGCCTCAAAGGCAACATGACTGGGAGAAGAAAACTCGGAAGACAAACCTGGGTAGCCATGACTCAATAGCCTCAAAGGCAACATGACTGGGAGAAGAAAACTCGGAAGACAAACCTGGGTAGCCCTGACCCAATAGCCTCAAAGGCAACATGACTGGGAGAAGGAAACTCAGTAGACAAACCTGGGTAGCCATGACTCAATAGCCTCAAAGGCAACATGACTGGGAGAAGAAAACTCGGAAGACAAACCTGGGTAGCCATGACTCAATAGCCTCAAAGGCAACATGACTGGGAGAAGGAAACTTGGAAGACAAACCTGTGTAAGCATGACTCAATAGTCTCAAAGGCAACATGACAAGGAGAAGGAAACTCGGAAGACAAACCTGGGTAGGCATGACTCAATAGCCTCAAGGGAAACATGACTGGGAGAAGAAAACTCGGAAGACAAACCTGGGTAGCCATTGCTCAATAGCCTCAAAGGCAACATGACTGGGAGAAGAAAACTCGGAAGACAAACCTGAATATCCATGACTCAATAGTCTCAAAGGCAACATGACTAGGAGAAGGAAACTCGGAAGACAATCCTGAGTAGCCATGACTCAATAGTCTCAAAGGAAACATGACTAGGAGAAGGAAACTTGAAAGAAAACCTGGGTAGCCATGACTCACTAGTCACAAAGGCAAAACATCTAGGAGAAGGAAACTTGAAAGAAACCCTGAGTAGCCATGAATCAATAGCCTGAAAGGCAACATGACTAGGAGAAGGAAACTCGGAAGACAAACCTGGGTAGCCATGACTCAATACCCTCAAAGGCAACATGACTAGGAGAAGGAAACTCAGTAGACAAACCTGGGTAGCCATGACTCAATAGCCTCAAAGGCAACATGACTGGGAGAAGAAAGCTCGGAAGACAAACCTGGGTAGCCATGACTCAATAGCCTCAAATTCAACATGACTGGGAGAAGAAAACTCGGAAGACAAACCTGGGTAGCCATGACTCAATAGCCTCAAAGGCAACATGACTGGGAGAAGGAAACTCAGTAGACAAACCTGGGTAGCCATGACTCAATAGTCTCAAAGGCAACATGACAAGGAGAAGGAAACTCGGAAGACAAACCTGGGTAGCCATGACTCAATAGCCTCAAAGGCAACATGACTGGGAGAAGAAAACTCTGAAGACAAACCTGGGTAGCCATGACTCAATAGCCTCAAAGGCAACATGACTGGGAGAAGAAAACTCGGAAGACAAACCTGGGTAGCCATGACTCAATAGCCTCAAAGGCAATATGACTGGGAGAAGAAAACTCGGAAGTCAAACCTGGGTAAGCATGACTCAATAGTCTCAAAGGCAACATGACAAGGAGAAGGAAACTCGGAAGACAAACCTGGGTAGCATTGACTCAATAGCCTCAAAGGCAACATGACTGGGAGATGAAAACTCGGAAGACAAACCTGGGTAGCCATGGCTCAATAGCCTCAAAGGCGACATGACTGGGTGAAGAAAACTCGGAAGACAAACCTGAATAGCCATGACTCAATAGTCTCAAAGGCAACATGCCTAGGAGAAGGAAACTCGAAAGACAAACCTGGGTAGTCATGACTCAATAGTCTCATAGGCAACATGACTGGGAGAAGGAAACTCGGAAGACAATCCTGGGTAGCCATGACTCAATAGCCTCAAAGGCAACATGACTGGGAGAAAGAAACTCAGTAGACAAACCTGGGTAGCCATGACTCAATAGTCTCAAAGGCAACATGACTAGGAGAAGGATACTCGGAAGACAAACCTGAATAGCCATGACTCAATAGTCTCAAAGGCAACATGACAAGGAGAAGGAAACTCGGAAGACAAACCTGAAAAGCCATGACTCAATAGCCTCAAAGGCAACATGACTGGGAGAAGAAAACTCGGAATATAAACCCGGGTAGCCATTGCTCAATAGCCTCAAAGGCAACATGACTGGGAGAAGAAAACTCGGAAGACAAACCTGAATATCCATGACTCAATAGTCTCAAAGGCAACATGACTAGGAGAAGGAAACTCGGAAGACAATCCTGAGTAGCCATGACTTATAGTCTCAAAGGAAACATGACTAGGAGAAGGAAACTTGAAAGAAAACCTGGGTTGCCATGACTCAATAGTCACAAAATCAACAAATCTAGGAGAAGGAAACTTGAAAGCAAACCTGGGTAGTCATGACTCACTAGTCACAAAGGCAAAACATCTAGGAGAAGGAAACTTGAAAGAAACCCTGAGTAGCCATGACTCAATAGTCTCAAAGGCAACATGACTGGGAGAAGAAAACTCGGAAGACAAATCTGGGTAGCCCTGACTCAATAGCCTAAAAGGCAACATGACTGGGAGAAGGAAACTCGGAAGACAGACCTGAATAGCCGTGACTCAATAGTCTCAAAGGAAACATGACTAGGAGAAGGAAACTCGGCAGACAATCCTGGGTATCCAGGACTCAATAGTCACAAAAGCAACACATCTAGGAGAAGGAAACTTGAAAGAAAACCTGGGTTGCCATGACTCAATAGTCACAAAATCAACACATCTAGGAGAGGGAAACTTGAAAGAAAACCTGGGTAGCCATGACTCACTAGTCACAAAGGCAAAACATCTAGGAGAAGGAAACTTGAAAGAAACTCTGAGTAGCCATGACTCAATAGTCTCAAAGGCAACATGACTAGGAGAAGGAAACTCGGAAGACTATCCTGAGTGGCCATGACTCAATAACCTCATAGGCAACATGACAAGGAGAAGGAAACTCGGAAGACAAACCTGGGTAGCCATGACTCAATAGTCTCAAGGGAAACATGACTGGGAGAAGAAAACTCGGAAGACAAACCTGGGTAGCCATTGCTCAATAGCCTCAAAGGCAACATGACTGGGAGAAGAAAACTCGGAAGACAAACCTGAATATCCATGACTCAATAGTCTCAAAGGCAACATGACTAGGAGAAGGAAACTCGGAAGACAATCCTGAGTAGCCATGACTCAATAGTCTCAAAGGAAACATGACTAGGACAAGGAAACTTGAAAGAAAACCTGGGTTGCCATGACTCAATAGTCACAAAATCAACACATCTAGGAGAAGGAAACTTGAAAGAAAACCTGGGTAGCCATGACTCACTAGTCACAAAGGCAAAACATCTAGGAGAAGGAAACTTGAAGGAAACCCTGAGTAGCCATGACTCAATAGTCTCAAAGGCAACATGACTAGGAGAAGGAAACTCGGAAGACAAACCTGGGTAGCCCTGACTCAATAGCCTCAAAGGAAACATGACTGGGAGAAGAAAACTCGGAAGACAAACCTGGGTAGCCCTGACTCAATAGCCTCAAAGGTAACATGACTGGGAGAAGGAAACTCGGAAGACAGACCTGAATAGCCGTGACTCAATAGTCTCAAAGGCAACATGACTAGGAGAAGGAAACTCGGAAGACAATCCTGAGTAGCCATGACTCAATAGTCTCAAAGGAAACATGACGAGGAGAAGGAAACTCGGCAGACAATCCTGGGTATCCAGGACTCAATAGTCACAATAGCAACACATCTAGGAGAAGGAAACTTGAAAGAAAACCTGGGTTGCCATGACACAATAGTCACAAAATCAACACATCTAGGAGAAGGAAACTTGAAAGAAAACCTGGGTAGCCATGACTCACTAGTCACAAAGGCAAAACATCTAGGAGAAGGAAACTTGAAAGAAACTCTGAGTAGCCATGACTCAATAGTCTCAAAGGCAACATGACTAGGAGAAGGAAACTCGGAAGACAATCCTGAGTAGCCATGACTCAATAGTCTCAAAGGCAACATGACTAGGAGAAGGAAACTCGGAAGACAAACATGAATAGCCATGACTCAATAGCCTCAAAGGCAACATGACAAGGAGAAGGAAACTCGGAAGACAAACCTGGGTAGCCATGACTCAATAGCCTCAAAGGCAACATGACTGGGAGAAGAAAACTCGGAAGACAAACCTGGGTAGCCATGACTCAATAGCCTCAGGGGAAACATGACTGGGAGAAGAAAACTCGGAAGACAAACCTGAATATCCATGACTCAATAGTCTCAAAGGCAACATGACTAGGAGAAGGAAACTGGAAAGAAAACCTGGGTAGTCATGACTCACTAGTCACAAAGGCAAAACATCTAGGAAAAGGAAACTTGAAAGAAACTCTGAGTAGCCATGACTCAATAGTCTCAAAGGCAACATGACTAGGAGAAGGAAACTCGGAAGACAATCCTGAGTAGCCATGACTCAATAGCCTCAAAGGCAACATGACTAGGAGAAGGAAACTCGGAAGACAAACCTGGGTAGCCATGACTCAATAGCCTCAAAGGCAACATGACTAGGAGAAGGAAACTCAGTAGACAAACCTGGGTAGCCATGACTCAATAGCCTCAAAGGCAACATGACTGGGAGAAGAAGACTCGGAAGACAAACCTGGGTAGCCATGACTCAATAGCCTCAAAGGCAACATGACTGGGAGAAGAAAACTCGGAAGACAAACCTGGGTAGCCATGACTCAATAGCCTCAAAGGCAACATGACTGGGAGAAGGAAACTCAGTAGACAAACCTGGGTAGCCATGACTCAATAGTCTCAAACGCAACATGACAAGGAGAAGGAAACTCGGAAGACAAACCTGGGTAGCCATGACTCAATAGCCTCAAAGGCAACATGACTGGGAGAAGAAAACTCGGAAGACAAACCTGGGTAGCCATGACTCAATAGCCTCAAAGGCAACAGAACTGGGAGAAGAAAACTCGGAAGACAAACCTGGGTAGCCATGACTCAATAGCCTCAAAGGCAACATGACTGGGAGAAGAAAACTCGGAAGACAAACCTGGGTAGCCCTGACCCAATAGCCTCAAAGGCAACATGACTGGGACAAGGAAACTCAGTAGACAAACCTGGGTAGCCATGACTCAATAGCCTCAAAGGCAATATGACTGGGAGAAGAAAACTCGGAAGACAAACCTGGGTAGCCATGACTCAATAGCCTCAAAGGCAACATGACTGGGAGAAGAAAACTCGGAAGACAAACCTGGGTAGCCATGACTCAATAGCCTCAAAGGCAACAGAACTGGGAGAAGAAAACTCGGAAGACAAACCTGGGTAGCCATGACTCAATAGCCTCAAAGGCAACATGACTGGGAGAAGAAAACTCGGAAGACAAACCTGAATATCCATGACTCAATAGTCTCAAAGGCAACATGACTAGGAGAAGGAAACTCGGAAGACAATCCTGAGTAGCCATGACTCAATAGTCTCAAAGGAAACATGACTAGGAGAAGGAAACTTGAAAGAAAACCTGGGTTGCCATGACTCACTAGTCACAAAGGCTAAACATCTAGGAGAAGGAAACTTGAAAGAAACCCTGAGTAGCCATGACTCAATAGTCTCAAAAGCAACATGACTGGGAGAAGAAAACTCGGAAGACAAATCTGGGTAGCCCTGACTCAATAGCCTAAAAGGCAACATGACTGGGAGAAGGAAACTCGGAAGACAGACCTGAATAGCCGTGACTCAATAGTCTCAAAGGAAACATGACTAGCAGAAGGAAACTCGGAAGACAATCCTGAGTAGCCATGACTCAATAGTCTCAAAGGAAACATGACTTGGAGAAGGAAACTCGGCAGACAATCCTGGGTATCCAGGACTCAATAGTCACAAAAGCAACACATCTAGGAGAAGGAAACTTGAAAGAAAACCTGGGTTGCCATGACTCAATAGTCACAAAATCAACACATCTAGGAGAAGGAAACTTGAAAGAAAACCTGGGTAGCCATGACTCACTAGTCACAAAGGCAAAACATCTAGGAGAAGGAAACTTGAAAGAAACTCTGAGTAGCCATGACTCAATAGTCTCAAAGGCAACATGACTAGGAGAAGGAAACTCGGAAGACAATCCTGAGTAGCCATGACTCAATAACCTCAAAGGCAACATGACAAGGAGAAGGAAACTCGGAAGACAAACCTGGGTAGCCATGACTCAATAGCCTCAAGGGAAACATGACTGGGAGAAGAAAACTCGGAAGACAAACCTGGGTAGCCATTGCTCAATAGCCTCAAAGGCAACATGACTGGGAGAAGAAAACTCGGAAGACCAACCTGAATATCCATGACTCAATAGTCTCAAAGGCAACATGACTAGGAGAAGGAAACTCGGAAGACAATCCTGAGTAGCCATGACTCAATAGTCTCAAAGGAAACATGACTAGGAGAAGGAAACTTGAAAGAAAACCTGGGTTGCCATGACTCAATAGTCACAAAATCAACACATCTAGGAGAAGGAAACTTGAAAGAAAACCTGGGTAGCCATGACTCACTAGTCACAAAGGCAAAACATCTAGGAGAAGGAAACTTGAAAGAAACCCTGAGTAGCCATGACTCAATAGTCTCAAAGGCAACATGACTAGGAGAAGGAAACTCGGAAGACAAACCTGGGTAGCCCTGACTCAATAGCCTCAAAGGAAACATGACTGGGAGAAGAAAACTCGGAAGACAAACCTGGGTAGCCCTGAATCAATAGCCTAAAAGGCAACATGACTGGGAGAAGGAAACTCGGAAGGCAGACCTGAATAGCCGTGACTCAATAGTCTCAAAGGCAACATGACTAGGAGAAGGAAAATCGGAAGACAATCCTGAGTAGCCATGACTCAATAGTCTCTAAGGCAACATGACTAGGAGAAGGAAACTCGGAAGACAATCCTGAGTAGCCATGACTCAATAGCCTCAAAGGCAACATGACTAGCAGAAGGAAACTCGGAAGACAAACCTGGGTAGCCATGACTCAATAGCCTCAAAGGCAACATGACTAGGAGAAGGAAACTCAGTAGGCAAACCTGGGTAGCCATGACTCAATAGCCTCAAAGGCAACATGACTGGGAGAAGAAAACTCGGAAGACAAACCTGGGTAGCCATGACTCAATAGCCTCAAAGGCAACATGACTGGGAGAAGGAAACTCGGAAGACAAACCTGGGTAGCCATGACTCAATAGCCTCAAAGGCAACATGACTGGGAGAAGGAAACTCAGTAGACAAACCTGGGTAGCCATGACTCAATAGTCTCAAAGGCAACATGACAAGGAGAAGGAAACTCGGAAGACAAACCTGGGTAGCCATGACTCAATAGCCTTAAAGGCAACATGACTGGGAGAAGAAAACTCGGAAGACAAACCTGGGTAGCCATGACTCAATAGCCTCAAAGGCAACATGACTGGGAGAAGAAAACTCGGAAGACAAACCTGGGTAGCCATGACTCAATAGCCTCAAAGGCAACATGACTGGGAGAAGAAAACTCGGAAGACAAACCTGGGTAGCCCTGACCCAATAGCCTCAAAGGCAACATGACTGGGAGAAGGAAACTCAGTAGACAAACCTGGGTAGCCATGACTCAATAGCCTCAAAGGCAACATGACTGGGAGAAGAAAACTCGGAAGACAAACCTGGGTAGCCATGACTCAATAGCCTCAAAGGCAACATGACTGGGAGAAGGAAACTTGGAAGACAAACCTGTGTAAGCATGACTCAATAGTCTCAAAGGCAACATGACAAGGAGAAGGAAACTCGGAAGACAAACCTGGGTAGGCATGACTCAATAGCCTCAAGGGAAACATGACTGGGAGAAGAAAACTCGGAAGACAAACCTGGGTAGCCATTGCTCAATAGCCTCAAAGGCAACATGACTGGGAGAAGAAAACTCGGAAGACAAACCTGAATATCCATGACTCAATAGTCTCAAAGGCAACATGACTAGGAGAAGGAAACTCGGAAGACAATCCTGAGTAGCCATGACTCAATAGTCTCAAAGGAAACATGACTAGGAGAAGGAAACTTGAAAGAAAACCTGGGTAGCCATGACTCACTAGTCACAAAGGCAAAACATCTAGGAGAAGGAAACTTGAAAGAAACCCTGAGTAGCCATGAATCAATAGCCTGAAAGGCAACATGACTAGGAGAAGGAAACTCGGAAGACAAACCTGGGTAGCCATGACTCAATAGCCTCAAAGGCAACATGACTAGGAGAAGGAAACTCAGTAGACAAACCTGGGTAGCCATGACTCAATAGCCTCAAAGGCAACATGACTGGGAGAAGAAAGCTCGGAAGACAAACCTGGGTAGCCATGACTCAATAGCCTCAAATTCAACATGACTGGGAGAAGAAAACTCGGAAGACAAACCTGGGTAGCCATGACTCAATAGCCTCAAAGCAACATGACTGGGAGAAGGAAACTCAGTAGACAAACCTGGGTAGCCATGACTCAATAGTCTCAAAGGCAACATGACAAGGAGAAGGAAACTCGGAAGACAAACCTGGGTAGCCATGACTCAATAGCCTCAAAGGCAACATGACTGGGAGAAGAAAACTCTGAAGACAAACCTGGGTAGCCATGACTCAATAGCCTCAAAGGCAACATGACTGGGAGAAGAAAACTCGGAAGACAAACCTGGGTAGCCATGACTCAATAGCCTCAAAGGCAATATGACTGGGAGAAGAAAACTCGGAAGTCAAACCTGGGTAAGCATGACTCAATAGTCTCAAAGGCAACATGACAAGGAGAAGGAAACTCGGAAGACAAACCTGGGTAGCATTGACTCAATAGCCTCAAAGGCAACATGACTGGGAGATGAAAACTCGGAAGACAAACCTGGGTAGCCATGCCTCAATAGCCTCAAAGGCGACATGACTGGGTGAAGAAAACTCGGAAGACAAACCTGAATAGCCATGACTCAATAGTCTCAAAGGCAACATGACTAGGAGAAGGAAACTCGAAAGACAAACCTGGGTAGTCATGACTCAATAGTCTCATAGGCAACATGACTGGGAGAAGGAAACTCGGAAGACAATCCTGGGTAGCCATGACTCAATAGCCTCAAAGGCAACATGACTGGGAGAAAGAAACTCAGTAGACAAACCTGGGTAGCCATGACTCAATAGTCTCAAAGGCAACATGACTAGGAGAAGGAAACTCGGAAGACAAACCTGAATAGCCATGACTCAATAGTCTCAAAGGCAACATGACAAGGAGAAGGAAACTCGGAAGACAAACCTGAAAAGCCATGACTCAATAGCCTCAAAGGCAACATGACTGGGAGAAGAAAACTCGGAATATAAACCCGGGTAGCCATTGCTCAATAGCCTCAAAGGCAACATGACTGGGAGAAGAAAACTCGGAAGACAAACCTGAATATCCATGACTCAATAGTCTCAAAGGCAACATGACTAGGAGAAGGAAACTCGGAAGACAATCCTGAGTAGCCATGACTTATAGTCTCAAAGGAAACATGACTAGGAGAAGGAAACTTGAAAGAAAACCTGGGTTGCCATGACTCAATAGTCACAAAATCAACAAATCTAGGAGAAGGAAACTTGAAAGCAAACCTGGGTAGTCATGACTCACTAGTCACAAAGGCAAAACATCTAGGAGAAGGAAACTTGAAAGAAACCCTGAGTAGCCATGACTCAATAGTCTCAAAGGCAACATGACTGGGAGAAGAAAACTCGGAAGACAAATCTGGGTAGCCCTGACTCAATAGCCTAAAAGGCAACATGACTGGGAGAAGGAAACTCGGAAGACAGACCTGAATAGCCGTGACTCAATAGTCTCAAAGGAAACATGACTAGGAGAAGGAAACTCCGCAGACAATCCTGGGTATCCAGGACTCAATAGTCACAAAAGCAACACATCTAGGAGAAGGAAACTTGAAAGAAAACCTGGGTTGCCATGACTCAATAGTCACAAAATCAACACATCTAGGAGAAGGAAACTTGAAAGAAAACCTGGGTAGCCATGACTCACTAGTCACAAAGGCAAAACATCTAGGAGAAGGAAACTTGAAAGAAACTCTGAGTAGCCATGACTCAATAGTCTCAAAGGCAACATGACTAGGAGAAGGAAACTCGGAAGACTATCCTGAGTGGCCATGACTCAATAACCTCAAAGGCAACATGACAAGGAGAAGGAAACTCGGAAGACAAACCTGGGTAGCCATGACTCAATAGTCTCAAGGGAAACATGACTGGGAGAAGAAAACTCGGAAGACAAACCTGGGTAGCCATTGCTCAATAGCCTCAAAGGCAACATGACTGGGAGAAGAAAACTCGGAAGACAAACCTGAATATCCATGACTCAATAGTCTCAAAGGCAACATGACTAGGAGAAGGAAACTCGGAAGACAATCCTGAGTAGCCATGACTCAATAGTCTCAAAGGAAACATGACTAGGACAAGGAAACTTGAAAGAAAACCTGGGTTGCCATGACTCAATAGTCACAAAATCAACACATCTAGGAGAAGGAAACTTGAAAGAAAACCTGGGTAGCCATGACTCACTAGTCACAAAGGCAAAACATCTAGGAGAAGGAAACTTGAAAGAAACCCTGAGTAGCCATGACTCAATAGTCTCAAAGGCAACATGACTAGGAGAAGGAAACTCGGAAGACAAACCTGGGTAGCCCTGACTCAATAGCCTCAAAGGAAACATGACTGGGAGAAGAAAACTCGGAAGACAAACCTGGGTAGCCCTGACTCAATAGCCTCAAAGGTAACATGACTGGGAGAAGGAAACTCGGAAGACAGACCTGAATAGCCGTGACTCAATAGTCTCAAAGGCAACATGACTAGGAGAAGGAAACTCGGAAGACAATCCTGAGTAGCCATGACTCAATAGTCTCAAAGGAAACATGACGAGGAGAAGGAAACTCGGCAGACAATCCTGGGTATCCAGGACTCAATAGTCACAATAGCAACACATCTAGGAGAAGGAAACTTGAAAGAAAACCTGGGTTGCCATGACACAATAGTCACAAAATCAACACATCTAGGAGAAGGAAACTTGAAAGAAAACCTGGGTAGCCATGACTCACTAGTCACAAAGGCAAAACATCTAGGAGAAGGAAACTTGAAAGAAACTCTGAGTAGCCATGACTCAATAGTCTCAAAGGCAACATGACTAGGAGAAGGAAACTCGGAAGACAATCCTGAGTAGCCATGACTCAATAGTCTCAAAGGCAACATGACTAGGAGAAGGAAACTCGGAAGACAAACATGAATAGCCATGACTCAATAGCCTCAAAGGCAACATGACAAGGAGAAGGAAACTCGGAAGACAAACCTGGGTAGCCATGACTCAATAGCCTCAAAGGCAACATGACTGGGAGAAGAAAACTCGGAAGACAAACCTGGGTAGCCATGACTCAATAGCCTCAGGGGAAACATGACTGGGAGAAGAAAACTCGGAAGACAAACCTGAATATCCATGACTCAATAGTCTCAAAGGCAACATGACTAGGAGAAGGAAACTGGAAAGAAAACCTGGGTAGTCATGACTCACTAGTCACAAAGGCAAAACATCTAGGAAAAGGAAACTTGAAAGAAACTCTGAGTAGCCATGACTCAATAGTCTCAAAGGCAACATGACTAGGAGAAGGAAACTCGGAAGACAATCCTGAGTAGCCATGACTCAATAGCCTCAAAGGCAACATGACTAGGAGAAGGAAACTCGGAAGACAAACCTGGGTAGCCATGACTCAATAGCCTCAAAGGCAACATGACTAGGAGAAGGAAACTCAGTAGACAAACCTGGGTAGCCATGACTCAATAGCCTCAAAGGCAACATGACTGGGAGAAGAAGGCTCGGAAGACAAACCTGGGTAGCCATGACTCAATAGCCTCAAAGGCAACATGACTGGGAGAAGAAAACTCGGAAGACAAACCTGGGTAGCCATGACTCAATAGCCTCAAAGGCAACATGACTGGGAGAAGGAAACTCAGTAGACAAACCTGGGTAGCCATGACTCAATAGTCTCAAACGCAACATGACAAGGAGAAGGAAACTCGGAAGACAAACCTGGGTAGCCATGACTCAATAGCCTCAAAGGCAACATGACTGGGAGAAGAAAACTCGGAAGACAAACCTGGGTAGCCATGACTCAATAGCCTCAAAGGCAACAGAACTGGGAGAAGAAAACTCGGAAGACAAACCTGGGTAGCCATGACTCAATAGCCTCAAAGGCAACATGACTGGGAGAAGAAAACTCGGAAGACAAACCTGGGTAGCCCTGACCCAATAGCCTCAAAGGCAACATGACTGGGACAAGGAAACTCAGTAGACAAACCTGGGTAGCCATGACTCAATAGCCTCAAAGGCAATATGACTGGGAGAAGAAAACTCGGAAGACAAACCTGGGTAGCCATGACTCAATAGCCTCAAAGGCAACATGACTGGGAGAAGGAAACTTGGAAGACAAACCTGGGTAAGCATGACTCAATAGTCTCAAAGGCAACATGACAAGGAGAAGGAAACTCGGAAGACAAACCTGGGTAGCCATGACTCAAAAGCCTCAAAGGCAACATGACTGGGAGATGAAAACTCGGAAGAGAAACCTGGGTAGCCATGCCTCAATAGCCTCAAAGGCGACATGACTGGGTGAAGAAAACTCGGAAGACAAACCTGAATAGCCATGACTCAATAGTCTCAAAGGCAACATGACTAGGAGAAGGAAACTCGAAAGACAAACCTGGGTAGTCATGACTCAATAGTCTCATAGGCAACATGACTGGGAGAAGGAAACTCGGAAGACAATCCTGGGTAGCCATGACTCAATAGCCTCAAAGGCAACATGACTGGGTGAAAGAAACTCAGTAGACAAACCTGGGTAGCCATGACTCAATAGTCTCAAAGGCAACATGACTAGGAGAAGGAAACTCGGAAGACAAACCTGAATAGCCATGACTCAATAGTCTCAAAGGCAACATGACAAGGAGAAGGAAACTCGGAAGACAAACCTGAAAAGCCATGACTCAATAGCCTCAAAGGCAACATGACTAGGAGAAGGAAATTTGGAAGACAAATCTGGGTAGCCATGACTCAATAGTCTCAAAGGCAACATGACTAGGAGAAGGAAACTCGGAAGACAAACATGAATAGCTATGACTGAATAGCCTCAAAGGCAACATGACAAGGAGAAGGAAACTCGAAAGACAAACCTGGGTAGCCATGACTCAATAGCCTCAAAGGCAACATGACTGGGAGAAGAAAACTCGGAAGACAAACCTGGGTAGCCATGTCTCAAAAGCCTCAGGGGAAACATGAGTGGGAGAAGAAAACTCGGAATATAAACCCGGGTAGCCATTGCTCAATAGCCTCAAAGGCAACATGACTGGGAGAAGAAAACTCGGAAGACAAACCTGAATATCCATGACTCAATAGTCTCAAAGGCAACATGACTAGGAGAAGGAAACTCGGAAGACAATCCTGAGTAGCCATGACTCAATAGTCTCAAAGGAAACATGACTAGGAGAAGGAAACTTGAAAAAAAACCTGGGTTGTCATGACTCAATAGTCACAAAATCAACACATCTAGGAGAAGGAAACTTGAAAGAAAACCTGGGTAGTCATGACTCACTAGTCACAAAGGCAAAACATCTAGGAGAAGGAAACTTGAAAGAAACCCTGAGTAGCCATGACTCAATAGTCTCAAAGGCAACATGAATGGGAGAAGAAAACTCGGAAGACAAATCTGGGTAGCCCTGACTCAATAGCCTAAAAGGCAACATGACTGGGAAAAGGAAACTCGGAAGACAAACCTGAATATCCATGACTCAATAGTCTCAAAGGCAGCATGACTAGGAGAAGGAAACTCGGAAGACAAACCTGAGTAGCCATGACTCAATAGTCTCAAAGGAAACATGACTAGGAGAAGGAAACTTGAAAGAAAACCTGGGTTGCCATGACTCAATAGTCACAAAATCAACACATCTAGGAGAAGGAAACTTGAAAGAAAACCTGGGTAGCCATGACTCACTAGTCACAAAGGCAAAACATCTAGGAGAAGGAAACTTGAAAGAAACCCTGAGTAGCCATGACTCAATAGTCTCAAAGGCAACATGACTAGGAGAAGGAAACTCGGAAGACAAACCTGGGTAGCCCTGACTCAATAGCCTCAAAGCAAACATGACTGGGAGAAGAAAACTCGGAAGACAAACCTGGGTAGCCCTGACTCAATACCCTCAAAGGCAACATGACTGGGAGAAGGAAACTCGGAAGACAGACCTGAATAGCCGTGACTCAATAGTCTCAAAGGCAACATGACTAGGAGAAGGAAACTCGGAAGAAATTCCTGAGTAGCCATGACTCAATAGTCTCAAAGGAAACATGACGAGGAGAAGGAAACTCGGCAGACAATCCTGGGTATCCAGGACTCAATAGTCACAATAGCAACACATCTAGGAGAAGGAAACTTGAAAGAAAACCTGGGTTGCCATGACTCAATAGTCACAAAATCAACACATCTAGGAGAAGGAAACTTGAAAGAAAACCTGGGTAGCCATGACTCACTAGTCACAAAGGCAAAACATCTAGGAGAAGGAAACTTGAAAGAAACTCTGAGTAGCCATGACTCAATAGTCTCAAAGGCACATGACTAGGAGAAGGAAACTCGGAAGACAATCCTGAGTAGCCATGACTCAATAGTCTCAAAGGCAACATGACTAGGAGAAGGAAACTCGGAAGACAAACATGAATAGCCATGACTCAATAGCCTCAAAGGCAACATGACAAGGAGAAGGAAACTCGGAAGACAAACCTGGGTAGCCATGACTCAATAGCCTCAAAGGCAACATGACTGGGAGAAGAAAACTCGGAAGACAAACCTGGGTAGCCATGACTCAATAGCCTCAGGGGAAACATGACTGGGAGAAGAAAACTCGGAATATAAACCCGGGTAGCCATTGCTCAATAGCCTCAAAGGCAACATGACTGGGAGAAGAAAACTTGGAAGACAAACCTGAATATCCATGACTCAATAGTCTCAAAGGCAACATGAGTAGGAGAAGGAAACTCGGAAGACAATCCTGAGTAGCCATGACTCAATAGTCTCAAAGGAAACATGACTAGGAGAAGGAAACTTGAAAGAAAACCTGGGTTGCCATGACTCAATAGTCACAAAATCAACACATCTAGGAGATGGAAACTGGAAAGAAAACCTGGGTAGTCATGACTCACTAGTCACAAAGGCAAAACATCTAGGAGAAGGAAACTTGAAAGACACCCTGAGTAGCCATGACTCAATAGTCTCAAAGGCAACATGACTAGGAGAAGGAAACTCGGAAGACAAACCTGGGTAGCCCTGACTCAATATCCTCAAAGGAAACATGACTGGGAGAAGAAAACTCGGAAGACAAACCTGGGTAGCCCTGACTCAATAGCCTAAAAGGCAACATGACTGGGAGAAGAAAACTCGGAAGACAAACCTGAATAGCCATGACTCAATAGTCTCAAAGGCAACATGACAAGGAGAAGGAAACTCGGAAGACAAACCTGAAAAGCCATGACTCAATAGCCTCAAAGGCAACATGACTAGGAGAAGGAAATTTGGAAGACAAATCTGGGTAGCCATGACTCAATAGTCTCAAAGGCAACATGACTAGGAGAAGGAAACTCGGAAGACAAACATGAATAGCTATGACTGAATAGCCTCAAAGGCAACATGACAAGGAGAAGGAAACTCGAAAGACAAACCTGGGTAGCCATGACTCAATAGCCTCAAAGGCAACATGACTGGGAGAAGAAAACTCGGAAGACAAACCTGGGTAGCCATGTCTCAATAGCCTCAGGGGAAACATGAGTGGGAGAAGAAAACTCGGAATATAAACCCGGGTAGCCATTGCTCAATAGCCTCAAAGGCAACATGACTGGGAGAAGAAAACTCGGAAGACAAACCTGAATATCCATGACTCAATAGTCTCAAAGGCAACATGACTAGGAGAAGGAAACTCGGAAGACAATCCTGAGTAGCCATGACTCAATAGTCTCAAAGGAAACATGACTAGGAGAAGGAAACTTGAAAGAAAACCTGGGTTGTCATGACTCAATAGTCACAAAATCAACACATCTAGGAGAAGGGAACTTGAAAGAAAACCTGGGTAGTCATGACTCACTAGTCACAAAGGCAAAACATCTAGGAGAAGGAAACTTGAAAGAAACCCTGAGTAGCCATGACTCAATAGTCTCAAAGGCAACATGAATGGGAGAAGAAAACTCGGAAGACAAATCTGGGTAGCCCTGACTCAATAGCCTAAAAGGCAACATGACTGGGAGAAGGAAACTCGGAAGACAAACCTGAATATCCATGACTCAATAGTCTCAAAGGCAGCATGACTAGGAGAAGGAAACTCGGAAGACAAACCTGAGTAGCCATGACTCAATAGTCTCAAAGGAAACATGACTAGGAGAAGGAAACTTGAAAGAAAACCTGGGTTGCCATGACTCAATAGTCACAAAATCAACACATCTAGGAGAAGGAAACTTGAAAGAAAACCTGGGTAGCCATGACTCACTAGTCACAAAGGCAAAACATCTAGGAGAAGGAAACTTGAAAGAAACCCTGAGTAGCCATGACTCAATAGTCTCAAAGGCAACATGACTAGGAGAAGGAAACTCGGAAGACAAACCTGGGTAGCCCTGACTCAATAGCCTCAAAGGAAACATGACTGGGAGAAGAAAACTCGGAAGACAAACCTGGGTAGCCCTGACTCAATACCCTCAAAGGCAACATGACTGGGAGAAGGAAACTCGGAAGACAGACCTGAATAGCCGTGACTCAATAGCCTCAAAGGCAACATGACTAGGAGAAGGAAACTCGGAAGAAATTCCTGAGTAGCCATGACTCAATAGTCTCAAAGGAAACATGACGAGGAGAAGGAAACTCGGCAGACAATCCTGGGTATCCAGGACTCAATAGTCACAATAGCAACACATCTAGGAGAAGGAAACTTGAAAGAAAACCTGGGTTGCCATGACTCAATAGTCACAAAATCAACACATCTAGGAGAAGGAAACTTGAAAGAAAACCTGGGTAGCCATGACTCACTAGTCACAAAGGCAAAACATCTAGGAGAAGGAAACTTGAAAGAAACTCTGAGTAGCCATGACTCAATAGTCTCAAAGGCACATGACTAGGAGAAGGAAACTCGGAAGACAATCCTGAGTAGCCATGACTCAATAGTCTCAAAGGCAACATGACTAGGAGAAGGAAACTCGGAAGCCAAACATGAATAGCCATGACTCAATAGCCTCAAAGGCAACATGACAAGGAGAAGAAAACTCGGAAGACAAACCTGAATATCCATGACTCAATAGTCTCAAAGGCAACATGAGTAGGAGAAGGAAACTCGGAAGACAAACCTGGGTAGCCATGACTCAATAGCCTCAGGGGAAACATGACTGGGAGAAGAAAACTCGGAATATAAACCCGGGTAGCCATTGCTCAATAGCCTCAAAGGCAACATGACTGGGAGAAGAAAACTTGGAAGACAAACCTGAATATCCATGACTCAATAGTCTCAAAGGCAACATGAGTAGGAGAAGGAAACTCGGAAGACAATCCTGAGTAGCCATGACTCAATAGTCTCAAAGGAAACATGACTAGGAGAAGGAAACTTGAAAGAAAACCTGGGTTGCCATGACTCAATAGTCACAAAATCAACACATCTAGGAGATGGAAACTGGAAAGAAAACCTGGGTAGTCATGACTCACTAGTCACAAAGGCAAAACATCTAGGAGAAGGAAACTTGAAAGACACCCTGAGTAGCCATGACTCAATAGTCTCAAAGGCAACATGACTAGGAGAAGGAAACTCGGAAGACAAACCTGGGTAGCCCTGACTCAATAGCCTCAAAGGAAACATGACTGGGAGAAGAAAACTCGGAAGACAAACCTGGGTAGCCCTGACTCAATAGCCTAAAAGGCAACATGACTGGGAGAAGAAAACTCGGAAGACAAACCTGAATATCCATGACTCAATAGTCTCAAAGGCAACATGACTAGGAGAAGGAAACTCGGAAGACAATCCTGAGTAGCCATGACTCAATAGTCTCAAAGGAAACATGACTAGGAGAAGGAATCTTGAAAGAAAACCTGGGTTGCCATGACTCACTAGTCACAAAGGCAAAACATCTAGGAGAAGGAAACTTGAAAGAAACCCTGAGTAGCCATGACTCAATAGTCTCAAAAGCAACATGACTGGGAGAAGAAAACTCGGAAGACAAATTTGGGTAGCCCTGACTCAATAGCCTAAAAGGCAACATGACTGGGAGAAGGAAACTCGGAAGACAGACCTGAATAGCCGTGACTCAATAGTCTCAAAGGCAACATGACTAGCAGAAGGAAACTCGGAAGACAATCCTGAGTAGCCATGACTCAATAGTCTCAAAGGAAACATGACTAGGAGAAGGAAACTCGGCAGACAATCCTGGGTATCCAGGACTCAATAGTCACAAAAGCAACACATCTAGGAGAAGGAAACTTGAAAGAAAACCTGGGTTGCCATGACTCAATAGTCACAAAATCAACACATCTAGGAGAAGGAAACTTGAAAGAAAACCTGGGTAGCCATGACTCACTAGTCACAAAGGCAAAACATCTAGGAGAAGGAAACTTGAAAGAAACTCTGAGTAGCCATAACTCAATAGTCACAAAGGCAACATGACTAGAGAAGGAAACTCGGAAGACAATCCTGAGTAGCCATGACTCAATAACCTCAAAGGCAACATGACAAGGAGAAGGAAACTCGGAAGACAAACCTGGGTAGCCATGACTCAATAGTCTCAAAGGAAACATGACTAGGAGAAGGAAACTTGAAAGAAAACCTGGGTTGCCATGACTCAATAGTCAAAAAATCAACACATCTAGGAGAAGGAAACTTGAAAGAAAACCTGGGTAGCCATGACTCACTAGTCACAAAGGCAAAACATCTAGGAGAAGGAAACTTGAAAGAAACCCTGAGTAGCCATGACTCAATAGTCTCAAAGGCAACATGACTAGGAGAAGGAAACTCGGAAGACAAACCTGGGTAGCCCTGACTCAATAGCCTCAAAGGAAACATAACTGGGAGAAGAAAACTCCGAAGACAAACCTGGGTAGCCCTGACTCAATAGCCTCAAAGGCAACATGACTGGGAGAAGGAAACTCGGAAGACAGACCTGAATAGCCGTGACTCAATAGTCTCAAAGACAACATGACTAGGAGAAGGAAACTCGGAAGACAATCCTGAGTAGCCATGACTCAATAGTCTCAAAGGAAACATGACGAGGAGAAGGAAACTCGGCAGACAATCCTGGGTATCCAGGACTCAATAGTCACAATATCAACACATCTAGGAGAAGGAAACTTGAAAGAAAACCTGGGTTGCCATGACTCAATAGTCACAAAATCAACACATCTAGGAGAAGGAAACTTGAAAGAAAACCTGGGTAGCCATGACTCACTAGTCACAAAGGCAAAACATCTAGGAGAAGGAAACTTGAAAGAAACTCTGAGTAGCCATGACTCAATAGTCTCAAAGGCAACATGACTAGGAGAAGGAAACTCGGAAGACAATCCTGAGTAGCCATGAATCAATAGTCTCAAAGGCAACATGACTAGCAGAAGGCAACTCGGAAGACAAACATGAATAGCCATGACTCAATAGCCTCAAACGCAACATGACAAGGAGAAGGAAACTCGGAAGACAAACCTGGGTAGCCATGACTCAACAGCCTCAAAGGCAACATGACTGGGAGAAGAAAACTCGGAAGACAAACCTGGGTAGCCATGACTCAATAGCCTCAAAGGCAACATGACTGGGAGAAGAAAACTCGGAATATAAACCCGGGTAGCCATTGCTCAATAGCCTCAAAGGCAACATGACTGGGAGAAGAAAACTCGGAAGACAAACCTGAATATCCATGACTCAATAGTCTCAAAGGCAACATGACTAGGAGAAGGAAACTCGGAAGACAATCCTGAGTAGCCATGACTTATAGTCTCAAAGGAAACATGACTAGGAGAAGGAAACTTGAAAGAAAACCTGGGTTGCCATGACTCAATAGTCACAAAATCAACAAATCTAGGAGAAGGAAACTTGAAAGCAAACCTGGGTAGTCATGACTCACTAGTCACAAAGGCAAAACATCTAGGAGAAGGAAACTTGAAAGAAACCCTGAGTAGCCATGACTCAATAGTCTCAAAGGCAACATGACTGGGAGAAGAAAACTCGGAAGACAAATCTGGGTAGCCCTGACTCAATAGCCTAAAAGGCAACATGACTGGGAGAAGGAAACTCGGAAGACAGACCTGAATAGCCGTGACTCAATAGTCTCAAAGGAAACATGACTAGGAGAAGGAAACTCCGCAGACAATCCTGGGTATCCAGGACTCAATAGTCACAAAAGCAACACATCTAGGAGAAGGAAACTTGAAAGAAAACCTGGGTTGCCATGACTCAATAGTCACAAAATCAACACATCTAGGAGAAGGAAACTTGAAAGAAAACCTGGGTAGCCATGACTCACTAGTCACAAAGGCAAAACATCTAGGAGAAGGAAACTTGAAAGAAACTCTGAGTAGCCATGACTCAATAGTCTCAAAGGCAACATGACTAGGAGAAGGAAACTCGGAAGACTATCCTGAGTGGCCATGACTCAATAACCTCAAAGGCAACATGACAAGGAGAAGGAAACTCGGAAGACAAACCTGGGTAGCCATGACTCAATAGTCTCAAGGGAAACATGACTGGGAGAAGAAAACTCGGAAGACAAACCTGGGTAGCCATTGCTCAATAGCCTCAAAGGCAACATGACTGGGAGAAGAAAACTCGGAAGACAAACCTGAATATCCATGACTCAATAGTCTCAAAGGCAACATGACTAGGAGAAGGAAACTCGGAAGACAATCCTGAGTAGCCATGACTCAATAGTCTCAAAGGAAACATGACTAGGACAAGGAAACTTGAAAGAAAACCTGGGTTGCCATGACTCAATAGTCACAAAATCAACACATCTAGGAGAAGGAAACTTGAAAGAAAACCTGGGTAGCCATGACTCACTAGTCACAAAGGCAAAACATCTAGGAGAAGGAAACTTGAAAGAAACCCTGAGTAGCCATGACTCAATAGTCTCAAAGGCAACATGACTAGGAGAAGGAAACTCGGAAGACAAACCTGGGTAGCCCTGACTCAATAGCCTCAAAGGAAACATGACTGGGAGAAGAAAACTCGGAAGACAAACCTGGGTAGCCCTGACTCAATAGCCTCAAAGGTAACATGACTGGGAGAAGGAAACTCGGAAGACAGACCTGAATAGCCGTGACTCAATAGTCTCAAAGGCAACATGACTAGGAGAAGGAAACTCGGAAGACAATCCTGAGTAGCCATGACTCAATAGTCTCAAAGGAAACATGACGAGGAGAAGGAAACTCGGCAGACAATCCTGGGTATCCAGGACTCAATAGTCACAATAGCAACACATCTAGGAGAAGGAAACTTGAAAGAAAACCTGGGTTGCCATGACACAATAGTCACAAAATCAACACATCTAGGAGAAGGAAACTTGAAAGAAAACCTGGGTAGCCATGACTCACTAGTCACAAAGGCAAAACATCTAGGAGAAGGAAACTTGAAAGAAACTCTGAGTAGCCATGACTCAATAGTCTCAAAGGCAACATGACTAGGAGAAGGAAACTCGGAAGACAATCCTGAGTAGCCATGACTCAATAGTCTCAAAGGCAACATGACTAGGAGAAGGAAACTCGGAAGACAAACATGAATAGCCATGACTCAATAGCCTCAAAGGCAACATGACAAGGAGAAGGAAACTCGGAAGACAAACCTGGGTAGCCATGACTCAATAGCCTCAAAGGCAACATGACTGGGAGAAGAAAACTCGGAAGACAAACCTGGGTAGCCATGACTCAATAGCCTCAGGGGAAACATGACTGGGAGAAGAAAACTCGGAAGACAAACCTGAATATCCATGACTCAATAGTCTCAAAGGCAACATGACTAGGAGAAGGAAACTGGAAAGAAAACCTGGGTAGTCATGACTCACTAGTCACAAAGGCAAAACATCTAGGAAAAGGAAACTTGAAAGAAACTCTGAGTAGCCATGACTCAATAGTCTCAAAGGCAACATGACTAGGAGAAGGAAACTCGGAAGACAATCCTGAGTAGCCATGACTCAATAGCCTCAAAGGCAACATGACTAGGAGAAGGAAACTCGGAAGACAAACCTGGGTAGCCATGACTCAATAGCCTCAAAGGCAACATGACTAGGAGAAGGAAACTCAGTAGACAAACCTGGGTAGCCATGACTCAATAGCCTCAAAGGCAACATGACTGGGAGAAGAAGGCTCGGAAGACAAACCTGGGTAGCCATGACTCAATAGCCTCAAAGGCAACATGACTGGGAGAAGAAAACTCGGAAGACAAACCTGGGTAGCCATGACTCAATAGCCTCAAAGGCAACATGACTGGGAGAAGGAAACTCAGTAGACAAACCTGGGTAGCCATGACTCAATAGTCTCAAACGCAACATGACAAGGAGAAGGAAACTCGGAAGACAAACCTGGGTAGCCATGACTCAATAGCCTCAAAGGCAACATGACTGGGAGAAGAAAACTCGGAAGACAAACCTGGGTAGCCATGACTCAATAGCCTCAAAGGCAACAGAACTGGGAGAAGAAAACTCGGAAGACAAACCTGGGTAGCCATGACTCAATAGCCTCAAAGGCAACATGACTGGGAGAAGAAAACTCGGAAGACAAACCTGGGTAGCCCTGACCCAATAGCCTCAAAGGCAACATGACTGGGACAAGGAAACTCAGTAGACAAACCTGGGTAGCCATGACTCAATAGCCTCAAAGGCAATATGACTGGGAGAAGAAAACTCGGAAGACAAACCTGGGTAGCCATGACTCAATAGCCTCAAAGGCAACATGACTGGGAGAAGGAAACTTGGAAGACAAACCTGGGTAAGCATGACTCAATAGTCTCAAAGGCAACATGACAAGGAGAAGGAAACTCGGAAGACAAACCTGGGTAGCCATGACTCAAAAGCCTCAAAGGCAACATGACTGGGAGATGAAAACTCGGAAGAGAAACCTGGGTAGCCATGCCTCAATAGCCTCAAAGGCGACATGACTGGGTGAAGAAAACTCGGAAGACAAACCTGAATAGCCATGACTCAATAGTCTCAAAGGCAACATGACTAGGAGAAGGAAACTCGAAAGACAAACCTGGGTAGTCATGACTCAATAGTCTCATAGGCAACATGACTGGGAGAAGGAAACTCGGAAGACAATCCTGGGTAGCCATGACTCAATAGCCTCAAAGGCAACATGACTGGGTGAAAGAAACTCAGTAGACAAACCTGGGTAGCCATGACTCAATAGTCTCAAAGGCAACATGACTAGGAGAAGGAAACTCGGAAGACAAACCTGAATAGCCATGACTCAATAGTCTCAAAGGCAACATGACAAGGAGAAGGAAACTCGGAAGACAAACCTGAAAAGCCATGACTCAATAGCCTCAAAGGCAACATGACTAGGAGAAGGAAATTTGGAAGACAAATCTGGGTAGCCATGACTCAATAGTCTCAAAGGCAACATGACTAGGAGAAGGAAACTCGGAAGACAAACATGAATAGCTATGACTGAATAGCCTCAAAGGCAACATGACAAGGAGAAGGAAACTCGAAAGACAAACCTGGGTAGCCATGACTCAATAGCCTCAAAGGCAACATGACTGGGAGAAGAAAACTCGGAAGACAAACCTGGGTAGCCATGTCTCAAAAGCCTCAGGGGAAACATGAGTGGGAGAAGAAAACTCGGAATATAAACCCGGGTAGCCATTGCTCAATAGCCTCAAAGGCAACATGACTGGGAGAAGAAAACTCGGAAGACAAACCTGAATATCCATGACTCAATAGTCTCAAAGGCAACATGACTAGGAGAAGGAAACTCGGAAGACAATCCTGAGTAGCCATGACTCAATAGTCTCAAAGGAAACATGACTAGGAGAAGGAAACTTGAAAAAAAACCTGGGTTGTCATGACTCAATAGTCACAAAATCAACACATCTAGGAGAAGGAAACTTGAAAGAAAACCTGGGTAGTCATGACTCACTAGTCACAAAGGCAAAACATCTAGGAGAAGGAAACTTGAAAGAAACCCTGAGTAGCCATGACTCAATAGTCTCAAAGGCAACATGAATGGGAGAAGAAAACTCGGAAGACAAATCTGGGTAGCCCTGACTCAATAGCCTAAAAGGCAACATGACTGGGAAAAGGAAACTCGGAAGACAAACCTGAATATCCATGACTCAATAGTCTCAAAGGCAGCATGACTAGGAGAAGGAAACTCGGAAGACAAACCTGAGTAGCCATGACTCAATAGTCTCAAAGGAAACATGACTAGGAGAAGGAAACTTGAAAGAAAACCTGGGTTGCCATGACTCAATAGTCACAAAATCAACACATCTAGGAGAAGGAAACTTGAAAGAAAACCTTGGTAGCCATGACTCACTAGTCACAAAGGCAAAACATCTAGGAGAAGGAAACTTGAAAGAAACCCTGAGTAGCCATGACTCAATAGTCTCAAAGGCAACATGACTAGGAGAAGGAAACTCGGAAGACAAACCTGGGTAGCCCTGACTCAATAGCCTCAAAGCAAACATGACTGGGAGAAGAAAACTCGGAAGACAAACCTGGGTAGCCCTGACTCAATACCCTCAAAGGCAACATGACTGGGAGAAGGAAACTCGGAAGACAGACCTGAATAGCCGTGACTCAATAGTCTCAAAGGCAACATGACTAGGAGAAGGAAACTCGGAAGAAATTCCTGAGTAGCCATGACTCAATAGTCTCAAAGGAAACATGACGAGGAGAAGGAAACTCGGCAGACAATCCTGGGTATCCAGGACTCAATAGTCACAATAGCAACACATCTAGGAGAAGGAAACTTGAAAGAAAACCTGGGTTGCCATGACTCAATAGTCACAAAATCAACACATCTAGGAGAAGGAAACTTGAAAGAAAACCTGGGTAGCCATGACTCACTAGTCACAAAGGCAAAACATCTAGGAGAAGGAAACTTGAAAGAAACTCTGAGTAGCCATGACTCAATAGTCTCAAAGGCACATGACTAGGAGAAGGAAACTCGGAAGACAATCCTGAGTAGCCATGACTCAATAGTCTCAAAGGCAACATGACTAGGAGAAGGAAACTCGGAAGACAAACATGAATAGCCATGACTCAATAGCCTCAAAGGCAACATGACAAGGAGAAGGAAACTCGGAAGACAAACCTGGGTAGCCATGACTCAATAGCCTCAAAGGCAACATGACTGGGAGAAGAAAACTCGGAAGACAAACCTGGGTAGCCATGACTCAATAGCCTCAGGGGAAACATGACTGGGAGAAGAAAACTCGGAATATAAACCCGGGTAGCCATTGCTCAATAGCCTCAAAGGCAACATGACTGGGAGAAGAAAACTTGGAAGACAAACCTGAATATCCATGACTCAATAGTCTCAAAGGCAACATGAGTAGGAGAAGGAAACTCGGAAGACAATCCTGAGTAGCCATGACTCAATAGTCTCAAAGGAAACATGACTAGGAGAAGGAAACTTGAAAGAAAACCTGGGTTGCCATGACTCAATAGTCACAAAATCAACACATCTAGGAGATGGAAACTGGAAAGAAAACCTGGGTAGTCATGACTCACTAGTCACAAAGGCAAAACATCTAGGAGAAGGAAACTTGAAAGACACCCTGAGTAGCCATGACTCAATAGTCTCAAAGGCAACATGACTAGGAGAAGGAAACTCGGAAGACAAACCTGGGTAGCCCTGACTCAATATCCTCAAAGGAAACATGACTGGGAGAAGAAAACTCGGAAGACAAACCTGGGTAGCCCTGACTCAATAGCCTAAAAGGCAACATGACTGGGAGAAGAAAACTCGGAAGACAAACCTGAATAGCCATGACTCAATAGTCTCAAAGGCAACATGACAAGGAGAAGGAAACTCGGAAGACAAACCTGAAAAGCCATGACTCAATAGCCTCAAAGGCAACATGACTAGGAGAAGGAAATTTGGAAGACAAATCTGGGTAGCCATGACTCAATAGTCTCAAAGGCAACATGACTAGGAGAAGGAAACTCGGAAGACAAACATGAATAGCTATGACTGAATAGCCTCAAAGGCAACATGACAAGGAGAAGGAAACTCGAAAGACAAACCTGGGTAGCCATGACTCAATAGCCTCAAAGGCAACATGACTGGGAGAAGAAAACTCGGAAGACAAACCTGGGTAGCCATGTCTCAATAGCCTCAGGGGAAACATGAGTGGGAGAAGAAAACTCGGAATATAAACCCGGGTAGCCATTGCTCAATAGCCTCAAAGGCAACATGACTGGGAGAAGAAAACTCGGAAGACAAACCTGAATATCCATGACTCAATAGTCTCAAAGGCAACATGACTAGGAGAAGGAAACTCGGAAGACAATCCTGAGTAGCCATGACTCAATAGTCTCAAAGGAAACATGACTAGGAGAAGGAAACTTGAAAGAAAACCTGGGTTGTCATGACTCAATAGTCACAAAATCAACACATCTAGGAGAAGGGAACTTGAAAGAAAACCTGGGTAGTCATGACTCACTAGTCACAAAGGCAAAACATCTAGGAGAAGGAAACTTGAAAGAAACCCTGAGTAGCCATGACTCAATAGTCTCAAAGGCAACATGAATGGGAGAAGAAAACTCGGAAGACAAATCTGGGTAGCCCTGACTCAATAGCCTAAAAGGCAACATGACTGGGAGAAGGAAACTCGGAAGACAAACCTGAATATCCATGACTCAATAGTCTCAAAGGCAGCATGACTAGGAGAAGGAAACTCGGAAGACAAACCTGAGCAGCCATGACTCAATAGTCTCAAAGGAAACATGACTAGGAGAAGGAAACTTGAAAGAAAACCTGGGTTGCCATGACTCAATAGTCACAAAATCAACACATCTAGGAGAAGGAAACTTGAAAGAAAACCTGGGTAGCCATGACTCACTAGTCACAAAGGCAAAACATCTAGGAGAAGGAAACTTGAAAGAAACCCTGAGTAGCCATGACTCAATAGTCTCAAAGGCAACATGACTAGGAGAAGGAAACTCGGAAGACAAACCTGGGTAGCCCTGACTCAATAGCCTCAAAGGAAACATGACTGGGAGAAGAAAACTCGGAAGACAAACCTGGGTAGCCCTGACTCAATACCCTCAAAGGCAACATGACTGGGAGAAGGAAACTCGGAAGACAGACCTGAATAGCCGTGACTCAATAGCCTCAAAGGCAACATGACTAGGAGAAGGAAACTCGGAAGAAATTCCTGAGTAGCCATGACTCAATAGTCTCAAAGGAAACATGACGAGGAGAAGGAAACTCGGCAGACAATCCTGGGTATCCAGGACTCAATAGTCACAATAGCAACACATCTAGGAGAAGGAAACTTGAAAGAAAACCTGGGTTGCCATGACTCAATAGTCACAAAATCAACACATCTAGGAGAAGGAAACTTGAAAGAAAACCTGGGTAGCCATGACTCACTAGTCACAAAGGCAAAACATCTAGGAGAAGGAAACTTGAAAGAAACTCTGAGTAGCCATGACTCAATAGTCTCAAAGGCACATGACTAGGAGAAGGAAACTCGGAAGACAATCCTGAGTAGCCATGACTCAATAGTCTCAAAGGCAACATGACTAGGAGAAGGAAACTCGGAAGCCAAACATGAATAGCCATGACTCAATAGCCTCAAAGGCAACATGACAAGGAGAAGAAAACTCGGAAGACAAACCTGAATATCCATGACTCAATAGTCTCAAAGGCAACATGAGTAGGAGAAGGAAACTCGGAAGACAAACCTGGGTAGCCATGACTCAATAGCCTCAGGGGAAACATGACTGGGAGAAGAAAACTCGGAATATAAACCCGGGTAGCCATTGCTCAATAGCCTCAAAGGCAACATGACTGGGAGAAGAAAACTTGGAAGACAAACCTGAATATCCATGACTCAATAGTCTCAAAGGCAACATGAGTAGGAGAAGGAAACTCGGAAGACAATCCTGAGTAGCCATGACTCAATAGTCTCAAAGGAAACATGACTAGGAGAAGGAAACTTGAAAGAAAACCTGGGTTGCCATGACTCAATAGTCACAAAATCAACACATCTAGGAGATGGAAACTGGAAAGAAAACCTGGGTAGTCATGACTCACTAGTCACAAAGGCAAAACATCTAGGAGAAGGAAACTTGAAAGACACCCTGAGTAGCCATGACTCAATAGTCTCAAAGGCAACATGACTAGGAGAAGGAAACTCGGAAGACAAACCTGGGTAGCCCTGACTCAATAGCCTCAAAGGAAACATGACTGGGAGAAGAAAACTCGGAAGACAAACCTGGGTAGCCCTGACTCAATAGCCTAAAAGGCAACATGACTGGGAGAAGAAAACTCGGAAGACAAACCTGAATATCCATGACTCAATAGTCTCAAAGGCAACATGACTAGGAGAAGGAAACTCGGAAGACAATCCTGAGTAGCCATGACTCAATAGTCTCAAAGGAAACATGACTAGGAGAAGGAATCTTGAAAGAAAACCTGGGTTGCCATGACTCACTAGTCACAAAGGCAAAACATCTAGGAGAAGGAAACTTGAAAGAAACCCTGAGTAGCCATGACTCAATAGTCTCAAAAGCAACATGACTGGGAGAAGAAAACTCGGAAGACAAATTTGGGTAGCCCTGACTCAATAGCCTAAAAGGCAACATGACTGGGAGAAGGAAACTCGGAAGACAGACCTGAATAGCCGTGACTCAATAGTCTCAAAGGCAACATGACTAGCAGAAGGAAACTCGGAAGACAATCCTGAGTAGCCATGACTCAATAGTCTCAAAGGAAACATGACTAGGAGAAGGAAACTCGGCAGACAATCCTGGGTATCCAGGACTCAATAGTCACAAAAGCAACACATCTAGGAGAAGGAAACTTGAAAGAAAACCTGGGTTGCCATGACTCAATAGTCACAAAATCAACACATCTAGGAGAAGGAAACTTGAAAGAAAACCTGGGTAGCCATGACTCACTAGTCACAAAGGCAAAACATCTAGGAGAAGGAAACTTGAAAGAAACTCTGAGTAGCCATAACTCAATAGTCACAAAGGCAACATGACTAGAGAAGGAAACTCGGAAGACAATCCTGAGTAGCCATGACTCAATAACCTCAAAGGCAACATGACAAGGAGAAGGAAACTCGGAAGACAAACCTGGGTAGCCATGACTCAATAGTCTCAAAGGAAACATGACTAGGAGAAGGAAACTTGAAAGAAAACCTGGGTTGCCATGACTCAATAGTCAAAAAATCAACACATCTAGGAGAAGGAAACTTGAAAGAAAACCTGGGTAGCCATGACTCACTAGTCACAAAGGCAAAACATCTAGGAGAAGGAAACTTGAAAGAAACCCTGAGTAGCCATGACTCAATAGTCTCAAAGGCAACATGACTAGGAGAAGGAAACTCGGAAGACAAACCTGGGTAGCCCTGACTCAATAGCCTCAAAGGAAACATAACTGGGAGAAGAAAACTCCGAAGACAAACCTGGGTAGCCCTGACTCAATAGCCTCAAAGGCAACATGACTGGGAGAAGGAAACTCGGAAGACAGACCTGAATAGCCGTGACTCAATAGTCTCAAAGACAACATGACTAGGAGAAGGAAACTCGGAAGACAATCCTGAGTAGCCATGACTCAATAGTCTCAAAGGAAACATGACGAGGAGAAGGAAACTCGGCAGACAATCCTGGGTATCCAGGACTCAATAGTCACAATATCAACACATCTAGGAGAAGGAAACTTGAAAGAAAACCTGGGTTGCCATGACTCAATAGTCACAAAATCAACACATCTAGGAGAAGGAAACTTGAAAGAAAACCTGGGTAGCCATGACTCACTAGTCACAAAGGCAAAACATCTAGGAGAAGGAAACTTGAAAGAAACTCTGAGTAGCCATGACTCAATAGTCTCAAAGGCAACATGACTAGGAGAAGGAAACTCGGAAGACAATCCTGAGTAGCCATGAATCAATAGTCTCAAAGGCAACATGACTAGCAGAAGGCAACTCGGAAGACAAACATGAATAGCCATGACTCAATAGCCTCAAACGCAACATGACAAGGAGAAGGAAACTCGGAAGACAAACCTGGGTAGCCATGACTCAACAGCCTCAAAGGCAACATGACTGGGAGAAGAAAACTCGGAAGACAAACCTGGGTAGCCATGACTCAATAGCCTCAAAGGCAACATGACTGGGAGAAGAAAACTCGGAATATAAACCCGGGTAGCCATTGCTCAATAGCCTCAAAGGCAACATGACTGGGAGAAGAAAACTCGGAAGACAAACCTGAATATCCATGACTCAATAGTCTCAAAGGCAACATGACTAGGAGAAGGAAACTCGGAAGACAATCCTGAGTAGCCATGACTCAATAGTCTCAAAGGAAACATGACTAGGAGAAGGAAACTTGAAAGAAAACCTGGGTTGCCATGACTCAATAGTCACAAAATCAACACATCTAGGAGAAGGAAACTGGAAAGAAAACCTGGGTAGTCATGACTCACTAGTCACAAAGGCAAAACATCTAGGAGAAGGAAACTTGAAAGAAACCCTGAGTAGCCATGACTCAATAGTCTCAAAGGCAACATGACTAGGAGAAGGAAACTCGGAAGACAAACCTGGGTAGCCCTGACTCAATAGCCTCAAAGGAAACATGACTGGGAGAGGAAAACTCGGAAGACAAACCTGGGTAGCCCTGACTCAATAGCCTAAAAGGCAACATGACTGGGAGAAGGAAACTCGGAAGACAGACCTGAATAGCCGTGACTCAATAGTCTCAAAGGCAACATGACTAGGAGAAGGAAACTCGGAAGACAATCCTGAGTAGCCATGACTCAATAGTCTCAAAGGAAACACGACTAGGAAAGGGAAACTCGGCAGACAATCCTGGGTATCCAGGACTCAATAGTCACAAAAGCAACACATCTAGGAGAAGGAAACTTGAAAGAAAACCTGGGTTGCCATGACTCAATAGTCACAAAATCAACACATCTAGGAGAAGGAAACTTGAGAGAAAACCTGGGTAGCCATGACTCACTAGTCACAAAGGCAAAACATCTAGGAGAAGGAAACTTGAAAGAAACTCTGAGTAGCCATGACTCAATAGTCTCAAAGGCAACATGACTAGGAGAAGGAAACTCGGAAGACAATCCTGAGTAGCCATGACTCAATAGCCTCAAAGGCAACATGACAAGGAGAAGGAAACTCGGAAGACAAACCTGGGTAGCCATGAATCAATAGCCTCAAGGGAAACATGACTGGGAGAAGAAAACTCGGAAGACAAACCCGGGTAGCCATTGCTCAATAGCCTCAAAGGCAACATGACTGGGAGAAGAAAACTCGGAAGACAAACCTGAATATCCATGACTCAATAGTCTCAAAGGCAACATGACTAGGAGAAGGAAACTCGGAAGACAATCCTGAGTAGCCATGACTCAATAGTCTCAAAGGAAACATGACTAGGAGAAGGAAACTTGAAAGAAAACCTGGGTTGCCATGACTCAATAGTCACAAAATCAACACATCTAGGAGAAGGAAACTTGAAAGAAAACCTGGGTAGCCATGACTCACTAGTCACAAAGGCAAAACATCTAGGAGAAGGAAACTTGAAAGAAACCCTGAGTAGCCATGACTAAATAGTCTCAAAGGCAACATGACTAGGAGAAGGAAACTCGGAAGACAAACCTGGGTAGCCCTGACTCAATAGCCTCAAAGGAAACATGACTGGGAGAAGAAAACTCGGAAGACAAACCTGGGTAGCCCTGACTCAATAGCCTCAAAGGCAACATGACTGGGAGAAGGAAACTTTGAAGACAGACCTGAATAGCCGTGACTCAATAGTCTCAAAGGCAACATGACTAGGAGAAGGAAACTCGGAAGACAATCCTGAGTAGCCATGACTCAATAGTCTCAAAGGAAACATGACTAGGAGAAGGAAACTCGGCAGACAATCCTGGGTATCCAGGACTCAATAGTCACAAAAGCAACACATCTAGGAGAAGGAAAGTAGAAAGAAAACCTGGGTTGCCATGACTCAATAGTCACAAAATCAACACATCTAGGAGAAGGAAACTTGAAAGAAAACCTGGGTAGCCATGACTCACTAGTCACAAAGGCAAAACATCTAGGAGAAGGAAACTTGAAAGAAACTCTGAGTAGCCATGACTCAATAGTCTCAAAGGCAACATGACTAGGAGAAGGAAACTCGGAAGACAAACCTGGGTAGCCATGACTCAATAGCCTCAAAGGCAACATGACTAGGAGAAGGAAACTCAGTAGACAAACCTGGGTAGCCATGACTCAATAGCCTCAAAGGCAACATGACTGGGAGAAGGAAACTCGGAAGACAAACCTGGGTAGCCATGACTCAATAGCCTCAAAGGCAACATGACTGGGAGAAGGAAACTCAGTAGACAAACCTGGGTAGCTATGACTCAATAGTCTCAAAGGCAACATGACAAGGAGAAGGAAACTCGGAAGACAAACCTGGGTAGCCATGACTCAATAGCCTCAAAGGCAACATGACTGGGAGAAGAAAACTCGGAAGACAAACCTGGGTAGCCATGACTCAATAGCCTCAAAGGCAACATGACTGGGAGAAGAAAACTCGGAAGACAAACCTGGGTAGCCATGACTCAATAGCCTCAAAGGCAACATGACTGGGAGAAGAAAACTCGGAAGACAAACCTGGGTAGCCCTGACCCAATAGCCTCAAAGGCAACATGACTGGGGAAGGAAACTCAGTAGACAAACCTGGGTAGCCATGAGCCAATAGCCTCAAAGGCAACATGACTGGGAGAAGAAAACTCGGAAGACAAACCTGGGTAGCCATGACTCAATAGCCTCAAAAGCAACATGACTGGGAGAAGGAAACTTGGAAGACAAACCTGGGTAAGCATGACTCAATAGTCTCAAAGGCAACATGACAAGGAGAAGGAAACTCGGAAGACAAACCTGGGTAGCCATGACTCAATAGCCTCAAAGGCAACATGACTGGGAGATGAGAACTCGGAAGACAAACCTGGGTAGCCATGCCTCAATAGCCTCAAAGGCAACATGACTGGGAGAAGAAAACTCGGAAGACAAACCTGAATAGCCATGACTCAATAGTCTCAAAGGCAACATGACTAGGAGAAGGAAACTCGAAAGACAAACCTGGGTAGTCATGACTCAATAGTCTCATAGGCAACATGACTGGGAGAAGGAAACTCGGAAACAATCCTGGGTAGCCATGACTCAATAGCCTCAAAGGCAACATGACTGGGAGTAAGAAACTCAGTAGACAAACCTGGGTAACCATGACTCAATAGTCTCAAAGGCAACATGACTAGCAGAAGGAAACTCGGAAGACAAAGCTGAATAGCCATGACTCAATAGTCTCAAAGGCAACATGACAAGGAGAAGGAAACTCGGAAGACAAACCTGAAAAGCCATGACTCAATAGCCTCAAAGGCAACATGACTAGGAGAAGGAACGTTGGAAGTCAAATCTGGGTAGCCATGACTCAATAGTCTCAAAGGCAACATGACTAGGAGAAGGAAACTCGGAAGACAAACATGAATAGCCATGACTCAATAGCCTCAAAGGCAACATGACTAGGAGAAGGAAACTCGGAAGACAAACATGAATAGCTATGACTGAATAGCCTCAAAGGCAACATGACAAGGAGAAGGAAACTCGAAAGACAAACCTGGGTAGCCATGACTCAATAGCCTCAAAGGCAACATGACTGGGAGAAGAAAACTCGGAAGACAAACCTGGGTAGCCATGTCTCAAAAGCCTCAGGGGAAACATGAGTGGGAGAAGAAAACTCGGAATATAAACCCGGGTAGCCATTGCTCAATAGCCTCAAAGGCAACATGACTGGGAGAAGAAAACTCGGAAGACAAACCTGAATATCCATGACTCAATAGTCTCAAAGGCAACATGACTAGGAGAAGGAAACTCGGAAGACAATCCTGAGTAGCCATGACTCAATAGTCTCAAAGGAAACATGACTAGGAGAAGGAAACTTGAAAAAAAACCTGGGTTGTCATGACTCAATAGTCACAAAATCAACACATCTAGGAGAAGGAAACTTGAAAGAAAACCTGGGTAGTCATGACTCACTAGTCACAAAGGCAAAACATCTAGGAGAAGGAAACTTGAAAGAAACCCTGAGTAGCCATGACTCAATAGTCTCAAAGGCAACATGAATGGGAGAAGAAAACTCGGAAGACAAATCTGGGTAGCCCTGACTCAATAGCCTAAAAGGCAACATGACTGGGAAAAGGAAACTCGGAAGACAAACCTGAATATCCATGACTCAATAGTCTCAAAGGCAGCATGACTAGGAGAAGGAAACTCGGAAGACAAACCTGAGTAGCCATGACTCAATAGTCTCAAAGGAAACATGACTAGGAGAAGGAAACTTGAAAGAAAACCTGGGTTGCCATGACTCAATAGTCACAAAATCAACACATCTAGGAGAAGGAAACTTGAAAGAAAACCTGGGTAGCCATGACTCACTAGTCACAAAGGCAAAACATCTAGGAGAAGGAAACTTGAAAGAAACCCTGAGTAGCCATGACTCAATAGTCTCAAAGGCAACATGACTAGGAGAAGGAAACTCGGAAGACAAACCTGGGTAGCCCTGACTCAATAGCCTCAAAGGAAACATGACTGGGAGAAGAAAACTCGGAAGACAAACCTGGGTAGCCCTGACTCAATACCCTCAAAGGCAACATGACTGGGAGAAGGAAACTCGGAAGACAGACCTGAATAGCCGTGACTCAATAGTCTCAAAGGCAACATGACTAGGAGAAGGAAACTCGGAAGAAATTCCTGAGTAGCCATGACTCAATAGTCTCAAAGGAAACATGACGAGGAGAAGGAAACTCGGCAGACAATCCTGGGTATCCAGGACTCAATAGTCACAATAGCAACACATCTAGGAGAAGGAAACTTGAAAGAAAACCTGGGTTGCCATGACTCAATAGTCACAAAATCAACACATCTAGGAGAAGGAAACTTGAAAGAAAACCTGGGTAGCCATGACTCACTAGTCACAAAGGCAAAACATCTAGGAGAAGGAAACTTGAAAGAAACTCTGAGTAGCCATGACTCAATAGTCTCAAAGGCACATGACTAGGAGAAGGAAACTCGGAAGACAATCCTGAGTAGCCATGACTCAATAGTCTCAAAGGCAACATGACTAGGAGAAGGAAACTCGGAAGACAAACATGAATAGCCATGACTCAATAGCCTCAAAGGCAACATGACAAGGAGAAGGAAACTCGGAAGACAAACCTGGGTAGCCATGACTCAATAGCCTCAAAGGCAACATGACTGGGAGAAGAAAACTCGGAAGACAAACCTGGGTAGCCATGACTCAATAGCCTCAGGGGAAACATCACTGGGAGAAGAAAACTCGGAATATAAACCCGGGTAGCCATTGCTCAATAGCCTCAAAGGCAACATGACTGGGAGAAGAAAACTTGGAAGACAAACCTGAATATCCATGACTCAATAGTCTCAAAGGCAACATGAGTAGGAGAAGGAAACTCGGAAGACAATCCTGAGTAGCCATGACTCAATAGTCTCAAAGGAAACATGACTAGGAGAAGGAAACTTGAAAGAAAACCTGGGTTGCCATGACTCAATAGTCACAAAATCAACACATCTAGGAGATGGAAACTGGAAAGAAAACCTGGGTAGTCATGACTCACTAGTCACAAAGGCAAAACATCTAGGAGAAGGAAACTTGAAAGTCACCCTGAGTAGCCATGACTCAATAGTCTCAAAGGCAACATGACTAGGAGAAGGAAACTCGGAAGACAAACCTGGGTAGCCCTGACTCAATATCCTCAAAGGAAACATGACTGGGAGAAGAAAACTCGGAAGACAAACCTGGGTAGCCCTGACTCAATAGCCTAAAAGGCAACATGACTGGGAGAAGAAAACTCGGAAGACAAACCTGAATAGCCATGACTCAATAGTCTCAAAGGCAACATGACAAGGAGAAGGAAACTCGGAAGACAAACCTGAAAAGCCATGACTCAATAGCCTCAAAGGCAACATGACTAGGAGAAGGAAATTTGGAAGACAAATCTGGGTAGCCATGACTCAATAGTCTCAAAGGCAACATGACTAGGAGAAGGAAACTCGGAAGACAAACATGAATAGCTATGACTGAATAGCCTCAAAGGCAACATGACAAGGAGAAGGAAACTCGAAAGACAAACCTGGGTAGCCATGACTCAATAGCCTCAAAGGCAACATGACTGGGAGAAGAAAACTCGGAAGACAAACCTGGGTAGCCATGTCTCAATAGCCTCAGGGGAAACATGAGTGGGAGAAGAAAACTCGGAATATAAACCCGGGTAGCCATTGCTCAATAGCCTCAAAGGCAACATGACTGGGAGAAGAAAACTCGGAAGACAAACCTGAATATCCATGACTCAATAGTCTCAAAGGCAACATGACTAGGAGAAGGAAACTCGGAAGACAATCCTGAGTAGCCATGACTCAATAGTCTCAAAGGAAACATGACTAGGAGAAGGAAACTTGAAAGAAAACCTGGGTTGTCATGACTCAATAGTCACAAAATCAACACATCTAGGAGAAGGGAACTTGAAAGAAAACCTGGGTAGTCATGACTCACTAGTCACAAAGGCAAAACATCTAGGAGAAGGAAACTTGAAAGAAACCCTGAGTAGCCATGACTCAATAGTCTCAAAGGCAACATGAATGGGAGAAGAAAACTCGGAAGACAAATCTGGGTAGCCCTGACTCAATAGCCTAAAAGGCAACATGACTGGGAGAAGGAAACTCGGAAGACAAACCTGAATATCCATGACTCAATAGTCTCAAAGGCAGCATGACTAGGAGAAGGAAACTCGGAAGACAAACCTGAGTAGCCATGACTCAATAGTCTCAAAGGAAACATGACTAGGAGAAGGAAACTTGAAAGAAAACCTGGGTTGCCATGACTCAATAGTCACAAAATCAACACATCTAGGAGAAGGAAACTTGAAAGAAAACCTGGGTAGCCATGACTCACTAGTCACAAAGGCAAAACATCTAGGAGAAGGAAACTTGAAAGAAACCCTGAGTAGCCATGACTCAATAGTCTCAAAGGCAACATGACTAGGAGAAGGAAACTCGGAAGACAAATTTGGGTAGCCCTGACTCAATAGCCTAAAAGGCAACATGACTGGGAGAAGGAAACTCGGAAGACAGACCTGAATAGCCGTGACTCAATAGTCTCAAAGGCAACATGACTAGCAGAAGGAAACTCGGAAGACAATCCTGAGTAGCCATGACTCAATAGTCTCAAAGGAAACATGACTAGGAGAAGGAAACTCGGCAGACAATCCTGGGTATCCAGGACTCAATAGTCACAAAAGCAACACATCTAGGAGAAGGAAACTTGAAAGAAAACCTGGGTTGCCATGACTCAATAGTCACAAAATCAACACATCTAGGAGAAGGAAACTTGAAAGAAAACCTGGGTAGCCATGACTCACTAGTCACAAAGGCAAAACATCTAGGAGAAGGAAACTTGAAAGAAACTCTGAGTAGCCATAACTCAATAGTCACAAAGGCAACATGACTAGAGAAGGAAACTCGGAAGACAATCCTGAGTAGCCATGACTCAATAACCTCAAAGGCAACATGACAAGGAGAAGGAAACTCGGAAGACAAACCTGGGTAGCCATGACTCAATAGTCTCAAAGGAAACATGACTAGGAGAAGGAAACTTGAAAGAAATCCTGGGTTGCCATGACTCAATAGTCAAAAAATCAACACATCTAGGAGAAGGAAACTTGAAAGAAAACCTGGGTAGCCATGACTCACTAGTCACAAAGGCAAAACATCTAGGAGAAGGAAACTTGAAAGAAACCCTGAGTAGCCATGACTCAATAGTCTCAAAGGCAACATGACTAGGAGAAGGAAACTCGGAAGACAAACCTGGGTAGCCCTGACTCAATAGCCTCAAAGGAAACATAACTGGGAGAAGAAAACTCCGAAGACAAACCTGGGTAGCCCTGACTCAATAGCCTCAAAGGCAACATGACTGGGAGAAGGAAACTCGGAAGACAGACCTGAATAGCCGTGACTCAATAGTCTCAAAGACAACATGACTAGGAGAAGGAAACTCGGAAGACAATCCTGAGTAGCCATGACTCAATAGTCTCAAAGGAAACATGACGAGGAGAAGGAAACTCGGCAGACAATCCTGGGTATCCAGGACTCAATAGTCACAATATCAACACATCTAGGAGAAGGAAACTTGAAAGAAAACCTGGGTTGCCATGACTCAATAGTCACAAAATCAACACATCTAGGAGAAGGAAACTTGAAAGAAAACCTGGGTAGCCATGACTCACTAGTCACAAAGGCAAAACATCTAGGAGAAGGAAACTTGAAAGAAACTCTGAGTAGCCATGACTCAATAGTCTCAAAGGCAACATGACTAGGAGAAGGAAACTCGGAAGACAATCCTGAGTAGCCATGAATCAATAGTCTCAAAGGCAACATGACTAGCAGAAGGCAACTCGGAAGACAAACATGAATAGCCATGACTCAATAGCCTCAAACGCAACATGACAAGGAGAAGGAAACTCGGAAGACAAACCTGGGTAGCCATGACTCAACAGCCTCAAAGGCAACATGACTGGGAGAAGAAAACTCGGAAGACAAACCTGGGTAGCCATGACTCAATAGCCTCAAAGGCAACATGACTGGGAGAAGAAAACTCGGAATATAAACCCGGGTAGCCATTGCTCAATAGCCTCAAAGGCAACATGACTGGGAGAAGAAAACTCGGAAGACAAACCTGAATATCCATGACTCAATAGTCTCAAAGGCAACATGACTAGGAGAAGGAAACTCGGAAGACAATCCTGAGTAGCCATGACTCAATAGTCTCAAAGGAAACATGACTAGGAGAAGGAAACTTGAAAGAAAACCTGGGTTGCCATGACTCAATAGTCACAAAATCAACACATCTAGGAGAAGGAAACTGGAAAGAAAACCTGGGTAGTCATGACTCACTAGTCACAAAGGCAAAACATCTAGGAGAAGGAAACTTGAAAGAAACCCTGAGTAGCCATGACTCAATAGTCTCAAAGGCAACATGACTAGGAGAAGGAAACTCGGAAGACAAACCTGGGTAGCCCTGACTCAATAGCCTCAAAGGAAACATGACTGGGAGAGGAAAACTCGGAAGACAAACCTGGGTAGCCCTGACTCAATAGCCTAAAAGGCAACATGACTGGGAGAAGGAAACTCGGAAGACAGACCTGAATAGCCGTGACTCAATAGTCTCAAAGGCAACATGACTAGGAGAAGGAAACTCGGAAGACAATCCTGAGTAGCCATGACTCAATAGTCTCAAAGGAAACACGACTAGGAAAGGGAAACTCGGCAGACAATCCTGGGTATCCAGGACTCAATAGCCACAAAAGCAACACATCTAGGAGAAGGAAACTTGAAAGAAAACCTGGGTTGCCATGACTCAATAGTCACAAAATCAACACATCTAGGAGAAGGAAACTTGAGAGAAAACCTGGGTAGCCATGACTCACTAGTCACAAAGGCAAAACATCTAGGAGAAGGAAACTTGAAAGAAACTCTGAGTAGCCATGACTCAATAGTCTCAAAGGCAACATGACTAGGAGAAGGAAACTCGGAAGACAATCCTGAGTAGCCATGACTCAATAGCCTCAAAGGCAACATGACAAGGAGAAGGAAACTCGGAAGACAAACCTGGGTAGCCGTGAATCAATAGCCTCAAGGGAAACATGACTGGGAGAAGAAAACTCGGAAGACAAACCCGGGTAGCCATTGCTCAATAGCCTCAAAGGCAACATGACTGGGAGAAGAAAACTCGGAAGACAAACCTGAATATCCATGACTCAATAGTCTCAAAGGCAACATGACTAGGAGAAGGAAACTCGGAAGACAATCCTGAGTAGCCATGACTCAATAGTCTCAAAGGAAACATGACTAGGAGAAGGAAACTTGAAAGAAAACCTGGGTTGCCATGACTCAATAGTCACAAAATCAACACATCTAGGAGAAGGAAACTTGAAAGAAAACCTGGGTAGCCATGACTCACTAGTCACAAAGGCAAAACATCTAGGAGAAGGAAACTTGAAAGAAACCCTGAGTAGCCATGACTAAATAGTCTCAAAGGCAACATGACTAGGAGAAGGAAACTCGGAAGACAAACCTGGGTAGCCCTGACTCAATAGCCTCAAAGGAAACATGACTGGGAGAAGAAAACTCGGAAGACAAACCTGGGTAGCCCTGACTCAATAGCCTCAAAGGCAACATGACTGGGAGAAGGAAACTTTGAAGACAGACCTGAATAGCCGTGACTCAATAGTCTCAAAGGCAACATGACTAGGAGAAGGAAACTCGGAAGACAATCCTGAGTAGCCATGACTCAATAGTCTCAAAGGAAACATGACTAGGAGAAGGAAACTCGGCAGACAATCCTGGGTATCCAGGACTCAATAGTCACAAAAGCAACACATCTAGGAGAAGGAAAGTAGAAAGAAAACCTGGGTTGCCATGACTCAATAGTCACAAAATCAACACATCTAGGAGAAGGAAACTTGAAAGAAAACCTGGGTAGCCATGACTCACTAGTCACAAAGGCAAAACATCTAGGAGAAGGAAACTTGAAAGAAACTCTGAGTAGCCATGACTCAATAGTCTCAAAGGCAACATGACTAGGAGAAGGAAACTCGGAAGACAAACCTGGGTAGCCATGACTCAATAGCCTCAAAGGCAACATGACTAGGAGAAGGAAACTCAGTAGACAAACCTGGGTAGCCATGACTCAATAGCCTCAAAGGCAACATGACTGGGAGAAGGAAACTCGGAAGACAAACCTGGGTAGCCATGACTCAATAGCCTCAAAGGCAACATGACTGGGAGAAGGAAACTCAGTAGACAAACCTGGGTAGCTATGACTCAATAGTCTCAAAGGCAACATGACAAGGAGAAGGAAACTCGGAAGACAAACCTGGGTAGCCATGACTCAATAGCCTCAAAGGCAACATGACTGGGAGAAGAAAACTCGGAAGACAAACCTGGGTAGCCATGACTCAATAGCCTCAAAGGCAACATGACTGGGAGAAGAAAACTCGGAAGACAAACCTGGGTAGCCATGACTCAATAGCCTCAAAGGCAACATGACTGGGAGAAGAAAACTCGGAAGACAAACCTGGGTAGCCCTGACCCAATAGCCTCAAAGGCAACATGACTGGGGAAGGAAACTCAGTAGACAAACCTGGGTAGCCATGAGCCAATAGCCTCAAAGGCAACATGACTGGGAGAAGAAAACTCGGAAGACAAACCTGGGTAGCCATGACTCAATAGCCTCAAAAGCAACATGACTGGGAGAAGGAAACTTGGAAGACAAACCTGGGTAAGCATGACTCAATAGTCTCAAAGGCAACATGACAAGGAGAAGGAAACTCGGAAGACAAACCTGGGTAGCCATGACTCAATAGCCTCAAAGGCAACATGACTGGGAGATGAGAACTCGGAAGACAAACCTGGGTAGCCATGCCTCAATAGCCTCAAAGGCAACATGACTGGGAGAAGAAAACTCGGAAGACAAACCTGAATAGCCATGACTCAATAGTCTCAAAGGCAACATGACTAGGAGAAGGAAACTCGAAAGACAAACCTGGGTAGTCATGACTCAATAGTCTCATAGGCAACATGACTGGGAGAAGGAAACTCGGAAACAATCCTGGGTAGCCATGACTCAATAGCCTCAAAGGCAACATGACTGGGAGTAAGAAACTCAGTAGACAAACCTGGGTAACCATGACTCAATAGTCTCAAAGGCAACATGACTAGCAGAAGGAAACTCGGAAGACAAAGCTGAATAGCCATGACTCAATAGTCTCAAAGGCAACATGACAAGGAGAAGGAAACTCGGAAGACAAACCTGAAAAGCCATGACTCAATAGCCTCAAAGGCAACATGACTAGGAGAAGGAACGTTGGAAGTCAAATCTGGGTAGCCATGACTCAATAGTCTCAAAGGCAACATGACTAGGAGAAGGAAACTCGGAAGACAAACATGAATAGCCATGACTCAATAGCCTCAAAGGCAACATGACTAGGAGAAGGAAACTCGGAAGACAAACATGAATAGCTATGACTGAATAGCCTCAAAGGCAACATGACAAGGAGAAGGAAACTCGAAAGACAAACCTGGGTAGCCATGACTCAATAGCCTCAAAGGCAACATGACTGGGAGAAGAAAACTCGGAAGACAAACCTGGGTAGCCATGTCTCAAAAGCCTCAGGGGAAACATGAGTGGGAGAAGAAAACTCGGAATATAAACCCGGGTAGCCATTGCTCAATAGCCTCAAAGGCAACATGACTGGGAGAAGAAAACTCGGAAGACAAACCTGAATATCCATGACTCAATAGTCTCAAAGGCAACATGACTAGGAGAAGGAAACTCGGAAGACAATCCTGAGTAGCCATGACTCAATAGTCTCAAAGGAAACATGACTAGGAGAAGGAAACTTGAAAAAAAACCTGGGTTGTCATGACTCAATAGTCACAAAATCAACACATCTAGGAGAAGGAAACTTGAAAGAAAACCTGGGTAGTCATGACTCACTAGTCACAAAGGCAAAACATCTAGGAGAAGGAAACTTGAAAGAAACCCTGAGTAGCCATGACTCAATAGTCTCAAAGGCAACATGAATGGGAGAAGAAAACTCGGAAGACAAATCTGGGTAGCCCTGACTCAATAGCCTAAAAGGCAACATGACTGGGAAAAGGAAACTCGGAAGACAAACCTGAATATCCATGACTCAATAGTCTCAAAGGCAGCATGACTAGGAGAAGGAAACTCGGAAGACAAACCTGAGTAGCCATGACTCAATAGTCTCAAAGGAAACATGACTAGGAGAAGGAAACTTGAAAGAAAACCTGGGTTGCCATGACTCAATAGTCACAAAATCAACACATCTAGGAGAAGGAAACTTGAAAGAAAACCTGGGTAGCCATGACTCACTAGTCACAAAGGCAAAACATCTAGGAGAAGGAAACTTGAAAGAAACCCTGAGTAGCCATGACTCAATAGTCTCAAAGGCAACATGACTAGGAGAAGGAAACTCGGAAGACAAACCTGGGTAGCCCTGACTCAATAGCCTCAAAGGAAACATGACTGGGAGAAGAAAACTCGGAAGACAAACCTGGGTAGCCCTGACTCAATACCCTCAAAGGCAACATGACTGGGAGAAGGAAACTCGGAAGACAGACCTGAATAGCCGTGACTCAATAGTCTCAAAGGCAACATGACTAGGAGAAGGAAACTCGGAAGAAATTCCTGAGTAGCCATGACTCAATAGTCTCAAAGGAAACATGACGAGGAGAAGGAAACTCGGCAGACAATCCTGGGTATCCAGGACTCAATAGTCACAATAGCAACACATCTAGGAGAAGGAAACCTGAAAGAAAACCTGGGTTGCCATGACTCAATAGTCACAAAATCAACACATCTAGGAGAAGGAAACTTGAAAGAAAACCTGGGTAGCCATGACTCACTAGTCACAAAGGCAAAACATCTAGGAGAAGGAAACTTGAAAGAAACTCTGAGTAGCCATGACTCAATAGTCTCAAAGGCACATGACTAGGAGAAGGAAACTCGGAAGACAATCCTGAGTAGCCATGACTCAATAGTCTCAAAGGCAACATGACTAGGAGAAGGAAACTCGGAAGACAAACATGAATAGCCATGACTCAATAGCCTCAAAGGCAACATGACAAGGAGAAGGAAACTCGGAAGACAAACCTGGGTAGCCATGACTCAATAGCCTCAAAGGCAACATGACTGGGAGAAGAAAACTCGGAAGACAAACCTGGGTAGCCATGACTCAATAGCCTCAGGGGAAACATCACTGGGAGAAGAAAACTCGGAATATAAACCCGGGTAGCCATTGCTCAATAGCCTCAAAGGCAACATGACTGGGAGAAGAAAACTTGGAAGACAAACCTGAATATCCATGACTCAATAGTCTCAAAGGCAACATGAGTAGGAGAAGGAAACTCGGAAGACAATCCTGAGTAGCCATGACTCAATAGTCTCAAAGGAAACATGACTAGGAGAAGGAAACTTGAAAGAAAACCTGGGTTGCCATGACTCAATAGTCACAAAATCAACACATCTAGGAGATGGAAACTGGAAAGAAAACCTGGGTAGTCATGACTCACTAGTCACAAAGGCAAAACATCTAGGAGAAGGAAACTTGAAAGACACCCTGAGTAGCCATGACTCAATAGTCTCAAAGGCAACATGACTAGGAGAAGGAAACTCGGAAGACAAACCTGGGTAGCCCTGACTCAATATCCTCAAAGGAAACATGACTGGGAGAAGAAAACTCGGAAGACAAACCTGGGTAGCCCTGACTCAATAGCCTAAAAGGCAACATGACTGGGAGAAGAAAACTCGGAAGACAAACCTGAATAGCCATGACTCAATAGTCTCAAAGGCAACATGACAAGGAGAAGGAAACTCGGAAGACAAACCTGAAAAGCCATGACTCAATAGCCTCAAAGGCAACATGACTAGGAGAAGGAAATTTGGAAGACAAATCTGGGTAGCCATGACTCAATAGTCTCAAAGGCAACATGACTAGGAGAAGGAAACTCGGAAGACAAACATGAATAGCTATGACTGAATAGCCTCAAAGGCAACATGACAAGGAGAAGGAAACTCGAAAGACAAACCTGGGTAGCCATGACTCAATAGCCTCAAAGGCAACATGACTGGGAGAAGAAAACTCGGAAGACAAACCTGGGTAGCCATGTCTCAATAGCCTCAGGGGAAACATGAGTGGGAGAAGAAAACTCGGAATATAAACCCGGGTAGCCATTGCTCAATAGCCTCAAAGGCAACATGACTGGGAGAAGAAAACTCGGAAGACAAACCTGAATATCCATGACTCAATAGTCTCAAAGGCAACATGACTAGGAGAAGGAAACTCGGAAGACAATCCTGAGTAGCCATGACTCAATAGTCTCAAAGGAAACATGACTAGGAGAAGGAAACTTGAAAGAAAACCTGGGTTGTCATGACTCAATAGTCACAAAATCAACACATCTAGGAGAAGGGAACTTGAAAGAAAACCTGGGTAGTCATGACTCACTAGTCACAAAGGCAAAACATCTAGGAGAAGGAAACTTGAAAGAAACCCTGAGTAGCCATGACTCAATAGTCTCAAAGGCAACATGAATGGGAGAAGAAAACTCGGAAGACAAATCTGGGTAGCCCTGACTCAATAGCCTAAAAGGCAACATGACTGGGAGAAGGAAACTCGGAAGACAAACCTGAATATCCATGACTCAATAGTCTCAAAGGCAGCATGACTAGGAGAAGGAAACTCGGAAGACAAACCTGAGTAGCCATGACTCAATAGTCTCAAAGGAAACATGACTAGGAGAAGGAAACTTGAAAGAAAACCTGGGTTGCCATGACTCAATAGTCACAAAATCAACACATCTAGGAGAAGGAAACTTGAAAGAAAACCTGGGTAGCCATGACTCACTAGTCACAAAGGCAAAACATCTAGGAGAAGGAAACTTGAAAGAAACCCTGAGTAGCCATGACTCAATAGTCTCAAAGGCAACATGACTAGGAGAAGGAAACTCGGAAGACAAACCTGGGTAGCCCTGACTCAATAGCCTCAAAGGAAACATGACTGGGAGAAGAAAACTCGGAAGACAAACCTGGGTAGCCCTGACTCAATACCCTCAAAGGCAACATGACTGGGAGAAGGAAACTCGGAAGACAGACCTGAATAGCCGTGACTCAATAGTCTCAAAGGCAACATGACTAGGAGAAGGAAACTCGGAAGAAATTCCTGAGTAGCCATGACTCAATAGTCTCAAAGGAAACATGACGAGGAGAAGGAAACTCGGCAGACAATCCTGGGTATCCAGGACTCAATAGTCACAATAGCAACACATCTAGGAGAAGGAAACTTGAAAGAAAACCTGGGTTGCCATGACTCAATAGTCACAAAATCAACACATCTAGGAGAAGGAAACTTGAAAGAAAACCTGGGTAGCCATGACTCACTAGTCACAAAGGCAAAACATCTAGGAGAAGGAAACTTGAAAGAAACTCTGAGTAGCCATGACTCAATAGTCTCAAAGGCACATGACTAGGAGAAGGAAAATCGGAAGACAATCCTGAGTAGCCATGACTCAATAGTCTCAAAGGCAACATGACTAGGAGAAGGAAACTCGGAAGCCAAACATGAATAGCCATGACTCAATAGCCTCAAAGGCAACATGACAAGGAGAAGAAAACTCGGAAGACAAACCTGAATATCCATGACTCAATAGTCTCAAAGGCAACATGAGTAGGAGAAGGAAACTCGGAAGACAAACCTGGGTAGCCATGACTCAATAGCCTCAGGGGAAACATGACTGGGAGAAGAAAACTCGGAATATAAACCCGGGTAGCCATTGCTCAATAGCCTCAAAGGCAACATGACTGGGAGAAGAAAACTTGGAAGACAAACCTGAATATCCATGACTCAATAGTCTCAAAGGCAACATGAGTAGGAGAAGGAAACTCGGAAGACAATCCTGAGTAGCCATGACTCAATAGTCTCAAAGGAAACATGACTAGGAGAAGGAAACTTGAAAGAAAACCTGGGTTGCCATGACTCAATAGTCACAAAATCAACACATCTAGGAGATGGAAACTGGAAAGAAAACCTGGGTAGTCATGACTCACTAGTCACAAAGGCAAAACATCTAGGAGAAGGAAACTTGAAAGACACCCTGAGTAGCCATGACTCAATAGTCTCAAAGGCAACATGACTAGGAGAAGGAAACTCGGAAGACAAACCTGGGTAGCCCTGACTCAATAGCCTCAAAGGAAACATGACTGGGAGAAGAAAACTCGGAAGACAAACCTGGGTAGCCCTGACTCAATAGCCTAAAAGGCAACATGACTGGGAGAAGAAAACTCGGAAGACAAACCTGAATATCCATGACTCAATAGTCTCAAAGGCAACATGACTAGGAGAAGGAAACTCGGAAGACAATCCTGAGTAGCCATGACTCAATAGTCTCAAAGGAAACATGACTAGGAGAAGGAATCTTGAAAGAAAACCTGGGTTGCCATGACTCACTAGTCACAAAGGCAAAACATCTAGGAGAAGGAAACTTGAAAGAAACCCTGAGTAGCCATGACTCAATAGTCTCAAAAGCAACATGACTGGGAGAAGAAAACTCGGAAGACAAATTTGGGTAGCCCTGACTCAATAGCCTAAAAGGCAACATGACTGGGAGAAGGAAACTCGGAAGACAGACCTGAATAGCCGTGACTCAATAGTCTCAAAGGCAACATGACTAGCAGAAGGAAACTCGGAAGACAATCCTGAGTAGCCATGACTCAATAGTCTCAAAGGAAACATGACTAGGAGAAGGAAACTCGGCAGACAATCCTGGGTATCCAGGACTCAATAGTCACAAAAGCAACACATCTAGGAGAAGGAAACTTGAAAGAAAACCTGGGTTGCCATGACTCAATAGTCACAAAATCAACACATCTAGGAGAAGGAAACTTGAAAGAAAACCTGGGTAGCCATGACTCACTAGTCACAAAGGCAAAACATCTAGGAGAAGGAAACTTGAAAGAAACTCTGAGTAGCCATAACTCAATAGTCACAAAGGCAACATGACTAGAGAAGGAAACTCGGAAGACAATCCTGAGTAGCCATGACTCAATAACCTCAAAGGCAACATGACAAGGAGAAGGAAACTCGGAAGACAAACCTGGGTAGCCATGACTCAATAGTCTCAAAGGAAACATGACTAGGAGAAGGAAACTTGAAAGAAAACCTGGGTTGCCATGACTCAATAGTCAAAAAATCAACACATCTAGGAGAAGGAAACTTGAAAGAAAACCTGGGTAGCCATGACTCACTAGTCACAAAGGCAAAACATCTAGGAGAAGGAAACTTGAAAGAAACCCTGAGTAGCCATGACTCAATAGTCTCAAAGGCAACATGACTAGGAGAAGGAAACTCGGAAGACAAACCTGGGTAGCCCTGACTCAATAGCCTCAAAGGAAACATAACTGGGAGAAGAAAACTCCGAAGACAAACCTGGGTAGCCCTGACTCAATAGCCTCAAAGGCAACATGACTGGGAGAAGGAAACTCGGAAGACAGACCTGAATAGCCGTGACTCAATAGTCTCAAAGACAACATGACTAGGAGAAGGAAACTCAGAAGACAATCCTGAGTAGCCATGACTCAATAGTCTCAAAGGAAACATGACGAGGAGAAGGAAACTCGGCAGACAATCCTGGGTATCCAGGACTCAATAGTCACAATATCAACACATCTAGGAGAAGGAAACTTGAAAGAAAACCTGGGTTGCCATGACTCAATAGTCACAAAATCAACACATCTAGGAGAAGGAAACTTGAAAGAAAACCTGGGTAGCCATGACTCACTAGTCACAAAGGCAAAACATCTAGGAGAAGGAAACTTGAAAGAAACTCTGAGTAGCCATGACTCAATAGTCTCAAAGGCAACATGACTAGGAGAAGGAAACTCGGAAGACAATCCTGAGTAGCCATGAATCAATAGTCTCAAAGGCAACATGACTAGCAGAAGGCAACTCGGAAGACAAACATGAATAGCCATGACTCAATAGCCTCAAACGCAACATGACAAGGAGAAGGAAACTCGGAAGACAAACCTGGGTAGCCATGACTCAACAGCCTCAAAGGCAACATGACTGGGAGAAGAAAACTCGGAAGACAAACCTGGGTAGCCATGACTCAATAGCCTCAAAGGCAACATGACTGGGAGAAGAAAACTCGGAATATAAACCCGGGTAGCCATTGCTCAATAGCCTCAAAGGCAACATGACTGGGAGAAGAAAACTCGGAAGACAAACCTGAATATCCATGACTCAATAGTCTCAAAGGCAACATGACTAGGAGAAGGAAACTCGGAAGACAATCCTGAGTAGCCATGACTCAATAGTCTCAAAGGAAACATGACTAGGAGAAGGAAACTTGAAAGAAAACCTGTGTTGCCATGACTCAATAGTCACAAAATCAACACATCTAGGAGAAGGAAACTGGAAAGAAAACCTGGGTAGTCATGACTCACTAGTCACAAAGGCAAAACATCTAGGAGAAGGAAACTTGAAAGAAACCCTGAGTAGCCATGACTCAATAGTCTCAAAGGCAACATGACTAGGAGAAGGAAACTCGGAAGACAAACCTGGGTAGCCCTGACTCAATAGCCTCAAAGGAAACATGACTGGGAGAGGAAAACTCGGAAGACAAACCTGGGTAGCCCTGACTCAATAGCCTAAAAGGCAACATGACTGGGAGAAGGAAACTCGGAAGACAGACCTGAATAGCCGTGACTCAATAGTCTCAAAGGCAACATGACTAGGAGAAGGAAACTCGGAAGACAATCCTGAGTAGCCATGACTCAATAGTCTCAAAGGAAACACGACTAGGAAAGGGAAACTCGGCAGACAATCCTGGGTATCCAGGACTCAATAGTCACAAAAGCAACACATCTAGGAGAAGGAAACTTGAAAGAAAACCTGGGTTGCCATGACTCAATAGTCACAAAATCAACACATCTAGGAGAAGGAAACTTGAGAGAAAACCTGGGTAGCCATGACTCACTAGTCACAAAGGCAAAACATCTAGGAGAAGGAAACTTGAAAGAAACTCTGAGTAGCCATGACTCAATAGTCTCAAAGGCAACATGACTAGGAGAAGGAAACTCGGAAGACAATCCTGAGTAGCCATGACTCAATAGCCTCAAAGGCAACATGACAAGGAGAAGGAAACTCGGAAGACAAACCTGGGTAGCCATGAATCAATAGCCTCAAGGGAAACATGACTGGGAGAAGAAAACTCGGAAGACAAACCCGGGTAGCCATTGCTCAATAGCCTCAAAGGCAACATGACTGGGAGAAGAAAACTCGGAAGACAAACCTGAATATCCATGACTCAATAGTCTCAAAGGCAACATGACTAGGAGAAGGAAACTCGGAAGACAATCCTGAGTAGCCATGACTCAATAGTCTCAAAGGAAACATGACTAGGAGAAGGAAACTTGAAAGAAAACCTGGGTTGCCATGACTCAATAGTCACAAAATCAACACATCTAGGAGAAGGAAACTTGAAAGAAAACCTGGGTAGCCATGACTCACTAGTCACAAAGGCAAAACATCTAGGAGAAGGAAACTTGAAAGAAACCCTGAGTAGCCATGACTAAATAGTCTCAAAGGCAACATGACTAGGAGAAGGAAACTCGGAAGACAAACCTGGGTAGCCCTGACTCAATAGCCTCAAAGGAAACATGACTGGGAGAAGAAAACTCGGAAGACAAACCTGGGTAGCCCTGACTCAATAGCCTCAAAGGCAACATGACTGGGAGAAGGAAACTTTGAAGACAGACCTGAATAGCCGTGACTCAATAGTCTCAAAGGCAACATGACTAGGAGAAGGAAACTCGGAAGACAATCCTGAGTAGCCATGACTCAATAGTCTCAAAGGAAACATGACTAGGAGAAGGAAACTCGGCAGACAATCCTGGGTATCCAGGACTCAATAGTCACAAAAGCAACACATCTAGGAGAAGGAAAGTAGAAAGAAAACCTGGGTTGCCATGACTCAATAGTCACAAAATCAACACATCTAGGAGAAGGAAACTTGAAAGAAAACCTGGGTAGCCATGACTCACTAGTCACAAAGGCAAAACATCTAGGAGAAGGAAACTTGAAAGAAACTCTGAGTAGCCATGACTCAATAGTCTCAAAGGCAACATGACTAGGAGAAGGAAACTCGGAAGACAAACCTGGGTAGCCATGACTCAATAGCCTCAAAGGCAACATGACTAGGAGAAGGAAACTCAGTAGACAAACCTGGGTAGCCATGACTCAATAGCCTCAAAGGCAACATGACTGGGAGAAGGAAACTCGGAAGACAAACCTGGGTAGCCATGACTCAATAGCCTCAAAGGCAACATGACTGGGAGAAGGAAACTCAGTAGACAAACCTGGGTAGCTATGACTCAATAGTCTCAAAGGCAACATGACAAGGAGAAGGAAACTCGGAAGACAAACCTGGGTAGCCATGACTCAATAGCCTCAAAGGCAACATGACTGGGAGAAGAAAACTCGGAAGACAAACCTGGGTAGCCATGACTCAATAGCCTCAAAGGCAACATGACTGGGAGAAGAAAACTCGGAAGACAAACCTGGGTAGCCATGACTCAATAGCCTCAAAGGCAACATGACTGGGAGAAGAAAACTCGGAAGACAAACCTGGGTAGCCCTGACCCAATAGCCTCAAAGGCAACATGACTGGGGAAGGAAACTCAGTAGACAAACCTGGGTAGCCATGAGCCAATAGCCTCAAAGGCAACATGACTGGGAGAAGAAAACTCGGAAGACAAACCTGGGTAGCCATGACTCAATAGCCTCAAAAGCAACATGACTGGGAGAAGGAAACTTGGAAGACAAACCTGGGTAAGCATGACTCAATAGTCTCAAAGGCAACATGACAAGGAGAAGGAAACTCGGAAGACAAACCTGGGTAGCCATGACTCAATAGCCTCAAAGGCAACATGACTGGGAGATGAGAACTCGGAAGACAAACCTGGGTAGCCATGCCTCAATAGCCTCAAAGGCAACATGACTGGGAGAAGAAAACTCGGAAGACAAACCTGAATAGCCATGACTCAATAGTCTCAAAGGCAACATGACTAGGAGAAGGAAACTCGAAAGACAAACCTGGGTAGTCATGACTCAATAGTCTCATAGGCAACATGACTGGGAGAAGGAAACTCGGAAACAATCCTGGGTAGCCATGACTCAATAGCCTCAAAGGCAACATGACTGGGAGTAAGAAACTCAGTAGACAAACCTGGGTAACCATGACTCAATAGTCTCAAAGGCAACATGACTAGCAGAAGGAAACTCGGAAGACAAAGCTGAATAGCCATGACTCAATAGTCTCAAAGGCAACATGACAAGGAGAAGGAAACTCGGAAGACAAACCTGAAAAGCCATGACTCAATAGCCTCAAAGGCAACATGACTAGGAGAAGGAACGTTGGAAGTCAAATCTGGGTAGCCATGACTCAATAGTCTCAAAGGCAACATGACTAGGAGAAGGAAACTCGGAAGACAAACATGAATAGCCATGACTCAATAGCCTCAAAGGCAACATGACAAGGAGAAGGAAACTCGGAAGACAAACCTGGGTAGCCGTGACTCAATAGTCACAAAATCAACACATCTAGGAGAAGGAAACTTGAAAGAAAACCTGGGTAGTCATGACTCACTAGTCACAAAGGCAAAACATCTAGGAGAAGGAAACTTGAAAGAAACCCTGAGTAGCCATGACTCAATAGTCTCAAAGGCAACATGACTAGAAGGAAACTCGGAAGACAAACCTGGGTAGCCCTGACTCAATAGCCTCAAAGGAAACATGACTGGGAGAAGAAAACTCGGAAGACAAACCTGGGTAGCCCTGAATCAATAGCCTAAAAGGCAACATGACTGGGAGAAGGAAACTCGGAAGACAGACCTGAATAGCCGTGACTCAATAGTCTCAAAGGCAACAAGACTAGGAGAAGGAAACTCGGAAGACAATCCTGAGTAGCCATGACTCAATAGTCTCAAAGGAAACATGACTAGGGGAAGGAAACTCGGCAGACAATCCTGGGTATCCAGGACTCAATAGTCACAAAAGCAACACATCTGGGAGAAGGAAACTTGAAAGAAAACCTGGGTTGCCATGACTCAATAGTCACAAAATCAACACATCTAGGAGAAGGAAACTGAAAGAAAACCTGGGTAGCCATGACTCACAAGTCACAAAGCCAAAACATCTAGGAGAAGGAAACTTGAAAGAAACTCTGAGTAGCCATGACTCAATAGTCTCAAAGGCAACATGACTAGGACAAGGAAACTCGGAAGACAATCCTGTGTAGCCATGACTCAATAGCCTCAAAGGCAACATGACTAGGAGAAGGAAACTCGGAAGACAAACCTGGGTAGCCATGACTCAATAGCCTCAAAGGCAACATGACTAGGAGAAGGAAACTCAGTAGGCAAACCTGGGTAGCCATGACTCAATAGCCTCAAAGGCAACATGACTGGGAGAAGAAAACTCGGAAGACAAACCTGGGTAGCCATGACTCAATAGCCTCAAAGGCAACATGACTGGGAGAAGGAAAATCGGAAGACAAACCTGGGTAGCCATGACTCAATAGCCTCAAAGGCAACATGACTGGGAGAAGGAAACTCAGTAGACAAACCTGGGTAGCCATGACTCAATAGTCTCAAAGGCAACATGACAAGGAGAAGGAAACTCGGAAGACAAACCTGGGTAGCCATGACTCAATAGCCTCAATGGCTATATGACTGGGAGAAGAAAACTCGGAAGACAAACCTGGGTAGCCATGACTCAATAGCCTCAAAGGCAACATGACTGGGAGAAGAAAACTCGGAAGACAAACCTGGGTAGCCATGACTCAATAGCCTCAAAGGCAACATGACTGGGAGAAGAAAACTCGGAAGACAAACCTGGGTAGCCCTGACCCAATAGCCTCAAAGGCAACATGACTGGGAGAAGGAAACTCCGTAGACAAACCTGGGTAGCCATGACTCAATAGCCTCAAAGGCAACATGACTGGGAGAAGAAAACTCGGAAGACAAACCTGGGTAGCCATGACTCAATAGCCTCAAAGGCAACATGACTGGGAGAAGGAAACTCGGAAGACAAACCTGGGTAGCCATGACTCAATAGCCTCAAAGGCAACATGACTGGGAGAAGAAAACTCGGAAGACAAACCTGGGTAGCCATGACTCAATAGCCTCAATGGCAACATGACTGGGAGAAGAAAACTCGGAAGACAAACCTGGGTAGCCCTGACCCAATAGCCTCAAAGGCAACATGACTGGAAGAAGGAAACTCAGTAGACAAACCTGGGTAGCCATGACTCAATAGCCTCAAAGGCAACATGACTGGGAGAAGAATACTCGGAAGACAAACCTGGGTAGCCATGACTCAATAGCCTCAAAGGCAACATGACTGGGAGAAGAAAACTCGGAAGACAAACCTGGGTAGCCATGACTCAATAGCCTCAAAAGCAACATGACTGGGAGAAGGAAACTTGGAAGACAAACCTGGGTAGCCATGACTCAATCGTCTCAAAGGCAACATGACTAGGAGAAGGAAACTCGGAAGACAAACCTGGGTAGCCATGACTCAATAGCCTCAAAGGCAACATGACTGGGAGAAGAAAACTCGGAAGACAAACCTGGGTAGCCATGACTCAATAGCCTCAAAGGCAACATGACTGGGAGAAGAAAACTCGGAAGACAAACCTGGGTAGCCATGACTCAATAGCCTCAAAGGCCACATGACTGGGAGAAGAAAACTCGGAAGACAAACCTGAATAGTCATGACTCAATAGTCTCAAAGGCAACATGACTAGGAGAAGGAAACTCGAAAGACAAATCTGGGTAGTCATGACTCAGTAGTCTCATAGGCAACATGACTGGGAGAAGGAAACTCGGAAGACAATCCTGGGTAGCCATGACTCAATAGCCTCAAAGGCAACATGACTGGGAGAAAGAAACTCAGTAGACAAACCTGGGTAGCCATGACTCAATAGTCTCAAAGGCAACATGACTAGCAGAAGGAAACTCGGAAGACAAACCTGAATAGCCATGACTCAATAGTCTCAAAGGCAACATGACAAGGAGAAGGAAACTCGGAAGACAAACCTGAAAAGCCATGACTCAATAGCCTCAAAGGTTACATGACTAGGAGAAGGAAATTTGGAAGACAAATCTGGGTAGCCATGACTCAATAGTCTCAAAGGCAACATGACTAGGAGAAGGAAACTCGGAAGACAAACATGAATAGTCATGACTCAATAGCCTCAAGGGCAACATGACAAGGAGAAGGAAACTCGGAAGAGAAACCTGGGTAGCCATGACTCAATAGCCTCAAAGGCAACATGTCTGGGAGAAGAAAACTCGGAAGACAAACCTGGGTAGACATGACTCAATAGCCTCAAGGGAAACATGACTGGGAGAAGAAAACTCGGAAGACAAACCCGGGTAGCCATTGCTCAATAGCTTCAAAGGCAACATGACTGGGAGAAGAAAACTCCGAAGACAAACCTGAATATCCATGACTCAATAGTCTCAAAGGCAACATGACTAGGAGAAGGAACCTCGGAAGACAATCGTGAGTAGCCATGACTCAATAGTTTCAAAGGAAACATGACTAGGAGAAGGAAACTTGAAAGAAAACCTGGGTTGCCATGACTCAATAGACAAAAAATCAACACATCTAGGAGAAGGAAACTTGAAAGAAAACCTGGGTAGTCATGACTCACTAGTCACAATGGCAAAACATCTAGGAGAAGGAAACTTGAAAGAAACCCTGAGTAGCCATGACTCAATAGTCTCAAAGGCAACATGACTAGAAGGAAACTCGGAAGACAAACCTGGGTAGCCCTGACTCAATAGCCTCAAAGGAAACATGACTGGGAGAAAGAAACTCGGAAGACAAACCTGGGTAGCCCTGAATCAATAGCCTAAAAGGCAACATGACTGGGAGAAGGAAACTCGGAAGACAGACCTGAATAGCCGTGACTCAATAGTCTCAAAGGCAACATGACTAGGAGAAGGAAACTCGGAAGACAATCCTGAGTAGCCATGACTCAATAGTCTCAAAGGAAACATGACTAGGAGAAGGAAACTCGGCAGACAATTCTGGGTATCCAGGACTCAATAGTCACAAAAGCAACACATCTAGGAGAAGGAAACTTGAAAGAAAACCTGGGTTGCCATGACTCAATAGTCACAAAATCAACACATCTAGGAGAAGGAAACTGAAAGAAAACCTGGGTAGCCATGACTCACTAGTCACAAAGGCAAAACATCTAGGAGAAGGAAACTTGAAAGAAACTCTGAGTAGCCATGACTCAATAGTCTCAAAGGCAACATGACTAGGAGAAGGAAACTCGGAAGACAATCCTGAGTAGCCATGACTCAATAGCCTCAAAGGCAACATGACTAGGAGAAGGAAACTCGGAAGACAAACCTGGGTAGCCATGACTCAATAGCCTCAAAGGCAACATGACTAGGAGAAGGAAACTCAGTAGGCAAACTTGGGTAGCCATGACTCAATAGCCTCAAAGGCAACATGACTGGGAGAAGAAAACTCGGAAGACAAACCTGGGTAGCCATGACTCAATAGCCTCAAAGGCAACATGACTGGGAGAAGGAAACTCGGAAGACAAACCTGGGTAGCCATGACTCAATAGCCTCAAAGGCAACATGACTGGGAGAAGGAAACTCAGTAGACAAACCTGGGTAGCCATGACTCAATAGTCTCAAAGGACCCATGACAAGGAGAAGGAAACTCGGAAGACAAACCTGGGTAGCCATGACTCAATAGCCTCAAAGGCAACATGACTGGGAGAAGAAAACTCGGAAGACAAACCTGGGTAGCCATGACTCAATAGCCTCAAAGGCAACATGACTGGGAGAAGAAAACTCGGAAGACAAACCTGGGTAGCCATGACTCAATAGCCTCAAAGGCAACATGACTGGGAGAAGAAAACTCGGAAGACAAACCTGGGTAGCCCTGACCCAATAGCCTCAAAGGCAACATGACTGGGAGAAGGAAACTCAGTAGACAAACCTGGGTAGCCATGACTCAATAGCCTCAAAGGCAACATGACTGGGAGAAGAAAACTCGGAAGACAAACCTGGGTAGCCATGACTCAATAGCCTCAAAGGCAACATGACTGGGAGAAGGAAACTTGGAAGACAAACCTGGGTAAGCACGACTCAATAGTCTCAAAGGCAACATGACAAGGAGAAGGAAACTCGGAAGACAAACCTGGGTAGCCATGACTCAATAGCCTCAAGGGAAACATGACTGGGAGAAGAAAACTCGGAAGACAAACCTGGGTAGCCATTGCTCAATAGCCTCAAAGGCAACATGACTGGGAGAAGAAAACTCGGAAGACAAACCTGAATATCCATGACTCAATAGTCTCAAAGGCAACATGACTAGGAGAAGGAAACTCGGAAGACAATCCTGAGTAGCCATGACTCAATAGTCTCAAAGGAAACATGACTAGGAGAAGGAAACTTGAAAGAAAACCTGGGTTGCCATGACTCAATAGTCACAAAATCAACACATCTAGGAGAAGGAAACTTGAAGAATAACCTGGGTAGCCATGACTCACTAGTCACAACGGCAAAACATCTAGGAGAAGGAAACTTGAAAGAAACCCTGAGTAGCCATGACTCAATAGTCTCAAAGGCAACATGACTAGGAGAAGGAAACTCGGAAGACAAACCTGGGTAGCCCTGACTCAATAGCCTCAAAGGAAACATGACTGGGAGAAGAAAACTCGGAAGACAAACCAGGGTAGGACTAACTCAATAGCCTCAAAGGCAACATGACTGGGAGAAGGAAACTCGGAAGACAGACCTGAATAGCCGTGACTCAATAGTCTCAAAGGCAACATGACTAGGAGAAGGAAACTCGGTAGACAATCCTGAGTAGCCATGACTCAATAGTCTCAAAGGAAACATGACTAGGAGAAGGAAACTCGGCAGACAATCCTGGGTATCCAGGACTCAATAGTCACAAAAGCAACACATCTAGAAGAAGGAAACTTGAAAGAAAACCTGGGTTGCCATGACTCAATAGTCACAAAATCAACACATCTAGGAGAAGGAAAGTTGAAAGAAAACCTGGGTAGCCATGACTCACTAGTCACAAAGGCAAAACATCTAGGAGAAGGAAACTTGAAAGAAACTCTGAGTAGCCATGACTCAATAGCCTCAAAGGCAACATGACTAGGAGAAGGAAACTCGGAAGACAAACCTGGGTAGCCATGACTCAATAGCCTCAAAGGCAACATGACTAGGAGAAGGAATCTCAGTAGACAAACCTGGGTAGCCATGACCTAATAGTCTCAAAGGCAACATGACTGGGAGAAGAAAACTCGGAAGACAAACCTGGGTAGCCATGACTCAATAGCCTCAAAGGCAACATGACTGGGAGAAGGAAACTCGGAAGACAAACCTGGGTAGCCATGACTCAATAGCCTCAAAGGCAACATGACTGGGAGAAGGAAACTCAGTAGACAAACCTGGGTAGCCATGACTCAATAGTCTCAAAGGCAACATGACAAGGAGAAGGAAACTCGGAAGACAAACCTGGGTAGCCATGACTCAATAGCCTCAAAGGCAACATGACTGGGAGAAGAAAACTCGGAAGACAAACCTGGGTAGCCATGACTCAATAGCCTCAAAGGCAACATGACTGGGAGAAGAAAACTCGGAAGACAAACCTGGGTAGCCATGACTCAATAGCCTCAAAGGCAACATGACTGGGAGAAGAAAACTCGGAAGACAAACCTGGGTAGCCCTGAGCCAATAGCCTCAAAGGCAACATGACTGGGACAAGGAAACTCAGTAGACAAACCTGGGTAGCCATGACTCAATAACCTCAAAGGCAATATGACTGGGAGAAGGAAACTTGGAAGACAAACCTGGGTAAGCATGACTCAATAGTCTCAAAGGCAACATGACAAGGAGAAGGAAACTCGGAAGACAAACCTGGGTAGCCATGACTCAATAGCCTCAAAGGCAACATGACTGGGAGAAGGAAACTCGGAAGACAGACCTGAATAGCCGTGACTCAAAAGTCTCAAAGGCAACATGACTAGGAGAAGGAAACTCGGAAGACAATCCTGAGTAGCCATGACTCAATAGTCTCAAAGGAAACATGACTAGGAGAAGGAAACTCGGCGGACAATCCTGGGTATCCAGGACTCAATAGTCACAAAAGCAACACATCTAGAAGAAGGAAACTTGAAAGAAAACCTGGGTTGCCATGACTCAATAGTCACAAAATCAACACATCTAGGAGAAGGAAAGTTGAAGGAAAACCTGGGTAGCCATGACTCACTAGTCACAAAGGCAAAACATCTAGGAGAAGGAAACTTGAAAGAAACTCTGAGTAGCCATGACTCAATAGTCTCAAAGGCAACATGACTAGGAGAAGGAAATTTGGAAGACAAATCTGGGTAGCCATGACTCAGTAGTCTCAAACGCAACATGACTAGGAGAAGGAAACTCGGAAGACAAACATGAATAGCCATGACTCAATAGCCTCAAAGGCAACATGACAAGGAGAAGGAAACTCGGAAGAGAAACCTGGGTAGCCATGACTCAATAGCCTCAAAGGCAACATGACTGGGAGAAGAAAACTCGGAAGACAAACCTGGGTAGCCATGACTCAATAGCCTCAAGGGAAACATGACTGGGAGAAGAAAACTCGGAAGACAAACCCGGGTAGCCATTGCTCAATAGCCTCAAAGGCAACATGACTGGGAGAAGAAAACTCCGAAGACAAACCTGAATATCCATGACTCAATAGTCTCAAAGGCAACATGACTAGGAGAAGGAACCTCGGAAGACAATCGTGAGTAGCCATGACGCAATAGTCTCAAAGGAAACATGACTAGGAAAAGGAAACTTGAAAGAAAACCTGGGTTGCCATGACTCAATAGTCACAAAATCAACACATCTAGGAGAAGGAAACTTGAAAGAAAACCTGGGTAGTCATGACTCACTAGTCACAAAGGCAAAACATCTAGGAGAAGGAAACTTGAAAGAAACCCTGAGTAGCCATGACTCAATAGTCTCAAAGGCAACATGACTAGAAGGAAACTCGGAAGACAAACCTGGGTAGCCCTGACTCAATAGCCTCAAAGGAAACATGACTGGGAGAAGAAAACTCGGAAGACATACCTGGGTAGCCCTGACTCAATAGTCTCAAAGGCAACATGACTAGAAGGAAACTCAGAAGACAAACCTGGGTAGCCATGACTCAATAGCCTCAAAGGCAACATGACTGGGAGAAGAAAATTCGGAAGACAAACCTGGGTAGCCATGACTCAATAGCCTCAAAGGCAACATGACTGGGAGAAGGAAACTTGGAAGACAAACCTGTGTAAGCATGACTCAATAGTCTCAAAGGCAACATGACAAGGAGAAGGAAACTCGGAAGACAAACCTGGGTAGCCATGACTCAATAGCCTCAAGGGAAACATGACTGGGAGAAGAAAACTCGGAAGACAAACCTGGGTAGCCATTGCTCAATAGCCTCAAAGGCAACATGACTGGGAGAAGAAAACTCGGAAGACAAACCTGAATATCCATGACTCAATAGTCTCAAAGGCAACATGACTAGGAGAAGGAAACTCGGAAGACAATCCTGAGTAGCCATGACTCAATAGTCTCAAAGGAAACATGACTAGGAGAAGGAAACTTGAAGAATAACCTGGGTAGCCATGACTCACTAGTCACAAAGGCAAAACATCTAGGAGAAGGAAACTTGAAAGAAACCCTGAGTAGCCATGACTCAATAGTCTCAAAGGCAACATGACTAGGAGAAGGAAACTCGGAAGACAAACCTGGGTAGCCCTGACTCAATAGCCTCAAAGGAAACATGACTGGGAGAAGAAAACTCGGAAGACAAACCAGGGTAGGCCTGACTCAATAGTCTCAAAGGCAACATGACTAGGAGAAGGAAACTCGGAATACAGACCTGAATAGCCGTGACTCAATAGTCTCAAAGGCAACATGACTAGGAGAAGGAAACTCGGAAGACAGTCCTGAGTAGCCATGACTCAATAGTCTCAAAGGGAACATGACTAGGAGAAGGAAACTCGGCAGACAATCCTGGGAATCCAGGACTCAATAGTCACAAAAGCAACACATCTAGAAGAAGGAAACTTGAAAGAAAACCTGGGTTGCCATGACTCAATAGTCACAAAATCAACACATCTAGGAGAAGGAAAGTTGAAAGAAAACCTGGGTAGCCATGACTCACTAGTCACAAAGGCAAAACATCTAGGAGAAGGAAACTTGAAAGAAACTCTGTGTAGCCATGACTCAATAGTCTCAAAGGCAACATGACTAGGAGAAGGAAACTCGGAAGACAATCCTGAGTAGCCATGACTCAATAGCCTCAAAGGCAACATGACTAGGAGAAGGAAACTCGGAAGACAAACCTGGGTAGCCATGACTCAATAGCCTCAAAGGCAACATGACTAGGAGAAGGAAACTCAGTAGACAAACCTGGGTAGCCATGACCTAATAGCCTCAAAGGCAACATGACTGGGAGAAGAAAACTCGGAAGACAAACCTGGGTAGCCATGACTCAATAGCCTCAAAGGCAACATGACTGGGGGAAGGAAACTCGGAAGACAAACCTGGGTAGCCATGACTCAATAGTCTCAAAGGCAACATGACTGGGAGAAGGAAACTCAGTAGACAAACCTGGGTAGCCATGACTCAATAGTCTCAAAGGCAACATGACAAGGAGAAGGAAACTCGGAAGACAAACCTGGGTAGCCATGACTCAATAGCCTCAAAGGCAACATGACTGGGAGAAGAAAACTCGGAAGACAAACCTGGGTAGCCATGACTCAATAGCCTCAAAGGCAACATGACTGGGAGAAGAAACCTCGGAAGACAAACCTGGGTAGCCCTGACCCAATAGCCTCAAAGGCAACATGACTGGGACATGGAAACTCAGTAGACAAACCTGGGTAGCCATGACTCAATAGCCTCAAAGGCAATATGACTGGGAGAAGGAAACTTGGAAGACAAACCTGGGTAAGCATGACTCAATAGTCTCAAAGGCAACATGACAAGGAGAAGGAAACTCGGAAGACAAACCTGGGTAGCCATGACTCAATAGCCTCAAAGGCAACATGACTGGGAGATGAAAACTCGGAAAGCAAACCTGGGTAGCCATGCCTCAATAGCCTCAAAGGCGACATGACTGGGAGAAGAAAACTCGGAAGACAAACCTGAATAGCCATGACTCAATAGTCTCAAAGGCAACATGACTAGGAGAAGGAAACTCGAAAGACAAACCTGGGTAGTCATGACTCAATAGTCTCATAGGCAACATGACTGGGAGATGGAAACTCGGAAGACAATCCTGGGTAGCCATGACTCAATAGCCTCAAAGGCAACATGACTGGGAGAAAGAAACTCAGTAGACAAACCTGGGTAGCCATGACTCAATAGTCTCAAAGGCAACATGACTAGGAGAAGGAAACTCGGAAGACAAACCCGAATAGCCATGACTCAATAGTCTCAAAGGCAACATGACAAGGAGAAGGAAACTCGGAAGACAAACCTGAAAAGCCATGACTCAATAGTCTCAAAGGCAACATGACTAGGAGAAGGAAATTTGGAAGACAAATCTGGGTAGCCATGACTCAATAGTCTCAAAGGCAACATGACTAGGAGAAGGAAACTCGGAAGACAAACATGAATAGCCATGACTCAATAGCCTCAAAGGCAACATGACAAGGAGAAGGAAACTCGGAAGACAAACCTGGGTAGGCATGACTCAATAGCCTCAAAGGCAACATGACTGGGAGAAGAAAACTCGGAAGACAAACCTGGGTAGCCATGACTCAATAGCCTCAGGGGAAACATGACTGGGAGAAGAAAACTCGGAAGACAAACCTGAATATCCATGACTCAATAGTCTCAAAGGCAACATGACTAGGAGAAGGAAACTCGGAAGACAATCCTGAGTAGCCATGACTCAATAGTCTCAAAGGAAACATGACTAGGAGAAGGAAACTTGAAAGAAAACCTGGGTTGCCATGACTCAATAGTCACAAAATTAACACATCTAGGAGAAGGAAACTTGAAAGAAAACCTGGGTAGTCATGACTCACTAGTCACAAAGGCAAAACATCTAGGAGAAGGAAACTTGAAAGAAACCCTGAGTAGCCATGACTCAATAGTCTTAAAGGCAACATGACTAGGAGAAGGAAACTCGGAAGACAAACCTGGGTAGCCCTGACTCAATAGCCTCAAAGGAAACATGACTGGGAGAAGAAAACTCGGAAGACAAACCTGGGTAGCCCTGACTCAATAGCCTAAAAGGCAACATGACTGGGAGAAGGAAACTCGGAATACAGACCTGAATAGCCGTGACTCAATAGTTTCAAAGGCAACATGACTAGGAGAATGAAACTCGGAAGACAATCCTGAGTAGCCATGACTCAATAGTCTCAAAGGAAACATGACTAGGAGAAGGAAACTCGGCAGACAATCCTGGGTATCCAGGACTCAATAGTCACAAAAGCAACTCATCTAGGAGAAGGAAACTTGAAAGAAAACCTGGGTTGCCATGACTCAATAGTCACAAAATCAACACATCTAGGAGAAGAAAACTTGAAAGAAAACCTGGGTAGCCATGACTCACTAGTCACAAGGGCAAAACATCTAGGAGAAGGAAACTTGAAAGAAACTCTGAGTAGCCATGACTCAATAGTCTCAAAGGCAACATGACTAGGGGAAGGAAACTCGGAAGACAATCCTGAGTAGCCATGACTCAATAGTCTCAAAGGCAACATGACCAGGAGAAGGAAACTCGGAAGACAAACCTGGGTAGCCATGACTCAATAGCCTCAAGGGAAACATGACTGGGAGAAGAAAACTCGGAAGACAAACCTGGGTAGCCATTGCTCAATAGCCTCAAAGGCAACATGACTGGGAGAAGAAAACTCGGAAGACAAACCTGAATATCCATGACTCAATAGTCTCAAAGGCAACATGACTAGGAGAAGGAAACTCGGAAGACAATCCTGAGTAGCCATGACTCAATAGTCTCAAAGGAAACATGACTAGGAGAAGGAAACTTGAAAGAAAACCTGGGTTGCCATGACTCACTAATCACAAAGGCAAAACATCTAGGAGAAGGAAACTTGAAAGAAACTCTGAGTAGCCATGACTCAATAGTCTCAAAGGCAACATGACTAGGAGAAGGAAACTCGGAAGACAATCCTGAGTAGCCATGACTCAATAGCCTCAAAGGCAACATGACTAGGAGAAGGAAACTCGGAAGACAAACCTGGGTAGCCATGACTCAATAGCCTCAAATGCAACATGACTAGGAGAAGGAAACCCAGTAGACAAACCTGGGTAGCCATGACTCAATAGCCTCAAAGGCAACATGACTGGGAGAAGAAAACTCGGAAGACAAACCTGGATAGCCATGACTCAATAGCCTCAAAGGCAACATGACTGGGAGAAGGAAACTCCGAAGACAAACTTGGGTAGCCGTGACTCAATAGCCTCAAAGGCAACATGACTGGGAGAAGGAAACTCAGTAGACAAACCTGGGTAGCCATGACTCAATAGTCTCAAAGGCAACATGACAAGGAGAAGGAAACTCGGAAGACAAACCTGGGTAGCCATGACTCAATAGCCTCAAAGGCAACATGACTGGGAGAAGAAAACTCGGAAGACAAACCTGGGTAGCCATGACTCAATAGTCTCAAAGGCAACATGACTGGGAGAAGAAAGCTCGGAAGACAAACCCGGGTAGCCATGACTCAATAGCCTCAAAGGCAACATGACTGGGAGAAGAAAACTCGGAAGACAAACCTGGGTAGCCCTGACCCAATAGCCTCAAAGGCAACATGACTGGGAGAAGGAAACTCAGTAGACAAACCTGGGTAGCCATGACTCAATAGCCTCAAAGGCAACATGACTGGGAGAAGAAAACTCGGAAGACAAACCTGGGTAGCCATGACTCAATAGCCTCAAAGGCAACATGACTGGGAGAAGGAAACTTGGAAGACAAACCTGGGTAAGCATGACTCAATAGTCTCAAAGGCAACATGACAAGGAGAAGGAAACTCGGAAGACAAACCTGGGTAGCCATGACTCAATAGCCTCAAAGGCAACATGACTGGGAGATGAAAACTCGGAAGACAAACCTGGGTAGCCATGCCTCAATAGCCTCAAAGGCAACATGACTTGGAGAAAAAAACTCGGAAGACAAACGTGAATAGCCATGACTCAATAGTCTCAAAGGCAACATGACTAGGAGAAGGAAACTCGAAAGACAAACCTGGGTAGTCATGACTCAATAGTCTCATAGGCAACATGACTAGGAGAAGGAAACTCGGAAGACAATCCTGGGTAGCCATGACTCAATAGCCTCAAAGGCAACATGACTAGGAGAAGGAAACTCAGTAGGCAAACTTGGGTAGCCATGACTCAATAGCCTCAAAGGCAACATGACTGGGAGAAGAAAACTCGGAAGACAAACCTGGGTAGCCATGACTCAATAGCCTCAAAGGCAACATGACTGTGAGAAGGAAACTCGGAAGACTAACCTGGGTAGCCATGACTCAATAGCCTAAAAGGCAACATGACTGGGAGAAGGAAACTCAGTAGACAAACCTGGGTAGCCATGACTCAAAGGTCTCAAAGGCAACATGACAAGGAGAAGGAAACTCGGAAGACAAACCTGGGTAGCCATGACTCAATAGCCTCAAAGGCAACATGACTGGGAGAAGAAAACTCGGAAGACAAACCTGGGTAGCCATGACTCAATAGCCTCAAAGGCAACATGACTGGGAGAAGAAAACTCGGAAGACAAACCTGGGTAGCCCTGACCCAATAGCCTCAAAGGCAACATGACTGGGAGAAGGAAACTCAGTAGACAAACCTGGGTAGCCATGACTCAATAGCCTCAAAGGCAACATGACAAGGAGAAGGAAACTCGGAAGACAAACCTGGGTAGGCATGACTCAATAGCCTCAAAGGCAACATGACTGGGAGAAGAAAACTCGGAAGACAAACCTGGGTAGCCATGACTCAATAGCCTCAGGGGAAACATGACTGGGAGAAGAAAACTCGGAAGACAAACCTGAATATCCATGACTCAATAGTCTCAAAGGCAACATGACTAGGAGAAGGAAACTCGGAAGACAATCCTGAGTAGCCATGACTCAATAGTCTCAAAGGAAACATGACTAGGAGAAGGAAACTTGAAAGAAAACCTGGGTTGCCATGACTCAATAGTCACAAAATTAACACATCTAGGAGAAGGAAACTTGAAAGAAAACCTGGGTAGTCATGACTCACTAGTCACAAAGGCAAAACATCTAGGAGAAGGAAACTTGAAAGAAACCCTGAGTAGCCATGACTCAATAGTCTTAAAGGCAACATGACTAGGAGAAGGAAACTCGGAAGACAAACCTGGGTAGCCCTGACTCAATAGCCGCAAAGGAAACATGACTGGGAGAAGAAAACTCGGAAGACAAACCTGGGTAGCCCTGACTCAATAGCCTAAAAGGCAACATGACTGGGAGAAGGAAACTCGGAATACAGACCTGAATAGCCGTGACTCAATAGTTTCAAAGGCAACATGACTAGGAGAATGAAACTCGGAAGACAATCCTGAGTAGCCATGACTCAATAGTCTCAAAGGAAACATGACTAGGAGAAGGAAACTCGGCAGACAATCCTGGGTATCCAGGACTCAATAGTCACAAAAGCAACTCATCTAGGAGAAGGAAACTTGAAAGAAAACCTGGGTTGCCATGACTCAATAGTCACAAAATCAACACATCTAGGAGAAGGAAACTTGAAAGAAAACCTGGGTAGCCATGACTCACTAGTCACAAGGGCAAAACATCTAGGAGAAGGAAACTTGAAAGAAACTCTGAGTAGCCATGACTCAATAGTCTCAAAGGCAACATGACTAGGAGAAGGAAACTCGGAAGACAATCCTGAGTAGCCATGACTCAATAGTCTTAAAGGCAACATGACCAGGAGAAGGAAACTCGGAAGACAAACCTGGGTAGCCATGACTCAATAGCCTCAAGGGAAACATGACTGGGAGAAGAAAACTCGGAAGACAAACCTGGGTAGCCATTGCTCAATAGCCTCAAAGGCAACATGACTGGGAGAAGAAAACTCGGAAGACAAACCTGAATATCCATGACTCAATAGTCTCAAAGGCAACATGACTAGGAGAAGGAAACTCGGAAGACAATCCTGAGTAGCCATGACTCAATAGTCTCAAAGGAAACATGACTAGGAGAAGGAAACTTGAAAGAAAACCTGGGTTGCCATGACTCACTAATCACAAAGGCAAAACATCTAGGAGAAGGAAACTTGAAAGAAACTCTGAGTAGCCATGACTCAATAGTCTCAAAGGCAACATGACTAGGAGAAGGAAACTCGGAAGACAATCCTGAGTAGCCATGACTCAATAGCCTCAAAGGCAACATGACTAGGAGAAGGAAACTCGGAAGACAAACCTGGGTAGCCATGACTCAATAGCCTCAAAGGCAACATGACTAGGAGAAGGAAACTCAGTAGACAAACCTGGGTAGCCATGACTCAATAGCCTCAAAGGCAACATGACTGGGAGAAGAAAACTCGGAAGACAAACCTGGATAGCCCTGACTCAATAGCCTCAAAGGCAACATGACTGGGAGAAGGAAACTCCGAAGACAAACTTGGGTAGCCGTGACTCAATAGCCTCAAAGGCAACATGACTGGGAGAAGGAAACTCAGTAGACAAACCTGGGTAGCCATGACTCAATAGTCTCAAAGGCAACATGACAAGTAGAAGGAAACTCGGAAGACAAACCTGGGTAGCCATGACTCAATAGCCTCAAAGGCAACATGACTGGGAGAAGAAAACTCGGAAGACAAACCTGGGTAGCCATGACTCAATAGTCTCAAAGGCAACATGACTGGGAGAAGAAAGCTCGGAAGACAAACCCGGGTAGCCATGACTCAATAGCCTCAAAGGCAACATGACTGGGAGAAGAAAACTCGGAAGACAAACCTGGGTAGCCCTGACCCAATAGCCTCAAAGGCAACATGACTGGGAGAAGGAAACTCAGTAGACAAACCTGGGTAGCCATGACTCAATAGCCTCAAAGGCAACATGACTGGGAGAAGAAAACTCGGAAGACAAACCTGGGTAGCCATGACTCAATAGCCTCAAAGGCAACATGACTGGGAGAAGGAAACTTGGAAGACAAACCTGGGTAAGCATGACTCAATAGTCTCAAAGGCAACATTACAAGGAGAAGGAAACTCGGAAGACAAACCTGGGTAGCCATGACTCAATAGCCTCAAAGGCAACATGACTGGGAGATGAAAACTCGGAAGACAAACCTGGGTAGCCATGCCTCAATAGCCTCAAAGGCAACATGACTTGGAGAAAAAAACTCGGAAGACAAACCTGAATAGCCATGACTCAATAGTCTCAAAGGCAACATGACTAGGAGAAGGAAACTCGAAAGACAAACCTGGGTAGTCATGACTCAATAGTCTCATAGGCAACATGACTAGGAGAAGGAAACTCGGAAGACAATCCTGGGTAGCCATGACTCAATAGCCTCAAAGGCAACATGACTAGGAGAAGGAAACTCGGAAGACAAACCTGAATAGCCATGACTCAATAGTCTCAAAGGCAACATGACTAGGAGAAGGAACCTCGGAAGACAATCGTGAGTAGCCATGACTCAATAGTTTCAAAGGCAACATGACTAGGAGAAGGAAACTCGGAAGACAAACCTGGGTAGCCATGACTCAATAGCCTCAAAGGCAACATGACTAGGAGAAGGAAACTCAGTAGGCAAACTTGGGTAGCCATGACTCAATAGCCTCAAAGGCAACATGACTGGGAGAAGAAAACTCGGAAGACAAACCTGGGTAGCCATGACTCAATAGCCTCAAAGGCAACATGACTGTGAGAAGGAAACTCGGAAGACAAACCTGGGTAGCCATGACTCAATAGCCTAAAAGGCAACATGACTGGGAGAAGGAAACTCAGTAGACAAACCTGGGTAGCCATGACTCAAAGGTCTCAAAGGCAACATGACAAGGAGAAGGAAACTCGGAAGACAAACCTGGGTAGCCATGACTCAATAGCCTCAAAGGCAACATGACTGGGAGAAGAAAACTCGGAAGACAAACCTGGGTAGCCATGACTCAATAGCCTCAAAGGCAACATGACTGGGAGAAGAAAACTCGGAAGACAAACCTGGGTAGCCCTGACCCAATAGCCTCAAAGGCAACATGACTGGGAGAAGGAAACTCAGTAGACAAACCTGGGTAGCCATGACTCAATAGCCTCAAAGGCAACATGACAAGGAGAAGGAAACTCGGAAGACAAACCTGGGTAGGCATGACTCAATAGCCTCAAAGGCAACATGACTGGGAGAAGAAAACTCGGAAGACAAACCTGGGTAGCCATGGCTCAATAGCCTCAGGGGAAACATGACTGGGAGAAGAAAACTCGGAAGACAAACCTGAATATCCATGACTCAATAGTCTCAAAGGCAACATGACTAGGAGAAGGAAACTCGGAAGACAATCCTGGGTAGCCATGACTCAATAGTCTCAAAGGAAACATGACTAGGAGAAGGAAACTTGAAAGAAAACCTGGGTTGCCATGACTCAATAGTCACAAAATTAACACATCTAGGAGAAGGAAACTTGAAAGAAAACCTGGGTAGTCATGACTCACTAGTCACAGAGGCAAAACATCTAGGAGAAGGAAACTTGAAAGAAACCCTGAGTAGCCATGACTCAATAGTCTTAAAGGCAACATGACTAGGAGAAGGAAACTCGGAAGACAAACCTGGGTAGCCCTGACTCAATAGCCTCAAAGGAAACATGACTGGGAGAAGAAAACTCGGAAGACAAACCTGGGTAGCCCTGACTCAATAGCCTAAAAGGCAACATGACTGGGAGAAGGAAACTCGGAATACAGACCTGAATAGCCGTGACTCAATAGTTTCAAAGGCAACATGACTAGGAGAATGAAACTCGGAAGACAATCCTGAGTAGCCATGACTCAATAGTCTCAAAGGAAACATGACTAGGAGAAGGAAACTCGGCAGACAATCCTGGGTATCCAGGACTCAATAGTCACAAAAGCAACTCATCTAGGAGAAGGAAACTTGAAAGAAAACCTGGGTTGCCATGACTCAATAGTCACAAAATCAACACATCTAGGAGAAGGAAACTTGAAAGAAAACCTGGGTAGCCATGACTCACTAGTCACAAGGGCAAAACATCTAGGAGAAGGAAACTTGAAAGAAACTCTGAGTAGCCATGACTCAATAGTCTCAAAGGCAACATGACTAGGAGAAGGAAACTCGGAAGACAATCCTGAGTAGCCATGACTCAATAGTCTCAAAGGCAACATGACCAGGAGAAGGAAACTCGGAAGACAAACCTGGGTAGCCATGACTCAATAGCCTCAAGGGAAACATGACTGGGAGAAGAAAACTCGGAAGACAAACCTGGGTAGCCATTGCTCAATAGCCTCAAAGGCAACATGACTGGGAGAAGAAAACTCGGAAGACAAACCTGAATATCCATGACTCAATAGTCTCAAAGGCAACATGACTAGGAGAAGGAAACTCGGAAGACAATCCTGAGTAGCCATGGCTCAATAGTCTCAAAGGAAACATGACTAGGAGAAGGAAACTTGAAAGAAAACCTGGGTTGCCATGACTCACTAATCACAAAGGCAAAACATCTAGGAGAAGGAAACTTGAAAGAAACTCTGAGTAGCCATGACTCAATAGTCTCAAAGGCAACATGACTAGGAGAAGGAAACTCGGAAGACAATCCTGAGTAGCCATGACTCAATAGCCTCAAAGGCAACATGACTAGGAGAAGGAAACTCGGAAGACAAACCTGGGTAGCCATGACTCAATAGCCTCAAAGGCAACATGACTAGGAGAAGGAAACTCAGTAGACAAACCTGGGTAGCCATGACTCAATAGCCTCAAAGGCAACATGACTGGGAGAAGAAAACTCGGAAGACAAACCTGGATAGCCATGACTCAATAGCCTCAAAGGCAACATGACTGGGAGAAGGAAACTCCGAAGACAAACTTGGGTAGCCGTGACTCAATAGCCTCAAAGGCAACATGACTGGGAGAAGGAAACTCAGTAGACAAACCTGGGTAGCCATGACTCAATAGTCTCAAAGGCAACATGACAAGGAGAAGGAAACTCGGAAGACAAACCTGGGTAGCCATGACTCAATAGCCTCAAAGGCAACATGACTGGGAGAAGAAAACTCGGAAGACAAACCTGGGTAGCCATGACTCAATAGTCTCAAAGGCAACATGACTGGGAGAAGAAAGCTCGGAAGACAAACCCGGGTAGCCATGACTCAATAGCCTCAAAGGCAACATGACTGGGAGAAGAAAACTCGGAAGACAAACCTGGGTAGCCCTGACCCAATAGCCTCAAAGGCAACATGACTGGGAGAAGGAAACTCAGTAGACAAACCTGGGTAGCCATGACTCAATAGCCTCAAAGGCAACATGACTGGGAGAAGAAAACTCGGAAGACAAACCTGGGTAGCCATGACTCAATAGCCTCAAAGGCAACATGACTGGGAGAAGGAAACTTGGAAGACAAACCTGGGTAAGCATGACTCAATAGTCTCAAAGGCAACATGACAAGGAGAAGGAAACTCGGAAGACAAACCTGGGTAGCCATGACTCAATAGCCTCAAAGGCAACATGACTTGGAGAAAAAAACTCGGAAGACAAACCTGAATAGCCATGACTCAATAGTCTCAAAGGCAACATGACTAGGAGAAGGAAACTCGAAAGACAAACCTGGGTAGTCATGACTCAATAGTCTCATAGGCAACATGACTAGGAGAAGGAAACTCGGAAGACAATCCTGGGTAGCCATGACTCAATAGCCTCAAAGGCAACATGACTGGGAGAAAGAAACTCAGTAGACAAACCTGGGTAGCCATGACTCAATAGTCTCAAAGGCAACATGACTAGGAGAAGGAAACTCGGAAGACAAACCTGAATAGCCATGACTCAATAGTCTCAAAGGCAACATGACTAGGAGAAGGAACCTCGGAAGACAATCGTGAGTAGCCATGACTCAATAGTTTCAAAGGCAACATGACTAGGAGAAGGAAACTCGGAAGACAAACCTGGGTAGCCATGACTCAATAGCCTCAAAGGCAACATGACTAGGAGAAGGAAACTCAGTAGGCAAACTTGGGTAGCCATGACTCAATAGCCTCAAAGGCAACATGACTGGGAGAAGAAAACTCGGAAGACAAACCTGGGTAGCCATGACTCAATAGCCTCAAAGGCAACATGACTGTGAGAAGGAAACTCGGAAGACAAACCTGGGTAGCCATGACTCAATAGCCTAAAAGGCAACATGACTGGGAGAAGTAAACTCAGTAGACAAACCTGGGTAGCCATGACTCAAAGGTCTCAAAGGCAACATGACAAGGAGAAGGAAACTCGGAAGACAAACCTGGGTAGCCATGACTCAATAGCCTCAAAGGCAACATGACTGGGAGAAGAAAACTCGGAAGACAAACCTGGGTAGCCATGACTCAATAGCCTCAAAGGCAACATGACTGGGAGAAGAAAACTCGGAAGACAAACCTGGGTAGCCCTGACCCAATAGCCTCAAAGGCAACATGACTGGGAGAAGGAAACTCAGTAGACAAACCTGGGTAGCCATGACTCAATAGCCTCAAAGGCAACATGACTGGGAGAAGAAAACTCGGAAGACAAACCTGGGTAGCCATGACTCAATAGCCTCAAAGGCAACATGACTGGGAGAAGGAAACTTGGAAGACAAACCTGGGTAGGCATGACTCAATAGGCTCAAAGGCAACATGACAAGGAGAAGGAAACTCGGAAGACAAACCTGGGTAGCCATGACTCAATAGCCTCAAGGGAAACATGACTGGGAGAAGAAAACTGGGAAGACAAACCTGGGTAGCCATTGCTCAATAGCCTCAAAGGCAACATGACTGGGAGAAGAAAACTCGGAAGACAAACCTGAATATCCATGACTCAATAGTCTCAAAGGCAACATGACTAGGAGAAGGAAACTCGGAAGACAATCCTGAGTAGCCATGACTCAATAGTCTCAAAGGAAACATGACTAGGAGCAGGAAACTTGAAAGAAAACCTGGGTTGCCATGACTCAATAGTCACAAAATCAACACATCTAGGAGAAGGAAACTTGAAGAATAACCTGGGTAGCCATGACTCACTAGTCACAAAGGCAAAACATCTAGGAGAAGGAAACTTGAAAGAAACCCTGAGTAGCCATGACTCAATAGTCTCAAAGGCAACATGACTAGGAGAAGGAAACTCGGAAGACAAACCTGGGTAGCCCTGACTCAATAGCCTCAAAGGAAACATGACTGGGAGAAGAAAACTCGGAAGACAAACCAGGGTAGGACTGACTCAATAGCCTCAAAGGCAACATGACTGGCAGAAGGAAACTCGGAAGACAGACCTGAATAGCCGTGACTCAATAGTCTCAAAGGCAACATGACTAGGAGAAGGAAACTCGGAAGACAATCCTGAGTAGCCATGACTCAATAGTCTCAAAGGAAACATGACTAGGAGAAGGAAACTCGGCAGACAATCCTGGGTATCCAGGACTCAATAGTCACAAAAGCAACACATCTAGAAGAAGGAAACTTGAAAGAAAACCTGGGTTGCCATGACTCAATAGTCACAAAATCAACACATCTAGGAGAAGGAAAGTTGAAAGAAAACCTGGGTAGCCATGACTCACTAGTCACAAAGGCAAAACATCTAGGAGAAGGAAACTTGAAAGAAACTCTGAGTAGCCATGACTCAATAGTCTCAAAGGCAACATGACTAGGAGAAGGAAACTCGGAAGACAATCCTGAGTAGCCATGACTCAATAGCCTCAAAGGCAACATGACTAGGAGAAGGAAACTCGGAAGACAAACCTGGGTAGCCGTGACTCAATAGCCTCAAAGGCAACATGACTAGGAGAAGGAATCTCAGTAGTCAAACCTGGGTAGCCATGACCTAATAGCCTCAAAGGCAACATGACTGGGAGAAGAAAACTCGGAAGACAAACCTGGGTAGCCATGACTCAATAGCCTCAAAGGCAACATGACTGGGAGAAGGAAACTCGGAAGACAAACCTGGGTAGCCATGACTCAATAGCCTCAAAGGCAACATGACTGGGAGAAGGAAACTCAGTAGACAAACCTGGGTAGCCATGACTCAATAGTCTCAAAGGCAACATGACAAGGAGAAGGAAACTCGGAAGACAAACCTGGGTAGCCATGACTCAATAGCCTCAAAGGCAACATGACTGGGAGAAGAAAACTCGGAAGACAAACCTGGGTAGCCATGACTCAATAGTCTCAAAGGCAACATGACTGGGAGAAGAAAGCTCGGAAGACAAACCCGGGTAGCCATGACTCAATAGCCTCAAAGGCAACATGACTGGGAGAAGAAAACTCGGAAGACAAACCTGGGTAGCCCTGACCCAATAGCCTCAAAGGCAACATGACTGGGAGAAGGAAACTCAGTAGACAAACCTGGGTAGCCATGACTCAATAGCCTCAAAGGCAACATGACTGGGAGAAGAAAACTCGGAAGACAAACCTGGGTAGCCATGACTCAATAGCCTCAAAGGCAACATGACTGGGAGAAGGAAACTTGGAAGACAAACCTGGGTAAGCATGACTCAATAGTCTCAAAGGCAACATGACAAGGAGAAGGAAACTCGGAAGACAAACCTGGGTAGCCATGACTCAATAGCCTCAAAGGCAACATGACTGGGAGATGAAAACTCGGAAGACAAACCTGGGTAGCCATGCCTCAATAGCCTCAAAGGCAACATGACTTGGAGAAAAAAACTCGGAAGACAAACCTGAATAGCCATGACTCAATAGTCTCAAAGGCAACATGACTAGGAGAAGGAAACTCGAAAGACAAACCTGGGTAGTCATGACTCAATAGTCTCATAGGCAACATGACTAGGAGAAGGAAACTCGGAAGACAATCCTGGGTAGCCATGACTCAATAGCCTCAAAGGCAACATGACTAGGAGAAGGAAACTCGGAAGACAAACCTGAATAGCCATGACTCAATAGTCTCAAAGGCAACATGACTAGGAGAAGGAACCTCGGAAGACAATCGTGAGTAGCCATGACTCAATAGTTTCAAAGGCAACATGACTAGGAGAAGGAAACTCGGAAGACAAACCTGGGTAGCCATGACTCAATAGCCTCAAAGGCAACATGACTAGGAGAAGGAAACTCAGTAGGCAAACTTGGGTAGCCATGACTCAATAGCCTCAAAGGCAACATGACTGGGAGAAGAAAACTCGGAAGACAAACCTGGGTAGCCATGACTCAATAGCCTCAAAGGCAACATGACTGTGAGAAGGAAACTCGGAAGACAAACCTGGGTAGCCATGACTCAATAGCCTAAAAGGCAACATGACTGGGAGAAGGAAACTCAGTAGACAAACCTGGGTAGCCATGACTCAAAGGTCTCAAAGGCAACATGACAAGGAGAAGGAAACTCGGAAGACAAACCTGGGTAGCCATGACTCAATAGCCTCAAAGGCAACATGACTGGGAGAAGAAAACTCGGAAGACAAACCTGGGTAGCCATGACTCAATAGCCTCAAAGGCAACATGACTGGGAGAAGAAAACTCGGAAGACAAACCTGGGTAGCCCTGACCCAATAGCCTCAAAGGCAACATGACTGGGAGAAGGAAACTCAGTAGACAAACCTGGGTAGCCATGACTCAATAGCCTCAAAGGCAACATGACAAGGAGAAGGAAACTCGGAAGACAAACCTGGGTAGGCATGACTCAATAGCCTCAAAGGCAACATGACTGGGAGAAGAAAACTCGGAAGACAAACCTGGGTAGCCATGGCTCAATAGCCTCAGGGGAAACATGACTGGGAGAAGAAAACTCGGAAGACAAACCTGAATATCCATGACTCAATAGTCTCAAAGGCAACATGACTAGGAGAAGGAAACTCGGAAGACAATCCTGGGTAGCCATGACTCAATAGTCTCAAAGGAAACATGACTAGGAGAAGGAAACTTGAAAGAAAACCTGGGTTGCCATGACTCAATAGTCACAAAATTAACACATCTAGGAGAAGGAAACTTGAAAGAAAACCTGGGTAGTCATGACTCACTAGTCACAGAGGCAAAACATCTAGGAGAAGGAAACTTGAAAGAAACCCTGAGTAGCCATGACTCAATAGTCTTAAAGGCAACATGACTAGGAGAAGGAAACTCGGAAGACAAACCTGGGTAGCCCTGACTCAATAGCCTCAAAGGAAACATGACTGGGAGAAGAAAACTCGGAAGACAAACCTGGGTAGCCCTGACTCAATAGCCTAAAAGGCAACATGACTGGGAGAAGGAAACTCGGAATACAGACCTGAATAGCCGTGACTCAATAGTTTCAAAGGCAACATGACTAGGAGAATGAAACTCGGAAGACAATCCTGAGTAGCCATGACTCAATAGTCTCAAAGGAAACATGACTAGGAGAAGGAAACTCGGCAGACAATCCTGGGTATCCAGGACTCAATAGTCACAAAAGCAACTCATCTAGGAGAAGGAAACTTGAAAGAAAACCTGGGTTGCCATGACTCAATAGTCACAAAATCAACACATCTAGGAGAAGGAAACTTGAAAGAAAACCTGGGTAGCCATGACTCACTAGTCACAAGGGCAAAACATCTAGGAGAAGGAAACTTGAAAGAAACTCTGAGTAGCCATGACTCAATAGTCTCAAAGGCAACATGACTAGGAGAAGGAAACTCGGAAGACAATCCTGAGTAGCCATGACTCAATAGTCTCAAAGGCAACATGACCAGGAGAAGGAAACTCGGAAGACAAACCTGGGTAGCCATGACTCAATAGCCTCAAGGGAAACATGACTGGGAGAAGAAAACTCGGAAGACAAACCTGGGTAGCCATTGCTCAATAGCCTCAAAGGCAACATGACTGGGAGAAGAAAACTCGGAAGACAAACCTGAATATCCATGACTCAATAGTCTCAAAGGCAACATGACTAGGAGAAGGAAACTCGGAAGACAATCCTGAGTAGCCATGGCTCAATAGTCTCAAAGGAAACATGACTAGGAGAAGGAAACTTGAAAGAAAACCTGGGTTGCCATGACTCACTAATCACAAAGGCAAAACATCTAGGAGAAGGAAACTTGAAAGAAACTCTGAGTAGCCATGACTCAATAGTCTCAAAGGCAACATGACTAGGAGAAGGAAACTCGGAAGACAATCCTGAGTAGCCATGACTCAATAGCCTCAAAGGCAACATGACTAGGAGAAGGAAACTCGGAAGACAAACCTGGGTAGCCATGACTCAATAGCCTCAAAGGCAACATGACTAGGAGAAGGAAACTCAGTAGACAAACCTGGGTAGCCATGACTCAATAGCCTCAAAGGCAACATGACTGGGAGAAGAAAACTCGGAAGACAAACCTGGATAGCCATGACTCAATAGCCTCAAAGGCAACATGACTGGGAGAAGGAAACTCCGAAGACAAACTTGGGTAGCCGTGACTCAATAGCCTCAAAGGCAACATGACTGGGAGAAGGAAACTCAGTAGACAAACCTGGGTAGCCATGACTCAATAGTCTCAAAGGCAACATGACAAGGAGAAGGAAACTCGGAAGACAAACCTGGGTAGCCATGACTCAATAGCCTCAAAGGCAACATGACTGGGAGAAGAAAACTCGGAAGACAAACCTGGGTAGCCATGACTCAATAGTCTCAAAGGCAACATGACTGGGAGAAGAAAGCTCGGAAGACAAACCCGGGTAGCCATGACTCAATAGCCTCAAAGGCAACATGACTGGGAGAAGAAAACTCGGAAGACAAACCTGGGTAGCCCTGACCCAATAGCCTCAAAGGCAACATGACTGGGAGAAGGAAACTCAGTAGACAAACCTGGGTAGCCATGACTCAATAGCCTCAAAGGCAACATGACTGGGAGAAGAAAACTCGGAAGACAAACCTGGGTAGCCATGACTCAATAGCCTCAAAGGCAACATGACTGGGAGAAGGAAACTTGGAAGACAAACCTGGGTAAGCATGACTCAATAGTCTCAAAGGCAACATGACAAGGAGAAGGAAACTCGGAAGACAAACCTGGGTAGCCATGACTCAATAGCCTCAAAGGCAACATGACTTGGAGAAAAAAACTCGGAAGACAAACCTGAATAGCCATGACTCAATAGTCTCAAAGGCAACATGACTAGGAGAAGGAAACTCGAAAGACAAACCTGGGTAGTCATGACTCAATAGTCTCATAGGCAACATGACTAGGAGAAGGAAACTCGGAAGACAATCCTGGGTAGCCATGACTCAATAGCCTCAAAGGCAACATGACTGGGAGAAAGAAACTCAGTAGACAAACCTGGGTAGCCATGACTCAATAGTCTCAAAGGCAACATGACTAGGAGAAGGAAACTCGGAAGACAAACCTGAATAGCCATGACTCAATAGTCTCAAAGGCAACATGACTAGGAGAAGGAACCTCGGAAGACAATCGTGAGTAGCCATGACTCAATAGTTTCAAAGGCAACATGACTAGGAGAAGGAAACTCGGAAGACAAACCTGGGTAGCCATGACTCAATAGCCTCAAAGGCAACATGACTAGGAGAAGGAAACTCAGTAGGCAAACTTGGGTAGCCATGACTCAATAGCCTCAAAGGCAACATGACTGGGAGAAGAAAACTCGGAAGACAAACCTGGGTAGCCATGACTCAATAGCCTCAAAGGCAACATGACTGTGAGAAAGAAACTCGGAAGACAAACCTGGGTAGCCATGACTCAATAGCCTAAAAGGCAACATGACTGGGAGAAGTAAACTCAGTAGACAAACCTGGGTAGCCATGACTCAAAGGTCTCAAAGGCAACATGACAAGGAGAAGGAAACTCGGAAGACAAACCTGGGTAGCCATGACTCAATAGCCTCAAAGGCAACATGACTGGGAGAAGAAAACTCGGAAGACAAACCTGGGTAGCCATGACTCAATAGCCTCAAAGGCAACATGACTGGGAGAAGAAAACTCGGAAGACAAACCTGGGTAGCCCTGACCCAATAGCCTCAAAGGCAACATGACTGGGAGAAGGAAACTCAGTAGACAAACCTGGGTAGCCATGACTCAATAGCCTCAAAGGCAACATGACTGGGAGAAGAAAACTCGGAAGACAAACCTGGGTAGCCATGACTCAATAGCCTCAAAGGCAACATGACTGGGAGAAGGAAACTTGGAAGACAAACCTGGGTAGGCATGACTCAATAGGCTCAAAGGCAACATGACAAGGAGAAGGAAACTCGGAAGACAAACCTGGGTAGCCATGACTCAATAGCCTCAAGGGAAACATGACTGGGAGAAGAAAACTGGGAAGACAAACCTGGGTAGCCATTGCTCAATAGCCTCAAAGGCAACATGACTGGGAGAAGAAAACTCGGAAGACAAACCTGAATATCCATGACTCAATAGTCTCAAAGGCAACATGACTAGGAGAAGGAAACTCGGAAGACAATCCTGAGTAGCCATGACTCAATAGTCTCAAAGGAAACATGACTAGGAGCAGGAAACTTGAAAGAAAACCTGGGTTGCCATGACTCAATAGTCACAAAATCAACACATCTAGGAGAAGGAAACTTGAAGAATAACCTGGGTAGCCATGACTCACTAGTCACAAAGGCAAAACATCTAGGAGAAGGAAACTTGAAAGAAACCCTGAGTAGCCATGACTCAATAGTCTCAAAGGCAACATGACTAGGAGAAGGAAACTCGGAAGACAAACCTGGGTAGCCCTGACTCAATAGCCTCAAAGGAAACATGACTGGGAGAAGAAAACTCGGAAGACAAACCAGGGTAGGACTGACTCAATAGCCTCAAAGGCAACATGACTAGGAGAAGGAAACTCGGAAGACAATCCTGAGTAGCCATGACTCAATAGTCTCAAAGGAAACATGACTAGGAGAAGGAAACTCGGCAGACAATCCTGGGTATCCAGGACTCAATAGTCACAAAAGCAACACATCTAGAAGAAGGAAACTTGAAAGAAAACCTGGGTTGCCATGACTCAATAGTCACAAAATCAACACATCTAGGAGAAGGAAAGTTGAAAGAAAACCTGGGTAGCCATGACTCACTAGTCACAAAGGCAAAACATCTAGGAGAAGGAAACTTGAAAGAAACTCTGAGTAGCCATGACTCAATAGTCTCAAAGGCAACATGACTAGGAGAAGGAAACTCGGAAGACAATCCTGAGTAGCCATGACTCAATAGCCTCAAAGGCAACATGACTAGGAGAAGGAAACTCGGAAGACAAACCTGGGTAGCCGTGACTCAATAGCCTCAAAGGCAACATGACTAGGAGAAGGAATCTCAGTAGTCAAACCTGGGTAGCCATGACCTAATAGCCTCAAAGGCAACATGACTGGGAGAAGAAAACTCGGAAGACAAACCTGGGTAGCCATGACTCAATAGCCTCAAAGGCAACATGACTGGGAGAAGGAAACTCGGAAGACAAACCTGGGTAGCCATGACTCAATAGCCTCAAAGGCAACATGACTGGGAGAAGGAAACTCAGTAGACAAACCTGGGTAGCCATGACTCAATAGTCTCAAAGGCAACATGACAAGGAGAAGGAAACTCGGAAGACAAACCTGGGTAGCCATGACTCAATAGCCTCAAAGGCAACATGACTGGGAGAAGAAAACTCCGAAGACAAACCTGGGTAGCCATGACTCAATAGCCTCAAAGGCAACATGACTGGGAGAAGAAAACTCGGAAGACAAACCTGGGTAGCCATGACTCAATAGCCTCAAAGGCAACATGACTGGGAGAAGAAAACTCGGAAGACAAACCTGGGTAGCCCTGAGCCAATAGCCTCAAAGGCAACATGACTGGGACAAGGAAACTCAGTAGACAAACCTGGGGAGCCATGACTCAATAACCTCAAAGGCAATATGACTGGGAGAAGGAAACTTGGAAGACAAACCTGGGTAAGCATGACTGAATAGTCTCAAAGGCAACATGACAAGGAGAAGGAAACTCGGAAGACAAACCTGGGTAGCCATGACTCAATAGCCTCAAAGGCAACATGACTGGGAGAAGGAAACTCGGAAGACAGACCTGAATAGCCGTGACTCAATAGTCTCAAAGGCAACATGACTAGGAGAAGGAAACTCGGAAGACAATCCTGAGTAGCCATTACTCAATAGTCTCAAAGGAAACATGACTAGGAGAAGGAAACTCGGCAGACAATCCTGGGTATCCAGGACTCAATAGTCACAAAAGCAACACATCTAGAAGAAGGAAACTTGAAAGAAAACCTGGGTTGCCATGACTCAATAGTCACAAAATCAACACATCTAGGAGAAGGAAAGTTGAAAGAAAACATGGGTAGCCATGACTCACTAGTCACAAAGGCAAAACATTTAGGAGAAGGAAACTTGAAAGAAACTCTGAGTAGCCATGACTCAATAGTCTCAAAGGAAAAATGACTAGGAGAAGGAAATTTGGAAGACAAATCTGGGTAGCCATGACTCAGTAGTCTCAAAGGCAACATGACTAGGAGAAGGAAACTCGGAAGACAAACATGAATAGCCATGACTCAATAGCCTCAAAGGCAACATGACAAGGAGAAGGAAACTCGGAAGAGAAACCTGGGTAGCCATGACTCAATAGCCTCAAAGGCAACATGACTGGGAGAAGAAAACTCGGAAGACAAACCTGGGTAGCCATGACTCAATAGCCTCAAGGGAAACATGACTGGGAGAAGAAAACTCGGAAGACAAACCCGGGTAGCCATTGCTCAATAGCCTCAAAGGCAACATGACTGGGAGAAGAAAACTCCGAAGACAAACCTGAATATCCATGACTCAATAGTCTCAAAGGCAACATGACTAGGCGAAGGAACGTCGGAAGACAATCGTGAGTAGCCATGACTCAATAGTCTCAAAGGAAACATGACTAGGAAAAGGAAACTTGAAAGAAAACCTGGGTTGCCATGACTCAATAATCACAAAATCAACACATCTAGGAGAAGGAAACTTGAAAGAAAACCTGGGTAGTCATGACTCACTAGTCACAAAGGCAAAACATCTAGGAGAAGGAAACTTGAAAGAAACCCTGAGTAGCCATGACTCAATAGTCTCAAAGGCAACATGACTAGAAGGAAACTCGGAAGACAAACCTGGGTAGCCCTGACTCAATAGCCTCAAAGGAAACATGACTGGGAGAAGAAAACTCGGAAGACATACCTGGGTAGCCCTGACTCAATAGTCTCAAAGGCAACATGACTAGAAGGAAACTCAGTAGACAAACCTGGGTAGCCATGACTCAATAGCCTCAAAGGCAACATGACTGGGAGAAGAAAACTCGGAAGACAAACCTGGGTAGCCATGACTCAATAGCCTCAAGGGCAACATGACTGGGAGAAGGAAACTTGGAAGACAAACCTGGGTAAGCATGACTCAATAGTCTCAAAGGCAACATGACAAGGAGAAGGAAACTCGGAAGACAAACCTGGGTAGCCATGACTCAATAGCCTCAAAGGCAACATGACTGGGAGAAGAAAACTCGGAAGACAAACCTGAATATCCATGACTCAATAGTCTCAAAGGCAACATGACTAGGAGAAGGAAACTCGGAAGACAATCCTGAGTAGCCATGACTCAATAGTCTCAAAGGAAACATGACTAGGAGAAGGAAACTTGAAAGAAAACCTGGGTTGCCATGACTCAATAGTCACAAAATCAACACATCTAGGAGAAGGAAACTTGAAGAATAACCTGGGTAGCCATGACTCACTAGTCACAAAGGCAAAACATCTAGGAGAAGGAAACTTGAAAGAAACCCTGAGTAGCCATGACTCAAAAGTCTCAAAGGCAACATGACTAGGAGAAGGAAACTCGGAAGACAAACCTGGGTAGCCCTGACTCAATAGCCTCAAAGGAAACATGACTGGGAGAAGAAAACTCGGAAGACAAACCAGGGTAGGCCTGACTCAATAGCCTCAAAGGAACAATGACTGGGAGAAGGAAACTCGGAAGACAGACCTGAATAGCCGTGACTCAATAGTCTCAAAGGCAACATGACTAGGAGAAGGAAACTCGGAAGACAGTCCTGAGTAGCCAAGACTCAATAGTCTCAAAGGGAAAATGACTAGGAGAAGGAAACTCGGCAGACAATCCTGGGTATCCAGGACTCAATAGTCACAAAAGCAACACATCTAGAAGAAGGAAACTTGAAAGAAAACCTGGGTTGCCATGACTCAATAGTCACAAAATCAACACATCTAGGAGAAGGAATGTTGAAAGAAAACCTGGGTAGCCATGACTCACTAGTCACAAAGGCAAAACATCTAGGAGAAGGAAACTTGAAAGAAACTCTGTGTAGCCATGACTCAATAGTCTCAAAGGCAACATGACTAGGAGAAGGAAACTCGGAAGACAATCCTGAGTAGCCATGACTCAATAGCCTCAAAGGCAACATGACTAGGAGAAGGAAACTCGGAAGACAAACCTGGGTAGCCATGACTCAATAGCCTCAAAGGCAACATGACTAGGAGAAGGAAACTCAGTAGACAAACCTGGGTAGCCATGACCTAATAGCCTCAAAGGCAACATGACTGGGAGAAGAAAACTCGGAAGACAAACCTGGGTAGCCATGACTCAATAGCCTCAAAGGCAACATGACTGGGAGAAGGAAACTCGGAAGACAAACCTGGGTAGCCATGACTCAATAGCCTCAAAAGCAACATGACTGAGAGAAGGAAACTCAGTAGACAAACCTGGGTAGCCATGACTCAATAGTCTCAAAGGCAACATGACAAGGAGAAGGAAACTCGGAAGACAAACCTGGGTAGCCATGACTCAATAGCCTCAAAGGCAACATGACTGGGAGAAGAAAACTCGGAAGACAAACCTGGGTAGCCATGACTCAATAGCCTCAAAGGCAACATGACTGGGAGAAGAAAACTCGGAAGACAAACCTGGGTAGCCATGACTCAATAGCCTCAAAGGCAACATGACTGGGAGAAGAAAACTCGGAAGACAAACCTGGGTAGCCCTGACCCAATAGCCTCAAAGGCAACATGACTGGGACAAGGAAACTCAGTAGACAAACCTGGGTAGCCATGACTCAATAGCCTCAAAGGCAATATGACTGGGAGAAGGAAACTTGGAAGACAAACCTGGGTAAGCATGACTCAATAGTCTCAAAGGCAACATGACAAGGAGAAGGAAACTCGGAAGACAAACCTGGGTAGCCATGACTCAATAGCCTCAAAGGCAACATGACTGGGAGATGAAAACTCGGAAAGCAAACCTGGGTAGCCATGCCTCAATAGCCTTAAAGGCGACATGACTGGGAGAAGAAAACTCGGAAGACAAACCTGAATAGCCATGACTCAATAGCCTCAAAGGCAACATGACTGGGAGAAAGAAACTCAGTAGACAAACCTGGGTAGCCATGACTCAATAGTCTCAAAGGCAACATGACTAGGAGAAGGAAACTCGGAAGACAAACCCGAATAGCTATGACTCAATAGTCTCAAAGGCAACATGACAAGGAGAAGGAAACTCGGAAGACAAACCTGAAAAGCCATGACTCAATAGCCTCAAAGGCAACATGACTAGGAGAAGGAAATTTGGAAGACAAATCTGGGTAGCCATGACTCAATAGTCTCAAAGGCAACATGACTAGGAGAAGGAAACTCGGAAGACAAACATGAATAGCCATGACTCAATAGCCTCAAAGGCAACATGACAAGGAGAAGGAAACTCGGAAGACAAACCTGGGTAGGCATGACTCAATAGCCTCAAAGGCAACATGACTGGGAGAAGAAAACTCGGAAGACAAACCTGGGTAGCCATGACTCAATAGCCTCAGGGCAAACATGACTGGGAGAAGAAAACTCGGAAGACAAACCTGAATATCCATGACTCAATAGTCTCAAAGGCAACATGACTAGGAGAAGGAAACTCGGAAGACAATCCTGAGTAGCCATGACTCAATAGTCTCAAAGGAAACATGACTAGGAGAGTGAAACTTGAAAGAAAACCTGGGTTGCCATGACTCAATAGTCACAAAATTAACACATCTAGGAGAAGGAAACTTGAAAGAAAACCTGGGTAGTCATGACTCACTAGTCACAAAGGAAAAACATCTAGGAGAAGGAAACTTGAAAGAAACCCTGAGTAGCCATGACTCAATAGTCTCAAAGGCAACATGACTAGGAGAAGGAAACTCGGAAGACAAACCTGGGTAGCCCTGACTCAATAGCCTCAAAGGAAACATGACTGGGAGAAGAAAACTCGGAAGACAAACCTGGGTAGCCCTGACTCAATAGCCTAAAAGGCAACATGACTGGGAGAAGGAAACTCGGAATACAGACCTGAATAGCCGTGACTCAATAGTTTCAAAGGCAACATGACTAGGAGAAGGAAACTCGGAAGACAATCCTGAGTAGCCATGACTCAATAGTCTCAAAGGAAACATGACTAGGAGAAGGAAACTCGGCAGACAATCCTGGGTATCCAGGACTCAATAGTCACAAAAGCAACACATCTAGGAGAAGGAAACTTGAAAGAAAACCTGGGTTGCCATGACTCAATAGTCACAAAATCAACACATCTAGGAGAAGGAAACTTGAAAGAAAACCTGGGTAGCCATGACTCACTAGTCACAAGGGCAAAACATCTAGGAGAAGGAAACTTGAAAGAAACTCTGAGTAGCCATGACTCAATAGTCTCAAAGGCAACATGACTAGGAGAAGGAAACTCGGAAGACAATCCTGAGTAGCCATGACTCAATAGCCTCAAAGGCAACATGACAAGGAGAAGGAAACTCGGAAGACAAACCTGGGTAGCCATGACTCAATAGCCTCAAAGGCAACATGACTGGGAGAAGAAAACTCGGAAGACAAACCTGAATATCCATGACTCAAAAGTCTCAAAGGCAACATGACTAGGAGAAGGAAACTCGGAAGACAATCCTGAGTAGGCATGACTCAATAGTCTCAAAGGAAACATGACTAGGAGAAGGAAACTTGAAAGAAAACCTGGGTTGCCATGACTCACTAATCACAAAGGCAAAACATCTAGGAGAAGGAAACTTGAAAGAAACTCTGAGTAGCCATGACTCAATAGTCTCAAAGGCAACATGACTAGGAGAAGGAAACTCGGAAGACAATCCTGAGTAGCCATGACTCAATAGCCTCAAAGGCAACATGACTAGGAGAAGGAAACTCGGAAGACAAACCTGGGTAGCCATGACTCAATAGCCTCAAAGGCAACATGACTAGGAGAAGGAAACTCAGTAGACAAACCTGGGTAGCCATGACTCAATAGCCTCAAAGGCAACATGACTGGGAGAAGAAAACTCGGAAGACAAACCTGGATAGCCATGACTCAATAGCCTCAAAGGCAACATGACTGGGAGAAGGAAACTCCGAAGACAAACTTGGGTAGCCGTGACTCAATAGCCTCAAAGGCAACATGACCGGGAGAAGGAAACTCAGTAGACAAATCTGGGTAGCCATGACTCAATAGTCTCAAAGGCAACATGACAAGGAGAAGGAAACTCGGAAGACAAACCTGGGTAGCCATGACTCAATAGCCTCAAAGGCAACATGACTGGGAGAAGAAAACTCGGAAGACAAACCTGGGTAGCCATGACTCAATAGCCTCAAAGGCAACATGACTGGGAGAAGAAAGCTCGGAAGACAAACCCGGGTAGCCATGACTCAATAGCCTCAAAGGCAACATGACTGGGAGAAGAAAACTCGGAAGACAAACCTGGGTAGCCCTGACCCAATAGCCTCAAAGGCAACATGACTGGGAGAAGGAAACTCAGTAGACAAACCTGGGTAGCCATGACTCAATAGCCTCAAAGGCAACATGACTGGGAGAAGAAAACTCGGAAGACAAACCTGGGTAGCCATGACTCAATAGCCTCAAAGGCAACATGACTGGGAGAAGGAAACTTGGAAGACAAACCTGGGTAAGCATGACTCAATAGTCTCAAAGGCAACATGACAAGGAGAAGGAAACTCGGAAGACAAACCTGGGTAGCCATGACTCAATAGCCTCAAAGGCAACATGACTGGGAGATGAAAACTCGGAAGACAAACCTTGGTAGCCATGCCTCAATAGCCTCAAAGGCAACATGACTTGGAGAAAAAAACTCGGAAGACAAACCTGAATAGCCATGACTCAATAGTCTCAAAGGCAACATGACTAGGAGAAGGAAACTCGAAAGACAAACCTGGGTAGTCATGACTCAATAGTCTCATAGGCAACACGACTAGAAGAAGGAAACTCGGAAGACAATCCTGGGTAGCCATGACTCAATAGCCTCAAAGGCAACATGACTGGGAGAAAGAAACTCAGTAGACAAACCTGGGTAGCCATGACTCAATAGTCTCAAAGGCAACATGACTAGGAGAAGGAAACTCGGAAGACAAACCTGAATAGCCATGACTCAATAGTCTCAAAGGCAACATGACAAGGAGAAGGAAACTCGGAAGACAAACCTGGGTAGCCATGACTCAATAGCCTCAAAGGCAACATGACTAGGAGAAGGAAACTCGGAAGACAAACCAGAAAAGCCATGACTCAATAGCCTCAAAGGCAACATGACTAGGAGAAGGAAATTTGGAAGACAAATCTGGGTAGCCATGACTCAATAGTCTCAAAGGCAACATGACTAGGAGAAGGAAACTCGGAAGACAAACATGAATAGGCATGACTCAATAGCCTCAAAGGCAACATGACAAGGAGAAGGAAACTCGGAAAACAAATCTGGGTAGCCATGACTCAATAGCCTCAAAGGCAACATGACTGGGAGAAGAAAACTCGGAAGACAAACCTGGGTAGCCATGACTCAATAGCCTCAAGGGAAACATGACTGGGAGAAGAAAACTCGGAAGACAAACCCGAGTAGCCATTGCTCAATAACCTCAAAGGCAACATGACTGGGAGAAGAAAACTCGGAAGACAAACCTGAATATCCATGACTCAATAGTCTCAAAGGCAACATGACTAGGAGAAGGAAACTCGGAAGACAATCCTGAGTAGCCATGACTCAATTGTATCAAAGGAAACATGACTAGGAGAAGGAAACTTGAAAGAAAACCTGGGTTGCCATGACTCAATAGTCACAAAATCTAGGAGTCTAGGAGAAGGAAACTTGAAAGAAAAACTGGGTAGTCATGACTCACTAGTCACAAAGGCAAAACATCTAGGAGAAGGAAACTTGAAAGAAACCCTGAGTAGCCATTACTCAATAGTCTCAAAGGCAACATGTCTAGGAGAAGGAAACTCGGAAGACAAACCTGGGTAGCCCTGACTCAATAGCCTCAAAGGAAACATGACTGGGAGAAGAAAACTCGGAAGACAAACCTGGGTAGCCCTGACTCAATAGCCTAAAAGGCAACATGACTGGGAGAAGGAAACTCGGAAGACAGACCTGAATAGCCGTGACTCAATAGTCTCAAAGGCAACATGACTAGGAGAAGGAAACTCGGAAGACAATCCTGAGTAGCCATGACTCAATAGTCTCAAAGGAAACATGACTAGGAGAAGGAAACTCGGCAGACAATCCTGGGTATCCAGGACTCAATAGTCACAAAAGCAAAACATCTAGGAGAAGGAAACTTGAAAAAAAACCTGGGTTGCCATGACAAAATAGTCACAAAATCAACACATCTAGGAGAAGGAAACTTGAAAGAAAACCTGGGTAGCCATGACTCACTAGTCACAAAGGCAAAACATCTAGGAGAAGGAAACTTGAAAGAAACTCTGAGTAGCCATGACTCAATAGTCTCAAAGGCAACATGACTAGGAGAAGGAAACTCAGTAGACAAACCTGGGTAGCCATGACTCAATAGTCTCAAAGGCAACATGACAAGGAGAAGGAAACTCGGAAGACAAACCTGGGTAGCCATGACTCAATAGCCTCAAAGGCAACATGACTGGGAGAAGGAAACTCGGAAGACAAACCTGGGTAGCCATGACTCAATAGCCTCAAAGGCAACATGACTGGGAGAAGAAAACTCGGAAGACAAACCTGGGTAGCCATGACTCAATAGCCTCAAAGGCAACATGACTGGGAGAAGAAAAGTCGGAAGACAATCCTGGGTAGCCCTGACCCAATAGCCTCAAAGGCAACATGACTGGGAGAAGGAAACTCAGTAGACAAACCTGGGTAGCCATGACTCAATAGCCTCAAAGGCAACATGACTGGGAGAAGAAAACTCGGAAGACAAACCTGGGTAGCCATGACTCAATAGCCTCAAAGGCAACATGACTGGGAGAAGGAAACTTGGAAGACAAACCTGGGTAAGCATGACTCAATAGTCTCAAAGGCAACATGAAAAGGAGAAGGAAACTCGGAAGACAAACCTGGGTAGCCATGACTCAATAGCCTCAAGGAAAACATGACTGAGAGAAGAAAACTCGGAAGACAAACCTGGGTAGCCATGACTCAATAGCCTCAAAGGCAACGTGACTGGGAGAAGAAAACTCGGAAGACAAACCTGAATATCGATGACTCAATAGTCTCAAAGGCAACATGACTAGGAGAAGGAAACTCGGAAGACAATCCTGAGTAGCCATGACTCAATAGTCTCAAAGGAAACATGACTAGGAGAAGGAAACTTGAAAGAAAACCTGGGTTGCCATGACTCAATAGTCACAAAATCAACACATCTAGGAGAAGGAAACTTGAAAGAAAACCTGGGTAGCCATGACTGACTAGTCACAAAGGCAAAACATCTAGGAGAAGGAAACTTGAAAGAAACCCTGAGTAGCCATGACTCAATAGTCTCAAAGGCAACATGACTAGGAGAAGGAAACTCGGAAGGCAAACCTGGGTAGCCCTGACTCAATAGCCTCAAAGGAAACATGACTGGGAGAAGAAAACTCGGAAGACAAACCTCGGTAGCCCTGACTCAATAGCCTCAAAGGCAACATGACTGGGAGAAGGAAACTCGGAAGACAGACCTGAATAGCTGTGACTCAATAGTCTCAAAGGCAACATGACTAGGAGAAGGAAACTCGGAAGACAATCCTGAGTAGCCATTACTCAATAGTCTCAAAGGAAACATGACTAGGAGAAGGAAACTCGGCAGACTATCCTGGGTATCCAGGACTCAATAGTCACAAAAGCAACACATCTAGGAGAAGGAAACTTGAAAGAAAACCTGGGTTGCCATGACTCAATAGTCACAAAATCAACACATCTAGGAGAAGGAAACTTGAAAGAAAACCTGGGTAGCCATGACTCACTAGTCACAAAGGCAAAACATCTAGGAGAAGGAAACTTGAAAGAAACTCTGAGTAGCCATGACTCAATAGTCTCAAAGGCAACATGACTAGGAGAAGAAAACTCGGAAGACAATCCTGAGTAGCCATGACTCAATAGCCTCAAAGGCAACATGACTAGGAGAAGGAAACTCGGAAGACAAACCTGGGTAGCCATGACTCAATAGCCTCAAAGGCAACATGACTAGGAGAAGGAAACTCAGTAGACAAACCTGGGTAGCCATGACTCAATAGCCTCAAAGGCAACATGACTGGGAGAAGAAAACTCGGAAGACAAACCTGGGTAGCCATGACTAAATAGCCTCAAAGGTAACATGACTGGGAGAAGGAAACTCGGAAGACAAACCTGGGTAGCCATGACTCAATAGCCTCAAAGGCAACATGACTGGGAGAAGGAAACTCAGTAGACAAACCTGGGTAGCCATGACTCAATAGTCTCAAAGGCAACATGACAACGAGAAGGAAACTCGGAAGACAAACCTGGGTAGCCATGACTCAATAGCCTCAAAGGCAACATGACTGGGAGAAGAAAACTCGGAAGACAAACCTGGGTAGCCATGACTCAATAGCCACAAAGGCAACATGACTGGGAGAAGAAAACTCGGAAGACAAACCTGGGTAGCCATGACTCAATAGCTTCAAAGGCAACATGACTGGGAGAAGAAAACTCGGAAGACAAACCTGGGTAGCCCTGACCCAATAGCCTCAAAGGCAACATGACTGGGAGAAGGAAACTCAGTAGACAAACCTGGGTAGCCATGACTCAATAGCCTCAAAGGCAACATGACTGGGAGAAGAAAACTCGGAAGACAAACCTGGGTAGCCATGACTCAATAGCCTCAAAGGCAACATGACTGGGAGAAGGAAACTTGGAAGACAAACCTGGGTAAGCATGACTCAATAGTCTCAAAGGCAACATGACAAGCAGATGGAAACTCGGAAGACAAACCTGGGTAGCCATGACTCAATAGCCTCAAAGGCAACATGACTGGGAGATGAAAACTCGGAAGACAAACCTGGGTAGCCATGCCTCAATAGCCTCAAATGCAACATGACTGGGAGAAGAAAACTCGGAAGACAAACCTGAATAGCCATGACTCAATAGTCTCAAAGGCAACATGACTAGGAGAAGGAAACTCGAAAGACAAACCTGGGTAGTCATGACTCAATAGTCTCATAGGCAACATGACTGGGAGAAGGAAACTCGGAAGACAATCCTGGGTAGCCATGACTCAATAGCCTCAAAGGCAACATGACTGGGAGAAGAAAACTCGGAAGACAACCCTGGGTAGCCATGACTCAATAGCCTCAAAGGCAACATGACTGGAAGAAGAAAAGTCGGAAGACAATCCTGAGTACCCTGACCCAATAGCCTCAAAGGCAACATGACTGGGAGAAGGAAACTCAGTAGACAAACCTGGGTAGCCATGACTCAATAGCCTCAAAGGCAACATGACTGGGAGAAGAAAACTCGGAAGACAAACCTGGGTAGCCATGACTCAATAGCCTCAAAGGCAACATGACTGGGAGAAGGAAACTCGGAAGACAAACCTGGGTAGCCATGACTCAATAGCCTCAAAGGACAACGTGACTAGGAGAAGGAAACTCAGTAGACAAACCTGGGTAGCCATGACCGAATAGCCTCAAAGGCAACATGACTGGGAGAAGAAAACTCGGAAGACAAACCTGGGTAGCCATGACTCAATAGCCTCAAAGGCAACATGACTGGGAGAAGGAAACTCGGAAGACAAACCTGGGTAGCCATGACTCAATAGCCTCAAAAGCAACATGACTGGGAGAAGGAAACTCAGTAGACAAACCTGGGTAGCCATGACTCAATAGTCTCAAAGGCAACATGACAAGGAGAAGGAAACTCGGAAGACAAACCTGGGTAGCCATGACTCAATAGCCTCAAAGGCAACATGACTGGGAGAAGAAAACTCGGAAGACAAACCTGGGTAGCCATGACTCAATAGCCTCAAAGGCAACATGACTGGGAGAAGAAAACTCGGAAGACAAACCTGGGTAGCCCTGACCCAATAGCCTCAAAGGCAACATGACTGGGACAAGGAAACTCAGCAGACAAACCTGGGTAGCCATGACTCAATAGCCTCAAAGGCAACATGACTGGGAGAAGGAAACTTGGAAGACAAACCTGGGTAAGCATGACTCAATAGTCTCAAAGGCAACATGACAAGGAGAAGGAAACTCGGAAGACAAACCTGGGTAGCCATGACTCAATAGCCTCAAAGGCAACATGACTGGGAGATGAAAACTCGGAAAGCAAACCTGGGTAGCCATGCCTCAATAGCCTCAAAGGCGACATGACTGGGAGAAGAAAACTCGGAAGACAAACCTGAATAGCCATGACTCAATAGTCTCAAAGGCAACATGACTAGGAGAAGGAAACTCGAAAGACAAACCTGGGTAGTCATGACTGAATAGTCTCATAGGCAACATGACTGGAAGATGGAAACTCGGAAGACAATCCTGGGTAGCCATGACTCAATAGCCTCAAAGGCAACATGACTGGGAGAAAGAAACTCAGTAGACAAACCTGGGTAGCCATGACTCAATAGTCTCAAAGGCAACATGACTAGGAGAAGGAAACTCGGAAGACAAACCCGAATAGCCATGACTCAATAGCCTCAAAGGCAACATGACAAGGAGAAGGAAACTCGGAAGACAAACCTGGGTAGGCATGACTCAATAGCCTCAAAGGCAACATGACTGGGGAAGAAAACTCGGAAGACAAACCTGGGTAGCCATGACTCAATAGCCTCAGGGGAAACATGACTGGGAGAAGAAAACTCGGAAGACAAACCTGAATATCCATGACTCAATAGTCTCAAAGGCAACATGACTAGGAGAAGGAAACTCGGAAGACAATCCTGAGTAGCCATGACTCAATAGTCTCAAAGGAAACATGACTAGGAGAAGGAAACTTGAAAGAAAACCTGGGTTGCCATGACTCAATAGTCACAAAATTAACACATCTAGGAGGAGGAAACTTGAAAGAAAACCTGGGTAGTCATGACTCACTAGTCACAAAGGCAAAACATCTAGGAGAAGGAAACTTGAAAGAAACCCTGAGTAGCCATGACTCAATAGTCTCAAAGGCAACATGACTAGGAGAAGGAAACTCGGAAGACAAACCTGGGTAGCCATGACTCAATAGCCTCAAGGGAAACATGACTGGGAGAAGAAAACTCGGAAGACAAACCCGGGTAGCCATTGCTCAATAACCTAAAAGGCAACATGACTGGGAGAAGAAAACTCGGAAGACAAACCTGAATATCCATGACTCAATAGTCTCAAAGGCAACATGACTAGGAGAAGGAAACTCGGAAGACAATCCTGAGTAGCCATGACTCAATTGTATCAAAGGAAACATGACTAGGAGAAGGAAACTTGAAAGAAAACCTGGGTTGCCATGACTCAATAGTCACAAAATCTAGGAGTCTAGGAGAAGGAAACTTGAAAGAAAAACTGGGTAGTCATGACTCACTAGTCACAAAGGCAAAACATCTAGGAGAAGGAAACTTGAAAGAAACCCTGAGTAGCCATTACTCAATAGTCTCAAAGGCAACATGTCTAGGAGAAGGAAACTCGGAAGACAAACCTGGGTAGCCCTGACTCAATAGCCTCAAAGGAAACATGACTGGGAGAAGAAAACTCGGAAGACAAACCTGGGTAGCCCTGACTCAATAGCCTAAAAGGCAACATGACTGGGAGAAGGAAACTCGGAAGACAGACCTGAATAGCCGTGACTCAATAGTCTCAAAGGCAACATGACTAGGAGAAGGAAACTCGGAAGACAATCCTGAGTAGCCATGACTCAATAGTCTCAAAGGAAACATGACTAGGAGAAGGAAACTCGGCAGACAATCCTGGGTATCCAGGACTCAATAGTCACAAAAGCAAAACATCTAGGAGAAGGAAACTTGAAAAAAAACCTGGGTAGCCATGACTCACTAGTCACAAAGGCAAAACATCTAGGAGAAGGAAACTTGAAAGAAACTCTGAGTAGCCATGACTCAATAGTCTCAAAGGCAACATGACTAGGAGAAGGAAATTCAGTAGACAAACCTGGGTAGCCATGACTCAATAGTCTCAAAGGCAACATGACAAGGAGAAGGAAACTCGGAAGACAAACCTGGGTAGCCATGACTCAATAGCCTCAAAGGCAACATGACTGGGAGAAGGAAACTCGGAAGACAAACCTGGGTAGCCATGACTCAATAGCCTCAAAGGCAACATGACTGGGAGAAGAAAACTCGGAAGACAAACCTGGGTAGCCATGACTCAATAGCCTCAAAGGCAACATGACTGGGAGAAGAAAAGTCGGAAGACAATCCAGGGTAGCCCTGACCCAATAGCCTCAAAGGCAACATGACTGGGAGAAGGAAACTCAGTAGACAAACCTGGGTAGCCATGACTCAATAGCCTCAAAGGCAACATGACTGGGAGAAGAAAACTCGGAAGACAAACCTGGGTAGCCATGACTCAATAGCCTCAAAGGCAACATGACTGGGAGAAGGAAACTTGGAAGACAAACCTGGGTAAGCATGACTCAATAGTCTCAAAGGCAACATGACAAGGAGAAGGAAACTCGGAAGACAAACCTGGGTAGCCATGACTCAATAGCCTCAAGGGAAACATGACTGAGAGAAGAAAACTCGGAAGACAAACCTGGGTAGCCATGACTCAATAGCCTCAAAGGCAACGTGACTGGGAGAAGAAAACTCGGAAGACAAACCTGAATATCGATGACTCAATAGTCTCAAAGGCAACATGACTAGGAGAAGGAAACTCGGAAGACAATCCTGAGTAGCCATGACTCAATAGTCTCAAAGGAAACATGACTAGGAGAAGGAAACTTGAAAGAAAACCTGGGTTGCCATGACTCAATAGTCACAAAATCAACACATCTAGGAGAAGGAAACTTGAAAGAAAACCTGGGTAGCCATGACTGACTAGTCACAAAGGCAAAACATCTAGGAGAAGGAAACTTGAAAGAAACCCTGAGTAGCCATGACTCAATAGTCTCAAAGGCAACATGACTAGGAGAAGGAAACTCGGAAGGCAAACCTGGGTAGCCCTGACTCAATAGCCTCAAAGGAAACATGACTGGGAGAAGAAAACTCGGAAGACAAACCTCGGTAGCCCTGACTCAATAGCCTCAAAGGCAACATGACTGGGAGAAGGAAACTCGGAAGACAGACCTGAATAGCTGTGACTCAATAGTCTCAAAGGCAACATGACTAGGAGAAGGAAACTCGGAAGACAATCCTGAGTAGCCATTACTCAATAGTCTCAAAGGAAACATGACTAGGAGAAGGAAACTCGGCAGACAATCCTGGGTATCCAGGACTCAATAGTCACAAAAGCAACACATCTAGGAGAAGGAAACTTGAAAGAAAACCTGGGTTGCCATGACTCAATAGTCACAAAATCAACACATCTAGGAGAAGGAAACTTGAAAGAAAACCTGGGTAGCCATGACTCACTAGTCACAAAGGCAAAACATCTAGGAGAAGGAAACTTGAAAGAAACTCTGAGTAGCCATGACTCAATAGTCTCAAAGGCAACATGACTAGGAGAAGAAAACTCGGAAGACAATCCTGAGTAGCCATGACTCAATAGCCTCAAAGGCAACATGACTAGGAGAAGGAAACTCGGAAGACAAACCTGGGTAGCCATGACTCAATAGCCTCAAAGGCAACATGACTAGGAGAAGGAAACTCAGTAGACAAACCTGGGTAGCCATGACTCAATAGCCTCAAAGGCAACATGACTGGGAGAAGAAAACTCGGAAGACAAACCTGGGTAGCCATGACTAAATAGCCTCAAAGGTAACATGACTGGGAGAAGGAAACTCGGAAGACAAACCTGGGTAGCCATGACTCAATAGCCTCAAAGGCAACATGACTGGGAGAAGGAAACTCAGTAGACAAACCTGGGTAGCCATGACTCAATAGTCTCAAAGGCAACATGACAACGAGAAGGAAACTCGGAAGACAAACCTGGGTAGCCATGACTCAATAGCCTCAAAGGCAACATGACTGGGAGAAGAAAACTCGGAAGACAAACCTGGGTAGCCATGACTCAATAGCCACAAAGGCAACATGACTGGGAGAAGAAAACTCGGAAGACAAACCTGGGTAGCCATGACTCAATAGCTTCAAAGGCAACATGACTGGGAGAAGAAAACTCGGAAGACAAACCTGGGTAGCCCTGACCCAATAGCCTCAAAGGCAACATGACTGGGAGAAGGAAACTCAGTAGACAAACCTGGGTAGCCATGACTCAATAGCCTCAAAGGCAACATGACGGGGAGAAGAAAACTCGGAAGACAAACCTGGGTAGCCATGACTCAATAGCCTCAAAGGCAACATGACTGGGAGAAGGAAACTTGGAAGACAAACCTGGGTAAGCATGACTCAATAGTCTCAAAGGCAACATGACAAGCAGATGGAAACTCGGAAGACAAACCTGGGTAGCCATGACTCAATAGCCTCAAAGGCAACATGACTGGGAGATGAAAACTCGGAAGACAAACCTGGGTAGCCATGCCTCAATAGCCTCAAAGGCAACATGACTGGGAGAAGAAAACTCGGAAGACAAACCTGAATAGCCATGACTCAATAGTCTCAAAGGCAACATGACTAGGAGAAGGAAACTCGAAAGACAAACCTGGGTAGTCATGACTCAATAGTCTCATAGGCAACATGACTGGGAGAAGGAAACTCGGAAGACAATCCTGGGTAGCCATGACTCAATAGCCTCAAAGGCAACATGACTGGGAGAAGAAAACTCGGAAGACAACCCTGGGTAGCCATGACTCAATAGCCTCAAAGGCAACATGACTGGGAGAAGAAAAGTCGGAAGACAATCCTGAGTAGCCCTGACCCAATAGCCTCAAAGGCAACATGACTGGGAGAAGGAAACTCAGTAGACAAACCTGGGTAGCCATGACTCAATAGCCTCAAAGGCAACATGACTGGGAGAAGAAAACTCGGAAGACAAACCTGGGTAGCCATGACTCAATAGCCTCAAAGGCAACATGACTGGGAGAAGGAAACTCGGAAGACAAACCTGGGTAGCCATGACTCAATAGCCTCAAAGGCAACATGACTAGGAGAAGGAAACTCAGTAGACAAACCTGGGTAGCCATGACCTAATAGCCTCAAAGGCAACATGACTGGGAGAAGAAAACTCGGAAGACAAACCTGGGCAGCCATGACTCAATAGCCTCAAAGGCAACATGACTGGGAGAAGGAAACTCGGAAGACAAACCTGGGTAGCCATGACTCAATAGCCTCAAAAGCAACATGACTGGGAGAAGGAAACTCAGTAGACAAACCTGGGTAGCCATGACTCAATAGTCTCAAAGGCAACATGACAAGGAGAAGGAAACTCGGAAGACAAACCTGGGTAGCCATGACTCAATAGCCTCAAAGGCAACATGACTGGGAGAAGAAAACTCGGAAGACAAACCTGGGTAGCCATGCCTCAATAGCCTCAAAGGCAACATGACTGGGAGAAGAAAACTCGGAAGACAAACCTGAATAGCCATGACTCTATAGTCTCAAAGGCAACATGACTAGGAGAAGGAAACTCGGAAGACAAACCCGAATAGCCATGACTCAATAGTCTCAAAGGCAACATGACAAGGAGAAGGAAACTCGGAAGACAAACCTGAAAAGCCATGACTCAATAGCCTCAAAGGCAACATGACTAGGAGAAGGAAATTTGGAAGACAAATCTGGGTAGCCATGACTCAATAGTCTCAAAGGCAACATGACTAGGAGAAGGAAACTCGGAAGACAAACATGAATAGCCATGACTCAATAGCCTCAAAGGCAACATGACAACGAGAAGGAAACTCGGAAGACAAACCTGGGTAGGCATGACTCAATAGCCTCAAAGGCAACATGACTGGGGAAGAAAACTCGGAAGACAAACCTGGGTAGCCATGACTCAATAGCCTCAGGGGAAACATGACTGGGAGAAGAAAACTCGGAAGACAAACCTGAATATCCATGACTCAATAGTCTCAAAGGCAACATGACTAGGAGAAGGAAACTCGGAAGACAATCCTGAGTAGCCATGACTCAATAGTCTCAAAGGAAACATGACTAGGAGAAGGAAACTTGAAAGAAAACCTGGGTTGCCATGACTCAATAGTCACAAAATTAACACATCTAGGAGGAGGAAACTTGAAAGAAAACCTGGGTAGTCATGACTCACTAGTCACAAAGGCAAAACATCTAGGAGAAGGAAACTTGAAAGAAACCCTGAGTAGCCATGACTCAATAGTCTCAAAGGCAACATGACTAGGAGAAGGAAACTCGGAAGACAAACCTGGGTAGCCATGACTCAATAGCCTCAAGGGAAACATGACTGGGAGAAGAAAACTCGGAAGACAAACCCGGGTAGCCATTGCTCAATAACCTCAAAGGCAACATGACTGGGAGAAGAAAACTCGGAAGACAAACCTGAATATCCATGACTCAATAGTCTCAAAGGCAACATGACTAGGAGAAGGAAACTCGGAAGACAATCCTGAGTAGCCATGACTCAATTGTATCAAAGGAAACATGACTAGGAGAAGGAAACTTGAAAGAAAACCTGGGTTGCCATGACTCAATAGTCACAAAATCTAGGAGTCTAGGAGAAGGAAACTTGAAAGAAAAACTGGGTAGTCATGACTCACTAGTCACAAAGGCAAAACATCTAGGAGAAGGAAACTTGAAAGAAACCCTGAGTAGCCATTACTCAATAGTCTCAAAGGCAACATGTCTAGGAGAAGGAAACTCGGAAGACAAACCTGGGTAGCCCTGACTCAATAGCCTCAAAGGAAACATGACTGGGAGAAGAAAACTCGGAAGACAAACCTGGGTAGCCCTGACTCAATAGCCTAAAAGGCAACATGACTGGGAGAAGGAAACTCGGAAGACAGACCTGAATAGCCGTGACTCAATAGTCTCAAAGGCAACATGACTAGGAGAAGGAAACTCGGAAGACAATCCTGAGTAGCCATGACTCAATAGTCTCAAAGGAAACATGACTAGGAGAAGGAAACTCGGCAGACAATCCTGGGTATCCAGGACTCAATAGTCACAAAAGCAAAACATCTAGGAGAAGGAAACTTGAAAAAAAACCTGGGTAGCCATGACTCACTAGTCACAAAGGCAAAACATCTAGGAGAAGGAAACTTGAAAGAAACTCTGAGTAGCCATGACTCAATAGTCTCAAAGGCAACATGACTAGGAGAAGGAAACTCAGTAGACAAACCTGGGTAGCCATGACTCAATAGTCTCAAAGGCAACATGACAAGGAGAAGGAAACTCGGAAGACAAACCTGGGTAGCCATGACTCAATAGCCTCAAAGGCAACATGACTGGGAGAAGGAAACTCGGAAGACAAACCTGGGTAGCCATGACTCAATAGCCTCAAAGGCAACATGACTGGGAGAAGAAAACTCGGAAGACAAACCTGGGTAGCCATGACTCAATAGCCTCAAAGGCAACATGACTGGGAGAAGAAAAGTCGGAAGACAATCCTGGGTAGCCCTGTCCCAATAGCCTCAAAGGCAACATGACTGGGAGAAGGAAACTCAGTAGACAAACCTGGGTAGCCATGACTCAATAGCCTCAAAGGCAACATGACTGGGAGAAGAAAACTCGGAAGACAAACCTGGGTAGCCATGACTCAATAGCCTCAAAGGCAACATGACTGGGAGAAGGAAACTTGGAAGACAAACCTGGGTAAGCATGACTCAATAGTCTCAAAGGCAACATGACAAGGAGAAGGAAACTCGGAAGACAAACCTGGGTAGCCATGACTCAATAGCCTCAAGGGAAACATGACTGAGAGAAGAAAACTCGGAAGACAAACCTGGGTAGCCATGACTCAATAGCCTCAAAGGCAACGTGACTGGGAGAAGAAAACTCGGAAGACAAACCTGAATATCGATGACTCAATAGTCTCAAAGGCAACATGACTAGGAGAAGGAAACTCGGAAGACAATCCTGAGTAGCCATGACTCAATAGTCTCAAAGGAAACATGACTAGGAGAAGGAAACTTGAAAGAAAACCTGGGTTGCCATGACTCAATAGTCACAAAATCAACACATCTAGGAGAAGGAAACTTGAAAGAAAACCTGGGTAGCCATGACTGACTAGTCACAAAGGCAAAACATCTAGGAGAAGGAAACTTGAAAGAAACCCTGAGTAGCCATGACTCAATAGTCTCAAAGGCAACATGACTAGGAGAAGGAAACTCGGAAGGCAAACCTGGGTAGCCCTGACTCAATAGCCTCAAAGGAAACATGACTGGGAGAAGAAAACTCGGAAGACAAACCTCGGTAGCCCTGACTCAATAGCCTCAAAGGCAACATGACTGGGAGAAGGAAACTCGGAAGACAGACCTGAATAGCTGTGACTCAATAGTCTCAAAGGCAACATGACTAGGAGAAGGAAACTCGGAAGACAATCCTGAGTAGCCATTACTCAATAGTCTCAAAGGAAACATGACTAGGAGAAGGAAACTCGGCAGACAATCCTGGGTATCCAGGACTCAATAGTCACAAAAGCAACACATCTAGGAGAAGGAAACTTGAAAGAAAACCTGGGTTGCCATGACTCAATAGTCACAAAATCAACACATCTAGGAGAAGGAAACTTGAAAGAAAACCTGGGTAGCCATGACTCACTAGTCACAAAGGCAAAACATCTAGGAGAAGGAAACTTGAAAGAAACTCTGAGTAGCCATGACTCAATAGTCTCAAAGGCAACATGACTAGGAGAAGAAAACTCGGAAGACAATCCTGAGTAGCCATGACTCAATAGCCTCAAAGGCAACATGACTAGGAGAAGGAAACTCGGAAGACAAACCTGGGTAGCCATGACTCAATAGCCTCAAAGGCAACATGACTAGGAGAAGGAAACTCAGTAGACAAACCTGGGTAGCCATGACTCAATAGCCTCAAAGGCAACATGACTGGGAGAAGAAAACTCGGAAGACAAACCTGGGTAGCCATGACTAAATAGCCTCAAAGGTAACATGACTGGGAGAAGGAAACTCGGAAGACAAACCTGGGTAGCCATGACTCAATAGCCTCAAAGGCAACATGACTGGGAGAAGGAAACTCAGTAGACAAACCTGGGTAGCCATGACTCAATAGTCTCAAAGGCAACATGACAACGAGAAGGAAACTCGGAAGACAAACCTGGGTAGCCATGACTCAATAGCCTCAAAGGCAACATGACTGGGAGAAGAAAACTCGGAAGACAAACCTGGGTAGCCATGACTCAATAGCCACAAAGGCAACATGACTGGGAGAAGAAAACTCGGAAGACAAACCTGGGTAGCCATGACTCAATAGCTTCAAAGGCAACATGACTGGGAGAAGAAAACTCGGAAGACAAACCTGGGTAGCCCTGACCCAATAGCCTCAAAGGCAACATGACTGGGAGAAGGAAACTCAGTAGACAAACCTGGGTAGCCATGACTCAATAGCCTCAAAGGCAACATGACGGGGAGAAGAAAACTCGGAAGACAAACCTGGGTAGCCATGACTCAATAGCCTCAAAGGCAACATGACTGGGAGAAGGAAACTTGGAAGACAAACCTGGGTAAGCATGACTAAATAGTCTCAAAGGCAACATGACAAGCAGATGGAAACTCGGAAGACAAACCTGGGTAGCCATGACTCAATAGCCTCAAAGGCAACATGACTGGGAGATGAAAACTCGGAAGACAAACCTGGGTAGCCATGCCTCAATAGCCTCAAAGGCAACATGACTGGGAGAAGAAAACTCGGAAGACAAACCTGAATAGCCATGACTCAATAGTCTCAAAGGCAACATGACTAGGAGAAGGAAACTCGAAAGACAAACCTGGGTAGTCATGACTCAATAGTCTCATAGGCAACATGACTGGGAGAAGGAAACTCGGAAGACAATCCTGGGTAGCCATGACTCAATAGCCTCAAAGGCAACATGACTGGGAGAAGAAAACTCGGAAGACAACCCTGGGTAGCCATGACTCAATAGCCTCAAAGGCAACATGACTGGGAGAAGAAAAGTCGGAAGACAATCCTGAGTAGCCCTGACCCAATAGCCTCAAAGGCAACATGACTGGGAGAAGGAAACTCAGTAGACAAACCTGGGTAGCCATGACTCAATAGCCTCAAAGGCAACATGACTGGGAGAAGAAAACTCGGAAGACAAACCTGGGTAGCCATGACTCAATAGCCTCAAAGGCAACATGACTGGGAGAAGGAAACTCGGAAGACAAACCTGGGTAGCCATGACTCAATAGCCTCAAAGGCAACATGACTAGGAGAAGGAAACTCAGTAGACAAACCTGGGTAGCCAGGACCTAATAGCCTCAAAGGCAACATGACTGGGAGAAGAAAACTCGGAAGACAAACCTGGGCAGCCATGACTCAATAGCCTCAAAGGCAACATGACTGGGAGAAGGAAACTCGGAAGACAAACCTGGGTAGCCATGACTCAATAGCCTCAAAAGCAACATGACTGGGAGAAGGAAACTCAGTAGACAAACCTGGGTAGCCATGACTCAATAGTCTCAAAGGCAACATGACAAGGAGAAGGAAACTCGAAAGACAAACCTGGGTAGCCATGACTCAATAGCCTCAAAGGCAACATGACTGGGAGAAGAAAACTCGGAAGACAAACCTGGGTAGCCATGACTCAATAGCCTCAAAGGCAACATGACTGGGAGAAGAAAACTCGGAAGACAAACCTGGGTAGCCCTGACCCAATAGCCTCAAAGGCAACATGACTGGGACAAGGAAACTCAGCAGACAAACCTGGGTAGCCATGACTCAATAGCCTCAAAGGCAATATGACTGGGAGAAGGAAACTTGGAAGACAAACCTGGGTAAGCATGACTCAATAGTCTCAAAGGCAACATGACAAGGAGAAGGAAACTCGGAAGACAAACCTGGGTAGCCATGACTCAATAGCCTCAAAGGCAACATGACTGGGAGATGAAAACTCGGAAAGCAAACCTGGGTAGCCATGCCTCAATAGCCTCAAAGGCGACATGACTGGGAGAAGAAAACTCGGAAGACAAACCTGAATAGCCATGACTCAATAGTCTCAAAGGCAACATGACTAGGAGAAGGAAACTCGAAAGACAAACCTGGGTAGTCATGACTCAATAGTCTCATAGGCAACATGACTGGAAGATGGAAACTCGGAAGACAATCCTGGGTAGCCATGACTCAATAGCCTCAAAGGCAACATGACTGGGAGAAAGAAACTCAGTAGACAAACCTGGGTAGCCATGACTCAATAGTCTCAAAGGCAACATGACTAGGAGAAGGAAACTCGGAAGACAAACCCGAATAGCCATGACTCAATAGTCTCAAAGGCAACATGACAAGGAGAAGGAAACTCGGAAGACAAACCTGAAAAGCCATGACTCAATAGCCTCAAAGGCAACATGACTAGGAGAAGGAAATTTGGAAGACAAATCTGGGTAGCCATGACTCAATAGTCTCAAAGGCAACATGACTAGGAGAAGGAAACTCGGAAGACAAACATGAATAGCCATGACTCAATAGCCTCAAAGGCAACATGACAAGGAGAAGGAAACTCGGAAGACAAACCTGGGTAGGCATGACTCAATAGCTTCAAAGGCAACATGACTGGGGAAGAAAACTCGGAAGACAAACCTGGGTAGCCATGACTCAATAGCCTCAGGGGAAACATGACTGGGAGAAGAAAACTCGGAAGACAAACCTGAATATCCATGACTCAATAGTCTCAAAGGCAACATGACTAGGAGAAGGAAACTCGGAAGACAATCCTGAGTAGCCATGACTCAATAGTCTCAAAGGAAACATGACTAGGAGAAGGAAACTTGAAAGAAAACCTGGGTTGCCATGACTCAATAGTCACAAAATTAACACATCTAGGAGGAGGAAACTTGAAAGAAAACCTGGGTAGTCATGACTCACTAGTCACAAAGGCAAAACATCTAGGAGAAGGAAACTTGAAAGAAACCCTGAGTAGCCATGACTCAATAGTCTCAAAGGCAACATGACTAGGAGAAGGAAACTCGGAAGACAAACCTGGGTAGCCCTGACTCAATAGCCTCAAAGGAAACATGACTGGGAGAAGAAAACTCGGAAGACAAACCTGAGTAGCCCTGACTCAGTAGCCTAAAAGGCAACATGACTGGGAGAAGGAAACTCGGAATACAGACCTGAATAGCCGTGACTCAATAGTTTCAAAGGCAACATGACTAGGAGAAGGAAACTCGGAAGACAATCCTGGGTATCCAGGACTCAATAGTCACAAAAGCAACACATCTAGGAGAAGGAAACTTGAAAGAAAACCTGGGTTGCCATGACTCAATAGTCACAAAATCAACACATCTAGGAGAAGGAAACTTGAAAGAAAACCTGGGTAGCCATGACTCAATAGTCTCAAAGGCAACATGTCTAGGAGAAGGAAACTCGGAAGACAAACCTGGGTAGCCCTGACTCAATAGCCTCAAAGGAAACATGACTGGGAGAAGAAAACTCGGAAGACAAACCTGGGTAGCCATGACTCAATAGCCTCAAAGGCAACATGACTAGGAGAAGGAAACTCAGTAGACAAACCTGGGTAGCCATGACTCAATAGCCTCAAAGGCAACATGACTGGGAGAAGAAAACTCGGAAGACAAACCTGGGTAGCCATGACTAAATAGCCTCAAAGGTAACATGACTGGGAGAAGGAAACTCGGAAGACAAACCTGGGTAGCCATGACTCAATAGCCTCAAAGGCAACATGACTGGGAGAAGGAAACTCAGTAGACAAACCTGGGTAGCCATGACTCAATAGTCTCAAAGGCAACATGACAAGGAGAAGGAAACTCGGAAGACAAACCTGTGTAGCCATGACTCAATAGCCTCAAAGGCAACATGACTGGGAGAAGAAAACTCGGAAGACAAACCTGGGTAGCCATGACTCAATAGCCTCAAAGGCAACATGACTGGGAGAAGAAAACTCGGAAGACAAACCTGGGTAGCCATGGCTCAATAGCTTCAAAGGCAACATGACTGGGAGAAGAAAACTCGGAAGAAAAAATCTGGGTAGCCCTGACCCAATAGCCTCAAAGGCAACATGACTGGGAGAAGGAAACTCAGTAGACAAACCTGGGTAGCCATGACTCAATAGCCTCAAAGGCAACATGACTGGGAGAAGAAAACTCTGAAGACAAACCTGGGTAGCCATGACTCAATAGCCTCAAAGGCAACATGACTGGGAGAAGGAAACTTGGAAGACAAACCTGGGTAAGCATGACTCAATAGTCTCAAAGGCAACATGACAAGCAGATGGAAACTCGGAAGACAAACCTGGGTAGCCATGACTCAATAGCCTCAAAGGCAACATGACTGGGAGATGAAAACTCGGAAGACAAACCTGGGTAGCCATGCCTCAATAGTCTCAAAGGCAACATGACTAGGAGAAGGAAACTCGAAAGACAAACCTGGGTAGTCATGACTCAATAGTCTCATAGGCAACATGACTGGGAGAAGGAAACTCGGAAGACAATCCTGGGTAGCCATGACTCAATAGCCTCAAAGGCAACATGACTGGGAGAAGAAAACTCGGAAGACAAACCTGGGTAGCCATGACTCAATAGCCTCAAAGGCAACATGACTGGGAGAAGAAAAGTCGGAAGACAATCCTGGGTAGCCCTGACCCAATAGCCTCAAAGGCAACATGACTGGGAGAAGAAAACTCAGTAGACAAACCTGGGTAGCCATGACTCAATAGCCTCAAAGGCAACATGACTGGGAGAAGAAAACTCGGAAGACAAACCTGGGTAGCCATGACTCAATAGCCTCAAAGGCAACATGACTGGGAGAAGGAAACTCGGAAGACAAACCTGGGTAGCCATGACTCAATAGCCTCAAAGGCAACATGACTAGGAGAAGGAAACTCAGTAGACAAACCTGGGTAGCCATGACTCAAAGGTCTCAAAGGCAAAATGACAAGGAGAAGGAAACTCGGAAGACAAACCTGGGTAGCCATGACTCAATAGCCTCAAAGGCAACATGACTGGGAGAAGAAAACTCGGAAGACAAACCTGGGTAGCCCTGACCCAATAGCCTCAAAGGCAACATGACTGGGAGAAGGAAACTCAGTAGACAAACCTGGGTAGCCATGACTCAATAGCCTCAAAGGCAACATGACTGGGAGAAGAAAACTCGGAAGACAAACCTGGGTAGCCATGACTCAATAGCCTCAAAGGCAACATGACTGGGAGAAGGAAACTTGGAAGACAAACCTGGGTAGGCATGACTCAATAGTCTCAAAGGCAACATGACAAGGAGAAGGAAACTCGAAAGACAAACCTGGGTAGCCATGACTCAATAGCCTCAAGGGTAACATGACTGGGAGAAGAAAACTCGGAAGACAAACCTGGGTAGCCATTGCTCAATAGCCTCAAAGGCAACATGACTGGGAGAAGAAAACTCGGAAGACAAACCTGAATATCCATGACTCAATAGCCTCAAAGGCAACATGACTGGGAGAAGAAAACTCGGAAGACAAACCTGGGTGGCCATGACTCAATAGCCTCAAGGGAAACATGACTGGGAGAAGAAAACTCGGAAGACAAACCCGGGTAGCCATTGCTCAATAACCTCAAAGGCAACATGACTGGGAGAAGAAAACTCGGAAGACAAACCTGAATATCCATGACTCAATAGTCTCAAAGGCAACATGACTAGGAGAAGGAAACTCGGAAGACAATCCTGAGTAGCCATGACTCAATTGTATCAAAGGAAACATGACTAGGAGAAGGAAACTTGAAAGAGAACCTGGGTTGCCATGACTCAATAGTCACAAAATCAACACATATAGGAGAAGGAAACTTGAAAGAAAAACTGGGTAGTCATGACTTACTAGTCACAAAGGCAAAACATCTAGGAGAAGGAAACTTGAAAGAAACCCTGAGTAGCCATTACTCAATAGTCTCAAAGGCAACATGTCTAGGAGAAGGAAACACGGAAGACAAACCTGGGTAGCCCTGACTCAATAGCCTCAAAGGAAACATGACTGGGAGAAGAAAACTCGGAAGACAAACCTGGGTAGCCCTGACTCAATAGCCTAAAAGGCAACATGACTGGGAGAAGGAAACTCGGAAGACAGACCTGAATAGCCGTGACTCAATAGTCTCAAAGGCAACATGACTAGGAGAAGGAAACTCGGAAGACAATCCTGAGTAGCCATGACTCAATAGTCTCAAAGGAAACATGACTAGGAGAAGGAAACTCGGCAGACAATCCTGGGTATCCAGGACTCAATAGTCACAAAAGCAAAACATCTAGGAGAAGGAAACTTGAAAAAAAACCTGGGTTGCCATGACAAAATAGTCACAAAGGCAAAACATCTAGGAGAAGGAAACTTGAAAGAAACTCTGAGTAGCCATGACTCAATAGTCTCAAAGGCAACATGACTAGGAGAAGGAAACTCAGTAGACAAACCTGGGTAGCCATGACTCAATAGTCTCAAAGGCAACATGACAAGGAGAAGGAAACTCGGAAGACAAACCTGGGTAGCCATGACTCAATAGCCTCAAAGGCAACATGACTGGGAGAAGGAAACTCGGAAGACAAACCTGGGTAGCCATGACTCAATAGCCTCAAAGGCAACATGACTGGGAGAAGAAAACTCGGAAGACAAACCTGGGTAGCCATGACTCAATAGCCTCAAAGGCAACATGACTGGGAGAAGAAAAGTCGGAAGACAATCCTGGGTAGCCCTGTCCCAATAGCCTCAAAGGCAACATGACTGGGAGAAGGAAACTCAGTAGACAAACCTGGGTAGCCATGACTCAATAGCCTCAAAGGCAACATGACTGGGAGAAGAAAACTCGGAAGACAAACCTGGGTAGCCATGACTCAATAGCCTCAAAGGCAACATGACTGGGAGAAGGAAACTTGGAAGACAAACCTGGGTAAGCATGACTCAATAGTCTCAAAGGCAACATGACAAGGAGAAGGAAACTCGGAAGACAAACCTGGGTAGCCATGACTCAATAGCCTCAAGGGAAACATGACTGAGAGAAGAAAACTCGGAAGACAAACCTGGGTAGCCATGACTCAATAGCCTCAAAGGCAACGTGACTGGGAGAAGAAAACTCGGAAGACAAACCTGAATATCGATGACTCAATAGTCTCAAAGGCAACATGACTAGGAGAAGGAAACTCGGAAGACAATCCTGAGTAGCCATGACTCAATAGTCTCAAAGGAAACATGACTAGGAGAAGGAAACTTGAAAGAAAACCTGGGTTGCCATGACTCAATAGTCACAAAATCAACACATCTAGGAGAAGGAAACTTGAAAGAAAACCTGGGTAGCCATGACTGACTAGTCACAAAGGCAAAACATCTAGGAGAAGGAAACTTGAAAGAAACCCTGAGTAGCCATGACTCAATAGTCTCAAAGGCAACATGACTAGGAGAAGGAAACTCGGAAGGCAAACCTGGGTAGCCCTGACTCAATAGCCTCAAAGGAAACATGACTGGGAGAAGAAAACTCGGAAGACAAACCTCGGTAGCCCTGACTCAATAGCCTCAAAGGCAACATGACTGGGAGAAGGAAACTCGGAAGACAGACCTGAATAGCTGTGACTCAATAGTCTCAAAGGCAACATGACTAGGAGAAGGAAACTCGGAAGACAATCCTGAGTAGCCATTACTCAATAGTCTCAAAGGAAACATGACTAGGAGAAGGAAACTCGGCAGACAATCCTGGGTATCCAGGACTCAATAGTCACAAAAGCAACACATCTAGGAGAAGGAAACTTGAAAGAAAACCTGGGTTGCCATGACTCAATAGTCACAAAATCAACACATCTAGGAGAAGGAAACTTGAAAGAAAACCTGGGTAGCCATGACTCACTAGTCACAAAGGCAAAACATCTAGGAGAAGGAAACTTGAAAGAAACTCTGAGTAGCCATGACTCAATAGTCTCAAAGGCAACATGACTAGGAGAAGAAAACTCGGAAGACAATCCTGAGTAGCCATGACTCAATAGCCTCAAAGGCAACATGACTAGGAGAAGGAAACTCGGAAGACAAACCTGGGTAGCCATGACTCAATAGCCTCAAAGGCAACATGACTAGGAGAAGGAAACTCAGTAGACAAACCTGGGTAGCCATGACTCAATAGCCTCAAAGGCAACATGACTGGGAGAAGAAAACTCGGAAGACAAACCTGGGTAGCCATGACTAAATAGCCTCAAAGGTAACATGACTGGGAGAAGGAAACTCGGAAGACAAACCTGGGTAGCCATGACTCAATAGCCTCAAAGGCAACATGACTGGGAGAAGGAAACTCAGTAGACAAACCTGGGTAGCCATGACTCAATAGTCTCAAAGGCAACATGACAACGAGAAGGAAACTCGGAAGACAAACCTGGGTAGCCATGACTCAATAGCCTCAAAGGCAACATGACTGGGAGAAGAAAACTCGGAAGACAAACCTGGGTAGCCATGACTCAATAGCCACAAAGGCAACATGACTGGGAGAAGAAAACTCGGAAGACAAACCTGGGTAGCCATGACTCAATAGCTTCAAAGGCAACATGACTGGGAGAAGAAAACTCGGAAGACAAACCTGGGTAGCCCTGACCCAATAGCCTCAAAGGCAACATGACTGGGAGAAGGAAACTCAGTAGACAAACCTGGGTAGCCATGACTCAATAGCCTCAAAGGCAACATGACGGGGAGAAGAAAACTCGGAAGACAAACCTGGGTAGCCATGACTCAATAGCCTCAAAGGCAACATGACTGGGAGAAGGAAACTTGGAAGACAAACCTGGGTAAGCATGACTAAATAGTCTCAAAGGCAACATGACAAGCAGATGGAAACTCGGAAGACAAACCTGGGTAGCCATGACTCAATAGCCTCAAAGGCAACATGACTGGGAGATGAAAACTCGGAAGACAAACCTGGGTAGCCATGCCTCAATAGCCTCAAAGGCAACATGACTGGGAGAAGAAAACTCGGAAGACAAACCTGAATAGCCATGACTCAATAGTCTCAAAGGCAACATGACTAGGAGAAGGAAACTCGAAAGACAAACCTGGGTAGTCATGACTCAATAGTCTCATAGGCAACATGACTGGGAGAAGGAAACTCGGAAGACAATCCTGGGTAGCCATGACTCAATAGCCTCAAAGGCAACATGACTGGGAGAAGAAAACTCGGAAGACAACCCTGGGTAGCCATGACTCAATAGCCTCAAAGGCAACATGACTGGGAGAAGAAAAGTCGGAAGACAATCCTGAGTAGCCCTGACCCAATAGCCTCAAAGGCAACATGACTGGGAGAAGGAAACTCAGTAGACAAACCTGGGTAGCCATGACTCAATAGCCTCAAAGGCAACATGACTGGGAGAAGAAAACTCGGAAGACAAACCTGGGTAGCCATGACTCAATAGCCTCAAAGGCAACATGACTGGGAGAAGGAAACTCGGAAGACAAACCTGGGTAGCCATGACTCAATAGCCTCAAAGGCAACATGACTAGGAGAAGGAAACTCAGTAGACAAACCTGGGTAGCCAGGACCTAATAGCCTCAAAGGCAACATGACTGGGAGAAGAAAACTCGGAAGACAAACCTGGGCAGCCATGACTCAATAGCCTCAAAGGCAACATGACTGGGAGAAGGAAACTCGGAAGACAAACCTGGGTAGCCATGACTCAATAGCCTCAAAAGCAACATGACTGGGAGAAGGAAACTCAGTAGACAAACCTGGGTAGCCATGACTCAATAGTCTCAAAGGCAACATGACAAGGAGAAGGAAACTCGAAAGACAAACCTGGGTAGCCATGACTCAATAGCCTCAAAGGCAACATGACTGGGAGAAGAAAACTCGGAAGACAAACCTGGGTAGCCATGACTCAATAGCCTCAAAGGCAACATGACTGGGAGAAGAAAACTCGGAAGACAAACCTGGGTAGCCCTGACCCAATAGCCTCAAAGGCAACATGACTGGGACAAGGAAACTCAGCAGACAAACCTGGGTAGCCATGACTCAATAGCCTCAAAGGCAATATGACTGGGAGAAGGAAACTTGGAAGACAAACCTGGGTAAGCATGACTCAATAGTCTCAAAGGCAACATGACAAGGAGAAGGAAACTCGGAAGACAAACCTGGGTAGCCATGACTCAATAGCCTCAAAGGCAACATGACTGGGAGATGAAAACTCGGAAAGCAAACCTGGGTAGCCATGCCTCAATAGCCTCAAAGGCGACATGACTGGGAGAAGAAAACTCGGAAGACAAACCTGAATAGCCATGACTCAATAGTCTCAAAGGCAACATGACTAGGAGAAGGAAACTCGAAAGACAAACCTGGGTAGTCATGACTCAATAGTCTCATAGGCAACATGACTGGAAGATGGAAACTCGGAAGACAATCCTGGGTAGCCATGACTCAATAGCCTCAAAGGCAACATGACTGGGAGAAAGAAACTCAGTAGACAAACCTGGGTAGCCATGACTCAATAGTCTCAAAGGCAACATGACTAGGAGAAGGAAACTCGGAAGACAAACCCGAATAGCCATGACTCAATAGTCTCAAAGGCAACATGACAAGGAGAAGGAAACTCGGAAGACAAACCTGAAAAGCCATGACTCAATAGCCTCAAAGGCAACATGACTAGGAGAAGGAAATTTGGAAGACAAATCTGGGTAGCCATGACTCAATAGTCTCAAAGGCAACATGACTAGGAGAAGGAAACTCGGAAGACAAACATGAATAGCCATGACTCAATAGCCTCAAAGGCAACATGACAAGGAGAAGGAAACTCGGAAGACAAACCTGGGTAGGCATGACTCAATAGCTTCAAAGGCAACATGACTGGGGAAGAAAACTCGGAAGACAAACCTGGGTAGCCATGACTCAATAGCCTCAGGGGAAACATGACTGGGAGAAGAAAACTCGGAAGACAAACCTGAATATCCATGACTCAATAGTCTCAAAGGCAACATGACTAGGAGAAGGAAACTCGGAAGACAATCCTGAGTAGCCATGACTCAATAGTCTCAAAGGAAACATGACTAGGAGAAGGAAACTTGAAAGAAAACCTGGGTTGCCATGACTCAATAGTCACAAAATTAACACATCTAGGAGGAGGAAACTTGAAAGAAAACCTGGGTAGTCATGACTCACTAGTCACAAAGGCAAAACATCTAGGAGAAGGAAACTTGAAAGAAACCCTGAGTAGCCATGACTCAATAGTCTCAAAGGCAACATGACTAGGAGAAGGAAACTCGGAAGACAAACCTGGGTAGCCCTGACTCAATAGCCTCAAAGGAAACATGACTGGGAGAAGAAAACTCGGAAGACAAACCTGAGTAGCCCTGACTCAATAGCCTAAAAGGCAACATGACTGGGAGAAGGAAACTCGGAATACAGACCTGAATAGCCGTGACTCAATAGTTTCAAAGGCAACATGACTAGGAGAAGGAAACTCGGAAGACAATCCTGAGTAGCCATGACTCAATAGTCTCAAAGGGAACATGACTAGGAGAAGGAAACTCGGCAGACAATCCTGGGTATCCAGGACTCAATAGTCACAAAAGCAACACATCTAGGAGAAGGAAACTTGAAAGAAAACCTGGGTTGCCATGACTCAATAGTCACAAAATCAACACATCTAGGAGAAGGAAACTTGAAAGAAAACCTGGGTAGCCATGACTCAATAGTCTCAAAGGCAACATGTCTAGGAGAAGGAAACTCGGAAGACAAACCTGGGTAGCCCTGACTCAATAGCCTCAAAGGAAACATGACTGGGAGAAGAAAACTCGGAAGACAAACCTGGGTAGCCATGACTCAATAGCCTCAAAGGCAACATGACTAGGAGAAGGAAACTCAGTAGACAAACCTGGGTAGCCATGACTCAATAGCCTCAAAGGCAACATGACTGGGAGAAGAAAACTCGGAAGACAAACCTGGGTAGCCATGACTAAATAGCCTCAAAGGTAACATGACTGGGAGAAGGAAACTCGGAAGACAAACCTGGGTAGCCATGACTCAATAGCCTCAAAGGCAACATGACTGGGAGAAGGAAACTCAGTAGACAAACCTGGGTAGCCATGACTCAATAGTCTCAAAGGCAACATGACAAGGAGAAGGAAACTCGGAAGACAAACCTGTGTAGCCATGACTCAATAGCCTCAAAGGCAACATGACTGGGAGAAGAAAACTCGGAAGACAAACCTGGGTAGCCATGACTCAATAGCCTCAAAGGCAACATGACTGGGAGAAGAAAACTCGGAAGACAAACCTGGGTAGCCATGGCTCAATAGCTTCAAAGGCAACATGACTGGGAGAAGAAAACTCGGAAGAAAAAATCTGGGTAGCCCTGACCCAATAGCCTCAAAGGCAACATGACTGGGAGAAGGAAACTCAGTAGACAAACCTGGGTAGCCATGACTCAATAGCCTCAAAGGCAACATGACTGGGAGAAGAAAACTCTGAAGACAAACCTGGGTAGCCATGACTCAATAGCCTCAAAGGCAACATGACTGGGAGAAGGAAACTTGGAAGACAAACCTGGGTAAGCATGACTCAATAGTCTCAAAGGCAACATGACAAGCAGATGGAAACTCGGAAGACAAACCTGGGTAGCCATGACTCAATAGCCTCAAAGGCAACATGACTGGGAGATGAAAACTCGGAAGACAAACCTGGGTAGCCATGCCTCAATAGTCTCAAAGGCAACATGACTAGGAGAAGGAAACTCGAAAGACAAACCTGGGTAGTCATGACTCAATAGTCTCATAGGCAACATGACTGGGAGAAGGAAACTCGGAAGACAATCCTGGGTAGCCATGACTCAATAGCCTCAAAGGCAACATGACTGGGAGAAGAAAACTCGGAAGACAAACCTGGGTAGCCATGACTCAATAGCCTCAAAGGCAACATGACTGGGAGAAGAAAAGTCGGAAGACAATCCTGGGTAGCCCTGACCCAATAGCCTCAAAGGCAACATGACTGGGAGAAGAAAACTCAGTAGACAAACCTGGGTAGCCATGACTCAATAGCCTCAAAGGCAACATGACTGGGAGAAGAAAACTCGGAAGACAAACCTGGGTAGCCATGACTCAATAGCCTCAAAGGCAACATGACTGGGAGAAGGAAACTCGGAAGACAAACCTGGGTAGCCATGACTCAATAGCCTCAAAGGCAACATGACTAGGAGAAGGAAACTCAGTAGACAAACCTGGGTAGCCATGACTCAAAGGTCTCAAAGGCAAAATGACAAGGAGAAGGAAACTCGGAAGACAAACCTGGGTAGCCATGACTCAATAGCCTCAAAGGCAACATGACTGGGAGAAGAAAACTCGGAAGACAAACCTGGGTAGCCCTGACCCAATAGCCTCAAAGGCAACATGACTGGGAGAAGGAAACTCAGTAGACAAACCTGGGTAGCCATGACTCAATAGCCTCAAAGGCAACATGACTGGGAGAAGAAAACTCGGAAGACAAACCTGGGTAGCCATGACTCAATAGCCTCAAAGGCAACATGACTGGGAGAAGGAAACTTGGAAGACAAACCTGGGTAGGCATGACTCAATAGTCTCAAAGGCAACATGACAAGGAGAAGGAAACTCGAAAGACAAACCTGGGTAGCCATGACTCAATAGCCTCAAGGGTAACATGACTGGGAGAAGAAAACTCGGAAGACAAACCTGGGTAGCCATTGCTCAATAGCCTCAAAGGCAACATGACTGGGAGAAGAAAACTCGGAAGACAAACCTGAATATCCATGACTCAATAGCCTCAAAGGCAACATGACTGGGAGAAGAAAACTCGGAAGACAAACCTGGGTGGCCATGACTCAATAGCCTCAAGGGAAACATGACTGGGAGAAGAAAACTCGGAAGACAAACCCGGGTAGCCATTGCTCAATAACCTCAAAGGCAACATGACTGGGAGAAGAAAACTCGGAAGACAAACCTGAATATCCATGACTCAATAGTCTCAAAGGCAACATGACTAGGAGAAGGAAACTCGGAAGACAATCCTGAGTAGCCATGACTCAATTGTATCAAAGGAAACATGACTAGGAGAAGGAAACTTGAAAGAGAACCTGGGTTGCCATGACTCAATAGTCACAAAATCAACACATATAGGAGAAGGAAACTTGAAAGAAAAACTGGGTAGTCATGACTTACTAGTCACAAAGGCAAAACATCTAGGAGAAGGAAACTTGAAAGAAACCCTGAGTAGCCATTACTCAATAGTCTCAAAGGCAACATGTCTAGGAGAAGGAAACACGGAAGACAAACCTGGGTAGCCCTGACTCAATAGCCTCAAAGGAAACATGACTGGGAGAAGAAAACTCGGAAGACAAACCTGGGTAGCCCTGACTCAATAGCCTAAAAGGCAACATGACTGGGAGAAGGAAACTCGGAAGACAGACCTGAATAGCCGTGACTCAATAGTCTCAAAGGCTACATGACTAGGAGAAGGAAACTCGGAAGACAATCCTGAGTAGCCATGACTCAATAGTCTCAAAGGAAACATGACTAGGAGAAGGAAACTCGGCAGACAATCCTGGGTATCCAGGACTCAATAGTCACAAAAGCAAAACATCTAGGAGAAGGAAACTTGAAAAAAAACCTGGGTTGCCATGACAAAATAGTCACAAAGGCAAAACATCTAGGAGAAGGAAACTTGAAAGAAACTCTGAGTAGCCATGACTCAATAGTCTCAAAGGCAACATGACTAGGAGAAGGAAACTCAGTAGACAAACCTGGGTAGCCATGACTCAATAGTCTCAAAGGCAACATGACAAGGAGAAGGAAACTCGGAAGACAAACCTGGGTAGCCATGACTCAATAGCCTCAAAGGCAACATGACGGGGAGAAGGAAACTCGGAAGACAAACCTGGGTAGCCATGACTCAATAGCCTCAAAGGCAACATGACTGGGAGAAGAAAACTCGGAAGACAAACCTGGGTAGCCATGACTCAATAGCCTCAAAGGCAACATGACTGGGAGAAGAAAAGTCGGAAGACAATCCTGGGTAGCCCTGACCCAAATGCCTCAAAGGCAACATGACTGGGAGAAGGAAACTCAGTAGACAAACCTGGGTAGCCATGACTCAATAGCCTCAAAGGCAACATGACTGGGAGAAGAAAACTCGGAAGACAAACCTGGGTAGCCATGACTCAATAGACTCAAAGGCAACATGACTGGGAGAAGGAAACTTGGAAGACAAACCTGGGTAAGCATGACTCAATAGTCTCAAAGGCAACATGACAAGGAGAAGGAAACTCGGAAGACAAACCTGGGTAGCCATGACTCAATAGCCCCAAGGGAAACATGACTGGGAGAAGAAAACTCGGAAGACAAACCTGGGTAGCCATGACTCAATAGCCTCAAAGGCAACGTGACTGGGAGAAGAAAACTCGGAAGGCAAACCTGAATATCGATGACTCTATAGTCTCAAAGGCAACATGACTAGGAGAAGGAAACTCGGAAGACAATCCTGAGTAGCCATGACTCAATAGTCTCAAAGGAAACATGACTAGGAGAAGGAAACTTGAAAGAAAACCTGGGTTGCCATGACTCAATAGTCACAAAATCAACACATCTAGGAGAAGGAAACTTGAAAGAAAACCTGGGTAGCCATGACTGACTAGTCACAAAGGCAAAACATCTAGGAGAAGGAAACTTGAAAGAAACCCTGAGTAGCCATGACTCAATAGTCTCAAAGGCAACATGACTAGGAGAAGGAAACTCGGAAGGCAAACCTGGGTAGCCCTGACTCAATAGCCTCAAAGGAAACATGACTGGGAGAAGAAAACTCGGAAGACAAACCTCGGTAGCCCTGACTCAATAGCCTCAAAGGCAACATGACTGGGAGAAGGAAACTCGGAAGACAGACCTGAATAGCTGTGACTCAATAGTCTCAAAGGCAACATGACTAGGAGAAGGAAACTCGGAAGACAATCCTGAGTAGCCATTACTCAATAGTCTCAAAGGAAACATGACTAGGAGAAGGAAACTCGGCAGTCAATCCTGGGTATCCAGGACTCAATAGTCACAAAAGCAACACATCTAGGAGAAGGAAACTTGAAAGAAAACCTGGGTTGCCATGACTCAATAGTCACAAAATCAACACATCTAGGAGAAGGAAACTTGAAAGAAAACCTGGGTAGCCATGACTCACTAGTCACAAAGGCAAAACACCTAGGAGAAGGAAACTTGAAAGAAACTCTGAGTAGCCATGACTCAATAGTCTCAAAGGCAACATGACTAGGAGAAGAAAACTCGGAAGACAATCCTGAGTAGCCATGACTCAATAGCCTCAAAGGCAACATGACTAGGAGAAGGAAACTCGGAAGACAAACCTGGGTAGCCATGACTCAATAGCCTCAAAGGCAACATGACTGGGAGATGAAAACTCGGAAAGCAAACCTGGGTAGCCATGCCTCAATAGCCTCAAAGGCGACATGACTGGGAGAAGAAAACTCGGAAGACAAACCTGAATAGCCATGACTCAATAGTCTCAAAGGCAACATGACTAGGAGAAGGAAACTCGAAAGACAAACCTGGGTAGTCATGACTCAATAGTCTCATAGGCAACATGACTGGAAGATGGAAACTCGGAAGACAATCCTGGGTAGCCATGACTCAATAGCCTCAAAGGCAACATGACTGGGAGAAAGAACCTCAGTAGACAAACCTGGGTAGCCATGACTCAATAGTCTCAAAGGCAACATGACTAGGAGAAGGAAACTCGGAAGACAAACCCGAATAGCCATGACTCAATAGTCTCAAAGGCAACATGACAAGGAGAAGGAAACTCGGAAGACAAACCTGAAAAGCCATGACTCAATAGCCTCAAAGGCAACATGACTAGGAGAAGGAAATTTGGAAGACAAATCTGGGTAGCCATGACTCAATAGTCTCAAAGGCAACATGACTAGGAGAAGGAAACTCGGAAGACAAACATGAATAGCCATGACTCAATAGCCTCAAAGGCAACATGACAAGGAGAAGGAAACTCGGAAGACAAACCTGGGTAGGCATGACTCAATAGCTTCAAAGGCAACATGACTGGGGAAGAAAACTCGGAAGACAAACCTGGGTAGCCATGACTCAATAGCCTCAGGGGAAACATGACTGGGAGAAGAAAACTCGGAAGACAAACCTGAATATCCATGACTCAATAGTCTCAAAGGCAACATGACTAGGAGAAGGAAACTCGGAAGACAATCCTGAGTAGCCATGACTCAATAGTCTCAAAGGAAACATGACTAGGAGAAGGAAACTTGAAAGAAAACCTGGGTTGCCATGACTCAATAGTCACAAAATTAACACATCTAGGAGGAGGAAACTTGAAAGAAAACCTGGGTAGTCATGACTCACTAGTCACAAAGGCAAAACATCTAGGAGAAGGAAACTTGAAAGAAACCCTGAGTAGCCATGACTCAATAGTCTCAAAGGCAACATGACTAGGAGAAGGAAACTCGGAAGACAAACCTGGGTAGCCCTGACTCAATAGCCTCAAAGGAAACATGACTGGGAGAAGAAAACTCGGAAGACAAACCTGAGTAGCCCTGACTCAATAGCCTAAAAGGCAACATGACTGGGAGAAGGAAACTCGGAATACAGACCTGAATAGCCGTGACTCAATAGTTTCAAAGGCAACATGACTAGGAGAAGGAAACTCGGAAGACAATCCTGAGTAGCCATGACTCAATAGTCTCAAAGGGAACATGACTAGGAGAAGGAAACTCGGCAGACAATCCTGGGTATCCAGGACTCAATAGTCACAAAAGCAACACATCTAGGAGAAGGAAACTTGAAAGAAAACCTGGGTTGCCATGACTCAATAGTCACAAAATCAACACATCTAGGAGAAGGAAACTTGAAAGAAAACCTGGGTAGCCATGACTCAATAGTCTCAAAGGCAACATGTCTAGGAGAAGGAAACTCGGAAGACAAACCTGGGTAGCCCTGACTCAATAGCCTCAAAGGAAACATGACTGGGAGAAGAAAACTCGGAAGACAAACCTGGGTAGCCATGACTCAATAGCCTCAAAGGCAACATGACTAGGAGAAGGAAACTCAGTAGACAAACCTGGGTAGCCATGACTCAATAGCCTCAAAGGCAACATGACTGGGAGAAGAAAACTCGGAAGACAAACCTGGGTAGCCATGACTAAATAGCCTCAAAGGTAACATGACTGGGAGAAGGAAACTCGGAAGACAAACCTGGGTAGCCATGACTCAATAGCCTCAAAGGCAACATGACAAGGAGAAGGAAACTCGGAAGACAAACCTGTGTAGCCATGACTCAATAGCCTCAAAGGCAACATGACTGGGAGAAGAAAACTCGGAAGACAAACCTGGGTAGCCATGACTCAATAGCCTCAAAGGCAACATGACTGGGAGAAGAAAACTCGGAAGACAAACCTGGGTAGCCATGGCTCAATAGCTTCAAAGGCAACATGACTGGGAGAAGAAAACTCGGAAGAAAAAATCTGGGTAGCCCTGACCCAATAGCCTCAAAGGCAACATGACTGGGAGAAGGAAACTCAGTAGACAAACCTGGGTAGCCATGACTCAATAGCCTCAAAGGCAACATGACTGGGAGAAGAAAACTCGGAAGACAAACCTGGGTAGCCATGACTCAATAGCCTCAAAGGCAACATGACTGGGAGAAGGAAACTTGGAAGACAAACCTGGGTAAGCATGACTCAATAGTCTCAAAGGCAACATGACAAGCAGATGGAAACTCGGAAGACAAACCTGGGTAGCCATGACTCAATAGCCTCAAAGGCAACATGACTGGGAGATGAAAACTCGGAAGACAAACCTGGGTAGCCATGCCTCAATAGTCTCAAAGGCAACATGACTAGGAGAAGGAAACTCGAAAGACAAACCTGGGTAGTCATGACTCAATAGTCTCATAGGCAACATGACTGGGAGAAGGAAACTCGGAAGACAATCCTGGGTAGCCATGACTCAATAGCCTCAAAGGCAACATGACTGGGAGAAGAAAACTCGGAAGACAAACCTGGGTAGCCATGACTCAATAGCCTCAAAGGCAACATGACTGGGAGAAGAAAAGTCGGAAGACAATCCTGGGTAGCCCTGACCCAATAGCCTCAAAGGCAACATGACTGGGAGAAGAAAACTCAGTAGACAAACCTGGGTAGCCATGACTCAATAGCCTCAAAGGCAACATGACTGGGAGAAGAAAACTCGGAAGACAAACCTGGGTAGCCATGACTCAATAGCCTCAAAGGCAACATGACTGGGAGAAGGAAACTCGGAAGACAAACCTGGGTAGCCATGACTCAATAGCCTCAAAGGCAACATGACTAGGAGAAGGAAACTCAGTAGACAAACCTGGGTAGCCATGACTCAAAGGTCTCAAAGGCAAAATGACAAGGAGAAGGAAACTCGGAAGACAAACCTGGGTAGCCATGACTCAATAGCCTCAAAGGCAACATGACTGGGAGAAGAAAACTCGGAAGACAAACCTGGGTAGCCCTGACCCAATAGCCTCAAAGGCAACATGACTGGGAGAAGGAAACTCAGTAGACAAACCTGGGTAGCCATGACTCAATAGCCTCAAAGGCAACATGACTGGGAGAAGAAAACTCGGAAGACAAACCTGGGTAGCCATGACTCAAAAGCCTCAAAGGCAACATGACTGGGAGAAGGAAACTTGGAAGACAAACCTGGGTAGGCATGACTCAATAGTCTCAAAGGCAACATGACAAGGAGAAGGAAACTCGAAAGACAAACCTGGGTAGCCATGACTCAATAGCCTCAAGGGTAACATGACTGGGAGAAGAAAACTCGGAAGACAAACCTGGGTAGCCATTGCTCAATAGCCTCAAAGGCAACATGACTGGGAGAAGAAAACTCGGAAGACAAACCTGAATATCCATGACTCAATAGCCTCAAAGGCAACATGACTGGGAGAAGAAAACTCGGAAGACAAACCTGGGTAGCCATGACTCAATAGCCTCAAGGGAAACATGACTGGGAGAAGAAAACTCGGAAGACAAACCCGGGTAGCCATTGCTCAATAACCTCAAAGGCAACATGACTGGGAGAAGGAAACTTGAAAGAGAACCTGGGTTGCCATGACTCAATAGTCACAAAATCAACACATATAGGAGAAGGAAACTTGAAAGAAAAACTGGGTAGTCATGACTCACTAGTCACAAAGGCAAAACATCTAGGAGAAGGAAACTTGAAAGAAACCCTGAGTAGCCATTACTCAATAGTCTCAAAGGCAACATGTCTAGGAGAAGGAAACACGGAAGACAAACCTGGGTAGCCCTGACTCAATAGCCTCAAAGGAAACATGACTGGGAGAAGAAAACTCGGAAGACAAACCTGGGTAGCCCTGACTCAATAGCCTAAAAGGCAACATGACTGGGAGAAGGAAACTCGGAAGACAGACCTGAATAGCCGTGACTCAATAGTCTCAAAGGCAACATGACTAGGAGAAGGAAACTCGGAAGACAATCCTGAGTAGCCATGACTCAATAGTCTCAAAGGAAACATGACTAGGAGAAGGAAACTCGGCAGACAATCCTGGGTATCCAGGACTCAATAGTCACAAAAGCAAAACATCTAGGAGAAGGAAACTTGAAAAAAAACCTGGGTTGCCATGACAAAATAGTCACAAAGGCAAAACATCTAGGAGAAGGAAACTTGAAAGAAACTCTGAGTAGCCATGACTCAATAGTCTCAAAGGCAACATGACTAGGAGAAGGAAACTCAGTAGACAAACCTGGGTAGCCATGACTCAATAGTCTCAAAGGCAACATGACAAGGAGAAGGAAACTCGGAAGACAAACCTGGGTAGCCATGACTCAATAGCCTCAAAGGCAACATGACTGGGAGAAGGAAACTCGGAAGACAAACCTGGGTAGCCATGACTCAATAGCCTCAAAGGCAACATGACTGGGAGAAGAAAACTCGGAAGACAAACCTGGGTAGCCATGACTCAATAGCCTCAAAGGCAACATGACTGGGAGAAGAAAAGTCGGAAGACAATCCTGGGTAGCCCTGACCCAAATGCCTCAAAGGCAACATGACTGGGAGAAGGAAACTCAGTAGACAAACCTGGGTAGCCATGACTCAATAGCCTCAAAGGCAACATGACTGGGAGAAGAAAACTCGGAAGACAAACCTGGGTAGCCATGACTCAATAGACTTAAAGGCAACATGACTGGGAGAAGGAAACTTGGAAGACAAACCTGGGTAAGCATGACTCAATAGTCTCAAAGGCAACATGACAAGGAGAAGGAAACTCGGAAGACAAACCTGGGTAGCCATGACTCAATAGCCCCAAGGGAAACATGACTGGGAGAAGAAAACTCGGAAGACAAACCTGGGTAGCCATGACTCAATAGCCTCAAAGGCAACGTGACTGGGAGAAGAAAACTCGGAAGGCAAACCTGAATATCGATGACTCTATAGTCTCAAAGGCAACATGACTAGGAGAAGGAAACTCGGAAGACAATCCTGAGTAGCCATGACTCAATAGTCTCAAAGGAAACATGACTAGGAGAAGGAAACTTGAAAGAAAACCTGGGTTGCCATGACTCAATAGTCACAAAATCAACACATCTAGGAGAAGGAAACTTGAAAGAAAACCTGGGTAGCCATGACTGACTAGTCACAAAGGCAAAACATCTAGGAGAAGGAAACTTGAAAGAAACCCTGAGTAGCCATGACTCAATAGTCTCAAAGGCAACATGACTAGGAGAAGGAAACTCGGAAGGCAAACCTGGGTAGCCCTGACTCAATAGCCTCAAAGGAAACATGACTGGGAGAAGAAAACTCGGAAGACAAACCTCGGTAGCCCTGACTCAATAGCCTCAAAGGCAACATGACTGGGAGAAGGAAACTCGGAAGACAGACCTGAATAGCTGTGACTCAATAGTCTCAAAGGCAACATGACTAGGAGAAGGAAACTCGGAAGACAATCCTGAGTAGCCATTACTCAATAGTCTCAAAGGAAACATGACTAGGAGAAGGAAACTCGGCAGTCAATCCTGGGTATCCAGGACTCAATAGTCACAAAAGCAACACATCTAGGAGAAGGAAACTTGAAAGAAAACCTGGGTTGCCATGACTCAATAGTCACAAAATCAACACATCTAGGAGAAGGAAACTTGAAAGAAAACCTGGGTAGCCATGACTCACTAGTCACAAAGGCAAAACATCTAGGAGAAGGAAACTTGAAAGAAACTCTGAGTAGCCATGACTCAATAGTCTCAAAGGCAACATGACTAGGAGAAGAAAACTCGGAAGACAATCCTGAGTAGCCATGACTCAATAGCCTCAAAGGCAACATGACTAGGAGAAGGAAACTCGGAAGACAAACCTGGGTAGCCATGACTCAATAGCCTCAAAGGCAACATGACTAGGAGAAGGAAACTCAGTAGACAAACCTGGGTAGCCATGACTCAATAGCCTCAAAGGCAACATGACTGGGAGAAGAAAACTCGGAAGACAAACCTGGGTAGCCATGACTAAATAGCCTCAAAGGTAACATGACTGGGAGAAGGAAACTCGGAAGACAAACCTGGGTAGCCATGACTCAATAGCCTCAAAGGCAAGATGACTGGGAGAAGGAAACTCAGTAGACAAACCTGGGTAGCCATGACTCAGTAGTCTCAAAGGCAACATGACAAGGAGAAGGAAACTCGGAAGACAAACCTGGGTAGCCATGACTCAATAGCCTCAAAGGCAACATGACTGGGAGAAGAAAACTCGGAAGACAAACCTGGGTAGCCATGACTCAATAGCCTCAAAGGCAACATGACTGGGAGAAGAAAACTCGGAAGACAAACCTGGGTAGCCATGACTCAATAGCTTCAAAGGCAACATGACTGGGAGAAGAAAACTCGGAAGACAAACCTGGGTAGCCCTGACCCAATAGCCTCAAAGGCAACATGACTGGGAGAAGGAAACTCAGTAGACAAACCTGGGTAGCCATGACGCAATAGCCTCAAAGGCAACATGACTGGGAGAAGAAAACTCGGAAGACAAACCTGGGTAGCCATGACTCAATAGCCTCAAAGGCAACATGACTGGGAGAAGGAAACTTGGAAGACAAACCTGGGTAAGCATGACTCAATAGTCTCAAAGGCAACATGACAAGCAGATGGAAACTCGGAAGACAAACCTGGGTAGCCATGACTCAATAGCCTCAAAGGCAACATGACTGGGAGATGAAAACTCGGAAGACAAACCTGGGTAGCCATGCCTCAATAGCCTCAAAGGCAACATGACTGGGAGAAGAAAACTCGGAAGACAAACCTGAATAGCCATGACTCAATAGTCTCAAAGGCAACATGACTAGGAGAAGGAAACTCGAAAGACAAACCTGGGTAGTCATGACTCAATAGTCTCATAGGCAACATGACTGGGAGAAGGAAACTCGGAAGACAATCCTGGGTAGCCATGACTCAATAGCCTCAAAGGCAACATGACTGGGAGAAGAAAACTCGGAAGACAAACCTGGGTAGCCATGACTCAATAGCCTCAAAGGCAACATGACTGGGAGAAGAAAAGTCGGAAGACAATCCTGAGTAGCCCTGACCCAATAGCCTCAAAGGCAACATGACTGGGAGAAGGAAACTCAGTAGACAAACCTGGGTAGCCATGACTCAATAGCCTCAAAGGCAACATGACTGGGAGAAGAAAACTCGGAAGACAAACCTGGGTAGCCATGACTCAATAGCCTCAAAGGCAACATGACTGGGAGAAGGAAACTCGAAAGACAAACCTGGGTAGCCATGACTCAATAGCCTCAAAGGCAACATGACTAGGAGAAGGAAACTCAGTAGACAAACCTGGGTAGCCATGACCTAATAGCCTCAAAGGCAACATGACTGGGAGAAGAAAACTCGGAAGACAAACCTGGGTAGCCATGACTCAATAGCCTCAAAGGCAACATGACTGGGAGAAGGAAACTCGGAAGACAAACCTGGGTAGCCATGACTCAATAGCCTCAAAAGCAACATGACTGGGAAGAAGGAAACTCAGTAGACAAACCTGGGTAGCCATGACTCAATAGTCTCAAAGGCAACATGACAAGGAGAAGGAAACTCGGAAGACAAACCTGGGTAGCCATGACTCAATAGCCTCAAAGGCAACATGACTGGGAGAAGAAAACTCGGAGGACAAACCTGGGTAGCCATGACTCAATAGCCTCAAAGGCAACATGACTGGGAGAAGAAAACTCGGAAGACAAACCTGGGTAGCCATGACTCAATAGCCTCAAAGGCAACATGACTGGGAGAGGAAAACTCGGAAGACAAACCTGGGTAGCCCTGACCCAATAGCCTCAAAGGCAACATGACTGGGACAAGGAAACTCAGCAGACAAACCTGGGTAGCCATGACTCAATAGCCTCAAAGGCAATATGACTGGGAGAAGGAAACTTGGAAGACAAACCTGGGTAAGCATGACTCAATAGTCTCAAAGGCAACATGACAAGGAGAAGGAAACTCGGAAGACAAACCTGGGTAGCCATGACTCAATAGCCTCAAAGGCAACATGACTGGGAGATGAAAACTCGGAAAGCAAACCTGGGTAGCCATGCCTCAATAGCCTCAAAGGCGACATGACTGGGAGAAGAAAACTCGGAAGACAAACCTGAATAGCCATGACTCAATAGTCTCAAAGGCAACATGACTAGGAGAAGGAAACTCGAAAGACAAACCTGGGTAGTCATGACTCAATAGTCTCATAGGCAACATGACTGGAAGATGGAAACTCGGAAGACAATCCTGGGTAGCCATGACTCAATAGCCTCAAAGGCAACATGACTGGGAGAAAGAAACTCAGTAGACAAACCTGGGTAGCCATGACTCAATAGTCTCAAAGGCAACATGACTAGGAGAAGGAAACTCGGAAGACAAACCCGAATAGCCATGACTCAATAGTCTCAAAGGCAACATGACAAGGAGAAGGAAACTCGGAAGACAAACCTGAAAAGCCATGACTCAATAGCCTCAAAGGCAACATGACAAGGAGAAGGAAACTCGGAAGACAAACCTGGGTAGCCATGACTCAATAGCCTCAAAGGCAACATGACTGGGAGATGAAAACTCGGAAAGCAAACCTGGGTAGCCTTGCCTCAATAGCCTCAAAGGCGACATGACTGGGAGAAGAAAACTCGGAAGACAAACCTGAATAGCCATGACTCAATAGTCTCAAAGGCAACATGACTAGGAGAAGGAAACTCGAAAGACAAACCTGGGTAGCCATGAATCAATAGCCTCAAAGGCAACATGACTGGGAGAAAGAAACTCAGTAGACAAACCTGGGTAGCCATGACTCAATAGTCTCAAAGGCAACATGACTAGGAGAAGGAAACTCGGAAGACAAACCCGAATAGCCATGACTCAATAGTCTCAAAGGCAACATGACAAGGAGAAGGAAACTCGGAAGACAAACCTGAAAAGCCATGACTCAATAGCCTCAAAGGCAACATGACTAGGAGAAGGAAATTTGGAAGACAAATCTGGGTAGCCATGACTCAATAGTCTCAAAGGCAACATGACTAGGAGAAGGAAACTCGGAAGACAAACATGAATAGCCATGACTCAATAGCCTCAAAGGCAACATGACAAGGAGAAGGAAACTCGGAAGACAAACCTGGGTAGGCATGACTCAATAGCCTCAAAGGCAACATGACTGGGAGAAGAAAACTCGGAAGACAAACCTGGGTAGCCATGACTCAATAGCCTCAGGGCAAACCTGACTGGGAGAAGAAAACTCGGAAGACAAACCTGAATATCCATGACTCAATAGTCTCAAAGGCAACATGACTAGGAGAAGGAAACTCGGAAGACAATCCTGAGTAGCCATGACTCAATAGTCTCAAAGGAAACATGACTAGGAGAGTGAAACTTGAAAGAAAACCTGGGTTGCCATGACTCAATAGTCACAAAATTAACACATCTAGGAGAAGGAAACTTGAAAGAAAACCTGGGTAGTCATGACTCACTAGTCACAAAGGAAAAACATCTAGGAGAAGGAAACTTGAAAGAAACCCTGAGTAGCCATGACTCAATAGTCTCAAAGGCAACATGACTAGGAGAAGGAAACTCGGAAGACAAACCTGGGTAGCCCTGACTCAATAGCCTCAAAGGAAACATGACTGGGAGAAGAAAACTCGGAAGACAAACCTGGGTAGCCCTGACTCAATAGCCTAAAAGGCAACATGACTGGGAGAAGGAAACTCGGAATACAGACCTGAATAGCCCTGACTCAATAGTTTCAAAGGCAACATGACTAGGAGAAGGAAACTCGGAAGACAATCCTGAGTAGCCATGACTCAATAGTCTCAAAGGAAACATGACTAGGAGAAGGAAACTCGGCAGACAATCCTGGGTATCCAGGACTCAATAGTCACAAAAGCAACACATCTAGGAGAAGGAAACTTGAAAGAAAACCTGGGTTGCCATGACTCAATAGTCACAAAATCAACACATCTAGGAGAAGGAAACTTGAAAGAAAACCTGGGTAGCCATGACTCACTAGTCACAAGGGCAAAACATCTAGGAGAAGGAAACTTGAAAGAAACTCTGAGTAGCCATGACTCAATAGTCTCAAAGGCAACATGACTAGGAGAAGGAAACTCGGAAGACAATCCTGAGTAGCCATGACTCAATAGCCTCAAAGGCAACATGACAAGGAGAACGAAACTCGGAAGACAAACCTGGGTAGCCATGACTCAATAGCCTCAGGGGCAACATGACTGGGAGAAGAAAACTCGGAAGACAAACCTGAATATCCATGACTCAAAAGTCTCAAAGGCAACATGACTACGAGAAGGAAACTCGGAAGACAATCCTGAGTAGCCATGACTCAATAGTCTCAAAGGAAACATGACTAGGAGAAGGAAACTTGAAAGAAAACCTGGGTTGCCATGACTCACTAATCACAAAGGCAAAACATCTAGGAGAAGGAAACTTGAAAGAAACTCTGAGTAGCCATGACTCAATAGTCTCAAAGGCAACATGACTAGGAGAAGGAAACTCGGAAGACAATCCTGAGTAGCCATGACTCAATAGCTTCAAAGGCAACATGACTAGGAGAAGGAAACTCGGAAGACAAACCTGGGTAGCCATGACTCAATAGCCTCAAAGGCAACATGACTAGGAGAAGGAAACTCAGTAGACAAACCTGGGTAGCCATGACTCAATAGCCTCAAAGGCAACATGACTGGGAGAAGAAAACTCGGAAGACAAACCTGGATAGCCATGACTCAATAGCCTCAAAGGCAACATGACTGGGAGAAGGAAACTCCGAAGACAAACTTGGGTAGCCGTGACTCAATAGCCTCAAAGGCAACATGACCGGGAGAAGAAAACTCAGTAGACAAACCTGGGTAGCCATGACTCAATAGTCTCAAAGGCAACATGACAAGGAGAAGGAAACTCGGAAGACAAACCTGGGTAGCCATGACTCAATAGCCTCAAAGGCAACATGACTGGGAGAAGAAAACTCGGAAGACAAACCTGGGTAGCCATGACTCAATAGCCTCAAAGGCAACATGACTGGGAGAAGAAAGCTCGGAAGACAAACCCGGGTAGCCATGACTCAATAGCCTCAAAGGCAACATGACTGGGAGAAGAAAACTCGGAAGACAAACCTGGGTAGCCCTGACCCAATAGCCTCAAAGGCAACATGACTGGGAGAAGGAAACTCAGTAGACAAACCTGGGTAGCCATGACTCAATAGCCTCAAAGGCAACATGACTGGGAGAAGAAAACTCGGAAGACAAACCTGGGTAGCCATGACTCAATAGCCTCAAAGGCAACATGACTGGGAGAAGGAAACTTGGAAGACAAACCTGGGTAAGCATGACTCAATAGTCTCAAAGGCAACATGACAAGGAGAAGGAAACTCGGAAGACAAACCTGGGTAGCCATGACTCAATTGCCTCAAAGGCAACATGACTGGGAGATGAAAACTCGGAAGACAAACCTGGGTAGCCATGCCTCAATAGCCTCAAAGGCAACATGACTTGGAGAAAAAAACTCGGAAGACAAACCTGAATAGCCATGACTCAATAGTCTCAAAGGCAACATGACTAGGAGAAGGAAACTCGAAAGACAAACCTGGGTAGTCATGACTCAATAGTCTCATAGGCAACATGACTAGGAGAAGGAAACTCGGAAGACAATCCTGGGTAGCCATGACTCAATAGCCTCAAAGGCAACATGACTGGGAGAAAGAAACTCAGTAGACAAACCTGGGTAGCCATGACTCAATAGTCTCAAAGGCAACATGACTAGGAGAAGGAAACTCGGAAGACAAACCTGAATAGCCATGACTCAATAGTCTCAAAGGCAACATGACAAGGAGAAGGAAACTCGGAAGACAAACCAGAAAAGCCATGACTCAATAGCCTCAAAGGCAACATGACTAGGAGAAGGAAACTCGGAAGACAAACCAGAAAAGCCATGACTCAATAGCCTCAAAGGCAACATGACTAGGAGAAGGAAATTTGGAAGACAAATCTGGGTAGCCATGACTCAATAGTCTCAAAGGCAACATGACTAGGAGAAGGAAACTCGGAAGACAAACATGAATAGGCATGACTCAATAGCCTCAAAGGCAACATGACAAGGAGAAGGAAACTCGGAAAACAAATCTGGGTAGCCATGACTCAATAGCCTCAAAGGCAACATGACTGGGAGAAGAAAACTCGGAAGACAAACCTGGGTAGCCATGACTCAATAGCCTCAAGGGAAACATGACTGGGAGAAGAAAACTCGGAAGACAAACCCGGGTAGCCATTGCTCAATAACCTCAAAGGGAACATGACTGGGAGAAGAAAACTCGGAAGACAAACCTGAATATCCATGACTCAATAGTCTCAAAGGCAACATGACTAGGAGAAGGAAACTCGGAAGACAATCCTGAGTAGCCATGACTCAATTGTATCAAAGGAAACATGACTAGGAGAAGGAAACTTGAAAGAAAACCTGGGTTGCCATGACTCAATAGTCACAAAATCAACACATCTAGGAGAAGGAAACTTGAAAGAAAAACTGGGTTGTCATGACTCACTAGTCACAAAGGCAAAACATCTAGGAGAAGGAAACTTGAAAGAAACCCTGAGTAGCCATTACTCAATAGTCTCAAAGGCAACATGTCTAGGAGAAGGAAACTCGGAAGACAAACCTGGGTAGCCCTGACTCAATAGCCTCAAAGGAAACATGACTGGGAGAAGAAAACTCAGTAGACAAACCTGGGTAGCCCTGACTCAATAGCCTAAAAGGCAACATGACTGGGAGAAGGAAACTCGGAAGACAGACCTGAATAGCCGTGACTCAATAGTCTCAAAGGCAACATGACTAGGAGAAGGAAACTCGGAAGACAATCCTGAGTAGCCATGACTCAATAGTCTCAAAGGAAACATGACTAGGAGAAGGAAACTCGGCAGACAATCCTGGGTATCCAGGACTCAATAGTCACAAAAGCAAAACATCTAGGAGAAGGAAACTTGAAAAAAAACCTGGGTTGCCATGACAAAATAGTCACAAAATCAACACATCTAGGAGAAGGAAACTTGAAAGAAAACCTGGGTAGCCATGACTCACTAGTCACAAAGGCAAAACATCTAGGAGAAGGAAACTTGAAAGAAACTCTGAGTAGCCATGACTCAATAGTCTCAAAGGCAACATGACTAGGAGAAGGAAACTCAGTAGACAAACCTGGGTAGCCATGACTCAATAGTCTCAAAGGCAACATGACAAGGAGAAGGAAACTCGGAAGACAAACCTGGGTAGCCATGACTCAATAGCCTCAAAGGCAACATGACTGGGAGAAGGAAACTCGGAAGACAAACCTGGGTAGCCATGACTCAATAGCCTCAAAGGCAACATGACTGGGAGAAGAAAACTCGGAAGACAAACCTGGGTAGCCATGACTCAATAGCCTCAAAGGCAACATGACTGGGAGAAGAAATGTCGGAAGACAATCCTGGGTAGCCCTGACCCAAATGCCTCAAAGGCAACATGACTGGGAGAAGGAAACTCAGTAGACAAACCTGGGTAGCCATGACTCAATAGCCTCAAAGGCAACATGACTGGGAGAAGAAAACTCGGAAGACAAACCTGGGTAGCCATGACTCAATAGCCTCAAAGGCAACATGACTGGGAGAAGGAAACTTGGAAGACAAACCTGGGTAAGCATGACTCAATAGTCTCAAAGGCAACATGACAAGGAGAAGGAAACTCGGAAGACAAACCTGGGTAGCCATGACTCAATAGCCTCAAGGGAAACATGACTGGGAGAAGAAAACTCGGAAGACAAACCTGGGTAGCCATGACTCAATAGCCTCAAAGGCAACGTGACTGGGAGAAGAAAACTCGGAAGGCAAACCTGAATATCGATGACTCAATAGTCTCAAAGGCAACATGACTAGGAGAAGGAAACTCGGAAGACAATCCTGAGTAGCCATGACTCAATAGTCTCAAAGGAAACATGACTAGGAGAAGGAAACTTGAAAGAAAACCTGGGTTGCCATGACTCAATAGTCACAAAATCAACACATCTAGGAGAAGGAAACTTGAAAGAAAACCTGGGTAGCCATGACTGACTAGTCACAAAGGCAAAACATCTAGGAGAAGGAAACTTGAAAGAAACCCTGAGTAGCCATGACTCAATAGTCTCAAAGGCAACATGACTAGGAGAAGGAAACTCGGAAGGCAAACCTGGGTAGCCCTGACTCAAAAGCCTCAAAGGAAACATGACTGGGAGAAGAAAACTCGGAAGACAAACCTCGGTAGCCCTGACTCAATAGCCTCAAAGGCAACATGACTGGGAGAAGGAAACTCGGAAGACAGACCTGAATAGCTGTGACTCAATAGTCTCAAAGGCAACATGACTAGGAGAAGGAAACTCGGAAGACAATCCTGAGTAGCCATTACTCAATAGTCTCAAAGGAAACATGACTAGGAGAAGGAAACTCGGCAGACAATCCTGGGTATCCAGGACTCAATAGTCACAAAAGCAACACATCTAGGAGAAGGAAACTTGAAAGAAAACCTGGGTTGCCATGACTCAATAGTCACAAAATCAACACATCTAGGAGAAGGAAACTTGAAAGAAAACCTGGGTAGCCATGACTCACTAGTCACAAAGGCAAAACATCTAGGAGAAGGAAACTTGAAAGAAACTCTGAGTAGCCATGACTCAATAGTCTCAAAGGCAACATGACTAGGAGAAGAAAACTCGGAAGACAATCCTGAGTAGCCATGACTCAATAGCCTCAAAGGCAACATGACTAGGAGAAGGAAACTCGGAAGACAAACCTGGGTAGCCATGACTCAATAGCCTCAAAGGCAACATGACTAGGAGAAGGAAACTCAGTAGACAAACCTGGGTAGCCATGACTCAATAGCCTCAAAGGCAACATGACTGGGAGAAGAAAACTCGGAAGACAAACCTGGGTAGCCATGACTAAATAGCCTCAAAGGTAACATGACTGGGAGAAGGAAACTCGGAAGACAAACCTGGGTAGCCATGACTCAATAGCCTCAAAGGCAACATGACTGGGAGAAGGAAACTCAGTAGACAAACCTGGGTAGCCATGACTCAATAGTCTCAAAGGCAACATGACAAGGAGAAGGAAACTCGGAAGACAAACCTGGGTAGCCATGACTCAATAGCCTCAAAGGCAACATGACTGGGAGAAGAAAACTCGGAAGACAAACCTGGGTAGCCATGACTCAATAGCCTCAAAGGCAACATGACTGGGAGAAGAAAACTCGGAAGACAAACCTGGGTAGCCATGACTCAATAGCTTCAAAGGCAACATGACTGGGAGAAGAAAACTCGGAAGACAAACCTGGGTAGCCCTGACCCAATAGCCTCAAAGGCAACATGACTGGGAGAAGGAAACTCAGTAGACAAACCTGGGTAGCCATGACGCAATAGCCTCAAAGGCAACATGACTGGGAGAAGAAAACTCGGAAGACAATCCTGGGTAGCCATGACTCAATAGCCTCAAAGGCAACATGACTGGGAGAAGGAAACTTGGAAGACAAACCTGGGTAAGCATGACTCAATAGTCTCAAAGGCAACATGACAAGCAGATGGAAACTCGGAAGACAAACCTGGGTAGCCATGACTCAATAGCCTCAAAGGCAACATGACTGGGAGATGAAAACTCGGAAGACAAACCTGGGTAGCCATGCCTCAATAGCCTCAAAGGCAACATGACTGGGAGAAGAAAACTCGGAAGACAAACCTGAATAGCCATGACTCAATAGCCTCAAAGGCAACATGACTAGGAGAAGGAAATTTGGAAGACAAATCTGGGTAGCCATGACTCAATAGTCTCAAAGGCAACATGACTAGGAGAAGGAAACTCGGAAGACAAACATGAATAGGCATGACTCAATAGCCTCAAAGGCAACATGACAAGGAGAAGGAAACTCGGAAAACAAATCTGGGTAGCCATGACTCAATAGCCTCAAAGGCAACATGACTGGGAGAAGAAAACTCGGAAGACAAACCTGGGTAGCCATGACTCAATAGCCTCAAGGGAAACATGACTGGGAGAAGAAAACTCGGAAGACAAACCCGGGTAGCCATTGCTCAATAACCTCAAAGGCAACATGACTGGGAGAAGAAAACTCGGAAGACAAACCTGAATATCCATGACTCAATAGTCTCAAAGGCAACATGACTAGGAGAAGGAAACTCGGAAGACAATCCTGAGTAGCCATGACTCAATTGTATCAAAGGAAACATGACTAGGAGAAGGAAACTTGAAAGAAAACCTGGGTTGCCATGACTCAATAGTCACAAAATCAACACATCTAGGAGAAGGAAACTTGAAAGAAAAACTGGGTAGTCATGACTCACTAGTCACAAAGGCAAAACATCTAGGAGAAGGAAACTTGAAAGAAACCCTGAGTAGCCATTACTCAATAGTCTCGAAGGCAACATGTCTAGGAGAAGGAAACTCGGAAGACAAACCTGGGTAGCCCTGACTCAATAGCCTCAAAGGAAACATGACTGGGAGAAGAAAACTCGGAAGACAAACCTGGGTAGCCCTGACTCAATAGCCTAAAAGGCAACATGACTGGGAGAAGGAAACTCGGAAGACAGACCTGAATAGCCGTGACTCAATAGTCTCAAAGGCAACATGACTAGGAGAAGGAAACTCGGAAGACAATCCTGAGTAGCCATGACTCAATAGTCTCAAAGGAAACATGACTAGGAGAAGGAAACTCGGCAGACAATCCTGGGTATCCAGGACTCAATAGTCACAAAAGCAAAACATCTAGGAGAAGGAAACTTGAAAAAAAACCTGGGTTGCCATGACAAAATAGTCACAAAATCAACACATCTAGGAGAAGGAAACTTGAAAGAAAACCTGGGTAGCCATGACTCACTAGTCACAAAGGCAAAACATCTAGGAGAAGGAAACTTGAAAGAAACTCTGAGTAGCCATGACTCAATAGTCTCAAAGGCAACATGACTAGGAGAAGGAAACTCAGTAGACAAACCTGGGTAGCCATGACTCAATAGTCTCAAAGGCAACATGACAAGGAGAAGGAAACTCGGAAGACAAACCTGGGTAGCCATGACTCAATAGCCTCAAAGGCAACATGACTGGGAGAAGGAAACTCGGAAGACAAACCTGGGTAGCCATGACTCAATAGCCTCAAAGGCAACATGACTGGGAGAAGAAAACTCGGAAGACAAACCTGGGTAGCCATGACTCAATAGCCTCAAAGGCAACATGACTGGGAGAAGAAAAGTCGGAAGACAATCCTGGGTAGCCCTGACCCAAATGCCTCAAAGGCAACATGACTGGGAGAAGGAAACTCAGTAGACAAACCTGGGTAGCCATGACTCAATAGCCTCAAAGGCAACATGACTGGGAGAAGAAAACTCGGAAGACAAACCTGGGTAGCCATGACTCAATAGCCTCAAAGGCAACATGACTGCGAGAAGGAAACTTGGAAGACAAACCTGGGTAAGCATGACTCAATAGTCTCAAAGGCAACATGACAAGGAGAAGGAAACTCGGAAGACAAACCTGGGTAGCCATGACTCAATAGCCTCAAGGGAAACATGACTGGGAGAAGAAAACTCGGAAGACAAACCTGGGTAGCCATGACTCAATAGCCTCAAAGGCAACGTGACTGGGAGAAGAAAACTCGGAAGGCAAACCTGAATATCGATGACTCAATAGTCTCAAAGGCAACATGACTAGGAGAAGGAAACTCGGAAGACAATCCTGAGTAGCCATGACTCAATAGTCTCAAAGGAAACATGACTAGGAGAAGGAAACTTGAAAGAAAACCTGGGTTGCCATGACTCAATAGTCACAAAATCAACACATCTAGGAGAAGGAAACTTGAAAGAAAACCTGGGTAGCCATGACTGACTAGTCACAAAGGCAAAACATCTAGGAGAAGGAAACTTGAAAGAAACCCTGAGTAGCCATGACTCAATAGTCTCAAAAGCAACATGACTAGGAGAAGGAAACTCGGAAGGCAAACCTGGGTAGCCCTGACTAAAAAGCCTCAAAGGAAACATGACTGGGAGAAGAAAACTCGGAAGACAAACCTCGGTAGCCCTGACTCAATAGCCTCAAAGGCAACATGACTGGGAGAAGGAAACTCGGAAGACAGACCTGAATAGCTGTGACTCAATAGTCTCAAAGGCAACATGACTAGGAGAAGGAAACTCGGAAGACAATCCTGAGTAGCCATTACTCAATAGTCTCAAAGGAAACATGACTAGGAGAAGGAAACTCGGCAGACAATCCTGGGTATCCAGGACTCAATAGTCACAAAAGCAACACATCTAGGAGAAGGAAACTTGAAAGAAAACCTGGGTTGCCATGACTCAATAGTCACAAAATCAACACATCTAGGAGAAGGAAACTTGAAAGAAAACCTGGGTAGCCATGACTCACTAGTCACAAAGGCAAAACATCTAGGAGAAGGAAACTTGAAAGAAACTCTGAGTAGCCATGACTCAATAGTCTCAAAGGCAACATGACTAGGAGAAGAAAACTCGGAAGACAATCCTGAGTAGCCATGACTCAATAGCCTCAAAGGCAACATGACTAGGAGAAGGAAACTCGGAAGACAAACCTGGGTAGCCATGACTCAATAGCCTCAAAGGCAACATGACTAGGAGAAGGAAACTCAGTAGACAAACCTGGGTAGCCATGACTCAATAGCCTCAAAGGCAACATGACTGGGAGAAGAAAACTCGGAAGACAAACCTGGGTAGCCATGACTAAATAGCCTCAAAGGTAACATGACTGGGAGAAGGAAACTCGGAAGACAAACCTGGGTAGCCATGACTCAATAGCCTCAAAGGCAACATGACTGGGAGAAGGAAACTCAGTAGACAAACCTGGGTAGCCATGACTCAATAGTCTCAAAGGCAACATGACAAGGAGAAGGAAACTCGGAAGACAAACCTGGGTAGCCATGACTCAATAGCCTCAAAGGCAACATGACTGGGAGAAGAAAACTCGGAAGACAAACCTGGGTAGCCATGACTCAATAGCCTCAAAGGCAACATGACTGGGAGAAGAAAACTCGGAAGACAAACCTGGGTAGCCATGACTCAATAGCTTCAAAGGCAACATGACTGGGAGAAGAAAACTCGGAAGACAAACCTGGGTAGCCCTGACCCAATAGCCTCAAAGGCAACATGACTGGGAGAAGGAAACTCAGTAGACAAACCTGGGTAGCCATGACGCAATAGCCTCAAAGGCAACATGACTGGGAGAAGAAAACTCGGAAGACAAACCTGGGTAGCCATGACTCAATAGCCTCAAAGGCAACATGACTGGGAGAAGGAAACTTGGAAGACAAACCTGGGTAAGCATGACTCAATAGTCTCAAAGGCAACATGACAAGCAGATGGAAACTCGGAAGACAAACCTGGGTAGCCATGACTCAATAGCCTCAAAGGCAACATGACTGGGAGATGAAAACTCGGAAGACAAACCTGGGTAGCCATGCCTCAATAGCCTCAAAGGCAACATGACTGGGAGAAGAAAACTCGGAAGACAAACCTGAATAATCATGACTCAATAGTCTCAAAGGCAACATGACTAGGAGAAGGAAACTCGAAAGACAAACCTGGGTAGTCATGACTCAATAGTCTCATAGGCAACATGACTGGGAGAAGGAAACTCGGAAGACAATCCTGGGTAGCCATGACTCAATAGCCTCAAAGGCAACATGACTGGGAGAAGAAAACTCGGAAGACAAACCTGGGTAGCCATGACTCAATAGCCTCAAAGGCAACATGACTGGGAGAAGAAAAGTCGGAAGACAATCCTGAGTAGCCCTGACCCAATAGCCTCAAAGGCAACATGACTGGGAGAAGGAAACTCAGTAGACAAACCTGGGTAGCCATGACTCAATAGCCTCAAAGGCAACATGACTGGGAGAAGAAAACTCGGAAGACAAACCTGGGTAGCCATGACTCAATAGCCTCAAAGGCAACATGACTGGGAGAAGGAAACTCGAAAGACAAACCTGGGTAGCCATGACTCAATAGCCTCAAAGGCAACATGACTAAGAGAAGGAAACTCAGTAGACAAACCTGGGTAGCCATGACCTAATAGCCTCAAAGGCAACATGACTGGGAGAAGAAAACTCGGAAGACAAACCTGGGTAGCCATGACTCAATAGCCTCAAAGGCAACATGACTGGGAGAAGGAAACTCGGAAGACAAACCTGGGTAGCCATGACTCAATAGCCTCAAAAGCAACATGACTGGGAGAAGGAAACTCAGTAGACAAACCTGGGTAGCCATGACTCAATAGTCTCAAAGGCAACATGACAAGGAGAAGGAAACTCGGAAGACATACCTGGGTAGCCATGACTCAATAGCCTCAAAGGCAACATGACTGGGAGAAGAAAACTCGGAGGACAAACCTGGGTAGCCATGACTCAATAGCCTCAAAGGCAACATGACTGGGAGAAGAAAACTCGGAAGACAAACCTGGGTAGCCATGACTCAATAGCCTCAAAGGCAACATGACTGGGAGAAGAAAACTCGGAAGACAAACCTGGGTAGCCCTGACCCAATAGCCTCAAAGGCAACATGACTGGGACAAGGAAACTCAGCAGACAAACCTGGGTAGCCATGACTCAATAGCCTCAAAGGCAATATGACTGGGAGAAGGAAACTTGGAAGACAAACCTGGGTAAGCATGACTCAATAGTCTCAAAGGCAACATGACAAGGAGAAGGAAACTCGGAAGACAAACCTGGGTAGCCATGACTCAATAGCCTCAAAGGCAACATGACTGGGAGATGAAAACTCGGAAAGCAAACCTGGGTAGCCATGCCTCAATAGCCTCAAAGGCGACATGACTGGGAGAAGAAAACTCGGAAGACAAACCTGAATAGCCATGACTCAATAGTCTCAAAGGCAACATGACTAGGAGAAGGAAACTCGAAAGACAAACCTGGGTAGTCATGACTCAATAGTCTCATAGGCAACATGACTGGAAGATGGAAACTCGGAAGACAATCCTGGGTAGCCATGACTCAATAGCCTCAAAGGCAACATGACTGGGAGAAAGAAACTCAGTAGACAAACCTGGGTAGCCATGACTCAATAGTCTCAAAGGCAACATGACTAGGAGAAGGAAACTCGGAAGACAAACCCGAATAGCCATGACTCAATAGTCTCAAAGGCAACATGACAAGGAGAAGGAAACTCGGAAGACAAACCTGAAAAGCCATGACTCAATAGCCTCAAAGGCAACATGACTAGGAGAAGGAAATTTGGAAGACAAATCTGGGTAGCCATGACTCAATAGTCTCAAAGGCAACATGACTAGGAGAAGGAAACTCGGAAGACAAACATGAATAGCCATGACTCAATAGCCTCAAAGGCAACATGACAAGGAGAAGGAAACTCGGAAGACAAACCTGGGTAGGCATGACTCAATAGCCTCAAAGGCAACATGACTGGGAGAAGAAAACTCGGAAGACAAACCTGGGTAGCCATGACTCAATAGCCTCAGGGGAAACATGACTGGGAGAAGAAAACTCGGAAGACAAACCTGAATATCCATGACTCAATAGTCTCAAAGGCAACATGACTAGGAGAAGGAAACTCGGAAGACAATCCTGAGTAGCCATGACTCAATAGTCTCAAAGGAAACATGACTAGGAGAAGGAAACTTGAAAGAAAACCTGGGTTGCCATGACTCAATAGTCACAAAATTAACACATCTAGGAGGAGGAAACTTGAAAGAAAACCTGGGTAGTCATGACTCACTAGTCACAAAGGCAAAACATCTAGGAGAAGGAAACTTGAAAGAAACCTTGAGTAGCCATGACTCCATAGTCTCAAAGGCAACATGACTAGGAGAAGGAAACTCGGAAGACAAACCTGGGTAGCCCTGACTCAATAGCCTCAAAGGAAACATGACTGGGAGAAGAAAACTCGGAAGACAAACCTGGGTAGCCCTGACTCAATAGCCTAAAAGGCAACATGACTGGGAGAAGGAAACTCGGAATACAGACCTGAATAGCCGTGACTCAATAGTTTCAAAGGCAACATGACTAGGAGAAGGAAACTCGGAAGACAATCCTGAGTAGCCATGACTCAATAGTCTCAAAGGGAACATGACTAGGAGAAGGAAACTCGGCAGACAATCCTGGGTATCCAGGACTCAATAGTCACAAAAGCAACACATCTAGGAGAAGGAAACTTGAAAGAAAACCTGGGTTGCCATGACTCAATAGTCACAAAATCAACACATCTAGGAGAAGGAAACTTGAAAGAAAACCTGGGTAGCCATGACTCAATAGCCTCAAAGGAAACATGACTGGGAGAAGAAAACTCGGAAGACAAACCTGGGTAGCCATGACTCAATAGCCTCAAAGGCAACATGACTAGGAGAAGGAAACTCAGTAGACAAACCTGGGTAGCCATGACTCAATAGCCTCAAAGGCAACATGACTGGGAGAAGAAAACTCGGAAGACAAACCTGGGTAGCCATGACTAAATAGCCTCAAAGGTAACATGACTGGGAGAAGGAAACTCGGAAGACAAACCTGGGTAGCCATGACTCAATAGCCTCAAAGGCAACATGACTGGGAGAAGGAAACTCAGTAGACAAACCTGGGTAGCCATGACTCAATAGTCTCAAAGGCAACATGACAAGGAGAAGGAAACTCGGAAGACAAACCTGGGTAGCCATGACTCAATAGCCTCAAAGGCAACATGACTGGGAGAAGAAAACTCGGAAGACAAACCTGGGTAGCCATGACTCAATAGCCTCAAAGGCAACATGACTGGGAGAACAAAACTCGGAAGACAAACCTGGGTAGCCATGACTCAATAGCTTCAAAGGCAACATGACTGGGAGAAGAAAACTCGGAAGACAAACCTGGGTAGCCCTGACCCAATAGCCTCAAAGGCAACATGACTGGGAGAAGGAAACTCAGTAGACAAACCTGGGTAGCCATGACTCAATAGCCTCAAAGGCAACATGACTGGGAGAAGAAAACTCGGAAGACAAACCTGGGTAGCCATGACTCAATAGCCTCAAAGGCAACATGACTGGGAGAAGGAAACTTGGAAGACAAACCTGGGTAAGCATGACTCAATAGTCTCAAAGGCAACATGACAAGCAGATGGAAACTCGGAAGACAAACCTGGGTAGCCATGACTCAATAGCCTCAAAGGCAACATGACTGGGAGATGAAAACTCGGAAGACAAACCTGGGTAGCCATGCCTCAATAGCCTCAAAGGCAACATGACTGGGAGAAGAAAACTCGGAAGACAAACCTGAATAGCCATGACTCAATAGTCTCAAAGGCAACATGACTAGGAGAAGGAAACTCGAAAGACAAACCTGGGTAGTCATGACTCAATAGTCTCATAGGCAACATGACTGGGAGAAGGAAACTCGGAAGACAATCCTGGGTAGCCATGACTCAATAGCCTCAAAGGCAACATGACTGGGAGAAGAAAACTCGGAAGACAAACCTGGGTAGCCATGACTCAATAGCCTCAAAGGCAACATGACTGGGAGAAGAAAAGTCGGAAGACAATCCTGGGTAGCCCTGACCCAATAGCCTCAAAGGCAACATGACTGGGAGAAGGAAACTCAGTAGACAAACCTGGGTAGCCATGACTCAATAGCCTCAAAGGCAACATGACTGGGAGAAGAAAACTCGGAAGACAAACCTGGGTAGCCATGACTCAATAGCCTCAAAGGCAACATGACTGGGAGAAGGAAACTCGGAAGACAAACCTGGGTAGCCATGACTCAATAGCCTCAAAGGCAACATGACTAGGAGAAGGAAACTCAGTAGACAAACCTGGGTAGCCATGACCTAATAGCCTCAAAGGCAACATGACTGGGAGAAGAAAACTCGGAAGACAAACCTGGGTAGCCATGACTCAATAGCCTCAAAGGCAACATGACTGGGAGAAGGAAACTCAGTAGACAAACCTGGGTAGCCATGACTCAATAGTCTCAAAGGCAACATGACAAGGAGAAGGAAACTCGGAAGACAAACCTGGGTAGCCATGACTCAATAGCCTCAAAGGCAACATGACTGGGAGAAGAAAACTCGGAAGACAAACCTGGGTAGCCATGACTCAATAGCCTCAAAGGCAACATGACTGGGAGAAGAAAACTCGGAAGACAAACCTGGGTAGCCATGACTTAATAGCCTCAAAGGCAACATGACTGGGAGAAGAAAACTCGGAAGACAAACCTGGGTAGCCCTGACCCAATAGCCTCAAAGGCAACATGACTGGGACAAGGAAACTCAGCAGACAAACCTGGGTAGCCATGACTCAATAGCCTCAAAGGCAATATGACTGGGAGAAGGAAACTTGGAAGACAAACCTGGGTAAGCATGACTCAATAGTCTCAAAGGCAACATGACAAGGAGAAGGAAACTCGGAAGACAAACCTGGGTAGCCATGACTCAATAGCCTCAAAGGCAACATGACTGGGAGATGAAAACTCGGAAAGCAAACCTGGGTAGCCATGCCTCAATAGCCTCAAAGGCGACATGACTGGGAGAAGAAAACTCGGAAGACAAACCTGAATAGCCATGACTCAATAGTCTCAAAGACAACATGACTAGGAGAAGGAAACTCGAAAGACAAACCTGGGTAGTCATGACTCAATAGTCTCATAGGCAACATGACTGGAAGATGGAAACTCGGAAGAAAATACTGGGTAGCCATGACTCAATAGCCTCAAAGGCAACATGACTGGGAGAAAGAAACTCAGTAGACAAACCTGGGTAGCAATGACTCAATAGTCTCAAAGGCAACATGACTAGGAGAAGGAAACTCGGAAGACAAACCCGAATAGCCATGACTCAATAGTCTCAAAGGCAACATGACAAGGAGAAGGAAACTCGGAAGACAAACCTGAAAAGCCATGACTCAATAGCCTCAAAGGCAACATGACTAGGAGAAGGAAATTTGGAAGACAAATCTGGGTAGCCATGACTCAATAGTCTCAAAGGCAACATGACTAGGAGAAGGAAACTCGGAAGACAAACATGAATAGCCATGACTCAATAGCCTCAAAGGCAACATGACAAGGAGAAGGAAACTCGGAAGACAAACCTGGGTAGGCATGACTCAATAGCCTCAAAGGCATCATGACTGGGAGAAGAAAACTCGGAAGACAAACCTGGGTAGCCATGACTCAATAGCCTCAGGGGAAACATGACTGGGAGAAGAAAACTCGGAAGACAAACCTGAATATCCATGACTCAATAGTCTCAAAGGCAACATGACTAGGAGAAGGAAACTCGGAAGACAATCCTGAGTAGCCATGACTCAATAGTCTCAAAGGAAACATGACTAGGAGAAGGAAACTTGAAAGAAAACCTGGGTTGCCATGACTCAATAGTCACAAAATTAACACATCTAGGAGGAGGAAACTTGAAAGAAAACCTGGGTAGTCATGACTCACTAGTCACAAAGGCAAAACATCTAGGAGAAGGAAACTTGAAAGAAACCCTGAGTAGCCATGGCTCAATAGTCTCAAAGGCAACATGACTAGGAGAAGGAAACTCGGAAGACAAACCTGGGTAGCCCTGACTCAATAGCCTCAAAGGAAACATGACTGGGAGAAGAAAACTCGGAAGACAAACCTGGGTAGCCCTGACTCAATAGCCTAAAAGGCAACATGACTGGGAGAAGGAAACTCGGAATACAGACCTGAATAGCCGTGACTCAATAGTTTCAAAGGCAACATGACTAGGAGAAGGAAACTCGGAAGACAATCCTGAGTAGCCATGACTCAATAGTCTCAAAGGGAACATGACTAGGAGAAGGAAACTCGGCAGACAATTCTGGGTATCCAGGACTCAATAGTCACAAAAGCAACACATCTAGGAGAAGGAAACTTGAAAGAAAACCTGGGTTGCCATGACTCAATAGTCACAAAATCAACACATCTAGGAGAAGGAAACTTGAAAGAAAACCTGGGTAGCCATGACTCAATAGTCTCAAAGGCAACATGTCTAGGAGAAGGAAACTCGGAAGACAAACCTGGGTAGCCCTGACTCAATAGCCTCAAAGGAAACATGACTGGGAGAAGAAAACTCGGAAGACAAACCTGGGTAGCCATGACTCAATAGCCTCAAAGGCAACATGACTAGGAGAAGGAAACTCAGTAGACAAACCTGGGTAGCCATGACTCAATAGCCTCAAAGGCAACATGACTGGGAGAAGAAAACTCGGAAGACAAACCTGGGTAGCCATGACTAAATAGCCTCAAAGGTAACATGACTGGGAGAAGGAAACTCGGAAGACAAACCTGGGTAGCCATGACTCAATAGCCTCAAAGGCAACATGACTGGGAGAAGGAAACTCAGTAGACAAACCTGGGTAGCCATGACTCAATAGTCTCAAAGGCAACATGACAAGGAGAAGGAAACTCGGAAGACAAACCTGGGTAGCCATGACTCAATAGCCTCAAAGGCAACATGACTTGGAGAAGAAAACTCGGAAGACAAACCTGGGTAGCCATGACTCAATAGCCTCAAAGGCAACATGACTGGGAGAAGGAAACTCAGTAGACAAACCTGGGTAGCCATGACTCAATAGCCTCAAAGGCAACATGACTGGGAGAAGGAAACTTGGAAGACAAACCTGGGTAAGCATGACTCAATAGTCTCAAAGGCAACATGACAAGCAGATGGAAACTCGGAAGACAAACCTGGGTAGCCATGACTCAATAGCCTCAAAGGCAACATGACTGGGAGATGAAAACTCGGAAGACAAACCTGGGTAGCCATGCCTCAATAGCCTCAAAGGCAACATGACTGGGAGAAGAAAACTCGGAAGACAAACCTGAATAGCCATGACTCAATAGTCTCAAAGGCAACATGACTAGGAGAAGGAAACTCGAAAGACAAACCTGGGTAGTCATGACTCAATAGTCTCATAGGCAACATGACTGGGAGAAGGAAACTCGGAAGACAATCCTGGGTAGCCATGACTCAATAGCCTCAAAGGCAACATGACTGGGAGAAGAAAACTCGGAAGACAAACCTGGGTAGCCATGACTCAATAGCCTCAAAGGCAACATGACTGGGAGAAGAAAAGTCGGAAGACAATCCTGGGTAGCCCTGACCCAATAGCCTCAAAGGCAACATGACTGGGAGAAGGAAACTCAGTAGACAAACCTGGGTAGCCATGACTCAATAGCCTCAAAGGCAACATGACTGGGAGAAGAAAACTCGGAAGACAAACCTGGGTAGCCATGACTCAATAGCCTCAAAGGCAACATGACTGGGAGAAGGAAACTCGGAAGACAAACCTGGGTAGCCATGACTCAATAGCCTCAAAGGCAACATGACTAGGAGAAGGAAACTCAGTAGACAAACCTGGGTAGCCATGACCTAATAGCCTCAAAGGCAACATGACTGGGAGAAGAAAACTCGGAAGACAAACCTGGGTAGCCATGACTCAATAGCCTCAAAGGCAACATGACTGGGAGAAGGAAACTCGGAAGACAAACCTGGGTAGCCATGACTCAATAGCCTCAAAGGCAACATGACTGGGAGAAGGAAACTCAGTAGACAAACCTGGGTAGCCATGACTCAATAGTCTCAAAGGCAACATGACAAGGAGAAGGAAACTCGGAAGACAAACCTGGGTAGCCATGACTCAATAGCCTCAAAGGCAACATGACTGGGAGAAGAAAACTCGGAAGACAAACCTGGGTAGCCATGACTCAATAGCCTCAAAGGCAACATGACTGGGAGAAGAAAACTCGGAAGACAAACCTGGGTAGCCATGACTCAATATCCTCAAAGGCAACATGACTGGGAGAAGAAAACTCGGAAGACAAACCTGGGTAGCCCTGACCCAATAGCCTCAAAGGCAACATGACTGGGACAAGGAAACTCAGCAGACAAACCTGGGTAGCCATGACTCAATAGCCTCAAATGCAATATGACTGGGAGAAGGAAACTTGGAAGACAAACCTGGGTAAGCATGACTCAATAGTCTCAAAGGCAACATGACAAGGAGAAGGAAACTCGGAAGACAAACCTGGGTAGCCATGACTCAATAGCCTCAAAGGCAACATGACTGGGAGATGAAAACTCGGAAAGCAAACCTGGGTAGCCATGCCTCAATAGCCTCAAAGGCGACATGACTGGGAGAAGAAAACTCGGAAGACAAACCTAAATAGCCATGACTCAATAGTCTCAAAGGCAACATGACTAGGAGAAGGAAACTCGAAAGACAAACCTGGGTAGTCATGACTCAATAGTCTCATAGGCAACATGACTGGAAGATGGAAACTCGGAAGACAATCCTGGGTAGCCATGACTCAATAGCCTCAAAGGCAACATGACTGGGAGAAAGAAACTCAGTAGACAAACCTGGGTAGCCATGACTCAATAGTCTCAAAGGCAACATGACTAGGAGAAGGAAACTCGGAAGACAAACCCGAATAGCCATGACTCAATAGTCTCAAAGGCAACATGACAAGGAGAAGGAAACTCGGAAGACAAACCTGAAAAGCCATGACTCAATAGCCTCATAGGCAACATGACTAGGAGAAGGAAATTTGGAAGACAAATCTGGGTAGCCATGACTCAATAGTCTCAAAGGCAACATGACTAGGAGAAGGAAACTCGGAAGACAAACATGAATAGCCATGACTCAATAGCCTCAAAGGCAACATGACAAGGAGAAGGAAACTCGGAAGACAAACCTGGGTAGGCATGACTCAATAGCCTCAAAGGCAACATGACTGGGAGAAGAAAACTCGGAAGACAAACCTGGGTAGCCATGACTCAATAGCCTCAGGGGAAACATGACTGGGAGAAGAAAACTCGGAAGACAAACCTGAATATCCATGACTCAATAGTCTTAAAGGCAACATGACTAGGAGAAGGAAACTCGGAAGACCATCCTGAGTAGCCATGACTCAATAGTCTCAAAGGAAACATGACTAGGAGAAGGAAACTTGAAAGAAAACCTGGGTTGCCATGACTCAATAGTCACAAAATTAACACATCTAGGAGGAGGAAACTTGAAAGAAAACCTGGGTAGTCATGACTCACTACTCACAAAGGCAAAACATCTAGGAGAAGGAAACTTGAAAGAAACCCTGAGTAGCCATGACTCAATAGTCTCAAAGGCAACATGACTAGGAGAAGGAAACTCGGAAGACAAACCTGGGTAGCCCTGACTCAATAGCCTCAAAGGAAACATGACTGGGAGAAGAAAACTCGGAAGACAAACCTGGGTAGCCTGACTCAATAGCCTAAAAGGCAACATGACTGGAAGAAGGAAACTCGGAATACAGACCTGAATAGCCGTGACTCAATAGTTTCAAAGGCAACATGACTAGGAGAAGGAAACTCGGAAGACAATCCTGAGTAGCCATGACTCAATAGTCTCAAAGGGAACATGACTAGGAGAAGGAAACTCGGCAGACAATCCTGGGTATCCAGGACTCAATAGTCACAAAAGCAACACATCTAGGAGAAGGAAACTTGAAAGAAATCCTGGGTTGCCATGACTCAATAGTCACAAAATCAACACATCTAGGAGAAGGAAACTTGAAAGAAAACCTGGGTAGCCATGACTCAATAGTCTCAAAGGCAACATGTCTAGGAGAAGGAAACTCGGAAGACAAACCTGGGTAGCCCTGACTCAATAGCCTCAAAGGAAACATGACTGGGAGAAGAAAACTCGGAAGACAAACCTGGGTAGCCCTGACTCAATAGCCTAAATGGCAACATGACTGGGAGAAGGAAACTCGGAAGACAGACCTGAATAGCCGTGACTCAATAGTCTCAAAGGCAACATGACTAGGAGAAGGAAACTCGGAAGACAATCCTGAGTAGCCATGACTCAATAGTCTCAAAGGAAACATGACTAGGAGAAGGAAACTCGGCAGACAATCCTGAATATCCAGGACTCAATAGTCAAAAAAGCAAAAACATCTAGGAGAAGGAAACTTGAAAAAAAACCTGGGTTGCCATGACAAAATAGTCACAAAATCAACACATCTAGGAGAAGGAAACTTGAAAGAAAACCTGGGTAGCCATGACTCACTAGTCACAAAGGCAAAACATCTAGGAGAAGGAAACTTGAAAGAAACTCTGAGTAGCCATGACTCAATAGTCTCAAAGGCAACATGACTAGGAGAAGGAAACTCGGAAGACAATCCTGAGTAGCCATGACTCAATAGCCTCAAAGGCAACATGACAAGGAGAAGGAAACTCGGAAGACAAACCTGGGTAGTCATGACTCAATAGCCTCAAGGGAAACATGACTGGGAGAAGAAAACTCGGAAGACAAACCTGGGTAGCCATTGCTCAATAGCCTCAAAGGCAACATGACTGGGAGAAGAAAACTCGGAAGACAAACCTGAATATCCATGACTCATTAGTCTCAGAGGCAACATGACTAGGGGAAGGAAACTCGGAAGACAATCCTGAGTAGCCATGACTCAATAGTCTCAAGGAAACAAGACTAGGAGAAGGAAACTTGAAAGAAAACCTGGGTTGCCATGACTCAATAGTCACAAAATCAACACATCTAAGAGAAGGAAACTTGAAAGAAAACCTGGGTAGCCATGACTCACTAGTCATAAAGGCAAAACATCTAGGAGAAGGAAACTTGAAAGAAACCCTGAGTAGCCATGACTCAATAGTCTCAAAGGCAACATGACTAGGAGAAGGAAACTCGGAAGACAAACCTGGGTAGCCCTGACTCAATAGCCTCAAAGGAAACATGACTGGGGAAGAAAACTCGGAAGACAAACCTGGGTAGCCCTGACTCAATAGCCTCAAAGGCAACATGACTGGGAGAAGGAAACTCGGAAGACAGACCTGAATAGCCGTGACTCAATAGTCTCAAAGGCAACATGACTAGGAGAAGGAAACTCGGAAGACAATCCTGAGTAGCCATGACTCAATAGTCTCAAAGGAAACATGACTAGGAGAAGGAAACTCGGCAGACAATCCTGGGTATCCAGGACTCAATAGTCACAAAAGCAACACATCTAGGAGAAGGAAACTTGAAAGAAAACCTGGGTTGCCATGACTCAATAGTCACAAAATCAACACATCTAGGAGAAGGAAACTTGAAAGAAAACCTGGGTAGCCATGACTCACTAGTCACAAAGGCAAAACATCTAGGAGAAGGAAACTTGAAAGAAACTCTGAGTAGCCATGACTCAATAGTCTCAAAGGCAACATGACTAGGAGAAGGAAACTCAGTAGACAAACCTGGGTAGCCATGACTCAATAGTCTCAAAGGCAACATGACAAGGAGAAGGAAACTCGGAAGACAAACCTGGGTAGCCATGACTCAATAGCCTCAAAGGCAACATGACTGGGAGAAGGAAACTCGGAAGAAGAACCTGGGTAGCCATGACTCAATAGCCTCAAAGGCAACATGACTGGGAGAAGAAAACTCGGAAGACAAACCTGGGTAGCCATGACTCAATAGCCTCAAAGGCTACATGACTGGGAGAAGAAAAGTCGGAAGACAATCCTGGGTAGCCCTGACCCAATAGCCTCAAAGACAACATGACTGGGAGAAGGAAACTCAGTAGAAACCTGGGTAGCCATGACTCAATAGCCTCAAAGGCAACATGACTGGGAGAAGAAAACTCGGAAGACAAACCTGGGTAGCCATGACTCAATAGCCTCAAAGGCAACATGACTGGGAGAAGGAAACTTGGAAGACAAACCTGGGTAAGCATGACTCAATAGTCTCAAAGGCAACATGACAAGGAGAAGGAAACTCGGAAGACAAACCTGGGTAGCCATGACTCAATAGCCTCAAGGGAAACATGACTGGGAGAAGAAAACTCGGAAGACAAACCTGGGTAGCCATGACTCAATAGCCTCAAAGGCAACGTGACTAGGAGAAGGAAACTCGGAAGACAATCCTGAGTAGCCATGACTCAATAGTCTCAAAGGAAACATGACTAGGAGAAGGAAACTTGAAAGAAAACCTGGGTTGCCATGACTCAATAGTCACAAAATCAACACATCTAGGAGAAGGAAACTTGAAAGAAAACCTGGGTAGCCATGACTCACTAGTCACAAAGGCAATACATCTAGGAGAAGGAAACTTGAAAGAAACCCTGAGTAGCCATGACTCAATAGTCTCAAAGGCAACATGACTAGGAGAAGGAAACTCGGAAGACAAACCTGGGTAGCCCTGACTCAATAGCCTCAAAGGAAACATGACTGGGAGAAGAAAACTCGCAAGACAAACCTGGGTAGCCCTGACTCAATAGCCTCAAAGGCAACATGACTGGGAGAAGGAAACTCGGAAGACAGACCTGAATAGCTGTGACTCAATAGTCTCAAAGGCAACATGACTAGGAGAAGGAAACTCGGAAGACAATCCTGAGTAGCCATTACTCAATAGTCTCAAAGGAAACATGACTAGGAGAAGGAAACTCGGCAGACAATTCTGGGTATCCAGGACTCAATAGTCACAAAAGCAACACATCTAGGAGAAGGAAACTTGAAAGAAAACCTGGGTTGCCATGACTCAATAGTCACAAAATCAACACATCTAGGAGAAGGAAACTTGAAAGAAAACCTGGGTAGCCATGACTCACTAGTCACAAAGGCAAAACATCTAGGAGAAGGAAACTTGAAAGAAACTCTGAGTAGCCATGACTCAATAGTCTCAAAGGCAACATGACTAGGAGAAGGAAACTCGGAAGACAATCCTGAGTAGCCATGACTCAATAGCCTCAAAGGCAACATGACTAGGAGAAGGAAACTCGGAAGACAAACCTGGGTAGCCATGACTCAATAGCCTCAAAGGCAACATGACTAGGAGAAGGAAACTCAGTAGACAAACCTGGGTAGCCATGACTCAATAGCCTCAAAGGCAACATGACTGGGAGAAGAAAACTCGGAAGACAAACCTGGGTAGCCATGACTAAATAGTCTCAAAGGTAACATGACTGGGAGAAGGAAACTCGGAAGACAAACCTGGGTAGCCATGACTCAATAGCCTCAAAGGCAACATGACTGGGAGAAGAAAAGTCGGAAGACAATCCTGGGTAGCCCTGACCCAATAGCCTCAAAGGCAACATGACTGGGAGAAGGAAACTCAGTAGACAAACCTGGGTAGCCATGACTCAATAGCCTCAAAGGCAACATGACTGGGAGAAGAAAACTCGGAAGACAAACCTGGGTAGCCATGACTCAATAGCCTCAAAGGCAACATGACTGGGAGAAGGAAACTCGGAAGACAAACCTGGGTAGCCATGACTCAATAGCCTCAAAGGCAACATGACTAGGAGAAGGAAACTCAGTAGACAAACCTGGGTAGCCATGACCTAATAGCCTCAAAGGCAACATGACTGGGAGAAGAAAACTCGGAAGACAAACCTGGGTAGCCATGACTCAATAGCCTCAAAGGCAACATGACTGGGAGAAGGAAACTCGGAAGACAAACCTGGGTAGCCATGACTCAATAGCCTCAAAGGCAACATGACTGGGAGAAGGAAACTCAGTAGACAAACCTGGGTAGCCATGACTCAATAGTCTCAAAGGCAACATGACAAGGAGAAGGAAACTCGGAAGACAAACCTGGGTAGCCATGACTCAATAGCCTCAAAGGCAACATGACTGGGAGAAGAAAACTCGGAAGACAAACCTGGGTAGCCATGACTCAATAGCCTCAAAGGCAACATGACTGGGAGAAGAAAACTCGGAAGACAAACCTGGGTAGCCATGACTCAATAGCCTCAAAGGCAACATGACTGGGAGAAGAAAACTCGGAAGACAAACCTGGGTAGCCCTGACCCAATAGCCTCAAAGGCAACATGACTGGGACAAGGAAACTCAGCAGACAAACCTGGGTAGCCATGACTCAATAGCCTCAAATGCAATATGACTGGGAGAAGGAAACTTGGAAGACAAACCTGGGTAAGCATGACTCAATAGTCTCAAAGGCAACATGACAAGGAGAAGGAAACTCGGAAGACAAACCTGGGTAGCCATGACTCAATAGCCTCAAAGGCAACATGACTGGGAGATGAAAACTCGGAAAGCAAACCTGGGTAGCCATGCCTCAATAGCCTCAAAGGCGACATGACTGGGAGAAGAAAACTCGGAAGACAAACCTGAATAGCCATGACTCAATAGTCTCAAAGGCAACATGACTAGGAGAAGGAAACTCGAAAGACAAACCTGGGTAGTCATGACTCAATAGTCTCATAGGCAACATGACTGGAAGATGGAAACTCGGAAGACAATCCTGGGTAGCCATGACTCAATAGCCTCAAAGGCAACATGACTGGGAGAAAGAAACTCAGTAGACAAACCTGGGTAGCCATGACTCAATAGTCTCAAAGGCAACATGACTAGGAGAAGGAAACTCGGAAGACAAACCCGAATAGCCATGACTCAATAGTCTCAAAGGCAACATGACAAGGAGAAGGAAACTCGGAAGACAAACCTGAAAAGCCATGACTCAATAGCCTCAAAGGCAACATGACTAGGAGAAGGAAATTTGGAAGACAAATCTGGGTAGCCATGACTCAATAGTCTCAAAGGCAACATGACTAGGAGAAGGAAACTCGGAAGACAAACATGAATAGCCATGACTCAATAGCCTCAAAGGCAACATGACAAGGAGAAGGAAACTCGGAAGACAAACCTGGGTAGGCATGACTCAATAGCCTCAAAGGCAACATGACTGGGAGAAGAAAACTCGGAAGACAAACCTGGGTAGCCATGACTCAATAGCCTCAGGGGAAACATGACTGGGAGAAGAAAACTCGGAAGACAAACCTGAATATCCATGACTCAATAGTCTTAAAGGCAACATGACTAGGAGAAGGAAACTCGGAAGACCATCCTGAGTAGCCATGACTCAATAGTCTCAAAGGAAACATGACTAGGAGAAGGAAACTTGAAAGAAAACCTGGGTTGCCATGACTCAATAGTCACAAAATTAACACATCTAGGAGGAGGAAACTTGAAAGAAAACCTGGGTAGTCATGACTCACTACTCACAAAGGCAAAACATCTAGGAGAAGGAAACTTGAAAGAAACCCTGAGTAGCCATGACTCAATAGTCTCAAAGGCAACATGACTAGGAGAAGGAAACTCGGAAGACAAACCTGGGTAGCCCTGACTCAATAGCCTCAAAGGAAACATGACTGGGAGAAGAAAACTCGGAAGACAAACCTGGGTAGCCTGACTCAATAGCCTAAAAGGCAACATGACTGGGAGAAGGAAACTCGGAATACAGACCTGAATAGCCGTGACTCAATAGTTTCAAAGGCAACATGACTAGGAGAAGGAAACTCGGAAGACAATCCTGAGTAGCCATGACTCAATAGTCTCAAAGGGAACATGACTAGGAGAAGGAAACTCGGCAGACAATCCTGGGTATCCAGGACTCAATAGTCACAAAAGCAACACATCTAGGAGAAGGAAACTTGAAAGAAATCCTGGGTTGCCATGACTCAATAGTCACAAAATCAACACATCTAGGAGAAGGAAACTTGAAAGAAAACCTGGGTAGCCATGACTCAATAGTCTCAAAGGCAACATGTCTAGGAGAAGGAAACTCGGAAGACAAACCTGGGTAGCCCTGACTCAATAGCCTCAAAGGAAACATGACTGGGAGAAGAAAACTCGGAAGACAAACCTGGGTAGCCCTGACTCAATAGCCTAAAAGGCAACATGACTGGGAGAAGGAAACTCGGAAGACAGACCTGAATAGCCGTGACTCAATAGTCTCAAAGGCAACATGACTAGGAGAAGTAAACTCGGAAGACAATCCTGAGTAGCCATGACTCAATAGTCTCAAAGGAAACATGACTAGGAGAAGGAAACTCGGCAGACAATCCTGAATATCCAGGACTCAATAGTCACAAAAGCAAAAACATCTAGGAGAAGGAAACTTGAAAAAAAACCTGGGTTGCCATGACAAAATAGTCACAAAATCAACACATCTAGGAGAAGGAAACTTGAAAGAAAACCTGGGTAGCCATGACTCACTAGTCACAAAGGCAAAACATCTAGGAGAAGGAAACTTGAAAGAAACTCTGAGTAGCCATGACTCAATAGTCTCAAAGGCAACATGACTAGGAGAAGGAAACTCGGAAGACAATCCTGAGTAGCCATGACTCAATAGCCTCAAAGGCAACATGACAAGGAGAAGGAAACTCGGAAGACAAACCTGGGTAGTCATGACTCAATAGCCTCAAGGGAAACATGACTGGGAGAAGAAAACTCGGAAGACAAACCTGGGTAGCCATTGCTCAATAGCCTCAAAGGCAACATGACTGGGAGAAGAAAACTCGGAAGACAAACCTGAATATCCATGACTCATTAGTCTCAAAGGCAACATGACTAGGGGAAGGAAACTCGGAAGACAATCCTGAGTAGCCATGACTCAATAGTCTCAAGGAAACAAGACTAGGAGAAGGAAACTTGAAAGAAAACCTGGGTTGCCATGACTCAATAGTCACAAAATCAACACATCTAAGAGAAGGAAACTTGAAAGAAAACCTGGGTAGCCATGACTCACTAGTCATAAAGGCAAAACATCTAGGAGAAGGAAACTTGAAAGAAACCCTGAGTAGCCATGACTCAATAGTCTCAAAGGCAACATGACTAGGAGAAGGAAACTCGGAAGACAAACCTGGGTAGCCCTGACTCAATAGCCTCAAAGGAAACATGACTGGGGAAGAAAACTCGGAAGACAAACCTGGGTAGCCCTGACTCAATAGCCTCAAAGGCAACATGACTGGGAGAAGGAAACTCGGAAGACAGACCTGAATAGCCGTGACTCAATAGTCTCAAAGGCAACATGACTAGGAGAAGGAAACTCGGAAGACAATCCTGAGTAGCCATGACTCAATAGTCTCAAAGGAAACATGACTAGGAGAAGGAAACTCGGCAGACAATCCTGGGTATCCAGGACTCAATAGTCACAAAAGCAACACATCTAGGAGAAGGAAACTTGAAAGAAAACCTGGGTTGCCATGACTCAATAGTCACAAAATCAACACATCTAGGAGAAGGAAACTTGAAAGAAAACCTGGGTAGCCATGACTCACTAGTCACAAAGGCAAAACATCTAGGAGAAGGAAACTTGAAAGAAACTCTGAGTAGCCATGACTCAATAGTCTCAAAGGCAACATGACTAGGAGAAGGAAACTCAGTAGACAAACCTGGGTAGCCATGACTCAATAGTCTCAAAGGCAACATGACAAGGAGAAGGAAACTCGGAAGACAAACCTGGGTAGCCATGACTCAATAGCCTCAAAGGCAACATGACTGGGAGAAGGAAACTCGGAAGAAGAACCTGGGTAGCCATGACTCAATAGCCTCAAAGGCAACATGACTGGGAGAAGAAAACTCGGAAGACAAACCTGGGTAGCCATGACTCAATAGCCTCAAAGGCTACATGACTGGGAGAAGAAAAGTCGGAAGACAATCCTGGGTAGCCCTGACCCAATAGCCTCAAAGACAACATGACTGGGAGAAGGAAACTCAGTAGAAACCTGGGTAGCCATGACTCAATAGCCTCAAAGGCAACATGACTGGGAGAAGAAAACTCGGAAGACAAACCTGGGTAGCCATGACTCAATAGCCTCAAAGGCAACATGACTGGGAGAAGGAAACTTGGAAGACAAACCTGGGTAAGCATGACTCAATAGTCTCAAAGGCAACATGACAAGGAGAAGGAAACTCGGAAGACAAACCTGGGTAGCCATGACTCAATAGCCTCAAGGGAAACATGACTGGGAGAAGAAAACTCGCAAGACAAACCTGGGTAGCCATGACTCAATAGCCTCAAAGGCAACGTGACTAGGAGAAGGAAACTCGGAAGACAATCCTGAGTAGCCATGACTCAATAGTCTCAAAGGAAACATGACTAGGAGAAGGAAACTTGAAAGAAAACCTGGGTTGCCATGACTCAATAGTCACAAAATCAACACATCTAGGAGAAGGAAACTTGAAAGAAAACCTGGGTAGCCATGACTCACTAGTCACAAAGGCAATACATCTAGGAGAAGGAAACTTGAAAGAAACCCTGAGTAGCCATGACTCAATAGTCTCAAAGGCAACATGACTAGGAGAAGGAAACTCGGAAGACAAACCTGGGTAGCCCTGACTCAATAGCCTCAAAGGAAACATGACTGGGAGAAGAAAACTCGCAAGACAAACCTGGGTAGCCCTGACTCAATAGCCTCAAAGGCAACATGACTGGGAGAAGGAAACTCGGAAGACAGACCTGAATAGCTGTGACTCAATAGTCTCAAAGGCAACATGACTAGGAGAAGGAAACTCGGAAGACAATCCTGAGTAGCCATTACTCAATAGTCTCAAAGGAAACATGACTAGGAGAAGGAAACTCGGCAGACAATTCTGGGTATCCAGGACTCAATAGTCACAAAAGCAACACATCTAGGAGAAGGAAACTTGAAAGAAAACCTGGGTTGCCATGACTCAATAGTCACAAAATCAACACATCTAGGAGAAGGAAACTTGAAAGAAAACCTGGGTAGCCATGACTCACTAGTCACAAAGGCAAAACATCTAGGAGAAGGAAACTTGAAAGAAACTCTGAGTAGCCATGACTCAATAGTCTCAAAGGCAACATGACTAGGAGAAGGAAACTCGGAAGACAATCCTGAGTAGCCATGACTCAATAGCCTCAAAGGCAACATGACTAGGAGAAGGAAACTCGGAAGACAAACCTGGGTAGCCATGACTCAATAGCCTCAAAGGCAACATGACTAGGAGAAGGAAACTCAGTAGACAAACCTGGGTAGCCATGACTCAATAGCCTCAAAGGCAACATGACTGGGAGAAGAAAACTCGGAAGACAAACCTGGGTAGCCATGACTAAATAGTCTCAAAGGTAACATGACTGGGAGAAGGAAACTCGGAAGACAAACCTGGGTAGCCATGACTCAATAGCCTCAAAGGCAACATGACTGGGAGAAGGAAACTCAGTAGACAAACCTGGGTAGCCATGACTCAATAGTCTCAAAGGCAACATGACAAGGAGAAGGAAACTCGGAAGACAAACCTGGGTAGCCATGACTCAATAGCCTCAAAGGCAACATGACTGGGAGAAGAAAACTCGGAAGACAAACCTGGGTAGCCATGACTCAATAGCCTCAAAGGCAACATGACTGGGAGAAGAAAAGTCGGAAGACAAACCTGGGTAGCCATGACTCAATAGCTTCAAAGGCAACATGACTGGGAGAAGAAAACTCGGAAGACAAACCTGGGTAGCCCTGACCCAATAGCCTCAAAGGCAACATGACTGGGAGAAGGAAACTCAGTAGACAAACCTGGGTAGCCATGACTCAATAGCCTCAAAGGCAACATGACTGGGAGAAGAAAACTCGGAAGACAAACCTGGGTAGCCATGACTCAATAGCCTCAAAGGCAACATGACTGGGAGAAGGAAACTTGGAAGACAAACCTGGGTAAGCATGACTCAATAGTCTCAAAGGCAACATGACAAGCAGATGGAAACTCGGAAGACAAACCTGGGTAGCCATGACTCAATAGCCTCAAAGGCAACATGACTGGGAGATGAAAACTCGGAAGACAAACCTGGGTAGCCATGCCTCAATAGCCTCAAAGGCAACATGACTGGGAGAAGAAAACTCGGAAGACAAACCTGAATAGCCATGACTCAATAGTCTCAAAGGCAACATGACTAGGAGAAGGAAACTCGAAAGACAAACCTGGGTAGTCATGACTCAATAGTCTCATAGGCAACATGACTGGGAGAAGGAAACTCGGAAGACAATCCTGGGTAGCCATGACTCAAAAGCCTCAAAGGCAACATGACTGGGAGAAGAAAACTCGGAAGACAAACCTGGGTAGCCATGACTCAATAGCCTCAAAGGCAACATGACTGGGAGAAGGAAACTCGGAAGACAGACCTGAATAGCTGTGACTCAATAGTCTCAAAGGCAACATGACTAGGAGAAGGAAACTCGGAAGACAATCCTGAGTAGCCATTACTCAATAGTCTCAAAGGAAACATGACTAGGAGAAGGAAACTCGGCAGACAATTCTGGGTATCCAGGACTCAATAGTCACAAAAGCAACACATCTAGGAGAAGGAAACTTGAAAGAAAACCTGGGTTGCCATGACTCAATAGTCACAAAATCAACACATCTAGGAGAAGGAAACTTGAAAGAAAACCTGGGTAGCCATGACTCACTAGTCACAAAGACAAAACATCTAGGAGAAGGAAACTTGAAAGAAACTCTGAGTAGCCATGACTCAATAGTCTCAAAGGCAACATGACTAGGAGAAGGAAACTCGGAAGACAATCCTGAGTAGCCATGACTCAATAGCCTCAAAGGCAACATGACTAGGAGAAGGAAACTCGGAAGACAAACCTGGGTAGCCATGACTCAATAGCCTCAAAGGCAACATGACTAGGAGAAGGAAACTCAGTAGACAAACCTGGGTAGTCATGACTCAATAGCCTCAAAGGCAACATGACTGGGAGAAGAAAACTCGGAAGACAAACCTGGGTAGCCATGACTAAATAGCCTCAAAGGTAACATGACTGGGAGAAGGAAACTCGGAAGACAAACCTGGGTAGCCATGACTCAATAGCCTCAAAGGCAACATGACTGGGAGAAGGAAACTCAGTAGACAAACCTGGGTAGCCATGACTCAATAGTCTCAAAGGCAACATGACAAGGAGAAGGAAACTCGGAAGACAAACCTGGGTAGCCATGACTCAATAGCCTCAAAGGCAACATGACTGGGAGAAGAAAACTCGGAAGACAAACCTGGGTAGCCATGACTCAATAGCCTCAGGGGAAACATGACTGGGAGAAGAAAACTCGGAAGACAAACCTGAATATCCATGACTCAATAGTCTCAAAGGCAACATGACTAGGAGAAGGAAACTCGGAAGACAATCCTGAGTAGCCATGACTCAATAGTCTCAAAGGAAAGATGACTAGGAGAAGGAAACTTGAAAGAAAACCTGGGTTGCCATGACTCAATAGTCACAAAATTAACACATCTATGAGAAGGAAACTTGAAAGAAAACCTGGGTAGTCATGACTCACTAGTCACAAAGGCAAAACATCTAGGAGAAGGAAACTTGAAAGAAACCCTGAGTAGCCATGACTCAATAGTCTCAAAGGCAACATGACTAGGAGAAGGAAACTCGGAAGACAAACCTGGGTAGCCCTGACTCAATAGCCTCAAAGGAAACATGACTGGGAGAAGAAAACTCAGAAGACAAACCTGGGTAGCCCTGACTCAATAGCCTAAAAGGCAACATGACTGGGAGAAGGAAACTCGGAATACAGACCTGAATAGCCGTGACTCAATAGTTTCAAAGGCAACATGACTAGGAGAAGGAAACTCGGAAGACAATCCTGAGTAGCCATGACTCAATAGTCTCAAAGGGAACATGACTAGGAGAAGGAAACTCGGCAGACAATCCTGGGTATCCAGGATTCAATAGTCACAAAAGCAACACATCTAGGAGAAGGAAACTTGAAAGAAAACCTGGGTTGCCATGACTCAATAGTCACAAAATCAACACATCTAGGAGAAGGAAACTTGAAAGAAAACCTGGGTAGTCATGACTCACTAGTCACAAGGGCAAAACATCTAGGAGAAGGAAACTTGAAAGAAACTCTGAGTAGCCATGACTCAATAGTCTCAAAGGCAACACGACTAGGAGAAGGAAACTCGGAAGACAATCCTGAGTAGCCATGACTCAATAGCCTCAAAGGCAACATGACAAGGAGAAGGAAACTCGGAAGACAAACCTGGGTAGCCATGACTCAATAGCCTCAAGGGAAACATGACTGGGAGAAGAAAACTCGGAAGACAAACCTGGGTAGCTATTGCTCAATAGCCTCAAAGGCAACATGACTGGGAGAAGAAAACTCGGAAGACAAACCTGAATATCCATGACTCAATAGTCTCAAAGGCAACATGACTAGGAGAAGGAAACTCGGAAGACAATCCTGAGTAGCCATGACTCAATAGTCTCAAAGGAAACATGACTAGGAGAAGGAAACTTGAAAGAAAACCTGGGTTGCCATGACTCACTAATCACAAAGGCAAAACATCTAGGAGAACGAAACTTGAAAGAAACTCTGAGTAGCCATGACTCAATAGTCTCGAAGGCAACATGACTAGGAGAAGGAAACTCGGAAGACAATCCTGAGTAGCCATGACTCAATAGCCTCAAAGGCAACATGACTAGGAGAAGGAAACTCGGAAGACAAACCTGGGTAGCCATGACTCAATAGCCTCAAAGGCAACATGACTAGGAGCAGGAAACTCGGCAGACAATCCTGGGTATCCAGGACTCAATAGTCACAAAAGCAACACATCTAGGAGAAGGAAACTTGAAAGAAAACCTGGGTTGCCATGACTCAATAGTCACAAAATCAACACATATAGGAGAAGGAAACTTGAAAGAAAACCTGGGTAGCCATGACTCACTAGTCACAAAGGCAAAACATCTAGGAGAAGGAAACTTGAAAGAAACTCTGAGTAGCCATGACTCAATAGTCTCAAAGGCAACATGACTAGGAGAAGGAAACTCAGTAGACAAACCTGGGTAGCCATGACTCAATAGTCTCAAAGGCAACATGACAAGGAGAAGGAAACTCGGAAGACAAACCTGGGTAGCCATGACTCAATAGCCTCAAAGGCAACATGACTGGGAGAAGGAAACTCGGAAGACAAACCTGGGTAGCCATGACTCAATAGCCTCAAAGGCAACATGACTGGGAGAAGAAAACTCGGAAGACAAACCTGGGTAGCCATGACTCAATAGCCTCAAAGGCAACATGACTGGGAGAAGAAACGTCGGAAGACAATCCTGGGTAGCCCTGACCCAATAGCCTCAATGGCAACATGACTGGGAGAAGGAAACTCAGTAGACAAACCTGGGTAGCCATGACTCAATAGCCTCAAAGGCAACATGACTGGGAGAAGAAAACTCGGAAGACAAACCTGGGTAGCCATGACTCAATAGCCTCAAAGGCAACATGACTGGGAGAAGGAAACTTGGAAGACAAACCTGGGTAAGCATGACTCAATAGTCTCAAAGGCAACATGACAAGGAGAAGGAAACTCGGAAGACAAACCTGGGTAGCAATGACTCAATAGCCTCAAGGGAAACATGACTGGGAGAAGAAAACTCGGAAGACAAACCTGGGTAGCCATGACTCAATAGCCTCAAAGGCAACGTGACTGGGAGAAGAAAACTCGGAAGACAAACCTGAATATCGATGACTCAATAGTCTCAAAGGCAACATGACTAGGAGAAGGAAACTCGGAAGACAATCCTGAGTAGCCATGACTCAATAGTCTCAAAGGAAACATGACTAGGAGAAGGAAACTTGAAAGAAAACCTGGGTTGCCATGACTCAATAGTCACAAAATCAACACATCTAGGAGAAGGAAACTTGAAAGAAAACCTGGGTAGCCATGACTCACTAGTCACAAAGGCAAAACATCTAGGAGAAGGAAACTTGAAAGAAACCCTGAGTAGCCATGACTCAATAGTCTCAAAGGCAACATGACTAGGAGAAGGAAACTCGGAAGACAAACCTGGGTAGCCCTGACTCAATAGCCTCAAAGGAAACATGACTGGGAGAAGAAAACTCGGAAGACAAACCTGGGTAGCCCTGACTCAATAGCCTCAAAGGCAACATGACTGGGAGAAGGAAACTCGGAAGACAGACCTGAATAGCTGTGACTCAATAGTCTCAAAGGCAACATGACTAGGAGAAGGAAACTCGGAAGACAATCCTGAGTAGCCATTACTCAATAGTCTCAAAGGAAACATGACTAGGAGAAGGAAACTCGGCAGACAATTCTGGGTATCCAGGACTCAATAGTCACAAAAGCAACACATCTAGGAGAAGGAAACTTGAAAGAAAACCTGGGTTGCCATGACTCAATAGTCACAAAATCAACACATCTAGGAGAAGGAAACTTGGAAGAAAACCTGGGTAGCCATGACTCACTAGTCACAAAGACAAAACATCTAGGAGAAGGAAACTTGAAAGAAACTCTGAGTAGCCATGACTCAATAGTCTCAAAGGCAACATGACTAGGAGAAGGAAACTCGGAAGACAATCCTGAGTAGCCATGACTCAATAGCCTCAAAGGCAACATGACTAGGAGAAGGAAACTCGGAAGACAAACATGGGTAGCCATGACTCAATAGCCTCAAAGGCAACATGACTAGGAGAAGGAAACTCAGTAGACAAACCTGGGTAGTCATGACTCAATAGCCTCAAAGGCAACATGACTGGGAGAAGAAAACTCGGAAGACAAACCTGGGTAGCCATGACTAAATAGCCTCAAAGGTAACATGACTGGGAGAAGGAAACTCGGAAGACAAACCTGGGTAGCCATGACTCAATAGCCTCAAAGGCAAGATGACTGGGAGAAGGAAACTCAGTAGACAAACCTGGGTAGCCATGACTCAATAGTCTCAAAGGCAACATGACAAGGAGAAGGAAACTCGGAAGACAAACCTGGGTAGCCATGACTCAATAGCCTCAAAGGCAACATGACTGGGAGAAGAAAACTCGGAAGACAAACCTGGGTAGCCATGACTCAATAGCCTCAAAGGCAACGTGACTGGGAGAAGAAAACTCGGAAGACAAACCTGAATATCGATGACTCAATAGTCTCAAAGGCAACATGACTAGGAGAAGGAAACTCGGAAGACAATCCTGAGTAGCCATGACTCAATAGCCTCAAAGGCAACATGACTGGGAGAAGGAAACTCAGTAGACAAACCTGGGTAGCCATGACTCAATAGCCTCAAAGGCAACATGACTGGGAGAAGAAAACTCGGAAGACAAACCTGGGTAGCCATGACTCAATAGCCTCAAAGGCAACATGACTGGGAGAAGGAAACTTGGAAGACAAACCTGGGTAAGCATGACTCAATAGTCTCAAAGGCAACATGACAAGCAGATGGAAACTCGGAAGACAAACCTGGGTAGCCATGACTCAATAGCCTCAAAGGCAACATGACTGGGAGATGAAAACTCGGAAGACAAACCTGGGTAGCCATGCCTCAATAGCCTCAAAGGCAACATGACTGGGAGAAGAAAACTCGGAAGACAAACCTGAATAGCCATGACTCAATAGTCTCAAAGGCAACATGACTAGGAGAAGGAAACTCGAAAGACAAACCTGGGTAGTCATGACTCAATAGTCTCATAGGCAACATGACTGGGAGAAGGAAACTCGGAAGACAATCCTGGGTAGCCATGACTCAATAGCCTCAAAGGCAACATGACTGGGAGAAGAAAACTCGGAAGACAAACCTGGGTAGCCATGACTCAATAGCCTCAAAGGCAACATGACTGGAAGAAGAAAAGTCGGAAGACAATCCTGGGTAGCCCTGACCCAATAGCCTCAAAGGCAACATGACTGGGAGAAGGAAACTCAGTAGACAAACCTGGGTAGCCATGACTCAATAGCCTCAAAGGCAACATGACTGGGAGAAGAAAACTCGGAAGACAAACCTGGGTAGCCATGACTCAATAGCCTCAAAGGCAACATGACTGGGAGAAGGAAACTCGGAAGACAAACCTGGGTAGCCATGACTCAATAGCCTCAAAGGCAACATGACTAGGAGAAGGAAACTCAGTAGACAAACCTGGGTAGCCATGACCTAATAGCCTCAAAGGCAACATGACTGGGAGAAGAAAACTCGGAAGACAAACCTGGGTAGCCATGACTCAATAACCTCAAAGGCAGCATGATTGGGAGAAGGAAACTCGGAAGACAAACCTGGGTAGCCATGACTCAATAGCCTCAAAAGCAACATGACTGGGAGAAGGAAACTCAGTAGACAAACCTGGGTAGCCATGACTCAATAGTCTCAAAGGCAACATGACAAGGAGAAGGAAACTCGGAAGACAAACCTGGGTAGCCATGACTCAATAGCCTCAAAGGCAACATGACTGGGAGAAGAAAACTCGGAAGACAAACCTGGGTAACCATGACTCAATAGCCTCAAAGGCAACATGACTGGGAGAAGAAAACTCGGAAGACAAACCTGGGTAGCCATGACTCAATAGCCTCAAAGGCAACATGACTGGGAGAAGAAAACTCGGAAGACAAACCTGGGTAGCCCTGACCCAATAGCCTCAAAGGCAACATGACTGGGACAAGGAAACTCAGCAGACAAACCTGGGTAGCCATGACTCAATAGCCTCAAAGGCAATATGACTGGGAGAAGGAAACTTGGAAGACAAACCTGGGTAAGCATGACTCAATAGTCTCAAAGGCAACATGACAAGGAGAAGGAAACTCGGAAGACAAACCTGGGTAGCCATGACTCAATAGCCTCAAAGGCAACATGACTGGGAGATGAAAACTCGGAAAGCAAACCTGGGTAGCCATGCCTCAATAGCCTCAAAGGCGACATGACTGGGAGAAGAAAACTCGGAAGACAAACCTGAATAGCCATGACTCAATAGTCTCAAAGGCAACATGACTAGGAGAAGGAAACTCGAAAGACAAACCTGGGTAGTCATGACTCAATAGTCTCATAGGCAACATGACTGGAAGATGGAAACTCGGAAGACAATCCTGGGTAGCCATGACTCAATAGCCTCAAAGGCAACATGACTGGGAGAAAGAAACTCAGTAGACAAACCTGGGTAGCCATGACTCAATAGTCTCAAAGGCAACATGACTAGGAGAAGGAAACTCGGAAGAAAAACCCGAATAGCCATGACTCAATAGTCTCAAAGGCAACATGACAAGGAGAAGGAAACTCGGAAGACAAACCTGAAAAGCCATGACTCAATAGCCTCAAAGGCAACATGACTAGGAGAAGGAAATTTGGAAGACAAATCTGGGTAGCCATGACTCAATAGTCTCAAAGGCAACATGACTAGGAGAAGGAAACTCGGAAGACAAACATGAATAGCCATGACTCAATAGCCTCAAAGGCAACATGACAAGGAGAAGGAAACTCGGAAGACAAACCTGGGTAGGCATGACTCAATAGCCTCAAAGGCAACATGACTGGGAGAAGAAAACTCGGAAGACAAACCTGGGTAGCCATGACTCAATAGCCTCAGGGGAAACATGACTGGGAGAAGAAAACTCGGAAGACAAACCTGAATATCCATGACTCAATAGTCTCAAGGGCAACATGACTAGGAGAAGGAAACTCGGAAGACAATCCTGAGTAGCCATGACTCCATAGTCTCAAAGGAAACATGACTAGGAGAAGGAAACTTGAAAGAAAACCTGGGTTGCCATGACTCAATAGTCACAAAATTAACACATCTAGGAGAAGGAAACTTGAAAGAAAACCTGGGTAGTCATGACTCACTAGTCACAAAGGCAAAACATCTAGGAGAAGGAAACTTGAAAGAAACCCTGAGTAGCCATGACTCAATAGTCTCAAAGGCAACATGACTAGGAGAAGGAAACTCGGAAGACAAACCTGGGTAGCCCTGACTCAATAGCCTCAAAGGAAACATGACTGGGAGAAGAAAACTCGGAAGACAAACCTGGGTAGCCCTGACTCAATAGCCTAAAAGGCAACATGACTGGGAGAAGGAAACTCGGAATACAGACCTGAATAGCCGTGACTCAATAGTTTCAAAGGCAACATGACTAGGAGAAGGAAACTCGGAAGACAATCCTGAGTAGCCATGACTCAATAGTCTCAAAGGGAACATGACTAGGAGAAGGAAACTCGGCAGACAATCCTGGGTATCCAGGACTCAATAGTCACAAAAGCAACACATCTAGGAGAAGGAAACTTGAAAGAAAACCTGGGTTGCCATGACTCAATAGTCACAAAATCAACACATCTAGGAGAAGGAAACTTGAAAGAAAACCTGGGTAGCCATGACTCACTAGTCACAAGGGCAAAACATCTAGGAGAAGGAAACTTGAAAGAAACTCTGAGTAGCCATGACTCAATAGTCTCAAAGGCAACATGACTAGTAGAAGGAAACTCGGAAGACAATCCTGAGTAGCCATGACTCAATAGCCTCAAAGGCAACATGACAAGGAGAAGGAAACTCGGAAGACAAACCTGGGTAGCCATGACTCAATAGCCTCAAGGGAAACATGACTGGGAGAAGAAAACTCGGAAGACAAACCTGGGTAGCCATTCCTCAATAGCCTCAAAGGCAACATGACTGGGAGAAGAAAACTCGGAAGACAAACCTGAATATCCATGACTCAATAGTCTCAAAGGCAACATGACTAGGAGAAGGAAACTCGGAAGACAATCCTGAGTAGCCATGACTCAATAGTCGCAAAGGAAACATGACTAGGAGAAGGAAACTTGAAAGAAAACCTGGGTTGCCATGACTCACTAATCACAAAGGCAAAACATCTAGGAGAACGAAACTTGAAAGAAACTCTGAGTAGCCATGACTCAATAGTCTCAAAGGCAACATGACTAGGAGAAGGAAACTCGGAAGACAATCCTGAGTAGCCATGACTCAATAGCCTCAAAGGCAACATGACTAGGAGAAGGAAACTCGGAAGACAAACCTGGGTAGCCATGACTCAATAGCCTCAAAGGCAACATGACTAGGAGAAGGAAACTCAGTAGACAAACCTGGGTAGCCATGACTCAATAGCCTCAAAGGCAACATGACTGGGAGAAGAAAACTCGGAAGACAAACCTGGATAGCCATGACACAATAGCCTCAAAGGCAACATGACTGGGAGAAGGAAACTCCGAAGACAAACTTGGGTAGCCGTGACTCAATGGCCTCAAAGGCAACATGACTGGGAGAAGGAAACTCAGTAGACAAACCTGGGTAGCCATGACTCAATAGTCTCAAAGGCAACATGACAAGGAGAAGGAAACTCGGAAGACAAACCTGGGTAGCCATGACTCAATAGCCTCAAAGGCAACATGACTGGGAGAAGAAAGCTCGGAAGACAAACCCGGGTAGCCATGACTCAATAGCCTCAAAGGCAACATGACTGGGAGAAGAAAACTCGGAAGACAAACCTGGGTAGCCCTGACCCAATAGCCTCAAAGGCAACATGACTGGGAGCAGGAAACTCAGTAGACAAACCTGGGTAGCCATGACTCAATAGCCTCAAAGGCAACATGACTGGGAGAAGAAAACTCGGAAGACAAACCTGGGTAGCCATGACTCAATAGCCTCAAAGGCAACATGACTGGGAGAAGGAAACTTGGAAGACAAACCTGGGTAAGCATGACTCAATAGTCTCAAAGGCAACATGACAAGGAGAAGGAAACTCGGAAGACAAACCTGGGTAGCCATGACTCAATAGCCTCAAAGGCAACATGACTGGGAGATGAAAACTCGGAAGACAAACCTGGGTAGCCATGCCTCAATAGCCTCAAAGGCAACATGACTTGGAGAAAAAAACTCGGAAGACAAACCTGAATAGCCATGACTCAATAGTCTCAAAGGCAACATGACTAGGAGAAGGAAAATCGAAAGACAAACCTGGGTAGTCATGACTCAATAGTCTCATAGGCAACATGACTAGGAGAAGGAAACTCGGAAGACAATCCTGGGTAGCCATGACTCAATAGCCTCAAAGGCAACATGACTGGGAGAAAGAAACTCAGTAGACAAACCTGGGTAGCCATGACTCAATAGTCTCAAAGGCAACATGACTAGGAGAAGGAAACTCGGAAGACAAACCTGAATAGCCATGACTCAATAGTCTCAAAGGCAACATGACAAGGAGAAGGAAACTCGGAAGACAAACCAGAAAAGCCATGACTCAATAGCCTCAAAGGCAACATGACTAGGAGAAGGAAACTCGGAAGACAAACCAGAAAAGCCATGACTCAATAGCCTCAAAGGCAACATGACTAGGAGAAGGAAATTTGGAAGACAAATGTGGGTAGCCATGACTCAATAGTCTCAAAGGCAACATGACTAGGAGAAGGAAACTCGGAAGACAAACATGAATAGGCATGACTCAATAGCCTCAAAGGCAACATGACAAGGAGAAGGAAACTCGGAAGACAAATCTGGGTAGCCATGACTCAATAGCCTCAAAGGCAACATGACTGGGAGAAGAAAACTCGGAAGACAAACCTGGGTAGCCATGACTCAATAGCCTCAAGGGAAACATGACTGGGAGAAGAAAACTCGGAAGACAAACCCGGGTAGCCATTGCTCAATAACCTCAAAGGCAACATGAATGGGAGAAGAAAACTCGGAAGACAAACCTGAATATCCATGACTCAATAGTCTCAAAGGCAACATGACTAGGAGAAGGAAACTTGAAAGAAAACCTGGGTTGCCATGACCCAATAGTCACAAAATCAACACATCTAGGAGAAGGAAACTTGAAAGAAAAACTGGGTAGTCATGACTCACTAGTCACAAAGGCAAAACATCTAGGAGAAGGAAACTTGAAAGAAACCCTGAGTAGCCATGACTCAATAGTCTCAAAGGCAACATGTCTAGGAGAAGGAAACTCGGAAGACAAACCTGGGTAGCCCTGACTCAATAGCCTCAAAGGAAACATGACTGGGAGAAGAAAACTCGGAAGACAAACCTGGGTAGCCCTGACTCAATAGCCTAAAAGGCAACATGACTGGGAGAAGGAAACTCGGAAGACAGACCTGAATAGCCGTGACTCAATAGTCTCAAAGGCAACATGACTAGGAGAAGGAAACTCGGAAGACAATCCTGAGTAGCCATGACTCAATAGTCTCAAAGGAAACATGACTTGGAGAAGGAAACTCGGCAGACAATCCTGGGTATCCAGGACTCAATAGTCACAAAAGCAAAACATCTAGGAGAAGGAAACTTGAAAAAAAACCTGGGTTGCCATGACAAAATAGTCACAAAATCAACACATCTAGGAGAAGGAAACTTGAAAGAAAACCTGGGTAGCCATGACTCACTAGTCACAAAGGCAAAACATCTAGGAGAAGGAAACTTGAAAGAAACTCTGAGTAGCCATGACTCAATAGTCTCAAAGGCAACATGACTAGGAGAAGGAAACTCGGAAGACAATCCTGAGTAGCCATGACTCAATAGCCTCAAAGGCAACATGACAAGGAGAAGGAAACTCGGAAGACCAACCTGGGTAGCCATGACTCAATAGCCTCAAGGGAAACATGACTGGGAGAAGAAAACTCGGAAGACAAACCTGGGTAGCCATTGCTCAATAGCCTCAAAGGCAACATGACTGGGAGAAGAAAACTCGGAAGACAAACCTGAATATCCATGACTCATTAGTCTCAAAGGCAACATGACTAGGGGAAGGAAACTCGGAAGACAATCCTGAGTAGCCATGACTCAATAGTCTCAAAGGAAACAAGACTAGGAGAAGGAAACTTGAAAGAAAACCTGGGTTGCCATGACTCAATAGTCACAAAATCAACACATCTAAGAGAAAGAAACTTGAAAGAAAACCTGGGTAGCCATGACTCACTAGTCATAAAGGCAAAACATCTAGGAGAAGGAAACTTGAAAGAAACCCTGAGTAGCCATGACTCAATAGTCTCAAAGGCAACATGACTAGGAGAAGGAAACTCGGAAGACAAACCTGGGAAGCCCTGACTCAATAGCCTCAAAGGAAACATGTCTGGGAAAAGAAAACTCGGAAGACAAACCTGGGTAGCCCTGACTCAATAGCCTCAAAGGCAACATGACTGGGAGAAGGAAACTCGGAAGACAGACCTGAATAGCCGTGACTCAATAGTCTCAAAGGCAACATGACTAGGAGAAGGAAACTCGGAAGACAATCCTGAGTAGCCATGACTCAATAGTCTCAAAGGAAACATGACTAGGAGAAGGAAACTCGGCAGACAATCCTGGGTATCCAGGACTCAATAGTCACAAAAGCAACACATCTAGGAGAAGGAAACTTGAAAGAAAACCTGGGTTGCCATGACTCAATAGTCACAAAATCAACACATCTAGGAGAAGGAAACTTGAAAGAAAACCTGGGTAGCCATGACTCACTAGTCACAAAGGCAAAACATCTAGGAGAAGGAAACTTGAAAGAAACTCTGAGTAGCCATGACTCAATAGTCTCAAAGGCAACATGACTAGGAGAAGGAAACTCAGTAGACAAACCTGGGTAGCCATGACTCAATAGTCTCAAAGGCAACATGACAAGGAGAAGGAAACTCGGAAGACAAACCTGGGTAGCCATGACTCAATAGCCTCAAAGGCAACATGACTGGGAGAAGGAAACTCGGAAGACAAACCTGGGTAGCCATGACTCAATAGCCTCAAAGGCAACATGACTGGGAGAAGAAAACTCGGAAGACAAACCTGGGTAGCCATGACTCAATAGCCTCAAAGGCAACATGACTGGGAGAAGAAAAGTCGGAAGACAATCCTGGGTAGCCCTGACCCAATAGCCTCAAAGGCAACATGACTGGGAGAAGGAAACTCAGTAGACAAACCTGGGTAGCCATGACTCAATAGCCTCAAAGGCAACATGACTGGGAGAAGAAAACTCGGAAGACAAACCTGGGTAGCCATGACTCAATAGCCTCAAAGGCAACATGACTGGGAGGAGGAAACTTGGAAGACAAACCTGGGTAAGCATGACTCAATAGTCTCAAAGGCAACATGACAAGGAGAAGGAAACTCGGAAGACAAACCTGGGTAGCCATGACTCAATAGCCTCAAGGGAAACATGACTGGGAGAAGAAAACTCGGAAGACAAACCTGGGTAGCCATGACTCAATAGCCTCAAAGGCAACGTGACTGGGAGAAGAAAACTCGGAAGACAATCCTGAGTAGCCATGACTCAATAGTCTCAAAGGAAACATGACTAGGAGAAGGAAACTCGGAAGACAATCCTGAGTAGCCATGACTCAATAGTCTCAAAGGAAACATGACTAGGAGAAGGAAACTTGAAAGAAAACCTGGGTTGCCATGACTCAATAGTCACAAAATCAACACATCTAGGAGAAGGAAACTTGAAAGAAAACCTGGGTAGCCATGACTCACTAGTCACAAAGGCAAAACATCTAGGAGAAGGAAACTTGAAAGAAACCCTGAGTAGCCATGACTCAATAGTCTCAAAGGCAACATGACTAGGAGAAGGAAACTCGGAAGACAAACCTGGGTAGCCCTGACTCAATAGCCTCAAAGGAAACATGACTGGGAGAAGAAAACTCGGAAGACAAACCTGGGTAGCCCTGACTCAATAGCCTCAAAGGCAACATGACTGGGAGAAGGAAACTCGGAAGACAGACCTGAATAGCTGTGACTCAATAGTCTCAAAGGCAACATGACTAGGAGAAGGAAACTCGGAAGACAATCCTGAGTAGACATGACTCAATAGTCTCAAAGGAAACATGACTAGGAGAAGAAAACTCGGAAGACAAACCTGGGTAGCCATTGCTCAATAGCCTCAAAGGCAACATGACTGGGAGAAGAAAACTCGGAAGACAAACCTGAATATCCATGACTCATTAGTCTCAAAGGCAACATGACTAGGGGAAGGAAACTCGGAAGACAATCCTGAGTAGCCATGACTCAATAGTCTCAAAGGAAACAAGACTAGGAGAAGGAAACTTGAAAGAAAACCTGGGTTGCCATGACTCAATAGTCACAAAATCAACACATCTAAGAGAAAGAAACTTGAAAGAAAACCTGGGTAGCCATGACTCACTAGTCATAAAGGCAAAACATCTAGGAGAAGGAAACTTGAAAGAAACCCTGAGTAGCCATGACTCAATAGTCTCAAAGGCAACATGACTAGGAGAAGGAAACTCGGAAGACAAACCTGGGAAGCCCTGACTCAATAGCCTCAAAGGAAACATGTCTGGGAAAAGAAAACTCGGAAGACAAACCTGGGTAGCCCTGACTCAATAGCCTCAAAGGCAACATGACTGGGAGAAGGAAACTCGGAAGACAGACCTGAATAGCCGTGACTCAATAGTCTCAAAGGCAACATGACTAGGAGAAGGAAACTCGGAAGACAATCCTGAGTAGCCATGACTCAATAGTCTCAAAGGAAACATGACTAGGAGAAGGAAACTCGGCAGACAATCCTGGGTATCCAGGACTCAATAGTCACAAAAGCAACACATCTAGGAGAAGGAAACTTGAAAGAAAACCTGGGTTGCCATGACTCAATAGTCACAAAATCAACACATCTAGGAGAAGGAAACTTGAAAGAAAACCTGGGTAGCCATGACTCACTAGTCACAAAGGCAAAACATCTAGGAGAAGGAAACTTGAAAGAAACTCTGAGTAGCCATGACTCAATAGTCTCAAAGGCAACATGACTAGGAGAAGGAAACTCAGTAGACAAACCTGGGTAGCCATGACTCAATAGTCTCAAAGGCAACATGACAAGGAGAAGGAAACTCGGAAGACAAACCTGGGTAGCCATGACTCAATAGCCTCAAAGGCAACATGACTGGGAGAAGGAAACTCGGAAGACAAACCTGGGTAGCCATGACTCAATAGCCTCAAAGGCAACATGACTGGGAGAAGAAAACTCGGAAGACAAACCTGGGTAGCCATGACTCAATAGCCTCAAAGGCAACATGACTGGGAGAAGAAAAGTCGGAAGACAATCCTGGGTAGCCCTGACCCAATAGCCTCAAAGGCAACATGACTGGGAGAAGGAAACTCAGTAGACAAACCTGGGTAGCCATGACTCAATAGCCTCAAAGGCAACATGACTGGGAGAAGAAAACTCGGAAGACAAACCTGGGTAGCCATGACTCAATAGCCTCAAAGGCAACATGACTGGGAGAAGGAAACTTGGAAGACAAACCTGGGTAAGCATGACTCAATAGTCTCAAAGGCAACATGACAAGGAGAAGGAAACTCGGAAGACAAACCTGGGTAGCCATGACTCAATAGCCTCAAGGGAAACATGACTGGGAGAAGAAAACTCGGAAGACAAACCTGGGTAGCCATGACTCAATAGCCTCAAAGGCAACGTGACTGGGAGAAGAAAACTCGGAAGACAATCCTGAGTAGCCATGACTCAATAGTCTCAAAGGAAACATGACTAGGAGAAGGAAACTCGGAAGACAATCCTGAGTAGCCATGACTCAATAGTCTCAAAGGAAACATGACTAGGAGAAGGAAACTTGAAAGAAAACCTGGGTTGCCATGACTCAATAGTCACAAAATCAACACATCTAGGAGAAGGAAACTTGAAAGAAAACCTGGGTAGCCATGACTCACTAGTCACAAAGGCAAAACATCTAGGAGAAGGAAACTTGAAAGAAACCCTGAGTAGCCATGACTCAATAGTCTCAAAGGCAACATGACTAGGAGAAGGAAACTCGGAAGACAAACCTGGGTAGCCCTGACTCAATAGCCTCAAAGGAAACATGACTGGGAGAAGAAAACTCGGAAGACAAACCTGGGTAGCCCTGACTCAATAGCCTCAAAGGCAACATGACTGGGAGAAGGAAACTCGGAAGACAGACCTGAATAGCTGTGACTCAATAGTCTCAAAGGCAACATGACTAGGAGAAGGAAACTCGGAAGACAATCCTGAGTAGACATGACTCAATAGTCTCAAAGGAAACATGACTAGGAGAAGGAAACTCGGCAGACAATCCTGGGTATCCAGGACTCAATAGTCACAAAAGCAACACATCTAGGAGAAGGAAACTTGAAAGAAAACCTGGGTTGCCATGACTCAATAGTCACAAAATCAACACATCTAGGAGAAGGAAACTTGAAAGAAAACCTGGGTAGCCATGACTCACTAGTCACAAAGGCAAAACATCTAGGAGAAGGAAACTTGAAAGAAACTCTGAGTAGCCATGACTCAATAGTCTCAAAGGCAACATGACTAGGAGAAGGAAACTCGGAAGACAATCCTGAGTAGCCATGACTCAATAGCCTCAAAGGCAACATGACTAGGAGAAGGAAACTCGGAAGACAAACCTGGGTAGCCATGACTCAATAGCCTCAAAGGCAACATGACTAGGAGAAGGAAACTCAGTAGACAAACCTGGGTAGCCATGACTCAATAGCTTCAAAGGCAACATGACTGGGAGAAGAAAACTCGGAAGACAAACCTGGGTAGCCATGACTAAATAGCCTCAAAGGTAACATGACTGGGAGAAGGAAACTCGGAAGACAAACCTGGGTAGCCATGACTCAATAGCCTCAAAGGCAACATGACTGGGAGAAGGAAACTCAGTAGACAAACCTGGGTAGCCATGACTTAATAGTCTCAAAGGCAACATGACAAGGAGAAGGAAACTCGGAAGACAAACCTGGGTAGCCATGACTCAATAGCCTCAAAGGCAACATGACTGGGAGAAGAAAACTCGGAAGACAAACCTGGGTAGCCATGACTCAATAGCCTCAAAGGCAACATGACTGGGAGAAGAAAACTCGGAAGACAAACCTGGGTAGCCATGACTCAATAGCTTCAAAGGCAACATGACTGGGAGAAGAAAACTCGGAAGACAAACCTGGGTAGCCCTGACCCAATAGCCTCAAAGGAACATGACTGGGAGAAGGAAACTCAGTAGACAAACCTGGGTAGCCATGACTCAATAGCCTCAAAGGCCACATGACTGGGAGAAGAAAACTCGGAAGACAAACCTGGGTAGCCATGACTCAATAGCCTCAAAGGCAACATGACTGGGAGAAGGAAACTTGGAAGACAAACCTGGGTAAGCATGACTCAATAGTCTCAAAGGCAACATGACAAGCAGATGGAAACTCGGAAGACAAACCTGGGTAGCCATGACTCAATAGCCTCAAAGGCAACATGACTGGGAGATGAAAACTCGGAAGACAAACCTGGGTAGCCATGCCTCAATAGCCTCAAAGGCAACATGACTGGGAGAAGAAAACTCGGAAGACAAACCTGATAGCCATGACTCAATAGTCTCAAAGGCAACATGACTAGGAGAAGGAAACTCGAAAGACAAACCTGGGTAGTCATGACTCAATAGTCTCATAGGCAACATGACTGGGAGAAGGAAACTCGGAAGACAATCCTGGGTAGCCATGACTCAATAGCCTCAAAGGCAACATGACTGGGAGAAAAAAACTCGGAAGACAAACCTGGGTAGCCATGACTCAATAGCCTCAAAGGCAACATGACTGGGAGAAGAAAAGTCGGAAGACAATCCTGGGTAGCCCTGACCCAATAGCCTCAAAGGCAACATGACTGGGAGAAGGAAACTCAGTAGACAAACCTGGGTAGCCATGACTCAATAGCCTCAAAGGCAACATGACTGGGAGAAGAAAACTCGGAAGACAAACCTGGGTAGCCATGACTCAATAGCCTCAAAGGCAACATGACTGGGAGAAGGAAACTTGGAAGACAAACCTGGGTAAGCATGACTCAATAGTCTCAAAGGCAACATGACAAGGAGAAGGAAACTCGGAAGACAAACCTGGGTAGCCATGACTCAATAGCCTCAAGGGAAACATGACTGGGAGAAGAAAACTCGGAAGACAAACCTGGGTAGCCATGACTCAATAGCCTCAAAGGCAACGAGACTGGGAGAAGAAAACTCGGAAGACAAACCTGAATATCGATGACTCAATAGTCTCAAAGGCAACATGACTAGGAGAAGGAAACTCGGAAGACAATCCTGAGTAGCCATGACTCAATAGTCTCAAAGGAAACATCACTAGGAGAAGGAAACTTGAAAGAAAACCTGGGTTGCCATGACTCAATAGTCACAAAATCAACACATCTAGGAGAAGGAAACTTGAAAGAAAACCTGGGTAGCCATGACTCACTAGTCACAAAGGCAAAATATCTAGGAGAAGGAAACTTGAAAGAAACCCTGAGTAGCCATGACTCAATAGTCTCAAAGGCATCATGACTAGGAGAAGGAAACTCGGAAGACAAACCTGGGTAGCCCTGACTCAATAGCCTCAAAGGAAGCATGACTGGGAGAAGAAAACTCGGAAGACAAACCTGGGTAGCCCTGACTCAATAGCCTCAAAGGCAACATGACTGGGAGAAGGAAACTCGGAAGACAGACCTGAATAGCTGTGACTCAATAGTCTCAAAGGCAACATGACTAGGAGAAGGAAACTCGGAAGACAATCCTGAGTAGCCATGTCTCAATAGTCTCAAAGGAAACATGACTAGGAGAAGGAAACTCGGCAGACAATCCTGGGTATCCAGGACTCAATAGTCACAAAAGCAACACATCTAGGAGAAGGAAACTTGAAAGAAAACCTGGGTTGCCATGACTCAATAGTCACAAAATCAACACATCTAGGAGAAGGAAACTTGAAAGAAAACCTGGGTAGCCATGACTCACTAGTCACAAAGGCAAAACATCTAGGAGAAGGAAACTTGAAAGAAACTCTGTGTAGCCATGACTCAATAGTCTCAAAGGCAACATGACTAGGAGAAGGAAACTCGGAAGACAATCCTGAGTAGCCATGACTCAATAGCCTCAAAGGCAACATGACTAGGAGAAGGAAACTCGGAAGACAAACCTGGGTAGCCATGACTCAATAGCCTCAAAGGCAACATGACTAGGAGAAGGAAACTCAGTAGACAAACCTGGGTAGCCATGACTCAATAGCCTCAAAGGCAACATGACTGGGAGAAGAAAACTCGGAAGACAAACCTGGGTAGCCATGGCTAAATAGCCTCATAGGTAACATGACTGGGAGAAGGAAACTCGGAAGACATCCTGGGTAGCCATGACTCAATAGCCTCAAAGGTAACATGACTGGTAGAAGGAAACTCAGTAGACAAACCTGGGTAGCCATGACTCAATAGTCTCAAAGGCAACATGACAAGGAGAAGGAAACTCGGAAGACAAACCTGGGTAGCCATGACTCAATAGCCTCAAAGGCAACATGACTGGGAGAAGAAAACTCGGAAGACAAACCTGGGTAGCCATCACTCAATAGCCTCAAAGGCAACATGACTGGGAGAAGAAAACTCGTAAGACAAACCTGGGTAGCCATGACTCAATAGCTTCAAAGGCAACATGACTGGGAGAAGAAAACTCGGAAGACAAACCTGGGTAGCCCTGACCCAATAGCCTCAAAGGCAACATGACTGGGAGAAGGAAACTCAGTAGACAAACCTGGGTAGCCATGACTCAATAGCCTCATAGGCAACATGACTGGGAGAAGAAAACTCGGAAGACAAACCTGGGTAGCCATGACTCAATAGCCTCAAAGGCAACATGACTGGGAGAAGGAAACTTGGAAGACAAACCTGGGTAGCCATTGCTCAATAGCCTCAAAGGCAACATGACTGGGAGAAGAAAACTCGGAAGACAATCCTGAATATCCATGACTTAATAGTCTCAAAGGCAACATGACTAGGAGAAGGAAACTCGGAAGACAATCCTGAGTAGCCATGACTCAATAGTCTCAAAGGCAACATGACTGGGAGATGAAAACTCGGAAGACAAACCTGGGTAGCCATGCCTCAATAGCCTCAAAGGCAACATGACTGGGAGAAGAAAACTCGGAAGACAAACCTGAATAGCCATGACTCAATAGTCTCAAAGGCAACATGACTAGGAGAAGGAAACTCGAAAGACAAACCTGGGTAGTCATGACTCAATAGTCTCATAGGCAACATGACTGGGAGAAGGAAACTCGGAAGACAATCCTGGGTAGCCATGACTCAATAGCCTCAAAGGCAACATGACTGGGAGAAAGACACTCAGTAGACAAACCTGGGTAGCCATGACTCAATAGTCTCAAAGGCAACATGACTAGGAGAAGGAAACTCGGAAGACAAACCTGAATAGCCATGACTCAATAGTCTCAAAGGCAACATGACAAGGAGAAGGAAACTCGGAAGACAAACCTGAAAAGCCATGACTCAATAGCCTCAAAGGCAACATGACTAGGAGAAGGAAATTTGGAAGACAAATCTGGGTAGCCATGACTCAATAGTCTCAAAGGCAACATGACTAGGAGAAGGAAACTCGGAAGACAAACATGAATAGCCATGACTCAATAGCCTCAAAGGCAACATGACAAGGAGAAGGAAACTCGGAAGACAATCCTGGGTAGCCATGACTCAATAGCCTCAAAGGCAACATGACTGGGAGAAGAAAACTCGGAAAACAAACCTGGGTAGCCATGACTCAATAGCTTCAAGGGCAACATGACTGGGAGAAGAAAACTCGGAAGACAAACCTGGGTAGCCCTGACCCAATAGCCTCAAAGGCAACATGACTGGGAGAAGGAAACTCAGTAGACAAACCTGGGTAGCCATGACTCAATAGCCTCAAAGGCAACATGACTGGGAGAAGAAAACTCGAAAGACAAACCTGGGTAGCCATGAGTCAATAGCCTCAAAGGCAACATGACTGGGAGAAGGAAACTTGAAAGACAAACCTGGGTAGCCATTGCTCAATAGCCTCAAAGGCAACATGACTGGGAGAAGAAAACTCGGAAGACAATCCTGAATATCCATGACTTAATAGTCTCAAAGGCAACATGACTAGAAGAAGGAAACTCGGAAGACAATCCTGAGTAGCCATGACTCAATAGCCTCAAAGGCAACATGACTAGGAGAAGGAAACTCGGAAGACAAACCTGGGTAGTCATGACTCACTAGTCACAAAGGCAAAACATCTAGGAGAAGGAAACTTGAAAGAAACCCTGAGTAGCCATGACTCAATAGTCTCAAAGGCAACATGACTAGGAGAAGGAAACTCGGAAGACAAACCTGGGTAGCCCTGACTCAATAGCCTCAAAGGAAACATGACTGGGAGAAGAAAACTCGGAAGACAAACCTGGGTAGCCCTGACTCAATAGCCTAAAAGGCAACATGACTGGGAGAAGGAAACTCGGAAGACAGACCTGGGTAGTCATGACTCAATAGTCTCTTAGGCAACATGACTGGGAGAAGGAAACTCGGAAGACAATCCTGGGTAGCCATGACTCAATAGCCTCAAAGGCAACATGACTGGGAGAAAGAAACTCAGTAGACAAACCTGGGTAGCCATGACTCAATAGTCTCAAAGGCAACATGACTAGGAGAAGGAAACTCGGAAGACAAACCTGAATACCCATGACTCAATAGTCTCAAAGGCAACATGACAAGGAGAAGGAAACTCGGAAGACAAACCTGAAAAGCCATGACTCAATAGCCTCAAAGGCAACATGACTAGGAGAAGGAAATTTGGAAGACAATTCTGGGTAGCCATGACTCAATAGTCTCAAAGGCAACATGACTAGGAGAAGGAAACTCGGAAGACAAACATGAATAGCAATGACTCAATAGCCTCAAAGGCAACATGACAAGGAGAAGGAAACTCGGAAGACAATCCTGGGTAGCCATGACTCAATAGCCTCAAGGGAAAGATGACTGGGAGAAGAAAACTCGGAAGACAAACCTGGGTAGCCATTGCTCAATAGCCTCAAAGGCAACATGACTGGGAGAAGAAAACTCGGAAGACAATCCTGAATATCCATGACTTAATAGTCTCAAAGGCAACATGACTAGGTGAAGGAAACTCGGAAGACAATCCTGAGTAGCCATGACTCAATAGTCTCAAAGGAAACATGACTAGGAGAAGGAAACTTGAAAGAAAACCTGGGTTGCCATGACCCAATGGTCACAAAATCAACACATCTAGGAGAAGGAAACTTGAAAGAAAACCTGGGTAGCCATGACTCACTAGTCACAAAGGCAAAACATCTAGGAGAAGGAAACTTGAAAGAAACCCTGAGTAGCCATGACTCAATAGTCTCAAAGGCAACATGACAAGGAGAAGGAAACTCGGAAGACAAACCTGGGTAGCCATGACTCAATAGCCTCAAAGGCAACATGACTGGGAGAAGAAAACTCGGAAGACAAACCTGGGTAGCCATGACTCAATAGCCTCAAAGGCAACATGACTGGGAGAAGAAAACTCGAAAGACAAACCTGGGTAGCCATGACTCAATAGCTTCAAAGGCAACATGACTGGGAGAAGAAAACTCGGAAGACAAACCTGGGTAGCCCTGACCCAATAGCCTCAAAGGCAACATGACTGGGAGAAGGAAACTCAGTAGACAAACCTGGGTAGCCATGACTCAATAGCCTCATAGGCAACATGACTGGGAGAAGAAAACTCGGAAGACAAACCTGGGTAGCCATGACTCAATAGCCTCAAAGGCAACATGACTGGGAGAAGGAAACTTGGAAGACAAACCTGGGTAGCCATTGCTCAATAGCCTCAAAGGCAACATGACTGGGAGAAGAAAACTCGGAAGACAATCCTGAATAGCCATGACTCAATAGTTCAAAGGCAACATGACTAGGAGAAGGAAACTCGAAAGACAAACCTGGATAGTCATGACTCAATAGTCTCATAGGCAAAATGACTGGGAGAAGGAAACTCGGAAGACAATCCTGGGTAGCCATGACTCAATAGCCTCAAAGGCAACATGACTGGGAGAAAGAAACTCAGTAGACAAACCTGGGTAGCCATGACGCAATAGTCTCAAAGGCAACATGACTAGGAGAAGGAAACTCGGAAGACAAACCTGAATAGCCATGACTCAATAGTCTCAAAGGCAACATGACAAGGAGAAGGAAACTCGGAAGACAAACCTGAAAAGCCATGACTCAATAGCCTCAAAGGCAACATGACTAGGAGAAGGAAATTTGGAAGACAAATCTGGGTAGCCATGACTCAATAGTCTCAAAGGCAACATGACTAGGAGAAGGAAACTCGGAAGACAAACATGAATAGCCATGACTCAATAGCCTCAAAGGCAACATGACAAGGAGAAGGAAACTCGGAAGACAATCCTGGGTAGCCATGACTCAATAGCCTCAAAGGCAACATGACTGGGAGAAGAAAAATCGGAAGACAAACCTGGGTAGCCATGACTCAATAGCTTCAAAGGCAACATGACTGGGAGAAGAAAACTCGGAAGACAAACCTGGGTAGCCCTGACCCAATAGCCTCAAAGGCAACATGACTGGGAGAAGGAAACTCAGTAGACAAACCTGGGTAGCCATGACTCAATAGCCTCAAAGGCAACATGACTGGGAGAAGAAAACTCGGAAGACAAACCTGGGTAGCCATGACTCAATAGCCTCAAAGGCAACATGACTGGGAGAAGGAAACTGGGAAGACAAACCTGGATAGCCATTGCTCAATAGCCTCAAAGGCAACATGACTGGGAGAAGAAAACTCGGAAGACAATCCTGAATATCCATGACTTAATAGTCTCAAAGGCAACATGACTAGGAGAAGGAAACTCGGAAGACAATCCTGAGTAGCCATGACTCAATAGCCTCAAAGGCAACATGACTAGGAGAAGGAAACTCGGAAGACAAACCTGGGTAGCCATGACTCAATAGCCTCAAAGGCAACATGACTGGGAGATGAAAACTCGGAAGACAAACCTGGGTAGCCATGCCTCAATAGCCTCAAAGGCAACATGACTGGGAGAAGAAAACTCGGAAGACAAACCTGAATAGCCATGACTCAATAGTCTCAAAGGCAACATGACTAGGAGAAGGAAACTCGAAAGACAAACCTGGGTAGCCATGACTCAATAGCCTCAAAGGCAACATGACTGGGAGAAAGAAACTCAGTAGACAAACCTGGGTAGCCATGACTCAATAGTCTCAAAGGCAACATGACAAGGAGAAGGAAACTCGGAAGACAAACCTGAAAAGCCATGACTCAATAGCCTCAAAGGCAACATGACTAGGAGAAGGAAATTTGGAAGACAATTCTGGGTAGCCATGACTCAATAGTCTCAAAGGCAACATGACTAGGAGAAGGAAACTCGGAAGACAAACATGAATAGCCATGACTCAATAGCCTCAAAGGCAACACGACAAGGAGAAGGAAACTCGGAAGACAATCCTGAATATCCATGACTTAATAGTCTCAAAGGCAACATGACTAGGTGAAGGAAACTCGGAAGACAATCGTGAGTAGCCATGACTCAATAGTCTCAAAGGAAACATGACTAGGAAAAGGAAACTTGAAAGAAAACCTGGGTTGCCATGACTCAATGGTCACAAAATCAACACATCTAGGAGAAGGAAACTTGAAAGAAAACCTGGGTAGCCATGACTCACTAGTCACAAAGGCAAAACAATTAGGAGAAGGAAACTTGAAAGAAACCCTGAGTAGCCATGACTCAATAGTCTCAAAGGCAACATGACTAGGAGAAGGAAACTCGGAAGACAAACCTGGGTAGCCCTGACTCAATAGCCTCCAAGGAAACATGACTGGGAGAAGAAAACTCGGAAGACAAACCTGGGTAGCCCTGACTCAATAGCCTCTGAGTCAACATGACTGGGAGAAGGAAACTCGGAAGACAGACCTGAATAGCCGTGACTCAATAGTCTCAAAGGCAACATGACTAGGAGAAGGAAACTCGGAAGACAATCCTGAGTAGCCATGACTCAATAGTCTCAAAGGAGACATGACTAGGAGAAGGAAACTTGAAAGAAAACCTGGGTTGCCATGACTCAATAGTCACAAAATCAACACATCTAGGAGAAGGAAACTTGAAAGAAAACCTGGGTAGCCATGACTCACTAGTCACAAAGGCAAAACATCTAGGAGAAGGAAACTTGAAAGAAACCCTGAGTAGCCATGACTCAATAGTCTCAAAGGCAACATGACTTGGAGAAGGAAACTCGGAAAACAATCCTGAGTAGCCATGACTCAATAGTCTCAAAGGAAACATGACTAGGAGAAGGAAACTTGAAAGAAAACCTGGGTTGCCATGACTCAGTAGTCACAAAATCAACACATCTAGGAGAAGGAAACTTGAAAGAAAACCTGGGTAGTCATGACTCACTAGTCACAAAGGCAAAACATCTAGGAGAAGGAAACTTGAAAGAAACCCTGAGTAGCCATGACTCAATAGTCTCAAAGGCAACATGACTAGGAGAAGGAAACTCGGAAGACAAACCTGGGTAGCCCTGACTCAATAGCCTCAAAGGAAACATGGCTGGGAGAAGAAAACTCGGAAGACAAACCTGGGTAGCCCTGACTCAATAGCCTAAAAGGCAACATGACTGGGAGAAGGAAACTCGGAAGACAGACCTGGGTAGTCATGACTCAATAGTCTCTTAGGCAACATGACTGGGAGAAGGAAACTCGGAAGACAATCCTGGGTAGCCATGACTCAATAGCCTCAAAGGCAACATGACTGGGAGAAAGAAACTCAGTAGACAAACCTGGGTAGCCATGACTCAATAGTCTCAAAGGCAACATGACTAGGAGAAGGAAACTCGGAAGACAAACCTGAATACCCATGACTCAATAGTCTCAAAGGCAACATGACAAGGAGAAGGAAACTCGGAAGACAAACCTGAAAAGCCATGACTCAATAGCCTCAAAGGCAACATGACTAGGAGAAGGAAATTTGGAAGACAATTCTGGGTAGCCATGACTCAATAGTCTCAAAGGCAACATGACTAGGAGAAGGAAACTCGGAAGACAAACATGAATAGCAATGACTCAATAGCCTCAAAGGCAACATGCCAAGGAGAAGGAAACTCGGAAGACAATCCTGGGTAGCCATGACTCAATAGCCTCAAAGGCAACATGACTGGGAGAAGAAAACTCAGAAGACAAACCTGGGTAGCCATGACTCAATAGCCTCAAGGGAAACATGACTGGGAGAAGAAAACTCGGAAGACAAACCTGGGTAGCCATTGCTCAATAGCCTCAAAGGCAACATGACTGGGAGAAGAAAACTCGGAAGACAATCCTGAATATCCATGACTTAATAGTCTCAAAGGCAACATGACTAGGTGAAGGAAACTCGGAAGACAATCCTGAGTAGCCATGACTCAATAGTCTCAAAGGAAACATGACTAGGAGAAGGAAACTTGAAAGAAAACCTGGGTTGCCATGACTCAATGGTCACAAAATCAACACATCTAGGAGAAGGAAACTTGAAAGAAAACCTGGGTAGCCATGACTCACTAGTCACAAAGGCAAAACATCTAGGAGAAGGAAACTTGAAAGAAACCCTGAGTAGCCATGACTCAATAGTCTCAAAGGCAACATGACAAGGAGAAGGAAACTCGGAAGACAAACCTGGGTAGCCATGACTCAATAGCCTCAAAGGCAACATGACTGGGAGAAGAAAACTCGGAAGACAAACCTGGGTAGCCATGACTCAATAGCCTCAAAGGCAACATGACTGGGAGAAGAAAACTCGAAAGACAAACCTGGGTAGCCATGACTCAATAGTTTCAAAGGCAACATGACTGGGAGAAGAAAACTCGGAAGACAAACCTGGGTAGCCCTGACCCAATAGCCTCAAAGGCAACATGACTGGGAGAAGGAAACTCAGTAGACAAACCTGGGTAGCCATGACTCAATTGCCTCATAGGCAACATGACTGGGAGAAGAAAACTCGGAAGACAAACCTGGGTAGCCATGACTCAATAGCCTCAAAGGCAACATGACTGGGAGAAGGAAACTTGGAAGACAAACCTGGGTAGCCATTGCTCAATAGCCTCAAAGGCAACATGACTGGGGTAAGAAAACTCGGAAGACAATCCTGAATAGCCATGACTCAATAGTCTCAAAGGCAACATGACTAGGAGAAGGAAACTCGAAAGACAAACCTGGGTAGTCATGACTCAATAGTCTCATAGGCAACATGACTGGGAGAAGGAAACTCGGAAGACAATCCTGGGTAGCCATGACTCAATAGCCTCAAAGGCAACATGACTGGGAGAAAGAAACTCAGTAGACAAACCTGGGTAGCCATGACTCAATAGTCTCAAAGGCAACATGACTAGGAGAAGGAAACTCGGAAGACAAACCTGAATAGCCATGACTCAATAGTCTCAAAGGCAACATGACAAGGAGAAGGAAACTCGGAAGACAAACCTGAAAAGCCATGACTCAATAGCCTCAAAGGCAACATGACTAGGAGAAGGAAATTTGGAAGACAAATCTGGGTAGCCATGACTCAATAGTCTCAAAGGCAACATGACTAGGAGAAGGAAACTCGGAAGACAAACATGAATAGCCATGACTCAATAGCCTCAAAGGCAACATGACAAGGAGAAGGAAACTCGGAAGACAATCCTGGCTAGCCATGACTCAATAGCCTCAAAGGCAACATGACTGGGAGAAGAAAACTCGGAAGACAAACCTGGGTAGCCATGACTCAATAGCTTCAAAGGCAACATGACTGGGAGAAGAAAACTCGGAAGACAAACCTGGGTAGCCCTGACCCAATAGCCTCAAAGGCAACATGACTGGGAGAAGGAAACTCAGTAGACAAACCTGGGTAGCCATGACTCAATAGCCTCAAAGGCAACATGACTGGGAGAAGAAAACTCGGAAGACAAACCTGGGTAGCCATCACTCAATAGCCTCAAAGGCAACATGACTGGGAGAAGGAAACTTGGAAGACAAACCTGGATAGCCATTGCTCAATAGCCTCAAAGGCAACATGACTGGGAGAAGAAAACTCGGAAGACAATCCTGAATATCCATGACTTAATAGTCTCAAAGGCAACATGACTAGGAGAAGGAAACTCGGAAGACAATCCTGAGTAGCCATGACTCAATAGCCTCAAAGGCAACATGACTAGGAGAAGGAAACTCGGAAGACAAACCTGGGTAGCCATGACTCAATAGTCTCAAAGGCAACATGACAAGCAGATGGAAACTCGGAAGACAAACCTGGGTAGCCATGACTCAATAGCCTCAAAGGCAACATGACTGGGAGATGAAAACTCGGAAGACAAACCTGGGTAGCCATGCCTCAATAGCCTCAAAGGAACCATGACTGGGAGAAGAAAACTCGGAAGACAAACCTGAATAGCCATGACTCAATAGTCTCAAAGGCAACATGACTAGGAGAAGGAAACTCGAAAGACAAACCTGGGTAGTCATGACTCAATAGTCTCTTAGGCAACATGACTGGGAGAAGAAAACTCGGAAGACAATCCTGGGTAGCCATGACTCAATAGCCTCAAAGGCAACATGACTGGGAGAAAGAAACTCAGTAGACAAACCTGGGTAACCTGGGTAGCCATGACTCAATAGTCTCAAAGGCAACATGACTAGGAGAAGGAAACTCGGAAGACAAACCTGAATAGCCATGACTCAATAGTCTCAAAGGCAACATGACAAGGAGAAGGAAACTCGGAAGACAAACCTGAAAAGCCATGACTCAATAGCCTCAAAGGCAACATGACTAGGAGAAGGAAATTTGGAAGACAATTCTGGGTAGCCATGACTCAATAGTCTCAAAGGCAACATGACTAGGAGAAGGAAACTCGGAAGACAAACATGAATAGCCATGACTCAATAGCCTCAAAGGCAACATGACAAGGAGAAGGAAACTCGGAAGACAATCCTGAATATCCATGACTTAATAGTCTCAAAGGCAACATGACTAGGTGAAGGAAACTCGGAAGACAATCCTGAGTAGCCATGACTCAATAGTCTCAAAGGAAACATGACTAGGAGAAGGAAACTTGAAAGAAAACCTGGGTTGCCATGACTCAATGGTCACAAAATCAACACATCTAGGAGAAGGAAACTTGAAAGAAAACCTGGGTAGCCATGACTCACTAGTCACAAAGGCAAAACAATTAGGAGAAGGAAACTTGAAAGAAACCCTGAGTAGCCATGACTCAATAGTCTCAAAGGCAACATGACTAGGAGAAGGAAACTCGGAAGACAAACCTGGGTAGCCCTGACTCAATAGCCTCCAAGGAAACATGACTGGGAGAAGAAAACTCGGAAGACAAACCTGGGTAGCCCTGACTCAATAGCCTCTGAGTCAACATGACTGGGAGAAGGAAACTCGGAAGACAGACCTGAATAGCCGTGACTCAATAGTCTCAAAGGCAACATGACTAGGAGAAGGAAACTCGGAAGACAATTATGAGTAGCCATGACTCAATAGTCTCAAAGGAGACATGACTAGGAGAAGGAAACTTGAAAGAAAACCTGGGTTGCCATGACTCAATAGTCACAAAATCAACACATCTAGGAGAAGGAAACTTGAAAGAAAACCTGGGTAGCCATGACTCACTAGTCACAAAGGCAAAACATCTAGGAGAAGGAAACTTGAAAGAAACCCTGAGTAGCCATGACTCAATAGTCTCAAAGGCAACATGACTAGGAGAAGGAAACTCGGAAAACAATCCTGAGTAGCCATGACTCAATAGTTTCAAAGGAAACATGACTAGGAGAAGGAAACTTGAAAGAAAACCTGGGTTGCCATGACTCAGTAGTCACAAAATCAACACATCTAGGAGAAGGAAACTTGAAAGAAAACCTGGGTAGTCATGACTCACTAGTCACAAAGGCAAAACATCTAGGAGAAGGAAACTTGAAAGAAACCCTGAGTAGCCATGACTCAATAGTCTCAAAGGCAACATGACTAGGAGAAGGAAACTCGGAAGACAAACCTGGGTAGCCCTGACTCAATAGCCTCAAAGGAAACATGACTGGGAGAAGAAAACTCGGAAGACAAACCTGGGTAGCCCTGACTCAATAGCCTAAAAGGCAACATGACTGGGAGAAGGAAACTCGGAAGACAGACCTGAATAGCCGTGACTCAATAGTCTCAAAGGCAACATGACTAGGAGAAGGAAACTCGGAAGACAATCCTGAATAGCCATGACTCAATAGTCTCAAAGGAAACATGACTAGGAGAAGGAAACTCGGCAGACAATCCTGGGTATCCAGGACTCAATAGTCACAAAAGCAAAACATCTAGGAGAAGGAAACTTGAAAAAAAACCTGGGTTGCCATGACAAAATAGTCACAAAATCAACACATCTAGGAGAAGGAAACTTGAAAGAAAACCTGGGTAGCCATGACTCACTAGTCACAAAGGCAAAACATCTAGGAGAAGGAAACTTGAAAGAAACTCTGAGTAGCCATGACTCAATAGTCTCAAAGGCAACATGACTAGGAGAAGGAAACTCGGAAGACAATCCTGAGAAGCCATGACTCAATAGCCTCAAAGGCAACATGACAAGGAGAAGGAAACTCGGAAGACAAACCTGGGTAGCCATGACTCAATAGCCTCAAGGGAAACATGACTGGGAGAAGAAAACTCGGAAGACAAACCTGGGTAGCCATTGCTCAATAGCCTCAAAGGCAACATGACTGGGAGAAGAAAACTCGGAAGACAAACCTGAATATCCATGACTCATTAGTCTCAAAGGCAACATGACTAGGGGAAGGAAACTCGGAAGACAATCCTGAGTAGCCATGACTCAATAGTCTCAAAGGAAACATGACTAGGAGAAGGAAACTTGAAAGAAAACCTGGGTTGCCATGACTCAATAGTCACAAAATCAACACATCTAAGAGAAGGAAACTTGAAAGAAAACCTGGGTAGCCATGACTCACTAGTCACAAACGCAAAACATCTAGGAGAAGGAAACTTGAAAGAAACCCTGAGTAGCCATGACACAATAGTCTCAAAGGCAACATGACTAGGAGAAGGAAACTCGGAAGACAAACCTGGGTAGCCCTGACTCAATAGCCTCAAAGGAAACATGACTGGGAGAAGAAAACTCCGAAGACAAACCTGGGTAGCCCTGACTCAATAGCCTCAAAGGCAACATGACTGGGAGAAGGAAACTCGGAAGACAGACCTGAATAGCCGTGACTCAATAGTCTCAAAGGCAACATGACTAGGAGAAGGAAACTCGGAAGACAATCCTGAGTAGCCATGACTCAATAGTCTCAAAGGCAACATGACTAGGAGAAGGAAACTCGAAAGACAAACCTGGGTAGTCATGACTCAATAGTCTCTTAGGCAACATGACTGGGAGAAGGAAACTCGGAAGACAATCCTGGGTAGCCATGACTCAATAGCCTCAAAGGCAACATGACTGGGAGAAAGAAACTCAGTAGACAAACCTGGGTAGCCATGACTCAATAGTCTCAAAGGCAACATGACTAGGAGAAGGAAACTCGGAAGACAAACCTGAATACCCATGACTCAATAGTCTCAAAGGCAACATGACAAGGAGAAGGAAACTCGGAAGACAAATCTGAAAAGCCATGACTCAATAGCCTCAAAGGCAACATGACTAGGAGAAGGAAATTTGGAAGACAATTCTGGGTAGCCATGACTCAATAGTCTCAAAGGCAACATGACTAGGAGAAGGAAACTCGGAAGACAAATATGAATAGCCATGACTCAATAGCCTCAAAGGCAACATGACAAGGAGAAGGAAACTCGGAAGACAATCCTGGGTAGCCATGACTCAATAGCCTCAAAGGCAACATGACTGGGAGAAGAAAACTCAGAAGACAAACCTGGGTAGCCATGACTCAATAGCCTCAAGGGAAACATGACTGGGAGAAGAAAACTCGGAAGACAAACCTGGGTAGCCATTGCTCAATAGCCTCAAAGGCAACATGACTGGGAGAAGAAAACTCGGAAGACAATCCTGAATATCCATGACTTAATAGTCTCAAAGGCAACATGACTAGGTGAAGGAAACTCGGAAGACAATCCTGAGTAGCCATGACTCAATAGTCTCAAAGGAAACATGACTAGGAGAAGGAAACTTGAAAGAAAACCTGGGTTGCCATGACTCAATGGTCACAAAATCAACACATCTAGGAGAAGGAAACTTGAAAGAAAACCTGGGTAGCCATGACTCACTAGTCACAAAGGCAAAACATCTAGGAGAAGGAAACTTGAAAGAAACCCTGAGTAGCCATGACTCAATAGTCTCAAAGGCAACATGACAAGGAGAAGAAAACTCGGAAGACAAACCTGGGTAGCCATGACTCAATAGCCTCAAAGGCAACATGACTGGGAGAAGAAAACTCGGAAGACAAACCTGGGTAGCCATGACTCAATAGCTTCAAAGGCAACATGACTGGGAGAAGAAAACTCGGAAGACAAACCTGGGTAGCCATGACTCAATAGCCTCAAAGGCAACATGACTGGGAGAAGAAAACTCGGAAGACAAACCTGGGTAGCCATGACTCAATAGCCTCAAAGGCAACATGACTGGGAGAAGAAAACTCGAAAGACAAACCTGGGTAGCCATGACTCAATAGCTTCAAAGGCAACATGACTGGGAGAAGAAAACTCGGAAGACAAACCTGGGTAGCCCTGAGCCAATAGCCTCAAAGGCAACATGACTGGGAGAAGGAAACTCAGTAGACAAACCTGGGTAGCCATGACTCAATAGCCTCATAGGCAACATGACTGGGAGAAGGAAACTCGGAAGACAAACCTGGGTAGCCATGACTCAATAGCCTCAAAGGCAACATGACTGGGAGAAGGAAACTTGGAAGACAAACCTGGGTAGCCATTGCTCAATAGCCTCAAAGGCAACATGACTGGGAGAAGAAAACTCGGAAGACAATCCTGAATATCCATGACTTAATAGTCTCAAAGGCAACATGACTAGGAGAAGGAAACTCGGAAGACAATCCTGAGTAGCCATGACTCAATAGTCTCAAAGGCAACATGACTGGGAGATGAAAACTCGGAAGACAAAGCTGGGTAGCTATGCCTCAATAGCCTCAAAGGCAACATGACTGGGAGCAGAAAACTCGGAAGACAAACCTGAATAGCCATGACTCAATAGTCTCAAAGGCAACATGACTAGAAGGAAACTCGAAAGACAAACCTGGGTAGTCATGACTCAATAGTCTCATAGGCAACATGACTGGGAGAAGGAAACTCGGAAGACAATCCTGGGTAGCCATGACTCAATAGCCTCAAAGGCAACATGACTGGGAGAAAGAAACTCAGTAGACAAACCTGGGTAGCCATGACTCAATAGTCTCAAAGGCAACATGACTAGGAGAAGGAAACTCGGAAGACAAACCTGAATAGCCATGACTCAATAGTCTCAAAGGCAAGATGACAAGGAGAAGGAAACTCGGAAGACAAACCTGAAAAGCCATGACTCAACAGCCTCAAAGGCAACATGACTAGGAGAAGGAAATTTGGAAGACAAATCTGGGTAGCCATGACTCAATAGTCTCAAAGGCAACATGACTAGGAGAAGGAAACTCGGAAGACAAACATGAATAGCCATGACTCAATAGCCTCAAAGGCAACATGACAAGGAGAAGGAAACTCGGAAGACAATCCTGGGTAGCCATGACTCAATAGCCTCAAAGGCAACATGACTGGGAGAAGAAAACTCGGAAGACAAACCTGGGTAGCCATGACTCAATAGCTTCAAAGGCAACATGACTGGGAGAAGAAAACTCGGAAGACAAACCTGGGTAGCCCTGACCCAATAGCCTCAAAGGCAACATGACTGGGAGAAGGAAACTCAGTAGACAAACCTGGGTAGCCATGACTCAATAGCCTCAAAGGCAACATGACTGGGAGAAGAAAACTCGGAAGACAAACCTGGGTAGCCATGACTCAATAGCCTCAAAGGCAACATGACTGGGAGAAGGAAACTTGGAAGACAAACCTGGGTAGCCATTGCTCAATAGCCTCAAAGGCAACATGACTGGGAGAAGAAAACTCGGAAGACAATCCTGAATATCCATGACTTAATAGTCTCAAAGGCAACATGACTAGGAGAAGGAAACTCGGAAGACAATCCTGAGTAGCCATGACTCAATAGCCTCAAAGGCAACATGACTAGGAGAAGGAAACTCGGAAGACAAACCTGGGTAGCCATGACTCAATAGTCTCAAAGGCAACATGACAAGCAGATGGAAACTCGGAAGACAAACCTGGGTAGCCATGACTCAATAGCCTCAAAGGCAACATGACTGGGAGATGAAAACTCGGAAGACAAACCTGGGTAGCCATGCCTCAATAGCCTCAAAGGCAACATGACTGGGAGAAGAAAACTCGGAAGACAAACCTGAATAGCCATGACTCAATAGTCTCAAAGGCAACATGACTAGGAGAAGGAAACTCGAAAGACAAACCTGGGTAGTCATGACTCAATAGTCTCTTAGGCAACATGACTGGGAGAAGGAAACTCGGAAGACAATCCTGGGTAGCCATGACTCAATAGCCTCAAAGGCAACATGACTGGGAGAAAGAAACTCAGTAGACAAACCTGGGTAGCCATGACTCAATAGTCTCAAAGGCAACATGACTAGGAGAAGGAAACTCGGAAGACAAACCTGAATACCCATGACTCAATAGTCTCAAAGGCAACATGACAAGGAGAAGGAAACTCGGAAGACAAACCTGAAAAGCCATGACTCAATAGCCTCAAAGGCAACATGACTAGGAGAAGGAAATTTGGAAGACAATTCTGGGTAGCCATGACTCAATAGTCTCAAAGGCAACATGACTAGGAGAAGGAAACTCGGAAGACAAACATGAATAGCCATGACTCAATAGCCTCAAAGGCAACATGACAAGGAGAAGGAAACTCGGAAGACAATCCTGAATATCCATGACTTAATAGTCTCAAAGGAAACATGACTAGGAGAAGGAAACTTGAAAGAAAACCTGGGTTGCCATGACTCAATGGTCACAAAATCAACACATCTAGGAGAAGGAAACTTGAAAGAAAACCTGGGTAGCCATGACTCACTAGTCACAAAGGCAAAACAATTAGGAGAAGGAAACTTGAAAGAAACCCTGAGTAGCCATGACTCAATAGTCTCAAAGGCAACATGACTAGGAGAAGGAAACTCGGAAGACAAACCTGGGTAGCCCTGACTCAATAGCCTCCAAGGAAACATGACTGGGAGAAGAAAACTCGGAAGACAAACCTGGGTAGCCCTGACTCAATAGCCTCTGAGTCAACATGACTGGGAGAAGGAAACTCGGAAGACAGACCTGAATAGCCGTGACTCAATAGTCTCAAAGGCAACATGACTAGGAGAAGGAAACTCGGAAGACAATCCTGAGTAGCCATGACTCAATAGTCTCAAAGGAGACATGACTAGGAGAAGGAAACTTGAAAGAAAACCTGGGTTGCCATGACTCAATAGTCACAAAATCAACACATCTAGGAGAAGGAAACTTGAAAGAAAACCTGGGTAGCCATGACTCACTAGTCACAAAGGCAAAACATCTAGGAGAAGGAAACTTGAAAGAAACCCTGAGTAGCCATGACTCAATAGTCTCAAAGGCAACATGACTAGGAGAAGGAAACTCGGAAAACAATCCTGAGTAGCCATGACTCAATAGTCTCAAAGTAAACATGACTAGGAGAAGGAAACTTGAAAGAAAACCTGGGTTGCCATGACTCAGTAGTCACAAAATCAACACATCTAGGAGAAGGAAACTTGAAAGAAAACCTGGGTAGTCATGACTCACTAGTCACAAAGGCAAAACATCTAGGAGAAGGAAACTTGAAAGAAACCCTGAGTAGCCATGACTCAATAGTCTCAAAGGCAACATGACTAGGAGAAGGAAACTCGGAAGACAAACCTGGGTAGCCCTGACTCAATAGCCTCAAAGGAAACATGACTGGGAGAAGAAAACTCGGAAGACAAACCTGGGTAGCCCTGACTCAATAGCCTAAAAGGCAACATGACTGGGAGAAGGAAACTCGGAAGACAGACCTGAATAGCCGTGACTCAATAGTCTCAAAGGCAACATGACTAGGAGAAGGAAACTCGGAAGACAATCCTGAATAGCCATGACTCAATAGTCTCAAAGGAAACATGACTAGGAGAAGGAAACTCGGCAGAGATTCCTGGGTATCCAGGACTCAATAGTCACAAAAGCAAAACATCTAGGAGAAGGAAACTTGAAAAAAAACCTGGGTTGCCATGACAAAATAGTCACAAAATCAACACATCTAGGAGAAGGAAACTTGAAAGAAAACCTGGGTAGCCATGACTCACTAGTCACAAAGGCAAAACATCTAGGAGAAGGAAACTTGAAAGAAACTCTGAGTAGCCATGACTCAATAGTCTCAAAGGCAACATGACTAGGAGAAGGAAACTCGGAAGACAATCCTGAGAAGCCATGACTCAATAGCCTCAAAGGCAACATGACAAGGAGAAGGAAACTCGGAAGACAAACCTGGGTAGCCATGACTCAATAGCCTCAAGGGAAACATGACTGGGAGAAGAAAACTCGGAAGACAAACCTGGGTAGCCATTGCTCAATAGCCTCAAAGGCAACATGACTGGGAGAAGAAAACTCGGAAGACAAACCTGAATATCCATGACTCATTAGTCTCAAAGGCAACATGACTAGGGGAAGGAAACTCGGAAGACAATCCTGAGTAGCCATGACTCAATAGTCTCAAAGGAAACATGACTAGGAGAAGGAAACTTGAAAGAAAACCTGGGTTGCCATGACTCAATAGTCACAAAATCAACACATCTAAGAGAAGGAAACTTGAAAGAAAACCTGGGTAGCCATGACTCACTAGTCACAAACGCAAAACATCTAGGAGAAGGAAACTTGAAAGAAACCCTGAGTAGCCATGACTCAATAGTCTCAAAGGCAACATGACTAGGAGAAGGAAACTCGGAAGACAAACCTGGGTAGCCATGACTCAATAGTCTCAAAGGCAACATGACAAGCAGATGGAAACTCGGAAGACAAACCTGGGTAGCCATGACTCAATAGCCTCAAAGGCAACATGACTGGGAGATGAAAACTCGGAAGACAAACCTGGGTAGCCATGCCTCAATAGCCTCAAAGGCAACATGACTGGGAGAAGAAAACTCGGAAGACAAACCTGAATAGCCATGACTCAATAGTCTCAAAGGCAACATGACTAGGAGAAGGAAACTCGAAAGACAAACCTGGGTAGTCATGACTCAATAGTCTCTTAGGCAACATGACTGGGAGAAGGAAACTCGGAAGACAATCCTGGGTAGCCATGACTCAATAGCCTCAAAGGCAACATGACTGGGAGAAAGAAACTCAGTAGACAAACCTGGGTAGCCATGACTCAATAGTCTCAAAGGCAACATGACTAGGAGAAGGAAACTCGGAAGACAAACCTGAATAGCCATGACTCAATAGTCTCAAAGGCAACATGACAAGGAGAAGGAAACTCGGAAGACAAACCTGAAAAGCCATGACTCAATAGCCTCAAAGGCAACATGACTAGGAGAAGGAAATTTGGAAGACAATTCTGGGTAGCCATGACTCAATAGTCTCAAAGGCAACATGACTAGGAGAAGGAAACTCGGAAGACAAACATGAATAGCCATGACTCAATAGCCTCAAAGGCAACATGACAAGGAGAAGGAAACTCGGAAGACAATCCTGAATATCCATGACTTAATAGTCTCAAAGGCAACATGACTAGGTGAAGGAAACTCGGAAGACAATCCTGAGTAGCCATGACTCAATAGTCTCAAAGGAAACATGACTAGGAGAAGGAAACTTGAAAGAAAACCTGGGTTGCCATGACTCAATGGTCACAAAATCAACACATCTAGGAGAAGGAAACTTGAAAGAAAACCTGGGTAGCCATGAATCACTAGTCACAAAGGCAAAACAATTAGGAGAAGGAAACTTGAAAGAAACCCTGAGTAGCCATGACTCAATAGTCTCAAAGGCAACATGACTAGGAGAAGGAAACTCGGAAGACAAACCTGGGTAGCCCTGACTCAATAGCCTCCAAGGAAACATGACTGGGAGAAGAAAACTCGGAAGACAAACCTGGGTAGCCCTGACTCAATAGCCTCTGAGTCAACATGACTGGGAGAAGGAAACTCGGAAGACAGACCTGAATAGCCGTGACTCAATAGTCTCAAAGGCAACATGACTAGGAGAAGGAAACTCGGAAGACAATCCTGAGTAGCCATGACTCAATAGTCTCAAAGGAGACATGACTAGGAGAAGGAAACTTGAAAGAAAACCTGGGTTGCCATGACTCAATAGTCACAAAATCAACACATCTAGGAGAAGGAAACTTGAAAGAAAACCTGGGTAGCCATGACTCACTAGTCACAAAGGCAAAACATCTAGGGGAAGGAAACTTGAAAGAAACCCTGAGTAGCCATGACTCAATAGTCTCAAAGGCAACATGACTAGGAGAAGGAAACTCGGAAAACAATCCTGAGTAGCCATGACTCAATAGTCTCAAAGTAAACATGACTAGGAGAAGGAAACTTGAAAGAAAACCTGGGTTGCCATGACTCAGTAGTCACAAAATCAACACATCTAGGAGAAGGAAACTTGAAAGAAAACCTGGGTAGTCATGACTCACTAGTCACAAAGGCAAAACATCTAGGAGAAGGAAACTTGAAAGAAACCCTGAGTAGCCATGACTCAATAGTCTCAAAGGCAACATGACTAGGAGAAGGAAACTCGGAAGACAAACCTGGGTAGCCCTGACTCAATAGCCTCAAAGAAAACATGACTGGGAGAAGAAAACTCGGAAGACAAACCTGGGTAGCCCTGACTCAATAGCCTAAAAGGCAACATGACTGGGAGAAGGAAACTCGGAAGACAGACCTGAATAGCCGTGACTCAATAGTCTCAAAGGCAACATGACTAGGAGAAGGAAACTCGGAAGACAATCCTGAATAGCCATGACTCAATAGTCTCAAAGGAAACATGACTAGGAGAAGGAAACTCGGCAGACAATCCTGGGTATCCAGGACTCAATAGTCACAAAAGCAAAACATCTAGGAGAAGGAAACTTGAAAAAAAACCTGGGTTGCCATGACAAAATAGTCACAAAATCAACACATCTAGGAGAAGGAAACTTGAAAGAAAACCTGGGTAGCCATGACTCACTAGTCACAAAGGCAACATGACAAGGAGAAGGAAACTCGGAAGACAAACCTGGGTAGCCATGACTCAATAGCCTCAAAGGAAACATGACTGGGAGAAGAAAACTCGGAAGACAAACCTGGGTAGCCCTGACTCAATAGCCTAAAAGGCAACATGACTGGGAGAAGGAAACTCGGAAGACAGACCTGAATAGCCGTGACTCAATAGTCTCAAAGGCAACATGACTAGGAGAAGGAAACTCGGAAGACAATCCTGAATAGCCATGACTCAATAGTCTCAAAGGAAACATGACTAGGAGAAGGAAACTCGGCAGAGATTCCTGGGTATCCAGGACTCAATAGTCACAAAAGCAAAACATCTAGGAGAAGGAAACTTGAAAAAAAACCTGGGTTGCCATGACAAAATAGTCACAAAATCAACACATCTAGGAGAAGGAAACTTGAAAGAAAACCTGGGTAGCCATGACTCACTAGTCACAAAGGCAAAACATCTAGGAGAAGGAAACTTGAAAGAAACTCTGAGTAGCCATGACTCAATAGTCTCAAAGGCAACATGACTAGGAGAAGGAAACTCGGAAGACAATCCTGAGAAGCCATGACTCAATAGCCTCAAAGGCAACATGACAAGGAGAAGGAAACTCGGAAGACAAACCTGGGTAGCCATGACTCAATAGCCTCAAGGGAAACATGACTGGGAGAAGAAAACTCGGAAGACAAACCTGGGTAGCCATTGCTCAATAGCCTCAAAGGCAACATGACTGGGAGAAGAAAACTCGGAAGACAAACCTGAATATCCATGACTCATTAGTCTCAAAGGCAACATGACTAGGGGAAGGAAACTCGGAAGACAATCCTGAGTAGCCATGACTCAATAGTCTCAAAGGAAACATGACTAGGAGAAGGAAACTTGAAAGAAAACCTGGGTTGCCATGACTCAATAGTCACAAAATCAACACATCTAAGAGAAGGAAACTTGAAAGAAAACCTGGGTAGCCATGACTCACTAGTCACAAACGCAAAACATCTAGGAGAAGGAAACTTGAAAGAAACCCTGAGTAGCCATGACTCAATAGTCTCAAAGGCAACATGACTAGGAGAAGGAAACTCGGAAGACAAACCTGGGTAGCCATGACTCAATAGTCTCAAAGGCAACATGACAAGCAGATGGAAACTCGGAAGACAAACCTGGGTAGCCATGACTCAATAGCCTCAAAGGCAACATGACTGGGAGATGAAAACTCGGAAGACAAACCTGGGTAGCCATGCCTCAATAGCCTCAAAGGCAACATGACTGGGAGAAGAAAACTCGGAAGACAAACCTGAATAGCCATGACTCAATAGTCTCAAAGGCAACATGACTAGGAGAAGGAAACTCGAAAGACAAACCTGGGTAGTCATGACTCAATAGTCTCTTAGGCAACATGACTGGGAGAAGGAAACTCGGAAGACAATCCTGGGTAGCCATGACTCAATAGCCTCAAAGGCAACATGACTGGGAGAAAGAAACTCAGTAGACAAACCTGGGTAGCCATGACTCAATAGTCTCAAAGGCAACATGACTAGGAGAAGGAAACTCGGAAGACAAACCTGAATAGCCATGACTCAATAGTCTCAAAGGCAACATGACAAGGAGAAGGAAACTCGGAAGACAAACCTGAAAAGCCATGACTCAATAGCCTCAAAGGCAACATGACTAGGAGAAGGAAATTTGGAAGACAATTCTGGGTAGCCATGACTCAATAGTCTCAAAGGCAACATGACTAGGAGAAGGAAACTCGGAAGACAAACATGAATAGCCATGACTCAATAGCCTCAAAGGCAACATGACAAGGAGAAGGAAACTCGGAAGACAATCCTGAATATCCATGACTTAATAGTCTCAAAGGCAACATGACTAGGTGAAGGAAACTCGGAAGACAATCCTGAGTAGCCATGACTCAATAGTCTCAAAGGAAACATGACTAGGAGAAGGAAACTTGAAAGAAAACCTGGGTTGCCATGACTCAATGGTCACAAAATCAACACATCTAGGAGAAGGAAACTTGAAAGAAAACCTGGGTAGCCATGAATCACTAGTCACAAAGGCAAAACAATTAGGAGAAGGAAACTTGAAAGAAACCCTGAGTAGCCATGACTCAATAGTCTCAAAGGCAACATGACTAGGAGAAGGAAACTCGGAAGACAAACCTGGGTAGCCCTGACTCAATAGCCTCCAAGGAAACATGACTGGGAGAAGAAAACTCGGAAGACAAACCTGGGTAGCCCTGACTCAATAGCCTCTGAGTCAACATGACTGGGAGAAGGAAACTCGGAAGACAGACCTGAATAGCCGTGACTCAATAGTCTCAAAGGCAACATGACTAGGAGAAGGAAACTCGGAAGACAATCCTGAGTAGCCATGACTCAATAGTCTCAAAGGAGACATGACTAGGAGAAGGAAACTTGAAAGAAAACCTGGGTTGCCATGACTCAATAGTCACAAAATCAACACATCTAGGAGAAGGAAACTTGAAAGAAAACCTGGGTAGCCATGACTCACTAGTCACAAAGGCAAAACATCTAGGGGAAGGAAACTTGAAAGAAACCCTGAGTAGCCATGACTCAATAGTCTCAAAGGCAACATGACTAGGAGAAGGAAACTCGGAAAACAATCCTGAGTAGCCATGACTCAATAGTCTCAAAGTAAACATGACTAGGAGAAGGAAACTTGAAAGAAAACCTGGGTTGCCATGACTCAGTAGTCACAAAATCAACACATCTAGGAGAAGGAAACTTGAAAGAAAACCTGGGTAGTCATGACTCACTAGTCACAAAGGCAAAACATCTAGGAGAAGGAAACTTGAAAGAAACCCTGAGTAGCCATGACTCAATAGTCTCAAAGGCAACATGACTAGGAGAAGGAAACTCGGAAGACAAACCTGGGTAGCCCTGACTCAATAGCCTCAAAGGAAACATGACTGGGAGAAGAAAACTCGGAAGACAAACCTGGGTAGCCCTGACTCAATAGCCTAAAAGGCAACATGACTGGGAGAAGGAAACTCGGAAGACAGACCTGAATAGCCGTGACTCAATAGTCTCAAAGGCAACATGACTAGGAGAAGGAAACTCGGAAGACAATCCTGAATAGCCATGACTCAATAGTCTCAAAGGAAACATGACTAGGTGAAGGAAACTCGGCAGACAATCCTGGGTATCCAGGACTCAATAGTCACAAAAGCAAAACATCTAGGAGAAGGAAACTTGAAAAAAAACCTGGGTTGCCATGACAAAATAGTCACAAAATCAACACATCTAGGAGAAGGAAACTTGAAAGAAAACCTGGGTAGCTATGACTCACTAGTCACAAAGGCAACATGACAAGGAGAAGGAAACTCGGAAGACAAACCTGGGTAGCCATGACTCAATAGCCTCAAGGGAAACATGACTGGGAGAAGAAAACTCGGAAGACAAACCTGGGTAGCCATTGCTCAATAGCCTCAAAGGCAACATGACTGGGAGAAGAAAACTCGGAAGACAAACCTGAATATCCATGACTCATTAGTCTCAAAGGCAACATGACTAGGGGAAGGAAACTCGGAAGACAATCCTGAGTAGCCATGACTCAATAGTCTCAAAGGAAACATGACTAGGAGAAGGAAACTTGAAAGAAAACCTGGGTTGCCATGACTCAATAGTCACAAAATCAACACATCTAAGAGAAGGAAACTTGAAAGAAAACCTGGGTAGCCATGACTCACTAGTCACAAACGCAAAACATCTAGGAGAAGGAAACTTGAAAGAAACCCTGAGTAGCCATGACTCAATAGTCTCAAAGGCAACATGACTAGGAGAAGGAAACTCGGAAGACAAACCTGGGTAGCCATGACTCAATAGCCTCAAAGGCAACATGACAAGGAGAAGGAAACTCGGAAGACAAACCTGGGTAGCCATGACTCAATAGCCTCAAGGGAAACATGACTGGGAGAAGAAAACTCGGAAGACAAACCTGGGTAGCCATTGCTCAATAGCCTCAAAGGCAACATGACTGGGAGAAGAAAACTCGGAAGACAAACCTGAATATCCATGACTCATTAGTCTCAAAGGCAACATGACTAGGGGAAGGAAACTCGGAAGACAATCCTGAGTAGCCATGACTCAATAGTCTCAAAGGAAACATGACTAGGAGAAGGAAACTTGAAAGAAAACCTGGGTTGCCATGACTCAATAGTCACAAAATCAACACATCTAAGAGAAGGAAACTTGAAAGAAAACCTGGGTAGCCATGACTCACTAGTCACAAACGCAAAACATCTAGGAGAAGGAAACTTGAAAGAAACCCTGAGTAGCCATGACTCAATAGTCTCAAAGGCAACATGACTAGGAGAAGGAAACTCGGAAGACAAACCTGGGTAGCCCTGACTCAATAGCCTCAAAGGAAACATGACTGGGAGAAGAAAACTCGGAAGACAAACCTGGGTAGCCCTGACTCAATAGCCTCAAAGGCAACATGACTGGGAGAAGGAAACTCGGAAGACAGACCTGAATAGCCGTGACTCAATAGTCTCAAAGGCAACATGACTAGGAGAAGGAAACTCGGAAGACAATCCTGAGTAGCCATGACTCAATAGTCTCAAAGCAAACATGACTAGGAGAAGGAAACTCGGCAGACAATCCTGGGTATCCAGGACACAATAGTCACAAAAGCAACACATCTAGGAGAAGGAAACTTGAAAGAAAACCTGGGTTGCCATGACTCAATAGTCACAAAATCAACACATCTAGGAGAAGGAAACTTGAAAGAAAACCTGGGTAGCCATGACTCACTAGTCACAAAGGCAAAACATCTAGGAGAAGGAAACTTGAAAGAAACCCTGAGTAGCCATGACTCAATAGTCTCAAAGGCAACATGACTAGGAGAAGGAAACTCGGAAAACAATCCTGAGTAGCCATGACTCAATAGTCTCAAAGGAAACATGACTAGAAGAAGGAAACTTGAAAGAAAACCTGGGTTGCCATGACTCAGTAGTCACAAAATCAACACATCTAGGAGAAGGATACTTGAAAGAAAACCTGGGTAGTCATGACTCACTAGTCACAAAGGCAAAACATCTAGGAGAAGGAAACTTGAAAGTAACCCTGAGTAGCCATGACTCAATAGTCTCAAAGGCAACATGACTAGGAGAAGGAAACTCGGAAGACAAACCTGGGTAGCCCTGACTCAATAGCCTCAAAGGAAACATGACTGGGAGAAGAAAACTCTGAAGACAAACCTGGGTAGCCCTGACTCAATAGCCTAAAAGGCAACATGACTGGGAGAAGGAAACTCGGGAGACAGACCTGAATAGCCGTGACTCAATAGTCTCAAAGGCAACATGACTAGGAGAAGGAAACTCGGAAGACAATCCTGAATAGCCATGACTCAATAGTCTCAAAGGAAACATGACTAGGAGAAGGAAACTCGGCAGACAATCCTGGGTATCCAGGACTCAATAGTCACAAAAGCAAAACATCTAGGAGAAGGAAACTTGAAAAAAAACCTGGGTTGCCATGACAAAATAGTCACAAAATCAACACATCTAGGAGAAGGAAACTTGAAAGAAAACCTGGGTAGCCATGACTCACTAGTCACAAAGGCAAAACATCTAGGAGAAGGAAACTTGAAAGAAACTCTGAGTAGCCATGACTCAATAGTCTCAAAGGCAACATGACTAGGAGAAGGAAACTCGGAAGACAATCCTGAGAAGCCATGGCTCAATAGCGTCAAAGGCAACATGACAAGGAGAAGGAAACTCGGAAGACAAACCTGGGTAGCCATGACTCAATCGCCTCAAGGGAAACATGACTGGGAGAAGAAAACTCGGAAGACAAACCTGGGTAGCCATTGCTCAATAGCCTCAAAGGCAACATGACTGGGAGAAGAAAACTCGGAAGACAAACCTGAATATCCATGACTCATTAGTCTCAAAGGCAACATGACTAGGGGAAGGAAACTCGGAAGACAATCCTGAGTAGCCATGACTCAATAGTCTCAAAGGAAACATGACTAGGAGAAGGAAACTTGAAAGAAAACCTGGGTTGCCATGACTCAATAGTCACAAAATCAACACATCTAAGAGAAGGAAACTTGAAAGAAAACCTGGGTAGCCATGACTCACTAGTCACAAAGGCAAAACATCTAGGAGAAGGAAACTTGAAAGAAACCCTGAGTAGCCATGACTCAATAGTCTCAAAGGCAACATGACTAGGAGAAGGAAACTCGGAAGACAAACCTGGGTAGCCCTGACTCAATAGCCTCAAAGGAAACATGACTGGGAGAAGAAAACTCGGAAGACAAACCTGGGTAGCCCTGAATCAATAGCCTCAAAGGCAACATGACTGGGAGAAGGAAACTCGGAAGACAGACCTGAATAGCCGTGACTCAATAGTCTCAAAGGCAACATGACTAGGAGAAGGAACCTCGGAAGACAATCCTGAGTAGCCATGACTCAATAGTCTCAAAGCAAACATGACTAGGAGAAGGAAACTCGGCAGACAATCCTGGGTATCCAGGACTCAATAGTCACAAAAGCAACACATCTAGAAGGAAACTTGAAAGAAAACCTGGGTTGCCATGACTCAATAGTCACAAAATCAACACATCTAGGAGAAGGAAACTTGAAAGAAAACCTGGGTAGCCATGACTCACTAGTCACAAAGGCAAAACATCTAGGAGAAGGAAACTTGAAAGAAACTCTGAGTAGCCATGACTCAATAGTCTCAAAGGCAACATGACTGGGAGAAGGAAACTCAGTACACAAACCTGGGTAGCCATGACTCAATAGTCTCAAAGGCAACATGACAAGGAGAAGGAAACTCGGAAGACAAACCTGGGTAGCCATGACTCAATAGCCTCAAAGGCAACATGACTGGGAGAAGGAAACTCAGTAGACAAACCTGGGTAGCCATGACTCAATAGCCTCAAAGGCAACATGACTGGGAGAAGAAAACTCGGAAGACAAACCTGGGTAGCCATGACTCAATAGCCTCAAAGGCAACATGACTGGGAGAAGGAAACTTGGAAGACAAACCTGGGTAAGCATGACTCAATAGTCTCAAAGGCAACATGACAAGGAGAAGGAAACTCGGAAGACAAACCTGGGTAGCCATGACTCAATAGCCTCAAGGGAAACATGACTGGGAGAAGAAAACTCGGAAGACAAACCTGGGTAGCCATTGCTCAATAGCCTCAAAGGCAACGTGACTGGGAGAAGAAAACTCGGAAGACAAACCTGAATATCGATGACTCAATAGTCTCAAAGGCAACATGACTAGGAGAAGGAAACTCGGAAGACAATCCTGAGTAGCCATGACTCAATAGTCTCAAAGGAAACATGACTAGGAGAAGGAAACTTGAAAGAAAACCTGGGTTGCCATGACTCAATAGTCACAAAATCAACACATCTAGGAGAAGGAAACTTGAAAGAAAACCTGGGTAGCCATGACTCACTAGTCACAAAGGCAAAACATCTAGGAGAAGGAAACTTGAAAGAAACCCTGAGTAGCCATGACTCAATAGTCTCAAAGGCAACATGACTAGGAGAAGGAAACTCGGAAGACAAACCTGGGTAGCCCTGACTCAATAGCCTCAAAGGAAACATGACTGGGAGAAGAAAACTCGGAAGACAAACCTGGGTAGCCCTGACTCAATAGCCTCAAAGGCAACATGACTGGGAGAAGGAAACTCGGAAGACAGACCTGAATAGCTGTGACTCAATAGTCTCAAAGGCAACATGACTAGGAGAAGGAAACTCGGAAGACAATCCTGAGTAGCCAAGACTCAATAGTCTCAAAGGAAACATGACTAGGAGAAGGAAACTCGGCAGACAATCCTGGGTATCCAGGACTCAATAGTCACAAAAGCAACACATCTAGGAGAAGGAAACTTGAAAGAAAACCTGGGTTGCCATGACTCAATAGTCACAAAATCAACACATCTAGGAGAAGGAAACTTGAAAGAAAACCTGGGCAGCAATGACTCACTAGTCACAAAGGCAAAACATCTAGGAGAAGGAAACTTGAAAGAAACCCTGAGTAGCCATGACTCAATAGTCCCCACGGCAACATGACTAGGAGAACGAAACTCGGAAGACAAACCTGGGTAGCCCTGACTCAATAGTCTCAAAGGCAACATGACTAGGAGAAGGAAACTCGGAAGACAATCCTGAGTAGCCATGACTCAATAGCCTCAAAGGCAACATGACTAGGAGAAGGAAACTCGGAAGACAAACCTGGGTAGCCATGACTCAATAGCCTCAAAGGCAACATGACTAGGAGAAGGAAACTCAGTAGACAAACCTGGGTAGCCATGACTCAATAGCCTCAAAGGCAACATGACTGGGAGAAGGAAACTCGTAAGACAAACCTGGGTAGCCATGACTCAATAGCCTCAAAGGCAACATGACTGGGAGAAGGAAACTCAGTAGACAAACCTGGGTAGCCATGACTCAATAGTCTCAAAGGTAACATGACAAGGAGAAGGAAACTCGGAAGACAAACCTGGGTAGCCATGACTCAATAGCCTCAAAGGCAACATGACTGGGAGAAGAAAACTCGGAAGACAAACCTGGGTAGCCATGACTCAATAGCCTCAAAGGCAACATGACTGGGAGAAGAAAACTCGGAAGACAAACCTGGGTAGCCATGACTCAATAGCCTCAAAGGCAACATGACTGGGAGAAGAAAACTCGGAAGACAAACCTGGGTAGCCCTGACCCAATAGCCTCAAAGGCAACATGACTGGGAGAAGGAAACTCAGTAGACAAACCTGGGTAGCCATGACTCAATAGCCTCAAAGGCAACATGACTGGGAGAAGAAAACTCGGAAGACAAACCTGGGTAGCCATGACTCAATAGCCTCAAAGGCAACATGACTGGGAGAAGGAAACTTGGAAGACAAACCTGGGTAAGCATGACTCAATAGTCTCAAAGGCAACATGACAAGCAGAAGGAAACTCGGAAGACAAACCTGGGTAGCCATGACTCAATAGCCTGAAAGGCAACATGACTGGGAGATGAAAACTCGGAAGACAAACCTGGGTAGCCATGCCTCAATAGCCTCAAAGGCAACATGACTGGGAGAAGAAAACTCGGAAGACAAACCTGAATAGCCATGACTCAATATTCTCAAAGGCAACATGACTAGGAGAAGGAAACTCGAAAGACAAACCTGGGTAGTCATGACTCAATAGTCTCATAGGCAACATGACTGGGAGAAGGAAACTCGGAAGACAATCCTGGGTAGCCATGACTCAATAGCCTCAAAGGCAACATGACTGGGAGAAAGAAACTCAGTAGACAAACCTGGGTAGCCATGACTCAATAGTCTCAAAGGCAACATGACTAGGAGAAGGAAACTCGGAAGACAAACCTGAATAGCCATGACTCAATAGTCTCAAAGGCAACATGACAAGGAGAAGGAAACTCGGAAGACAAACCTGAAAAGCCATGACTCAATAGCCTCAAAGGCAACATGACTAGGAGAAGGAAATTTGGAAGACAAATCTGGGTAGCCATGACTCAATAGTCTCAAAGGCAACATGACTAGGAGAAGGAAACTCGGAAGACAAACATGAATAGCCATGACTCAATAGCCTCAAAGGCAACATGACAAGGAGAAGGAAACTCGGAAGACAATCCTGGGTAGCCATGACTCAATAGCCTCAAAGGCAACATGACTGGGAGAAGAAAACTCGGAAGACAAACCTGGGTAGCCATGACTCAATAGCCTCAAGGGAAACATGACTGGGAGAAGAAAACTCGGAAGACAAACCTGGGTAGCCATTGCTCAATAGCCTCAAAGGCAACATGACTGGGAGAAGAAAACTCGGAAGACAAACCTGAATATCCATGACTTAATGGTCTCAAAGGCAACATGACTAGGAGAAGGAAACTCGGAAGGCAATCCTGAGTAGCCATGTTTCAATAGTCTCAAAGGAAACATGACTAGGAGAAGGAAACATGAAAGAAAACCTGGGTTGCCATGACTCAATGGTCACAAAATCAACACATCTAGGAGAAGGAAACTTGAAAGAAAACCTGGGTAGCCATGACTCACTAGTCACAAAGGCAAAACATCTAGGAGAAGGAAACTTGAAAGAAACCATGAGTAGCCATGACTCAATAGTCTCAAAGGCAACATGACTAGGAGAAGGAAACTCGGAAGACAAACCTGGGTAGCCCTGACTCAATAGCCTCAAAGGAAACATGACTGGGAGAAGAAAACTCGGAAGACAAACCTGGGTAGCCCTGACTCAATAGCCTCAAAGTCAACATGACTGGGAGAAGGAAACTCGGAAGACAGACCTGAATAGCCGTGACTCAATAGTCTCAAAGGCAACATGACTAGGAGAAGGAAACTCGGAAGACAATCCTGAGTAGCCATGACTCAATAGTCTCAAAGGAAACATGACTAGGAGAAGGAAACTTGAAAGAAAACCTGGGTTGCCATGACTCAATAGTCACAAAATCAACACATCTAGGAGAAGGAAACTTGAAAGAAACCATGAGTAGCCATGACTCAATAGTCTCAAAGGCAACATGACTAGGAGAAGGAAACTCGGAAGACAAACCTGGGTAGCCCTGACTCAATAGCCTCAAAGGAAACATGACTGGGAGAAGAAAACTCGGAAGACAAACCTGGGTAGCCCTGACTCAATAGCCTCAAAGTCAACATGACTGGGAGAAGGAAACTCGGAAGACAGACCTGAATAGCCGTGACTCAATAGTCTCAAAGGCAACATGACTAGGAGAAGGAAACTCGGAAGACAATCCTGAGTAGCCATGACTCAATAGTCTCAAAGGCAACATGACTAGGAGAAGGAAACTCGGAAGACAATCCTGAGTAGCCATGTTTCAATAGTCTCAAAGGAAACATGACTAGGAGAAGGAAACTTGAAAGAAAACCTGGGTTGCCATGACTCAATGGTCACAAAATCAACACATCTAGGAGAAGGAAACTTGAAAGAAACCCTGAGTAGCCATGACTCAATAGTCTCAAAGGCAACATGACTAGGAGAAGGAAACTCGGAAGACAAACCTGGGTAGCCCTGACTCAATAGCCTCAAAGGAAACATGACTGGGAGAAGAAAACTCGGAAGACAATCCTGGGTAGCCCTGACTCAATAGCCTCAAAGGCAACATGACTGGGAGAAGGAAACTCGGAAGACAGACCTGAATAGCCGTGACTCAATAGCCTCAAAGGCAACATGACTAGGAGAAGGAAACTCGGAAGACAATCCTGGGTAGCCATGACTTAATAGCCTCAAAGGCAAAATGACTAGGAGAAGGAAACTTGGAGGACAAACCTGGGTACCCATGACTTAATAGTCTCAAAGGAAACATGACTGGGGGAAGGAAACTTGGAAGACAAACATGGGTAGCCCTGGCTCAATAGCCTCAAAGGAAACATGTCTGGGAGAAGGAAGCTCTGAAGAGAAACCTGGGTAGCCATGACTCAATAGTCTCAAAGGAAACATGACTGGGAGAAGGAACCTCGGAAGACGAACCTGGGTAGCCATGACTCAATAGTCTCAAAGGCAACATGACTGGGAGAAGGAAACTTGGAAGACAAACCTGGGTAGCCATGACTCAATAGTCTCAAAGGCAACATGACTGGGAGAAGGAAACTCGGAAGACGAACCTGGGTAGCCATGACTCAATAGCCTCAAAGGCAACATGACTAGGAGAAGGAAACTCGGAGGACGAACCTGGGTAGCCATGACTCAATAGTCTCAAAGGCAACATGACTGGGAGAAAAAAACTCGGATGACGAACCTGGGTAGCCATGACTCAATAGTCTCAGGCAACATGACTTGGAGAAGGATACTCGGAAGACAAACCTCGGTAGCCATGTCTCAATAGTCTCAAAGGAAACATGACTAGGAGAAGAAAACTCGTAAGACAAACCTGGGTAGCCATGACTCAATAGTCTCAAAGGCAACATGACTAGGAGAAGGAAACTCGGAAGACAAACCCCTACTTCTGAAGATTAGTAGAAAAGTGAAGAGGAACTTCAAAGGATGACATACAACCTAAATTTAATTTAAAAAACACACAGCATTTAAATTTCAAATTAAAAAACTAAAGTTATGTCATTTAAAGGAACTTACTCGGTCCGGTCTACAATAATTATATAAAATAAAAGTATAGAACAAGTATCAATAATTAATATTCAAGGATATGAAATAAAATATGGTTCTGAAATAGACACGAATAAAAGGCTAAATAAATTTCAATTACATAACGGGAACCATTAAGAGAACACTAAAAAATAAAACCAGAAACGATTCAATAACAAAATTGTATAAAGCAAAGGCATCCCCACCGTAACTTATAGGTCTAAAACATGGACAGTGACAGCAAAAAATGAAACTTCTCAGACCTATAGCACGATACACAAAACTGGATAAAAAGCCAAACAATGAAATATGCCAAAAGATAAAAATAGAAGAGTTAAATAACGTAATAATAGAATATAGAACTAACTGGTAACAACATTTAGAAAGAATGTCATTAAATAGTATACCCCGAGCAACATATAACTACAGACGCCAAGTATACAGAAACCAGGACGACCAAAAAACAGATGGACACAACACGATTTTGGAACCGGAACAGGCTATACGGCCTAAAACCGTGAAGTGGAAGAAGAAGAAGAAGATGTGCTAGAGAAGTCTGGTGTAATGACTGTCACAGATTTGTAATAATGGAAACAGTAATAATGGATAATTAAAGGGATGAAGCTATTTCCATTCAAGTGTGAAAATTTTTGCCGACATTAAATTACGTCCTGTCTGTTGTTTAAGATAAAAAGATACAATGTGCCCCTCTTAACGATACTTCTGAAACCCAAAAAGTTCCCTGTAAATATAATGCTGTATAAGAAAATTAGCTGACTGCCTTTTTTTTTATTACAATGAGAATATCAAGAAGTTTCCTTAGCAATCATACCTAGCGGATATATAAAATAACTCTTATTTTTTAAAATTTTGTAGATTATTATTTAAGATACACACAACACTGTTATTATATATTACGTTGCTTTAAGATACCGCTATGATATATTCAATTATGATTTCTTCACGAATCAGACATAAATAATCATACAAAAGGATGCAAATATCTTAACAATCAATACAGCTATTCAACACCAAAGTTCCTTTCAGCATCAGAAAAGATTCTGTCATATATTCGTATCGTAGATATGCAAAACCAATTAAATAAATTCTAAATAATGAGTGGTACAACAAAGATAAGTTTGAACAACGTAAACTAGAGTGGGAACTTTCACTATGTTGAAACTTTTGATAGATAGATAGATAGATACATGGATGGATGGATGGATGGATGGATGGACAGATGGATGGACGGACGGACGGATGGATCGACGCACGGATGGACGGAGGGATGGATGGATGGGTGGATGGTTGGGTGGATGGATAGATGGATGGAGGGATGGATGAATGGAGGGAGGGAGGGACGGACGGACGGATGGATGGATGGGTGGATCGATGGAGGGACGGAGGGAGGAACGGACGGATGGATGGGTGGATGGATGGAGGGACGGAGGGAGGGACGGACGGACGGATGGATGGATGGATGGAGGGACGGAGGGACGGACGGACGGATAAATGGATGGGTGGATGGATGGATGTATGGATGGATGCTTCGATGGATGGATGGATGTTTCGATGGATGGATGCATGCATGGATGGATGGACGGACCGACAGGTAGGTAGGTAGGTAGGTAGGTAAGTAGGTAAGTAGATAAGTGGGTAGGGGGGTAGGTACGTAGGTAGATCGAAGATCAATAGATAGGTCGATAGACAGATCGAAAGATAGATGGGTGGGTGGTGATTGAACGGACGGATGGATAGATGGATGGATGGACGGACGGACCGACAGGTAAGTAGATAATTGGATAAGTGGGTAGGGGGGTAGGTGCGTAGGTAGATCGATGGATCAATAGATAGGTCGATAGACAGATCGAAAGATCGATGGGTGGGTGGGTGGATGGGTGGGTGGGTTGATGGGTGGACCGATGGATGGGTGGGTGGGTGGATGGATGGGTGAGTAGGTGGTTGGGTGGATGGATGGATGGATGGACGGACGGATGGGTGGGTGGATGGGTGGATGGATGCATGGACGGATGGATGTGTGGGTGCCTCGATGTGTGGATGGATGGATGGACGGATGGATGAGTGGTTGGATGGATGGATGGACAGATGGATGTGTGGCTGGATGGGTGGATGGATGGTTGTACGGACGGATGGATGGATGGGTGGGTGGTTGAATTGACGGATGGGTGGATGGGTGGATGGATGGATGGACGGATGGGTGTTTGGGTGGATGGGTGGGTGGATGGATGGACGGATGGATGGGTGGATGGGTGGATGGATGGATGGGTGGACGGATGGATGGATGGGTGGGTGATTGGATGGGTGGACGGACGGACGGATGGATGGATGGACGGATGGATGGGTGGGTGCATTGATGGACGGACGGACCGACGGGTAGGTAGGTAAGTGGATAAGTGAGTAGGGGGTAGGTGCGTAGGTAGATCGATGGATCAATAGAAAGGTCGATAGACAGATCGAAAGATCGATGGGTGGGTGTGTGGGTGGACGGACGGACGGATGGGTGGGTGGTTGGATGAACGGATGGATTGTATTGGATCGGATTGGATGTGTGGATGGATGGATGTTTCAGGTATAAATCCAGCGACTGCACGAGACAACACAGGAGACCATCAAAACGATCACTGGAGACAAGAGTAGCAGTAACATAGTCAACCAAAGCAACAAAAAGTAAATTCATTGCCTTGTTGCCATCAGGTGGACAACATCGAAAGAAAAAGAAGTAAAAAATCTGTATTTCAGTTATCTATAAAAATGTATTTAGGAATCTGTGATGTTAAGTAATAGAACTAGTTGTAAAATTGACACTAAGATGGAGCAGAAATCACAGAGAGACAACTTAAACGAAATTTATATAAGAAATGTAGAGCCAGCAGCGGAGACAAATTCTGATAGGCTATTGTTTAGCGAACAGCAGGATCAGGATAACAATATAGCAAACCTTTTCCAACAAATTATATCACAATTTCAGGTATTAGATAAAAAACTGGAAAAGCAGGAGCAAACCATAAGTCAGAAATTCGGTCAGAAATTGGATAGTCAGAACCAAAAGTTATTAAAATTGGCTGAACAACAAAAAAAACTAGAAAACAAGATAATGCATGAGGTTAAGGCTCAGATAGACAGAATGAGGTTTTATGTGAAATTAAGTCAAGTCAAAATAACATGCATGAGGAATTTCTGGTAGTTCGGTGCGAAGTGCAAAAAGCGCACGGCGAAATTGATTATGTTAAAAAGCAAATGGAAACTACAAAATGTAACAATGTAAATGTGCATGAACAATTATGTAATGATTTCCGTAACAATTGTGTGAGGATAGAGCAAAAACAAATAGAAAAACAAAATCACAACCGCTCTGAATTGACTAATATTAAGAAAGTGGTGGAAGAGCAGAACAAAAATCATTCTGAAGAAATGAATATATCAAAGGGATCTCTCACACAAATTGCTGGAATTCAGCACGATCTTCTCGGGACTTAGGAGAAATGCGAGAGGCCATAAGCCGCATGGAAATAGAAAAGAACTCAAATCACAGTGCCAGAACTGCTATATCCGCAGAAGCTTCAAACACTAATTGTACGGCAGATCGATTTCCATTGGGATTAATTTTGCCACAAACATGTGATAATAGCAATAATGGTGCAAGCAATAATATGAATAATAATTTTGTGCATGGTCAGTTAACAATACCCACACAATTATTGAATGAAATATCAGTTCCAACTTTCGATGACTGTATTGACAATGCTAAGCGGTATATCCTTGACTTAGAATTATACTTTGCATTAAAGGATATTCCTGAAATGCACAGAATAATAGTTGTGAAAAGAGGGTTGAAAGGACGATCCCTTAGTTGGTTTAGATTACCGGTAGGAGACCACGTGACCTATCTACAGTTCAGCCAAGCTTTTTTTGAACAAATATTGGAATGTATCCACGCAATATAATCTCAGGATATAGATTAATAATGGACGCTACCAATCGCACTCAGGGGAAGGAATGGTTGATTATTTTCTGAAACTAGCACAACAAAGTTAGTTGTTAGAACCACCTATGAGAAAGGATGAATTTATAGCATTAATGGCTTACCATTTTCTAAGTGAAATTAAAAATCACCTTATCGTAGCTAAGGGGGAAGTTCTTGAACTTTTGACGGTTTTTTGAAGCCAACCTTATGAGCGAACCGACATTGGCCTAAGAACCCATAGAACTCAATTCGCAGACGGTGAAGGAGCAAGCCAAAATTTTAACACTCGCTTGCGTGATTCTTACCAAGTTCGCGAGAGGGATAGACACAGCATTCTAGAACAACTAATAGGCAGAATTATAGGAGAAATGGACCTACAGGCGGAAACTACGATAGAACTATCCATAGTCCACAAAACGGGCAGAATTCCCAGATAAACTAAACGCAGTTTGAAAACGAAAGGAGGGGGGACTATAGGTCATGAAAAAGCAGATGGAGGAATAATAAAATGAGGCAATATGCAAACGGACCGCCGAGACGTGATGGACACAGCAGTGCGAATACCGGACGTAACTCACCACGATGGAGACGTGTTCACCTAACCAAACTGCGCACAAGGAGGCGAGAGTAAATCCGCCAGAAATAGGCTCAGGACATGTCGAAATAATGCCCCTGGAAATCTCCAATTAGACCGCACCGTGTTTCGTGGTACGGTCACAGACTACGTAGATGTAAGCAATGCATTACTGAGAGAACGGGACGAAATAAATGAACAAAGCAACGTCATGGAATTAGGCAGTGAGGGTAGCGCGCCAGTGCAATTAGGCAGGCCGAGCAGAACAGGTATGATAGACAAATGTGAGATAGTGGAGGCAACGAAAATCAAAGTATCAATAGAAAAAGAGCAATATTGTGAGACTATAGATAGTGGCGCATCGGTATCTGTAACCAGTTCAACAAGGGGAAGGGGAGGAAGGGAAACTCCAGGAACAGGCAGTATTCTTTGTGCAATATTTGCAAAAAATGGGCAGGACGACATTGTGAAGGTTTGTTTTGAAGATGATTGGTTACAAAATGATGTTGATTGTTATCATAATGAAATAATTGAAAACCAAAATACGGAAGATAAGCAGTATAAAGCTATTAAATACTACAGTCTGACACTGGGAAAACAGCCGAACCCATTAGCAGGAGTATATAATTAAGTCTAATGAGTCTGAGATCCTTCGGAATATAAAAATGAAGGTGAATAGTACACATAGTTTGAACAATAAGCAGAAAGAGATTTAATTTAAAGTTACTCTTGGTGTGTCTACCAGTGGGTCTGCAATCTTAAGAGCAATACACAGAGTATTTGGAAACGTATCCGAGGAATTCAGGACGCAATATGTAGAGCACTTCTTGTTACACGACACAGACATTGAAGAACACATACGGCATATAGGGCTCGTGCTCTCTCGATTAGTTGAATGCAGGATGCCAGTCAATATAAAAAATCACAATTTTTCTCTACCCAAATAAATTTTGTCGGGTTTATTGTATCCGAGAAAGGTGTGTCCCCGGATCCCGAAAGAGTAAACGCCATAAATAAAATACCTGCTCCCAAGAATATCAAACAATTGATAATATATCTTGGGATAGTGCAATTTCAAGCGAGATTCCTTGCAATCATGAATCAGTCGCGCACCTTTGAGAGCATTATTAAGGAAAGGATCACCATGGAATTGGGGTGAAAATAGAGGGCAGCGTCCGAGCAGATAAAGAAATTATTTGCCCAAGCTATACCATTAGAACGACCCAATATAGATGTTGCATTCGAGATTTATTGCGACGCCTCAAGTATTGGATACGGGGGAATTTTATCCCAGTCAGATGAAAAAGGTGATACCTATGTGCTTTCAACGTGCTCTAGATCAGTAACACGCATGGCGAGCTTAGCTTGTGCCGCAGAGATGGAAATTGCGGCTGTTTATTACGCACCTCAGAAATTCAAATCCTACATATATAACAGACCTATAATCATATACACTGATCATATCACTCTGTCATTCATAAAAAGTTGTAAGTTTACAAGCTCCAAACTCTCCCGCTATATACACGAAATATTGACCTATGACGTAAACATAAGGTTCATACCAGGCGGCAAAAACATGTTTAGCGACGTATTGTCAAGACTGCGGACAGTTCAAAACATACTTGAAAACCTCGGAACTGCCAAAACTGTTACAAACAGCGCCAGAAATAAATAATTATGCACCAGGACCTATAGGAAAAATAAACGAAATTTAATGCAAATTGCATGGGAGAGAATATCCGAAATGGAAGACACACATTCCTACAGGAATAGAACAATTAGTTATTAACGCTTATCACCTTGCACTAATACATTCAGGGAGCGAGAATAGCGCGCTAGCAATCGGTGAACACCTTTACATTGCTCGCCTTCATCATAAGGCGAGGAAAATAATAACTGCGTGTGAAACGTGTCAAAAGGCGAAACCTACGAATATAAATTTGACGCCCCACCACAACCAATATTGCGCGACAGATAGCGAGCCCTTATCGCTATTGACAGTCATGGTCGTATGCTAATATGAAGTATGTGTTTGTAATGATGGATGAATGTTCGCATATATCCAATCAGGAAATTAACAAACACCTCATGTGGAGGGAAAATTGTCGACGAATACGTGGCGGAATATGGGGATATAGACTATATTATTGCTGATAATGTGTCTCTCCATAAGGGAAAGGCCTTCCTCAACAAACTGCGAGGAGCTAATATAAAGATATATAATTCGTCAGTATACCATCTTGAGAGCAATCCCTGCGAGAGGATAATGCGGGTCATCACCATTTTTTGAGAATTTTATACAATCAATGGCACATTTCGTGGATCCAGTTCTGCCGATATATCCAATCAGTAATAAATAATTGTCCGTGCCCATCAACACAATACACTCCCACACAACTACGCACAAGCAAAAAGGCAGCCAGTATACTGCCCGGAATACCCAAAGCCATTATTACAGGAGTACCGGAAGACGAAGTAAAAATGTTAAATAAAGCTTTTGAAACACTGAAAGCAAGGGCCGAAGGAAAAAGCAGGCGTGAAAAACATCATAAGAAAAAATGGTTTCCTGAGATAGGCGAGAAGGTTTTCGTTATCAATAAAATCAGGTCGTCAGCACTGGATCGCCAATAGAGCAGAATGGAAAATCTGTGGTTAGACAGGTATAATCACAAAGCAATTCGGGGATTGTGCTTTCGAAGCTAAATGCCTCATTGAGACAAAATTATGTGTAGGTGCAACATTACACTGTTAAGACCTTTTAAGGAATTGAATGCATAGAAACACTGTTTAGCATTGTGAATGGAGTGTCACAGACATAGAGAGAAAAAAAATATTCTTAAACAGTTGCAGTAATTAATAATTGAAATAGGGAGAGAAAAGCTGATATGTTAATTTATTAGGAATAAACAATTCATTATGTGCTAAGATGATACACGATATGTAAATAAAGAGGTGAATAAATTGTTATGTGCATCATTATTGGTATAAGAATGAAAAATAAATTAATATACATGTTAAAATAGGCTAGTGAGTGAAACACATCGTGACAACTGGAAAGTGTTGCGTGTGAAAGTTACAAATAAATAAATAAATACAAATATTGGAACGATCGTTAGAGAACAAAAAAATGACTCGCAAACAAACGAGAAACAGATTAGATAACTAAAAGGGTGTGTATAAAATGTAAAATTGTATACTATTTGTATATTGCTTGTAAATTCTTTCTTGTATTTTGTAAATAGCTTTGCTAATTTAATGCGTATATATTGTAAGGGTATCTGTATGATTGTATAATGTTTGTGAAAATGTTTAATTGTAATTCCTGTGAAGCCGAAAAAAACACACACGTACACATGATCCTTATAGTTTAGGGAGAAAGCGGATTTTTTCAGACGTAGACACTGATAGAATGCCAAATATCAGTAGAGATGTAGTCAGCATTCCATCAGGGGGCATATTCAAGCAGTACGTTTTGAGTAGCTAAATAAAATTATAATCATAGGGAAAATAAATACTAATAACACTAGGAATAGTATTACTGAATAAGACTGGGAAGCGAATGTTGCTGTAAATGGTAATGAGGGTTGAGTAGACAGTGCCGTCAGCGGCCGGAAACGGGTGGTTTTTCCCTCTATTGCTAAGTGTCCCGTTAGGTTGCTTGAAAAGCAGACGTGTAGAAAGGGGTCAATGTTCGCAAAATCCCGATACCTTTTGGCATCCAATGAAAGAAGCTAGAATTCAAGTGATAGCGGAATGGGGAGATAGGAAATGTGAAATAGAGAAACAGGAGAGTTCAGAAGACACACTCGTCGTGGTAGTTCCTTGGAGATGGTTCTTAGAAAATGTGTCGGCGGATAGGTGCGATGATTTTATAATGCTCAAACCATATTCTTTATCCTTGTAGATGAAATGCACTGTCTTACATACAAATACGTTAACCTCTTACTTTTGTTTAGCATAGTTATCTTGATTGGACTGATTTTACTCCTAAAACAACTATGTATGAATAAATTTTACGACACTCTGTAATGAAACCATCATATTTGAATATTGGGTTTCGCTTACGAAGAATTGCATAGTAAATAATATACAAATACTTTAAATCCGAATACAATTGTTCACTATTATGGAATACGCACAGATCTCACCCGTTAGGTCTGCTGCTGGATTGGAGTTTCCTAAACTGCTGTGTAATTTCATTTAACGTGTTGTTACCTAGGTTTGCATTCAACTATGGAACCAATTGACAGGCTACGTCGTTTCTTCTTTATGCTGTTGAGCTGATCGACCCTTGAAAATACGACAAGTAGTCCAATCTTTGTCCATGCCCACATAGACAAATCTATCACAAGCTTTTGTAGCTTAATACTAAATAGGGTTATAACCACTTCATATTGTTAAACTGAAACACCCGTGAAAAGAGCATCGGGATATTACTCCTGTGATTGTATTACAAATGCCCCTCAGGCATACTTACAACTCAATTATATAGCGTCCGCCATGTAGCTGGCGAAGCACTAGAATTGCTTGCGGGTTGTAACGTAGTCATCTTCCCTACCCTTGGTTCCCCTCACATAGAAGATTCTAGAACTTCCACCAAGAGTTGTCACGTCAGTCACAATCCCCTATCTCGTCTCATACCTCTTCGCCTATCCTGTACGTTATGAAACGAGAGTTTGTCCAGGAAATACTTTACTTTAGCCATTTTAATACTGTTTCTACGGCGGGACCGATGTCAACAAATTTGTAACGGTTTATTGTTACAAGGTTCATAGTTAATATCCTGAAGGTTGCAAGTGTGATTTAATTTAAAATGATTTAGTTCATGTAAGTTAATTGCGGATGCGTTATTGTGCATGTGGTTTGTATGTGGTTTATTGTACATATATGAGGTTAGTAGTATTAGTCCCGGATTAAAACCTTACATTAGTGATAATTCTGCCGCTAGGGGCGCTAATGTCGCCATTAATCCACCTTAATTCGATTGGATTAAGATGGATTAACGTTTGGCGGTAAAAATTTGAAACGCACTGGTGACATAGCGGTAGGATTATTGTTAATCCGGTGGCTTAATCTCACAGCAATTTTTTTATTTGTTATGAAATACAGAGATTTACAATAAATGATGCTTATTATTACACACATTGATAAGTTTGGTAATGTTTACTGGTATTAAAATAATAAGTATCTATTATATTGTACATACAACAATTTATTTAAATACAGAGATTTACACATAATGATAAGATTGGTAATGTTCACTGGTATTAGGATAATAAGTAAAATGAATATGTGTTTATTATATGATACAACATGGAAGTGATAGAGAAAAAGATAGTATATTGTTTTTAAAACTACTTTTTTGAGCGCTTAATCACTGTGAATACGCATTGAATTGTTTTTAAATAGTTTTTGAGAAATTACTCTGCGCAGTCACTTTGTTTTCACAGAAAATAGTTTTAAACTTTGTGATGATAGAGACGCTCGTCGTCGTTGTTGGTGTCGCTGGAGTCGCTATCGATAAGAAAAGCGGCACTGATGAGTTTGGTGATGCATGTGAGAAGAAGGTGGTGGAAGCTGCTGTGCGTTTCCATGGGTGTGGGAACGGCGACCACGTACTCTTTGGTGAATTTTTTGGAGAAGCACCCGTTGGATGTGACGTTTATGTTGAGGTTAGGTGTTTTGTTGTGACAGAAAGACGGAGAGTTAAGCACATCTGCTGCGCATTGGGTAGCTTTGGAATGGAGGCATTTTAAGTGGTTGGTGTGGGGTGTTTTGTAGAAAAGTTTGACGATAGTTTGCTTTAGATTGTCAAAGAAGGTGATTTGAGTGGAGAGTACTGAGACTTGAGAATATTCTCAATTGGCGGAGATTTGGGGTAGACAGAGGAGTTTGTAACCAATGTGTATGGGTTCGGTTTCGCAGCTCATTTTGGTGTGGACCTGACGTGATATTATCTAAATCCGTTGGAGAGTTGCTCTACACCTTCGTAGGTTATTGTGAACCTAGTGGTGTTGAGTTGTTGTAAGACTTCTGGAGTAGCCTTTCCGTATCTTGCAGGTACGGTATCTTCGTTGATTCTGACAACGGTTATGGTACCGTACCTGGTGGCGAGTGATCTGACGCCTAGAGCGGTGTATGGTACATTTTCTTGCAGAGCAGCAACGCAGATAATGTCGGGGTTGTTGGAGAGCTCATCTAGTTGACGAAGGGCGTTTGCGCTCATGTTTGGCCTTTGATACACCAGTGCCAGTTTTTAACGAACGGTGGTGGTCCGTCAAAGTGAGCTCTTTGAGAAAGTAGATTGTAGTGGCGTCTGCAGCGACGGCATGGTGCGCAAATGTACTAAAGGTGACTGAGCAGCTGTTCCCACACAGCGATTACGTTGACAGTTGGAAGACTTAAGAAGATGACATTTGCATTTTGAAGCAAAACTTGTCGTTTCTGAGGCAGGAGAACTTGAATGCACCCTTTGATTTTCTAGAACCTCGAGAAGCATAGAGAAGCACGCGCAAGTCATGAGCGAGTTCTGTTGCACCTTCAGTTAAAATCTTGTATTTGCTGGTGAAGTTTTAAGAGATCGTGAAAATAGTGAACTTCGAACGTGAACCAAAGGTTGGTGCTACGAGGATTGAGCACTTGCGCACTACAGCAGGAGCAGCGGTGAACTGGGCACGAAAGTGTGTGATTCCTGGACGTTAGATCCTCACTGTGTGAGAGGTAAGCATTGTAGTGAATCTATATGGGGAAAACACTGGAGGGGAAAAGTCCGTTGCCCCACATAAGCCGGAAGCGTTAATTGCACATGCAGGAAGGAGCATATCCATGGGAAGCGAATTGTTCGTCCGCCGGAAGCGTGAATTGCACAGGCAGGACGGAGACCACTGGAGTGAGAAAGGCCCTACTTTTGCCAGAAGCGTTAATTGCACAGGCAAGACGGAGTACATCCATGTGAAGAGAATGTTGCATCCGCCGGAAATCGGAGGAAACCACTGGAGTGAGGAAGGCCCTAAATCCGCCAAAAGCGTTAATTGTACAGGCAGGCCGGAGTAAATCCATGTGAAGCGAATGCTGCATCCGCCGGAAATCGGAGGAAACCACTGGAGTGATAAAGGCCCTACATTCGCCAAAAGCGTTAATTGCACAGGCAGGCCGGAGTACATCCATGTGAAGCGAATGTTGCATCCGCCGGAAATCGGAGGAAACCACTGGAGTGATAAAGGCCTACATTCGCCAAAAGCGTTAATTGCACAGGCAAGACGGAGTACATCCATGTGAAGTGAATGTTGCATCCGCCGGAAATCGGAGGAAACCACTGGAGTGAGAAAGGCCCTACATTCGCCAAAAGTGTTAATTGCACAGGCAGGCCGGAGTACATCCATGTGAAGCGAATGCTGCATCCGCCGGAAATCGGAGGAAACCACTGGAGTGATAAAGGCCCTACATCCGCCAAAAGCGTTAATTTCACAGGCAGGACAGAGTACATCCGTGTGAAGCGAATGTTGCATCCGCCGGAAATCGGGGGTAACCACTGGAGTGAGAAAGGTCCTACATCCGCCAAAAGCGTTAATTGCACACGCAGGAGTACATCCGTGGAAAGCGGATTTGCACGTCCGCCAAAAGAACATGCACACGCAGGAAGGAGAACATGCATGGGAAGCGGATGTTGCATCCACCGGAAACCACAGGAAACCACTGGAGTGGGAAGGGCGCCACATCCGTCGGAAGCGTTAATTATTCAGGCAGGAAGGAGTACATCCGTTGTTGCTCACATCCGCCGGAGGCGTTGATTATCTTGCGCACAGGAAGGAGCACATTCGTGGGTGAGAACACTGGTGTGAAGTATCCGTTGAGTTTTACCTCCAGACGTTGCATTTTGCTTTGAATATGGAGTCACTGTCGTCTTCATTTTGAACGATAACTCTGTGTTCGTTGACGCTGAACAGCCAATCACCGTGTATATGATCGGGTAGAATGTACGTGGGACATTGCCAAAATTGACCGTTAAGCATCCAGCAAAGCGCATGCGGCCTTGGTTTACCATTTCCTGCATTTTAGCTACGGAAACGTACTGCTGTTCGTAGAAAAAGATGTATAATCCTCTTGTGGTAACAAATTGGATCCATTGTTGTTCTTCTTTTGATCACTGTCACGTGTTTTATGGGTTTGGGTCGAAGGACACGAATTGGATTTTAACTGGATACCGTTGAAGTTGATGTTGGAAAACACAAAATGAATTTTGTTCTCGCAGCTGTGAACTTTGATGGAGATGGGTTTGCCGTGGTAGTTGAATAAGGAGTATATTTTGAGGATGGCCATCCACTTGGTAGTTTTTAAACACTTTATTTGCTTCGCGGTACACGTATAGGAAATTTTTGTATCCCATGCTGGAGGAGAATATGAGATACCAAAGGACCAGAGGAAACTGTGTGCGGGAGGAGTCGAACAAGGTTGATTTTGTGTGACGGATAGTGCGAAAGGAGTTTTGAGAAAATGTTGTACCTCGAGGAATGTTCTAAAATTCGCGGAGCGTATGTACTTGGTGAACTGGGTGAAGTTTATATTATGGAAGTGATCATTTCCGGTACGGTTGTGAAGCATGCACCTGTGAAATGCCATGACTTGATTTTGAAGGTGCGCTGCTTCTTTCGTTTTGAGATACATGACGTTGCTAACGATTCGCTGTAGGCTGCCCAACATGTTGAACTCTTGGTGGTTAAGGGTGACGGATCCGCCTTGCGGGTGTACAAAGATGATTTTCAGCCTTTAAAAAAACATGTTTTTGAACAGCGTAGTAACGCTAGTGCTGAATTCATATTCCTGTAGATGGCCCTGTGTTTCGTTCAAGCGTTTGTGAATGATGGAAATGGCTTCGACGAGTTTGTGCCACTCAAAGGAATCCAGGGCCACTGCGTTGCGCTGTCCACATTTTGCTATCTTTACGGTGAGATGTTGCGGTGACTGGGCAAAAAACCTACACACTCGTACTTGATTTGTTGCCCGTTGAGAAAGTAGATGTCTGAGAGAGCACCCACAACTATGCTGGTGCTGGCTTGTTGCGTGATGCGAAGCTTCCTTTTGGCTGCGAACTTTGTGGGTGTTGGGGTTTGAAAACCTTTGCCACTGAAACAAGAGACACAGGAAACGAATGAGTGTGACGCGCAAAAACAACAACAACAAAAAACAGAACGTATCACATACAAGTAAGACTAACCTGGGTCGCATGGATGCCTGTGCGTCGTGCATTCTGACTAAGGCGATGGGTTTTTACATGAGCAGGAGCGTGTTATGAAAGCACATACAAGAGAGCGTATGAAAATGCGCTACGGAAGGGTTATATGGATAGTGACGATATCGTACACGAGCACTTACCTGTAAAGGTTGGCAGGTCTGGTGGATATCAGAGCACTTTGCGTGGCGAACGTGCTTTTAGGTTTTGCGAAAGACTTTATCGTTATGAGCAAAGTCATTGGCGCGAAATTTGGAAAAGAAGGTCTGCAGTGGTAGGCTCCAGCAGTGGAAGAGGTAGTCTATGACGTAATGCCCGAAAGTGGTGCTGTCATAACCTGGCAGTCTTCTGGCATTGTTGGACCATTTGGTCCCGCAGATTGAATTTAAGAACCGAAGAAAATGGGGCGAAAGAGTCCTATCCCGTAACTGTCAAAGTATTCTCCATGTCCGTTTTATCGACGAAGATTCAAACGTAGTGTTTACCCGGTTTGGTACTGGGGCCGGTGTTAGCGACTAGAACTATGGGAAGGCTTCAAATAGTATGAATTCTGGGAAGTCTGTCACAAGGGTAGTCACCTAAAAGCTTACGCCGCGTAGAGGGGCATGTGCATAGAAAACGCTGAATGCTGAAAGTGTTCATGAAACCAAAATGGATCTGTTGCCGTCTATTTCGAGCGTGCGATGTATTTCCGCCAGCACCAGAAGAATGACGGGTTTTGTCAATTTATTGGCAAAACCGATCCTTTTGCGTTCATGTCGCCAGTGAGATCGAACGACATGACGGTGTATCCTACCGGGTACGATTCCTTAGAGATGGAGTGGTCCTCGTCTTTGAAGTGAATGCCAAGGCCATACTGTAGGGTTTGAAAGCATTGGATATAGTGTCCGTTGGCAAAGTCAGGTTGTAGAGTTTGTGAGGGGACGGGTTGTCCGTTCACATAAAGTTGAAAGAAATTGAGCTTGAAATGTTGGAAATTGTAAGGGTTTTTGTTAAAATCGCCGGAGTAAGCCTTGTCCGTGACCATGGCCACGACCACTCTTCTGGGTATTTGCCCTATGAAGACGTCGCTAAACGTCATTGCCCTGGACTCTTTGGGAATGCTTAGATCCTGAAAGCTTACATCCTTAATATGGTACTTTGCGTTGCTCTTCGCCAGGACGGCCTGGTGAGCAAGCTTTATGGTCGGCGAGGGACGTACGGCTTTCAAACGCAGCGCGGCAGACTGGATTTTGGAGTAGCCCTTAAAGTTCTTCGAGTCCAAAGAAAGATAAAATTGGGGAGAAAAAGGGGTGAGCTTGATGGTTATACTGATACTATTGCGAAGCAGATTTTCCTGTCTAAAGGGGGCGATGGATAGAGGGCCGATGAGCTGAACCTCGTTCCCCCCTTTGGTGAACCCGTGACGCCACTGAAACCCTGCATTGCCCATAAAAACGTACATGATACCCGCCGTGTCCTTTCTCCAAAGAGAGGATTCTTCCGAGTAATTAAAAAGTGTCTCGAGGTAAGTTCTATAAGGGTACCCCGCCTGGGGCATGGATGCCATGAAGTTATTCAGCGAAACTTCCACCTGTTGAAACAGGGAATTTAAGCCATTATTGACCAAAGCGTTGTTGACCTGGGTCTTGACAGCCGCTCCCTTGTCGTCAAAAACGCGCACCATGAGCTCGATGACGATGTAGGTCAAGTCAAGGTAATCGTCTGCATTTCCCGATTAATGAAAAGTAATGGCAACATTTTGGATTAGCGTGTTTTGCGAGTTAAGAAAGACGAACCGAGATTCCTTAATGTTCATCTGTATGGGAATATCTTTGAAGAGGTGGAGTTAGGAACTCATGTGCACGCCTGTGTCTGCCATTACGAGAAAACGTCTTGCACCTTGCGCTTACCGCGTTTAAGCTTCGACTGTGCACTCTTTCTTGGTTTTATGTATTTTATTCTCTTTAGCCATCTCTTTCTGGAGCCCAGCTTGGCATCGAGCTTTTGGTCGGCATATCGCTTTAAATTCAGACCCGCTTCCTTCATTCTCTGTTTAAACGCTTCTTTTGGCGCACTACCCTTGGTGGCAACATCGGAGAGCACGTGTGCACCCATCTTGAGCGCCTCTTTTCCGACCGCTTTGACCTCACTCTTTAAGAAGGGCAGCACCGTTCTAGAGAGCCCGCCGAGAGCTGAAAAGAGGCCGCTACCTCTTTGATAATGCTTGTCTCTGTACAGAATGAAATCGCGATAGCTAAAAACGCCTCCCGCCTGATTGAGATAGTGCTGCGTGACAATGTGCACATCCATTACTGCGGTTTGGGCCTTAAGGTGAGAACTATGGTAGAGGAAAATCCGTCAGCGAGTGGGAGGAGAACGCTACAACCGTTCCTTAAATCTATGTTTACGGTTTTGAAGTCTTATCGAATCAAACGTACGCAATTCTGCGAAAAGAAGGACTTATCGTCGCTCATGTAAGTGTTTTTGCTTCTTTCGTATTCCACCGCCCGCTCTCTATGACCTGCTCGAAGGTGTATCCTATCACATGCGGGGCTACTAGATCGTAATAGACGAACATTTCGTAAGGAAAACCAATATACGGAACTACTGGGGGTGTTTAGGTTCATTCGCTAAGATGACATTGATATAGGGTTCGAAGACTAGCATCTTGGCCATAGCGGTTGTAAAGAGCAAACTGTAAATGCGATACAGCGAGCCTGGTGAAAAATGCGCACTCTCATGCGGGGTGGGAGTTCCCGCATCGGGTGTAGCCTGCCCCTGAACGAAGGCGTACTCTCATGCGGCGCTCTTGTAGTGGTTACTCAATAGAGGATGTAGCTTCGGGTTTGGGTTTTGTCTGAGTCGAAATCTCAGGTATTACCGGACGAGGCGCGCTCTGGACGGGTTTGGCGTGTACGGGTGGTTTTGCCGGTCTTGACGGTCTCGGGTTGTTTTGCCGTGGGGAGCATCACTCATGACTACGTGGTCGGGTATAGTGTACGGTGTGGTCGCACTCATCCCCGGTTCTACAAATCCGTGGAATGGAATGTCGGGCAGCTTTTCGGGATGGGTGACGGCGGCATTGACGCTTACCGTCTTGTTGCGTACGTCAAAGAGGAAATAGTTTTCGATGTATAAACGCTCACATATGGAAGCGTACAGGAGGTTCACTAAGTCTTTGGGATTGTGCACAATGCTCTGCGGCATTTGTAAGCTGAATTTGGAATGCGTGGGTCGATGTGTCATTGTGTACTTGGTACACACGATGAGAGCGTAGTCTTGGGAAACGTCATAACATTTTACAGTATACCTCACTTTCTGCAGAGCCAATTTCCATTCGCCCTAAAGGACGGCTTTTTCGGGCAAGATGTTTGAAAATGCCGCCGTGGTATTATCGGTGATGTGATCCAAGGAAGCATTCCTCACGAGCGGGATCGTGAGGTTTTAATCATTTCTTGCGGATGATCGAAGCCTGGACCCACGAGTTAAACTTGGCAGGATACCCCTTCCATTTCAGCAAGTGTTGCCTGTTTCGCCCGCGACCCGGGGTGCCTAAGATTTGCTCAATTTTGAAAGTTTTGGGTAGCGCGAGCTTTTGTAGCTCCTAGTGTTGGAAAATGCTGTCTATGGTCTCTGCGGTGAGATGCACGAATTTATATACCACCGTCGTGCCGCGCACCACGTCGGCTATCCGAAAGATTTAGTACGTACAATTTTGCTCGTACTCCTTGTTAAACTAAATTTTTTCTTTGGGTATACGCACGTGATGGCGCAATGGAATATCTAGGCTTTGTTGCTTGCGGCACTTGCCCATTTCCATAGAGACTGCGGTACACCTGCAAAATGTTAGACTCGTTGACGTTTTTGGGTGACATTTTGATGGATCTGTGATGCGAGTTACTATACGACTCGAGTAGGGCCGGTAGGACCTCCACGTATCTGTGAGTGTTTGTGTGCGTGAAATATCTCCATATTTACGATTTTAAGGTGTGTTTAAAGCGCTCCGCCACACTGGCTTTCACGTTATTCTTGGTGGTGTAATGCTGCACGTCGTGCTTCTTTACAAACGCCCGAAACGTCTTGTTGGTAAACTCGGTTCCCTTGTCGGTTTGCGGGATTCTAGGAGTGCACTGGAAAAAAATAGTGCAAAAGGTTTTGGCCACATCGGTACATAGCTTCGATTAGAGAAGGAAGGCACAACCATATTTGTAAAATACGTCGACGACGGTGAGAATGTACGCGTACCGTTTGTTATGTTCGCTGACGCTGTTAATGACGTTTAGGTCTGCTTCCCAAGGATAGTCCATATTGGTGACGTGATAGTATCTGGTGGAAAACCTCCTCCTCCTCACCGGCTTGTGGAAGGTGTAACTGTCCTGGGTTAGAGGGAAGGACTCGATGCTCGCCTTTGATGCGCCCGTGGCCTTGCGAAGCGGCTTTATCGTGCCCAGCCCGGCATAGTGTTCCGGTTTGGCATATATATTTTTTGGCGCTTTCCATTTCTTCATGCTTTACTCGTATATAGGTTGCCAACGGCTAGTGCGAAAATTGCGGAAGGGGACTTGGATTTCTTTTTGGGCGAGATAGGGTTCACCCTCTTGATTTTGCGAGGGGGACAGCGGGGTAACCGTTATCGATTTGGGTTGCATCTCCTGCTTTACCCGCGTGCCTTCGTACACGTCTTCGTATTTGTCGTCGCTGTCGTCTGCGTGATCGCTAAGGTAGGGTAGCCTCACTGGTATCACTAGATCTACATAGCTGGCCAACTTATGTTTTACGACCCGCCATTTGTCGTCGGCAAACAGTTTTGCGCGGTGTACGTTCTCCATACCTTTGGCCAATGTGGAGATGGTTTTGTCGCTGAGGTAATGCTTTTCCACCGTTTTCGGTTGCGAAGTAACAAGTATCTGGCTACCGTACTGCATCCCACCAATTTCGACACCGGGGCGCTGCCCAGGGAAGCTAATACCAGGAGGAGAAAAGTCGGCGCAAAACCTCCTTTTTGAACCAAGATTTTCTTCTTTTTCTTCAACGGAACGCGTTTATCGGCTAGCTTTCTCCAAGAGGCTTTGTGACTTTCTAAGTCACTCAAGCACTCTCTGGGAAGTAGCACGTGTTCTCTGCACACATTGAGCATACATTCGCAAATGGCCTTGTTCAGATATCCATCGGCATTTTTAACAACTTTTTGAGCAAAGGGGCCTTTGCCTTGGCCAAAGCCGACAAATTGCCGTGCTGCCTGGCTATCAGCGGGCTGCTGAGCTTGCCCATGTTTAACCTACCTGTAGGCATATTTGCGCGATAATGAACGCGGTGCGGCGAATCACACCTTACTTAAAATTAACGGAATGAGAGGCCTAGCAACACCCCGTATGTAGGCTCAAGCATTTTCTATGGGGCAACACCCTTCATATTCCCTTCAGTTTCGTCATAGGTATGCGATAAAGCAAGGAGGTTCAGATGTGTTTTTTCAGCCGGTAGCCGCAAAAATGGTTGTTTTTCCGATCATTGGCCTCAGTGGAGCACAAAATACGAGATCGTTTCATTGGGTAGCACGCCCGTTCGATACCTGTAACGGTTACGTTTATATTCCGTGCAATCTAGCACCGAATACCAGTGAGGACGTTGGGTGGTTTCTTCGAAAGCCTCCATAGGAAACTGGAGTTCTTGCATTCGATCTGCCAGCAGAGCCTATCGATGTACAACATGTCTGTGTTGGTTTTGAAGACCACAATATAATTGACATTCAGAGAGATGTTACGATATTTCTGGCCTGCGGAAACACGTTTTGCAGAATGTACACGGTTTCGAAGCGCTTATGATGCGAGTCTTTGGTGAACAAATTAAACACGTTTTTGCTGCCCCCTTCCATCATCAATTCGTCGAAGATGACGAGGTCGTTCTCGCCCACCGAAGCCAGTTCCGTAATGCCTGCATGGGTCTCGCACTTTAGGGACGAGAGTTCAAGTCTCGGCGAATACACCGGTGGATGGCACCACAGCACTTTTCTGGGGCGATTGTCGAACTTGTCCGCATATCCAATCAGGGTTTTCGCAAAAGTCGATTTCCCACAGCGCGACGGCCCCGCTATGAGCATCGTGCTGGGAAGATTAAAGCATCTGAGCTCACACGTCTCGCGCAGAGGATCCCGATTAGAAATCACTTGCAACATGCCTCATTTATGGTTTTTTTGTAACCATCGGGATAGGAGTCGAAGACTTCGGCTAGAACGCGCTTGTTCACCACCATTCGAAACGTCTTGACTACCGGTTTAGTGACGACCGTCCACGAAGGTTTCCTCAAAATCTGAGTCCCCACGAGCGTCACCGTGCTGCCATTATCCATCAGCGCCATGTTGCGAATCACCCCGGCATTTACCAGCCGCAAATTGCCCAAATTCAGCGTGATGCCTTTCACCTTGCACACCGAGGTCTTGCACTTAATTCCCATGACATAGCTCTTGGGTCCGCGGAGGCAAACCTCGAGATGTAAGAGCCCGGTCCGTACTTCTCCAGCTCGTCCGTCTTGTCCCCAAGAAGGCGTCCCACGGACGGTGTTCAGTCCCCCGGGGCGGCGCCGATGACGGAGTCGGTGTTGAAGTAGCACACCCAATCTCCCATACGCTTCAGGTACGAGTAGAGCACGAAGCGTGCGTGAACCATAGTGTAAGTCACAATGATGGCAATGGAGGCGGGGTTCACACTCCGACTCTCCTCGCAGTGCCTCCACACCACGTACATGACCTGTTTGGTCACGGGCACGTAGGTCTGCACTTCCACCTCCGGGTCGTTGAGCAGGTTGAGGAAGCGGTCGCACCGCTCCACCAACTCGCACGTGGACATGTTATCGCGCTGCCCCAAACTTCCCCACAACGAGTTCAACATGAACTTCAGCAACTCTTGCCTGCCGGGATTCGTTGCGACGACCTCCGTGCTATAATATTTCCGTTACGTACTCGTCCCTTGCGGCAGGCGTATATCATTCGGAGGTCCACCCGGAGGCTTCCGTCTTGATCTTCAGAAACAGATTCACGTAGTCCTGAAACAGTCCCTTGTGTCCGGTGACCGGGTCGTACTGCACCACATCGTACTCCCAGATCTCGTCCACCCGGATCAGCTGGTATCCCTCCAGCAGGGCCTATATCATCTTGTCGGTGATCCAGGTACCCATCAAGGCCCTCTCGTTTTCTCCGTGATGGCACTTGTCCTGGTTTTCCGCCTCTGCACAAGCGCGGCATAGCGGACATATCAGCTTGTCGCCACTACAGAAACCCTCCACCCACGTCTTCTAAGTGCGGAAAGCGATCCATGTGAATCTTTAGGTGCCCCAATGGGTACAACTTCGTCTTATTCACGTACGGGTACAGGCTACACAAGTCATAATACAATATTTTGCGGTCCCCCTTGTCCATGCGGTATGTCTTCTTGCAATTGGTGCGGCCTCCATAGAACACATTTCTAGGGTTCAGTGGGTCCGGCACGGGGAAGTGCTTGTTATGCTGCGTGAGGTCCTCGTTCGCCTTCACCATGGCGTTAAACTCGCACTCCCACAGCTCCATCAAGGTGTAGACTGCATGCTTGATTTATTGCGTGACTCTGTCGGTGCTTTCGTATCTCGAGGCTATAGTTTCGTTTCCGTGCTATATATCGCGGCATGTCGTCTAGGAATTCCTTTCTAAATTTAGCAAATTCCTGACTCAGCAAACACACGTCCATTTTGCAATACATCACCATTTCCGGCTTCACGTTAAGGACATAATCGGAGGCTGCCTTCTCGTGGTGCCACCGCTCGAAATCTGTGCTAGCTTCCGCCGACATACTCTTCGAACAGTAATACTTTTTGTCGGGAGTCGAGCCCACGTAGGGCTTGTTTTCCTTCGTGTTAAACAATAAGAAGTAGAGCCTTAGCATTCCTTCAGTTCGAACGTCCTTGCAGAAAGCGAGACAGTGGCATGGTTATAAAGTCGAGCTTGTCGAGAAATGTTACGTCACCGTGTCTCATTCTATAAATGTTACTTCCGTTCATAATAATCTCCGGCGTCCAGTTTGAGCCTTCCACCATGTACTTCAACAAAAACTGGCTGTCGTACCCTTTCAGGTTATGAGTAACCACGATAACGTCCCAGGCTTCAAATCTCGCCTGCACAATGTCCTCAAACAACCGTTTCACACTCTCTTCCTTAAACACCCATTCTTTCACCCCACACACGGTTCAATACGCCATCCTGTGACGATCGTCGATACAAAGCGCGCAGGCTTGATATAACACGCACAAGTTAGGAACATGCTCGTACGCGTTCTGTTGCCCGGAGTATGCCGTGTTTTGTGTGCATTCAAAGCAAATAAACATGAACACAAACTTTTTCCTTTTGTTTTGGTAAACGTACGGTTGTATGTAGCACATGTGATCGTTCAGTAGTGTATCCTGCAATGGCTGCAAAACGTTTCTCCGCACCGGTGAGCGGCTTTTCTGTGCCTCAAATTAACAAGCTTGTGGCACACCGACACCGCCTTCGGGTAAAAGCCGCCTTTCCTCGCATGATTCGCACTTAATGTCGCTTTTACACGCACCACAGTGTATTAACGCTACTTAGCGCTTAGGGCACTGCTGGTGGTACTTTGAGCAAATACCCTCGAATTAATAGAATTCTTTTTTGTGCAACGAGGTATAGTGGCATTGACAATATTACTTGCATTTAAAGCACTTGTGCAAGTTTACAATGGCGTTAAAGTGCCCCCTCGTGAAACATGACTCCAATGGGATTATCTCCTTCCTTACCTGACGCGTAGAGCACGTGCTTGCTCGAATGATCTGAATCCACCGTCACCGCGTTCCCCTTTAACATGGCGTCAAAATGCTTAATGTCCTCTATAGTAAATCTGCCATCCACCTTTCCTAAACTTTCTCACAAAGCTAAAGCTTGTTGTTTCTGCAGATATTCCCACCGTCTAATGGCGTTATAATTGACGTTACCGTCCATCTCAGCTTTGCACGCCGGAATAGCTCTTGTTAAGCACAAGTTGTTTTTGTTCTTAATTTCAACTATACCTTCGTTCCCGCTACAGCCACCGCACGGCTTCTGACACGAAGCCGAGACCTCCTTGGTCCACACAAAAGTAATTTTAAGGGGTCCCCCTGCTGTTTTTTGCATCACTTTTTCCATCGATTTTACCACCGCTTCCGCATTCACCTGGTCCGTGCGCCTAACGCTCATGTTAAACGCTTTCAACGCCTGCTGTTCGTCCGCAATACTTATGCTTAAATACCAGGGTTCATTCCCCAATAAGTTGTCGTTCGCGAACTTAACAATGTCTGTAAACAGCAACGTTACCCATTGCTCCGGGTTTGCATCTGGAGGCACCGGGTTCACTGCAACTTTCGTTACGGTAAAGCCCGAAAGAAACCTTTGCATTACTCTCTGCTTTTGCCCCGTAATTTCAAACGAAGGTTGTTAGGTCGCCTCAAAACTTCACCCATCTTCTGACACATGCCGCTAAGCAGCGCTTCGTTTTAAATAAAAATGCGCACCTTAAATGCTCTGTTGCTTCCGCTGCTCCTTTTTTAAGTATATCAACACGCAACGCAAGGTATCCGTATCGTGTTTCTGTCTCTTAAAGAAAAAGAAAATGCACTGCGTGCAACAAATTCATCTTATTGCATCATCCGGTATACTGCTGTTTTCAAGCACTGTGTAAATGCGCCTAAAGCAATGTATAAAAATGCAACGAAGCTTAGGAGCACACTTTTTCACATTATCTGCTTTTACGGCAAAAGTAGCACTTCGGCAATCGGTTTATCGGCCCGTGCTTTTATACACAGTGCTTATCGTTATCGCAACTTCCGCTCGCGCTCGGGTAAATCCCGATTTAAAAAATCTCCGTTGGTTTACTTGGCCTCAGATTCTAAATAAAGCTGTGAACGCGTGCTTCTCCACTAACGCTTCCGGTTGTACTGATAAAATCACCGCAAAATCCGTCTTCCATGTGCAGCACTTTTGCCTGCCGTTTACCACGAAAACCGCGTTTTTCAACGTTTTCACGCTAATGAGCTTCCTTTTAAACTGCCATTTTTAAATATTCCAGCGACCCCTCCACAACGTCTATCGTGGCAGCCATTTGCTACGCCAACCCCCCAATCCTGGTCACCAGTCCTTTTTTCAACATGGCGTACTGCTTTTCCTGTCTGAACAATCTTCAGCAAGGGTTCTACACATCAACATGTTGCAACCGGCTCTCGCCTCTGGTAGCCGGCGCCACAGTTCCACTTTTCTTTCTTTTATTCGTCCCAATATTTTACTATATGTTTTTAATATTAGCATTTTTTGCACACGCTGTCCGTACGTTAAAGTGTTTCCGCAAAAACCGTTTCTATCCTCTTTTCTTCCAAGTATTTACAAACGCATTCTCGCGCACTTGGTTTTCTACTTTGCTATTTGTTTCATCATAGTTTTCTTGCCTAACCTACCCCATGGTGTTCTCATTCTTATTGCGAGTGTGTATATGTAAGTGTACACCGAACTCCACGTCTTCGAAATGCAGCGCAACCGTTATCAACGCTTCTCAAGGTATCTATTACTTTTCTCTCTATTTATATACTTTTATTTGTCCATCATGTAGTCTGGATAGTCACAGAGGTTTAATCAATAGTTTCATACACTACCAAACTTTATGCTTTTTATCGTTAGCAATTATTTTGTTTCTCTGTGCTGTAAGTTCGCGTTCCCACCAACTTTTTCTCGCTTCATACGTCTACATACGCAGTTACCGGGCAATAATGCTTAATCTATCAGCTTCAGTAGCCCTGCCTGTCCGGCAATATTTGCGTTTCACCAAAAGCACGTAATTTACTGAAAGCCACAAGCTATGTTTGAATATGGATATAGTCTTTCTAAACAACATTGTGGTACTACATCAACATTCAAAGCCCATAACCTATACTTCCGTATACGTATTCTTATTATCGATAAAACTTGGTTTTTTGCTCCCATTTTGATAAGTTACTGTTTTTTTCTCTCTGTATTTATGTGTTTTACACAACCACAGACAACCATTTATCGGCAACATGACTTAAGCTGTCAGCACCAAAACCGTTTCATTTCCAGCAATATTTGTTATCAAGACAGAAGCTTCAGACAACGCAATATTTTGTAGTAATTTTCACAAGAAAACCATTTGCTAAACAGGACAAAAAACTATGTTTGCGTATACGTTTTATATACTGCTAAAACCTACATTTATATTGTGAGTGCGCATTCCGTTTTATAGCATTTTTCCTTTCCTTCCATATTTATATACTTTTATCGTCCCATTCTACATTACAACTTCAACCGTCAAGGTCCCGCTAGCTGGCTTTATCTTCAAACGCAGACTTCCGTTAGCGAACACCAAAGCTATTATCGCTTGCCGGCTTTTCGTCAAGTATTGCATTTGCTGCCAAATTCGTGATATACAGCTCTTTAATTTCCACGCACACACTCTTGACATTGCTGTCTTCCTACCTACACATTATTTTTCCTATAAAATATCGTGCGTCGTGTTCTCATCCTTTGCGAGTACATATAATAAAAAGCATTTTCCTACTGCAAAAACAATAATATTACTGTCTCAATACGTTATTTACAATTCTATTTTCATAATAAACCTATTTCTTTTTCAGCTACCTTATCCTTTTTTCATTTCGTCTCGTATTTAAAATCCTCTTCTTCTTTCACCTCTTCCCCACCATCACCTCCAACATATCCGCCTCTTCTTCTGTGTTTTCGTTATAACTTGCTTCATAATTAGCGAATTCCTCCGCTCCGCGCGTGCATGCATTTTCCACTTTACCAATAACCTGCTTTAATGCTTCAAATTCTTCCAACATTTTAACCACATTTCCTTTTATTCTGTTTACCAACCCCTGCTGCATTGTCACGTTCTGCTTCTTATCTTCCAGTTCTTTTTTCATTCTTTCCACCATCCCTTGCATTTCTCGCGTCCTTCCTTCACATTCTTCTTTTTGCTTCTTCCCCGCGTCAATCATCCCGTTTACTTCCATCACCTTATTATCGCATTCCTTCTTCATTTTTTGCTTTATTCCATTCATCCTCTTCTTACATCTCTCAGATGCCGCTTTCCTTATGCTCGTCAGTGACACCCACCCAGCTTCCCCGCCATTTCCATTACATTCCGAATTTATTTTCAAATTCCCTTCCGCAGACCACCTAGACAACCGCTTCACCTTCCCGCTCAGTTTCCTCCCTGCACCTAAGCTTAGCTCCCATTCACCCCATTTTTCACATTGCCCAAAACCGTAAAGTAAATTTTCAGAAAATATCAATTCATCCCGTTTGCAACGCTACCAAAGCATCACAAGCTCACTCTCCTCCGGTGTCAATCGCCATTCCAATTCCAAGTGTTCCGGCAAGTCTATGTATCCATCAGCAAACTACAATCCACCATCCCTACAAGAATAGAACTGTGGTCAATGGCATACATCTTCACCGACTAACTATAACATTTACACCCGCCTTCGTCCCTCGGCTTTCCTTTTTCACACACCACACACCTTCCAATTACAATGTAACCCTCAGAACATTCAACCTGACCCATCTTCACACCCCCACACATCATCCCCCACACCTTCCATCCTTCTGACATCTCGTTATTGGCTTTAAACAATTATACACCTTCTTAGGCGTACCCAGGTTTATAAAGTCAGACCCAAATCTACAACCACTACCCTTAAGGTATACGCACGTGCAGTTAGGCAACATTTAGTAATCCTTATGGCATTTTGTCACATTCTCCAAATGACCCGTTTCGTCATTCAACTCGAACCTACACCTCCCAAAGCTAACGAGGCCCTTCTCTGTTCGAACCAATCCTGCTATCAACAACACCGTCAAAATAGGATCATGTTTGCAATCTATTCTGACCTCCCTCAATTTTCCCTTCTTATACCGTTTTTTTCTCATGTCTATATGCATTTTTCCAACCAATCACAATGCAGTTTATTACCACCAATCCCTACTGTTTATTCCTCTCCTCTCCACCAATCCCATCGCGTCTTGTTTCCACCAATCAGGGTCCTCCACGTCACGACCTGTTTATTATCCCTTGCTCGCAAACGATTCCTTCTTTCAGTCCTCAGATATCGCTTACATCTCACATCCCTCCTCGTCATTCTTCCACAGTTTTTTTTCCTTTCCCAATTTTTCTTTCCAACCCGCTTAACCATAATCGTACTGCTCATGGAGCTTTTTCAAAAAACTTACAACCGTCGCTGTTAATCTGACAATTAACAGCGACACTAGCGCCTCCAGCCGCAGAATTATCGTTAATATATCTATATACACATTCCTTCCCACCAATCACAACCCACCTCATTTCCACCAATCCCTGCCGTTTATTCCTCTCCTAACAACCAATCACTTCTTCTCTTAGGTTCACCAATAAAAAACCTCCACGTCACATCTGTTCTATCTTTTTATCCATTGTCAACCATCTTTTAGCCCCTGGTATATAGTTAGTGTTAAGTGTTTTTTATTTATTTCGTGTGCTAGTGTTTCCGAGTGTCGGAACTGGGAAGTGCAGCGCATGACCAGGAATGTGTGAGCGTGCCTGTGTGTGTGTGAGTGTGTGTGTATGTGTGTACAACATGTGTAGCGTATGTATATGTGTGTGTATGTATGTGTGGAAAAAAATGTTTTCAAATTGAAACAAAACCGCAACATACACAACAAAACTGTCATCGGCATCCTAAAGATGGTTGTTGTATGGGTTTTTATATTTTTCTTCAATAATCTCATAGAAACAAGACAAATGTAAATCAGTGTAAATTTTTGCCTGTAAGCCGGGCCCCTTGTACCGGCACCAGGCCACATTTCTTTAATAAATAAATCTGAATCTGAAGCTGAATCAGCCCCTGGACCCCGAGCACACAACACCTGGCTCCTCTCTAAAATACCACGTGACATTCATCGTCATTTCCTTTCTCAAGCCTAATCTTCTCGCAACAAACACCTTTATCTCTCATCCCCGGATTAATCATCACCCCTTCAACGTAATACGGTTTTTTGTTTCCCACACATATCCAATCACTCTTTATCTTCAAACCTTAATCTGGTCCCGGATTAAGCCACGTGGATTAACACAATCCTACCGCTGGTAACACTTTCAAACTTACCGCCAACAACCTTAATTCACACGGATTAAGACGGATTAACGGCGACACCAGCACCCCTTAGCGGCAGGATTATCGTTAATTCAAGGGTTTATGTCGGGACCAAAACTACTGAGGTTACAAAATTACAAGTGTTTTTATATTTATTTTCATGCTTCTGCTTTATTATGTACATGCCTGTTACCTTACTTTTTCTTGCACAGCCGGTGTAGTTCTCTGGTCTTCAGCACTGGTGTATAATATTTACTTCTCTTTACTAAAGCCTCATTACCATTTATTTCATTTTTTCTTCCCACATTTTCCTCTCGGTCCCTCTTCTTCTCTTTGACTCTGCTGATCCATTACTCTTTCATGCTTATTAAAAAATTCCTACTTTCCTATTTCCTTCTTCCTTCTCGCTTTATGACATTCTCTGTAGAACTATATCATTCCCTCTTATGTCGTCCTCCGTGGTATAGTTACCATACTGCCTTCTGGTTTCCGAGGTGGTGGATTTAAACCGGCGGGAGGCGATGGATTTTTCGGGCGTAAATATCCCTAGTATGGCTTCCTACGGAAGGGAAGTAAAGCCGACGGTACCGTGTCGTAAATTTATGGCACATAAAAGAACCTTAAGCTTGATAAAGAGGCATCTCAGCAACAAAGTGTTTCATGCCCAATATAGAGTGGTACGCTAAGGACCACAAAAGTTAAAGAGCGTCCATAAATACAACTCAATTTAATTTTACCACCCATATTATTGCATTTCTTGTCTCGGATTATCTCTCTCCATTTTTAAACCTTCACATTCAGTTAGATAATGTTCTACGCTTTCCTCTCTATCACAAAATTCACATGTAACTTTATTATTGCCTCTTAAGCCAGGATGAATTATACATATATAGTAATAGCTTTCCTTTATTAAGAACGGAATGGAAAGAACTGTCATAGTTAGCATACGGTTGTTCTCTAATTTAAGAACGCCATTTTAATGTACCTCCTTAACTTATTAAGGTGAGATTATCACAGCTCTCAGGTGCATAACTCCTTAGAATTAGCATTAGATTGAGTGACAGGGAAAAAGAATTGAGTTTTCAATGACAAGAATGTAGATAGAAATATACTATTCGTCTTGACAGGTAGGGAATCCGTAGGGATTTTAAAAAGCACTTTTGCGTTAAATAAGTTTTTGGTAATATTTAGTATTTTGCTAACAATATTATGAATTCAGCATTCAAGTTACTTATATTTGGAGCTAGATTTTTAAGATTTTTTAACCCTCCGTCAGTCGCTAGGGGCCTGAGAGACCCCTGGCGTTATATAAATGTTATAATTCTCGAACGAACGCGCCTATGCAATTGCCTGACTAGGACATCTAACATTACACCTTGCGCGATTAATTGCTGCAGAGATAACCTTATCTGTTTATTTGTTTGGCGGGAGAAATGAATAATCAGCAGTTACGTGTCGCACAGGTCAACCAGGCCCCGCGCGCCTGCTCTCGTTACATATTGTTGACAGATTTGTTTCCCATTAGCTTTTGTGCAATATTGCTTTACTATTGCAAGGAGCTGTTACTGCTTCGTCATGAATACGAGTAAAAGGTACGATCTACAAAATCCGAATGATTTGGAAGAAGTACATCGCCTACTTGCCCGTGGATGATAACTTATATGAATAACATGACTCTGATTCAGAAGATAAACTCGATACGAGATTTTTGGACTCAAAAACTGACCATGAAGATGAAGAGGAAGACGATGAAAGCAGCTTGTGTGATAACATGTATTTTATAGGTAACATATGCCTATCATAGTAATTCTTCTTATTTTTCTTATTATTATTATTATTGACAATACATTCTGTTGTTATTCACAGGAAGAGATGGAACAAAATGAAAAAAACACCTTTGAAAATAACACAGACAAGGGCTCACAATATGTTAACAAAACTTTCTGGTGTGGTAGGAGCTGCCAAAAATGCGAAAATGGAAATTGATTGTTGGAACCTTTTAGTTACCGAAGATATAGTTGATTTGATTGTTGAAAGCTCAAATACTTACATTAGCAGTGTGCAGCACAGATTTTATTGTCAAATAGACAGCAGACCTACAGATGTAATAGAAATAAAAGCTTTCCTAGGCTTATTGTACCTGGCAGGAATTTTTCGTGGTGGACGCCAGAATATTCACGAGTTTTGGAGTACCGATGATCTTGGAATTCCTCTATTCCGAATGGCTATGTCCGAAAAACGATTCAGTTTTCTAATACGCTGTATTCGCTTTGATGACGAAAGCTCAAGGCTGGAGCGACGAAGATTGGATAAATTGGCTGTTGTAAGAGAAATGTTTACATTGTTACTGAACAACTGTCAGAACCATTATTCTCTTGGACAAAATGTCACTGTCGACGAACAGTTGCCGGCATTTCGTGGTCGATGTGCTTTTAGACAATATATACCATCCAAGCCAAACAAGTATGGCATAAAGATATTCTGTTTGAGTGATGCAAAACAGTTTTATACAACGAACATGGAGATTTATTGTGGACAGCAGCCGGATGGACCATATTTGCAAACTAACTCGGCAGAGGTTGTAGTGCTGAGACTAACTGAACCAATCTATGGCACTGGACGAAACGTTACTGCAGATAATTGGTTTACCAGTGTATCGCTGGTGAATGAGTTGCGCAAAAGACAACTTTCTTTCGATGGTACAGTGCGAAAGAACAAAAAAGAGTTACCCACTAATTTCACTTCTCCAAAAGATCGCAGACAGTACGAAAGCATATTTGGCTTCACAAAAAATGAAACACTTGTTTCATATGTTCCAAAAAAGGGTAAGTTTTGCTCTCAAGTTTTCATCCACACAGTTATCAGAAGGTGCTGAGAAAAAGCCTGAGATAATCCTGCATTACGACACTAAATATGGAGTTGATGCAGTAGATAAATTGTGTGCTACATACAATGTAGCCAGAACAACGAGAAAGTGGTCCGTGGTAATTTTTGACCATATCTTGAACATTGCAGGTATTAATTCTAGAGTTGTCTTCCTTGGAAACCAAAATAAATATTCCACAAGGCAGGAGTATTTGAAATCACTATCTTTAGCTTTACTGTTGCAACAGCTACAAAGGAGAGCAACAGCATCAAATTTATCCGATGATTTGAAAGGCCTTTTGACAAAATATAAACCTGAAGAATCCGGCGTAGATGAATTGTCAAATACACCACTATGCACATTGAAAAGGAAACGATGAGAACCCAGCAACAAAGACAAAATGAACTGCAAAAATAAATATGCATATGGGAAATGCAACACCCCCCCCTGTATTTGAGCAAACATGCTAAAATTATTTGCGATAGTTGCTTAGTCGGGGAAAACATGGGTGAAATAGTAGATCAATCTGAGTAACTGAACATTTGAAATTACAAGTTGTATGTATACCTGGAAATGGCAGTGTATTTCTTTATACTTACTGTAATACAATTTATAAGCTATATGTACTCATATTTTAGCTTTTATTTTTATGTAGTAAGATAATACCTATTAAAGAAAAGCCTTGTACGCTTAATCTAAATAAAGGTAAAAACAGGAAAAAAAGAAAATAAACGAAAGAAAACAAAAATACAAACAATAACAACAAAAATATAGCGCGGGTCTACTAGGCCCCGCGCGACTAACGGCGTTCTACCAAAGCGCGCCCCTGACGGAGGGTTAATATCTTAATAATGAATACTTTAACCTTTAGTTTATTAATGTCATTCTTATTTCTCTAATTACCAGAACTAATTTTAACTGGGCTATTAATATTGAATGAGTTCGCTAGTGTTTTTATTATTTTATTCATTAGCCTCAGTAAGGAAGGTTTGCTTATTTAAACTTATTCAAAGGACATTTTTCAACACTATGCGGCTGGCCGGTTAACATCTAAAGGCTGAATTATAAGAATATTTACCCTTTCCTTAAATTGTGTACATTTGCCGTTGTGTTACCTATCGAAGCCTAGAAGTGATTCACTGGAAACAATACAAGATGAGGCGTACACATACTTTCATAAACTATACTTAGATAGCATCTCACACAGATATTTTCAGTTGTTTCTGTTGTTATTATAGTTATAAGTAATATGTATAAGAGCGCTGTTGTGCCTATATATATATATGATAATCCGCGTATATTTGAACATTTAGCATTTTATATCTTTAAATAGAAAAATAAGTCACTTATCGTGGTTTTATTCTATACCTCCCTCTCTCTCTCTCTCTGCATGCTTCTATGTCTACCTCTCTCTCTCTCTCGCTACGTCTTCCCATTTCTCTCCTATATCCCTACTTCTCTCTACAATGTATAGGCTCCGTTACTATTTTCATAAGCTTACTATTTTGGAGTAGATTAATTAATTAGTTATATCTTGCATTACCACTTTGAGCAGTGTTTACTCAGTTTTTCTTGAAGTATCTGAAACCTGATGCTGTCATTCGTGTTGCGGGGTAAAAGGTCAACTCTTTTGTAATAGAGCAATGTGTTTTAATTAGTTATTATGTACCCAGCATATACTATTATAAAAGTACAAATATAATGACTAGGGACTGATAACAGTTTGATTGGGGATAGGTAGACGCAGGTGTGCTGCATACACGGAATTTAAGATTGCGGAGAATATGCTAATTTTCTGTTTCTAATATATAAATAAAATACATCTTTACGTGACGTTAGTATTTTATAACCTAATTTGGCGGATAAATTATGCAACTAGAATTTAGACCATCATCGATTATCGTCTTCATATATACTCGATAACATCGCAATATAAATAATAATAGTAATGTGTTGTTCGTACATATTCATTAAAGCCAAACCCATAAATTACATTCCAAACCTAATTAATGACCAATTATACATGTGATCCCATAATTGTGACATAAATCAGGTACTTAGTTCCGTTTTTGCATTTAAACCACCTAAATCGAAATATCGCAATTCATAAAAATTCATACATGAGTGGAATGTTTAATACTACACAAAAACATAAGTCTTCGTTAAACTTGCAAGAGCTTAGAACCAGTGTCCTCGTGCTAATCGATTTGTGCCAAAAACAGTAACGAAAAAGTGTTATGGTTTGAAAACATTCATATTGTAGAAACTTATAAGTACAAACTTTTTTAAATACTAAGACCACAAAAATGTTTATGTAGCAGTTTTTAAACAGAAAATAACCTGAATATATACGGGCTGTTTTGTTTTGCGGGCAAAATAATCGACATGCAACATAACCTGAAGTATGTTACATATATAGTTTCATGAGAATGTATTTGGCCATTCTTGTTAGGAATGATATCTCACACATAATCGTACATGCATATACAGGGTGGTCCATTTAAGCTGTGACTGTACAATATCTCCAAAACTAAGCGTTTCAGAAAGAAATGTTCTGAATAAAGTTGCTTGATATTATGGGGAAGGTGTTTTATTTGGATTATGTTGTGATGGTCATTTTAGGGTCAATTTTACTTGAAACGAATAGTAGGTCCCCATTTAATGGATTTACATTGGCCCTAAAACGACGCTTCCAAACTAAACACTACTAATGGCATTTACTTGTCCCTGTAATATCAAGCAATTTATATTAAAACATTTCTTTTACAACGATTATTTTTGAGGATGTTGTATAGTCTCAACTTAAATGGTCCACCGTGTATACACATAGCCTGTTATTACAATAACTTAGTATCAATTATTCAAGTAAAAATTGCCGTAATCTTCGATTACAGCTTTATGGTATTTATAGATAAGGTACAAATTCACAGCATGAGGAGTATAGTATATTTGTCAGTAATGTCGTGTTCTAACGATGGTCATTTTGTTCCTCTGACACACTTCACAGGAAATTCATTACACCCTTGGGTAGCGCAATGGGTTACTAATTACCTTCTTAATAGGTAATGCTCAGTACGTTCCCAAACCACATCTGGCTTCTAGTATGCATTTACCAGTCAGTATGAATTCCATGTACGTTAAAAGGGAAAAGCGAGTTTATGAAAATTTCTACATATAAATCAGTGGCGAAAATAGTTTATTGCAAATAACCTTTGGGCATTCCACATAGTTATATAGCAGAGCTAGCAGATCCACTTTACCCAAAACGTATGCGGAAAAGTTTGTTTGTAAGACTATGTGCCTATGAAGGTTGAAGAAAATAATTACAAAAATTTCACAATTAACTTTTAAAATCCTAAACATATATAGTTATTCCCGAAATCTTAATTTGGCTCTGTTAGTTAATTAATTTTGGCAAAATTAAAGCTTTGTGGTTAACATTCTTCTGTATAGTACTGCAATGAAAATTAAAATGTTTAAAAGGCCTTTACTGTGAGTATTTTACACTACGCCAACTTCTTTGTTACTAACTTTTAATAACTTGAAAGTAAACTTAGTAATTGTTACAAGTAGTTTATATAGAGGAAATCTAACGCAATTTTTGGGACATATATGGGCAGGAGACAGGGAAAACGAGGATATGCGGCGGTTCAAGGAGGAAAAAGGGTTTATATGGGAGAGATAGTGGAGAGCTGTTAGGCTAGACATAGGTTGAGAGTAGAGTACGGTTTATATGAGAGGTATAGGAAAACGGAGAGAGGTGTTAGGCTAGACAGTGGTCGAGGAGTTGTGTATGATTTTTATATGAGAGGTATAGGAAAACGAGGAGAGGTGTTAGGCTAGACAGAGCTCGAGGAGTAGAGTATGGTTTATAGGAGAGGTATAGCAAAACGAGGAGAGGTGTTAGGCTAGACAGAGTTGAAGGGTAGAGTATGTCCTTTATATGAGAGAGGTAGAGAATACGAGACGTGCTAGGCTAGACAGAGTTTGAGGAGTAGTGTATGCGTTTATAGGGGAAAGATAGGGAAAACGAGGAGAGCTGTTACACTAGACAGAGCTTGAAGGGTAGAATATGGCTTTTATATGCGAGAGATAGCAAAACCATGAGAGTTATTAAGCTGGGAGTGTTTGAGTATGAGTTTATAAGGGGAAACAAGAAAAATGACAGAGATCCTATGCTAGGATAGACAGGTATTAAAGGTAGAATGTGTTTATAGGGGATAGTTAGGAAACCAAGGAGAGATACTCAGCTAGACCGAGGACAGGAGAGTATGCTCTTTACGAGAGGTATGGGATACGAGGGGAAGTGCTACGTCAGAGCGATGTTGAGGAGTAGAGTATGTGTTTATATGGAAAAGATAGGGATTACGGGGAGAGATGGTAGACTAGACAGAGGTGGAGAGTAGCGTATGCGTTTATATGTATGAGAGCTATAGGAACTGGAGGTGAGGTATTAGTCTGGACGGATACTGAAAGAGTAGAAATATCAGGTTATATACAGGAGAGATAGGGAATACGAGGGGAGGTGCTAAACTAACCAGGACTTGAAGAGTGGAATATGCCTTTTATATGGGAGAGAGTAGGAATATGGGCTTATATACCGGAGAGATACGGAATATGAGGGAAGGAGCTAGACTAGTCAGGACTTCAAGAGTAGAATATGCATTTTATTTGGAAGAGTGAAGATGACTTTTGACGCGATCGTCACGGGAAGGTGTTTCCTGGCAATCTTAGAGCAATAATTCTAGGTAGGTTCAGCACGTAACTCACTCACGCAAAAAGGTGACCCAATCACGCAAAAAGGTGACCCACTCTTGCAGAATAGGTGACCCACTCACGCAAAAGAGATGACCACTCTCGCAAAATAGGTAAGTAACCCACAGGGTGGGAATGATTACGGAAAGTGGGTATAGCATAGTTCCGTATGATTTCACAGGTAATTCAGATAGCGGCAAAGGTATTTAGGATAATTCAGGTAGAATCACTGAGTAGGACAGATTACATGGTTTAGTATGTGTACAGCTCCGTATGGTTTCACAGGTAATTCAGATAGTATCATTGGTATTTTAGGATAATTAAGGTAGTATCATAGCTGCGTAAGCTAATTTAGGTAGTATCACAGGATAGGACAGATTTCATGGTATGTGTGTATAGCCCCATATGATTTCACAGCTAATTCAAGAAGTATCATAGGTACTTAGGCTAATTCAGCTAGTATAACAGCGGCTAGATTCCAGAGACTGATTGTATCATAGCTATGTATGGTTTCACAGATAATTCAGCTAGTATCGTGGGTATTTAGACTAATTCAGCTAGTATCATAGGAGGAATGATCACAGAGGTTGAATAAAGCATAGTTTCGTATTTCGCAGGTAATTCAGAGAGTATCGCAGGTATTTAGGATAATTCAAGTACCATAGGTGTTCAGAGTAATTAAGTTATCATTACAGGAGGGTAGGCTGCAGGGGTCCGTTATAACATAGTTTCGTATTTCACAAGTGGTTAGGGTAATATCGCAAGGATTTGGGGGATAATCAGCATAGACTTGGAGATACTCGTGATAATTTCGATCAGCGACTTTTATCATCGATATTGAAGGTATTTGCATGTGATTCAGGTTGCATCACAGGTATCTGAGTCATTTTAACAGGTAATTCAACTAGTAAAATTGATATTTAAGGTAAAACAGAAAGTATCACAGAGATTCGTGCCAACTGCGAGTAGGAATTCCTACCAAAGCTATTTAAGGTAATTTCGCACGATTTCGATAGCATCACAGGTGTTTAAGTCATTTTAACAGGTAACTGAGATAGCTACGCAGGTATTCATGGTAATATAGAGAGTAATTATATTATAAACATTTATCTTCCAAAGTTACAACACTTTATATGCGTTTTTTTCTAAATCTTATAGACTTTTTATATGTAAAATAGTTAGTGTGCGAGGCGGAGAGGGATAAGCTGCATATTGGTTTACATATTGAAAAGCTTTGCCTCAACATACCTTTATTTCAGTTCGTCGTAGGTGACACTCCCCTTTTATCTAGGCTTCAGACTAGCACTAGGATTGCTCTAATGGCAGGGTTAACACCTTCCCTTCCATCGTTTTCTTTCTTCATCAGGCGTCTGCTAAGTGTATACACAGTACACGGATAAAATTTATTTCTTAAGATTATAGACTCACGAGAAAATCTTCATATTCGACTTGCATGCACTTAAGCACTGTTTGTAATACTGTAATGTGCATACGCATAGGTAGCTATTCCATCCTCGACAATTACTCATTTATAATCAAAGTGATTCAATGTAATTTTATTCACTTGCATTGTGGCAACAGTGTGCTTTAGTGATAGCATTAGATTCATGGGCGTTCTGATGATTTCATAGGCTTTAAGACAGTCTGTATAACTGCCAAACATAATATACTGCTTAAGATTACTACGCTTTATACCATTAATCTGTTTTACCGTTGATCCGTGGATATCTAATGAGTACATTTTTGGTCGTAGTCCTACAAAGCGCTCGATGATTTTACCATTTGCCTCATTTTTAAATTTCCCAAGCACCGTCTTGTTTAGAGCTGAATAGCAAAAATGGTTAACAGGGTAATCAGCAGTATCCAGGTGCTCAAGAAAATGTATCTTATCCTGGTGCACATCTTCAGCTGTTACTCGATGAATGAATGATTCAGTATCCATGTACATAAGCTAAGGATTCTCACCTCCGTAATATGTTAACAACACGTCGTAATGATAGTGATACATTAATGTCTAGGAGATATCTAACACACTCATACCAATGTATATCAGCTTGTTGAATACAATCCGACAAGAGGACATACGTTTAGCAGCTAGATTAGCAGCATATATCATCCTATCGATAAACGTAGGCTTGGCGAACAGCTTCTCTAGAGTCTTCTCATTTGCAACCAGTCATATATCCATACGGTTACGCAGGTCCTCCATAGTATTTCGAAACATGGCGTTGTTAAATAACTTTTAGATGTACTTCTCGAGGTCATTTGCAGCTTGTTGTCGTAGCCTGTTGTTAAATTTCACATAAGGTTTCATCCATCGAGACAGCCGTAATTTTAGTACACGATAGATTTTACTCAAACCTAACCCATGATTAAGAGCTTGCTTCAAAGCCATGTAATGCACTACATACTTCTTTCGAGGTCCAAGATGAAGTATTAGTTTCTTTGTAGATGCTTTCAATGGTTTCATACACTCGGGCAATAAAAGTAGATCGTTGTGTAAATCGTGAAGTTCTGCAGGATACTCGATGTCGACTTCTAATATGTAACGATGAGTAAAATCTTCTTGTAGTCTTTCTGATTTGATTTGTTCAGGCGAAACACACTGAAATCCACCAAAAGAAATGGCGTGATACATTGCCCACCTATATTGGTTATTATCGTCCTCGTATGTGATAAATTGTGTTGTTTTCGACGGATCAAGCTTCTCCATATAAGTGTCATTAGCCTCTGCATATCGATGGGAAACTTGGCATTAACCTCCTCTTATACCTGATTCCACCATGAGTAGTTTATAATAATATTTTAACAGATCCAGCTTAATTCCAGTATACAGTAAGATAGCGTCCCATGTAAGTCCTGGAGAGTTGAAATAATGTGCTGGATCAGCTTTGTGTGTTTTGAGGGTTTGCTCTCTGTAAGTCTAAAAGACGTCAGCCAAAAGAAGAACATCTGAAGTTAATTAGAAATCGCTGTACTCGCCCAGAGTTCTCACATTAAACAGCTCCCATATATTTCTAGCATGATCGTAGTGAGTATCAGTAATTTCTTCTTCAATTAATCTATTGTAGAAAGAGTCCTTTAAAGGCAGGCAGTTCTCGTTCAAATCATCCCATGACGTGACAAAATCATATGGAAATACGCCCTTACGAGTCATCAACTTCAATTTGTCTTCTCTGAAGTACTTTGTTGTTTCAGGATATGAAGTTACATTTTTTACCAACTTATCCATGCTTGTGCTGAGGAATCGAAAACTGCCCACAATCTGCAGCCTTATATCTCCTACATACTTGGTGATTGAGATATAGCTTTCTTCGGAGTTAGGAATTACCACCACCCTCTCACCTGTACAACTCAGCTCCTTGACAATGAAATGCGAGTCATATCCGCTGAGGTTGTGTATGAAGACAGGAATATATTTAGGTGTTTTTCAGGCTATATTACGTTCATTATGAAGACTTCCACGATATTCACCACTGATGTGATCATGGTCCCGTACTTTTTAGTTCTCATCTGTAAAGGGTTTTACACACAAGTAGCATACCGTAGAAGACTCAAAATCATTTTGCTGCTGGTCCTTAAGCTTCAGAGGCTTGGCAGATTTGTATATATTAAATATCATTGTTGCAAAATATGTCAGGTATTCCATAAACTTCTGAGCGACATCAACAACGCGATATACATATGGTTGTTTAGGAAAATCAGTTTCAATATCTTCAACACTGGATGTAGGCTTCATGTAAGCACAGAAGCTCAATGGTGTGTGCTCTTGATAAGGGGTTGTATAGGAAGTTTCAGGATTGGGTATACACGTATTACATTTGGTGAGAATGCTCTCAAAATCCGATAGATGACATAAGGTAGTTTCAACATTCTCTCAACATTTTTAAACTGGACAATTGATTTCTCCTTGGTAGGCATAGCTAAACTTGCCACACTGTGTTGATTACTATTGCTGAATGTTTTTGTACCTTTTCCAGTCCGCTTGTCCAAATCGATCATCAAAATGTGTAGAACAGCGCTTGCAGGTATAAACAAGTTCATTACATTTAGTTTTCTGTCGTCGAATGAGTTTCTCAAAAATTTTTATATATATACGTAGTGATGTTTACTACTACTGTCATTGAACAGCAGCATGTGACGGTGTTCAGGTACTTCAATATCAGCAACCTTTATTGAATACATTTCATGCTTCTTATCCAGACCGAAAACGTTGATAGACATCTTGTTAAACTTCTCAAATTTAGGTATTTGAGAAAGTTTAGTAGGACAGGAAACGCAGCTGAAGTCGTACCTATCTTGAAGTTGTTTGTATTTGCTCACACACTGTGCATCTTTCTCAACGAATTTAGCTAGTACAGAATACATAAAATATTTTTCATCGCTAAAGTTCTGGAAGTATACGCAAGCTTTTCTTGCTTCAACAAATGACGGTAATGGAATATAGTAACTTCCTCGCAACTGATTGTACTTGCTGATAGAAAGTCAAACTCCTTTCACAGTAAGCAAAGCCCGGTTGGTACCCTTTAGCTGAGACTCCTCCATGTCAGTCACCAATTTCCTGAATTTCGTTTCCAACGTTGACTCATAATCAGTTTCTAGGAAAACAGGCTGATTCCGCGTTTCAAATGTTTTGTCACAGGATTCTCCAATACTGTTAACAAATGGACACTTAAGCACCAGATTAATTTTAACTCTCTTGTGAATACCAAGCTCTTTATACGCTGCCTGGATTATGCGTTGTTTTGCCTCATGCGGATACATTCTCAGGTCTTTAAGTGATCCACATCGTATAAAATACGATTTCTATCGCCCTTCGATTGAAGTTTCATATCACAGTCCTCCATTGTTGACAGTAACTGATGTTTAGTAGGCTCCAATCTGATTTTCTTCTGAGGACTGCTTGTTTTACATATATCTTCAGTCGCTGGCCCTTATAACCGTCATTGAAGGTCAAGCTACAACGTTTACATTTGAAGAGCTTCTTACAAGACATCTCGTGTCTTCTGTTGTGATAAACTCGGAGGAACCTCTTCCAACATTTTCCGCAAGCATATCCAGTAGCGCTTGAAATAATATCCATATACGCTGAGTAATTCATCTTTATTCTTGAGCTAATAAGATATTAATACTTCTTCAAGGTAAATGTAGACCTCTTCACCTTGATAACGCTTTAGAAAGCTGATCATTCTTGGAGAGAGCACGATTTTTACACCTCAAGACTGATTAGCATAATGAAATCCAATGCCCTAGATCACTCTATTTATAGATGGAGCACGATTCTTTTAGATCGATTATAAACACGCTCCATAGCTAGCTGTATATGATGGCTCTACGCGTATTAACCTCCGCCATATAACCTCACGCCCAGAGGCAGGATGTTTATGACATCACACCCAGAGACAGGATGTCTGGCATATCAAATACGTTTAAACTCGTCTCATAGCTACCTATATATGCTGTCACAGCAACAAGAGAAGTATTCTCACACGCTCATTCAGTCAGGTGTTTCCCTTCAAAGCCTACCACCACCACCACCACCGCTACCATCGCTACCACCATACACCAAAGATAGCACAATCTCTATTATCACAATACTTAAAGTCAAAGCTTAAAAGGTAGCGTAGCAGATTTCCCCCCTTATTTAGTTAAATGCATGTATATACTCCATTAGCTCATGTTTTCATTCCCTTTCCAATTCTTCCTTTAATCTTCTTCCAGAAAGACCACTACATTTTACTACAATCATGAGCAAAGTAATTTTTCCAGAGTTACATAGATTTTGAGCTTCTAGAATGGAACCCAGTAATGCTTTAATAAATGTATTTTAGTTATTTAGTTCTCCCGCATCAGCATTCACCATTTAATCTTTACTCGAACCTGATATGATCCATAGGCTTGAAGATATTACCGAAATCACCCCTTAGGGATTCGATCTGAGTACTTTAGAGAAAGTTTTGTCAAAATAACGATATTTAGGGACTAGGTACTCTGCTTACTTTTTACTTGCGTGTCTATTTAATTAATTTACGAGTTATTAAATTTGTAAGTAAATTTCATTGAATCGGTATTCGAACCCAGAACACCAGGAACAAAATTATTTAGAATATTAGTTTGGCGTGTTAAACACAGCTGTACACAGTTACGCTATCAACCTAAGTGACATATCCTAGAGTATATGGGAAAATTAAGGAAACCATTAAAAGATCGGAATTCGAACTAAGGACAATTGATTGATAATTATATATAGTATTAATTATCTTTCATAGGAGCCATCAATCATACTTTGCTACACCCCTCTATCTCTGATAGTTTCTGAAATAATGGAGATTTTAAAATGTAGTATCGAACCAAGGACTCCAGGTATCTAAATATACATTCACAAGAAACCACCTAATAACATAAATATAATAAGGTTTATTTGGCGTCTTTATCTTAATTACTTTTGGGAGTTATTAAATTTAAAGTTAAATTTCATTTTATCAGCATTCGAACTCGGAGTACCAGGAACAAATGTATTTATAAAATTATTTTGACATGTTTAAAATGCCTCTATGCAATTACGGCATCAATCTAAGTGATATATTCTAGAGTATAAAGAAAAATTAAAAAAGTCATTGAAAGATGGGGATTCGAACAAAGGCCAACTCATTAACAATTATATACCGGATTATTTACTCATTATAGTAACTATTGATCATGGCTTGACTCACTTCATTATCTCTATTAGTTTCTGAGATAATGGAAATTAAAAATTAAGAATTCAATCCAGGAAGCCAGGCACCCAAGTATACATTCAAAAGAAACTACCTAATGGCATAAATGTAATAATGTTTATTTGGCGCCTTTATCTTAATTAGTTCCAGAGTTATTAGAGGATGAATTTGTAATCACTCCTAGGATTCGAAACTGGACATCCCAGTCAACTTAAAACAATACGCCAAGGACGCGCAGCATTCCATGAAATTAACTAGTATTTATTCAATTTTTCTATCTCTTTTCATTCAGGAGATATAAGCGATTAAACAGTAGGGTGGGAATTAGGGGGAGGGGCTAAATAGCATACTAAATGCACATTCCTGCATATTATGTGTGCTGGAATCATCATTTAGCCCCTTTGAGACATTCAGAAAGAAAACCCAAAACACACAAAGCTGATCCAGAATATTATTTAACCTCTCCAGTACTTACATGGAAAACGCTATGTTACTGTATAGTGGAATTAAGCTGGATCTGTTAAAAGATTATGATCAACTACTCATGGTGGAACCAGGTATAAGAGGAGGTTTATATCAAGTTTCCCATCGATATGCAGAGGCTAGTAACACTTATATGGAGAAGCTTGATCCGTCGAAAACAACACAATTTATCACATACGAGGACGCTAATAACCAATATAGGTGGGCAATGTGTCAGGCTTTTCCTTTTGATGGATTTCAGTGGGTTTCGCCTGAACAAATCAACTTAGAAAGACTACAAGAAGATTTTACTCATCGTTACATATTAGAAGTCGACATCGAGTATCCTGCAGAAATTCACGATCTACATAACGATCTACTTTTATTGCCTGAGTGTATGAAACCATTGGAAGCATCTACAAAGAAACTGATACCTCATCTTGCACCTCAAAAGAAGTATGTAGTGCATTACATGGCTTGAAGCAAGCTCATAATCATGGGTTACGTTTGAGTAAAATCTATCGTGTACTACAATTACGGCTGTCTCGATGGATGAAACCTTATGTGAAATTTAACAACAGGCTACGACAACAAGCTGCAAATGACCTCGAGAAGTATCTCTAAAAGTTATTTAAAACGCCATGTTTGGAAAATCTATGGAGGACCTGCGTAACCGTATAGATATACAACTGGTTGCAAATGAGAAAACTCTAGAGAAGCTGTTCGCCAAGCCTACGTTTATCGATAGGATGATATATGCTGCTAATCTAGCTGCTGCACATATGTCTTCTCGTCAGATTGTATTCAACAAGCTGATATATATTCGGATGAGTGTGTTAGGCATCTCCAAGACATTAATGTATCACTATCATTACGACGTCTTGTTACCATATTAAGGGCTGAAAACTTGTAGATTATGTACATGGATACTGATTCATTCATTCATTGTGTAACAACTGAAGATGTGTACCAGGATAAGCTACATTTTCTTGAGTACCTGGATACCGCTGATTACCCTGTTAACCATTTTTGCTATTCAGCTCTAAACAAGACGGTGATTGGGAAATTTAAGATGAGGCTAATGGTAAAATCATCGAGCGTTTTGTAGGACTACGACCAAAAATGTACTCATTAGATATCCACGGATCAACGGTAAAACAGATTAAAGGTATAAAACGTAGTAATCTTAAGCAGTATATTCTGTTTGACAGTTATACAGACTGTCTTAAAGCCTATGAAATCATCAGAACGCCCATGAATCTAATGCTATCACTAAAGCACACTGTTGCCACAATGCAAGTGAATAAAATTACATTGAATCACTTTGATTATAAATGAGTTATTGCCGAGGATGGAATAACTACCTATGCGTATGCACATTACAGTAATACAAACCGTGCTTAAGTGCATGCAAGTCGAATATGAAGATTTTCTCGTGAGTCTATAAACTTAAGAAATAAATTTTATCCGTGTACTGTGTATACACTTAGCAGACGCCTGATGAAGAAAGAAAACGATGGAAGGGGAGGTGTTAACCCTGCCATTAGAGCAATCCTAGTGCTAGTCTGAAGCCTAGATAAAAGGGGAGTGTCCCCTACGACGAACTAATATAAAGGTATGTTGAGGCAAAGCTTTTCAATTTGTAAACGAATATGCAGTTTATCTCTCTCGGCCTCACACACTAACTGTTTAATATATAAAATGTCTATAAGATTTAGAAAAAAGTATATAAAGTGTTGTAGGTTTGGAAGATAAATGTTTATAATACAATTACTCTCTTTATTACCATGACTACCTGACTAGCTATCTCAGTTACCTGTTAAAATGACTTAAACACCTGTGATGCTATCGGAATCGTGCGAAATTACCTTAAATAGCTTTGGTAGGAATTCCTACTCGCAGTTGGTACGAATCTCTGTGATACTTTCTGTTTTACCTTAACTATCAATTTTACTAGTTGAATTACCTGTTAAAGTGACTCAGATACCTGTGATGCAACCTGAATCATATGCAATTAGCTTAAATAGCTGTGATACAAATTGCTCATCGAAATTATCACGAGTATCTGCGAACCTATGCTGATTATCCCCCAAATCCTTGCGATATTACCCTAACTATCTGTGAAATACGAAACTATGTTATAACCGGCCCCTGAAACCTACCCTCCTGTAATGCTAACTGAATTACTCTAAACACCTATGATACTTGAATTATCCTAAATACCTGCAATAATCTCTGAATTACCTGCGAAATACGAAACTATGCTATATCCAACCTCTGCGATCATTCCTCCTGTGATACCAGCTATAGCCTAAATACATACGATACTAAGTGAATTCCCGGGAAATCATCCATAGCTAAGTTTCAGTCAGCCTCTGTAATCTAGCCTTCTGTGATACTAGCTGAATTAGCCTAAATACCTATGATACTAGCTGAATTACCTGTGAAATCATACATAGCTAAGTTTCAGTCAGCGTCTGTAATCTAGCCTTCTGTGATACTAGCTGAATTAGCCTAAATACCTATGATACTAGCTGAATTACCTGTGAAACCATAGATAGCTAAGTTTCTGTCAGCCTCTGTAATCTAGCCTTCTGTGATACTAGCTGAATTAGCCTAAATACCTATGATAGTAGCTGAATTACCTGTGAAATCATACATAGCTAAGTTTCAGTCAGCCTCTGGAATCTAGCCTTCTGTGATACTGGCAGAATTAGCCTAAATACCTATGATACTAGCTGAATTACCTGTGAAATCATACATAGCTAAGTTTCAGTTAGCCTCTGTAATCTAGCCTCCTGTGATACTTGCTGAATTAGTCTAAATACCTATGATGCCAGATGAATTAACAGTGAAATCATATTTAGCTATGATACGCCCTGCCCATGGAATATAGGCTTCTGAGATACTAACTGAGTTACTCTCAGCACCTATGATACTTGGAATTATCCCAAATACCTATGATTCTCTCTGAATTACCTGTGAAATCATATGGAGCTTTACACACACATACCATGAAATCTGTGCTACTCTGTGATACTACCTTAATTACCCTAAGGAGCTTTGATACTACCTTAAATATCCCAAATTACCTACGATACTATCTGAATTACCTGTGAAATCATACAAAGCTATACACACACTAAACCATGTAATTTGTCCTTCTCAGTGATACTACCTGAATTACCCTAAATACCTTTGCCACTATCTGAATTACCTGTGAAATAATACGGAACTATGCTATACCCACTTTCCGTAATCATTCCCACCCTGTGATACTAACTGAAGTACATACCTTTGTGCGAGAGTGGGCACATTTTTGCGTGAGTGGTTTACCTTTTTGCGTGAGTGGGTCACCTTTTTTGCGTGAGTGGGTCACCTTTTTGTGTGAGTGGGTCGCCTTTTTGTGTGAGTGGGTCACCATTTTTTGTGAGTGGCTCATCTTTTTGCGTGAGTGGGTCACCTTCTTGCGTGAGTGGGTCACCTTTTTGCGTCAGTGGCTTACCTTTTTGCATGAGTGGGTTACCTTTTTGCGTAAGTAGGTTACGTGCTCAAGCTACCTAGAATTAGCGCTCTAACATTGACAGGAAACAGCTTCCCGTGACGATCGTGTCTAAAGTCATTTTCACTCTCCCAAATAAAAAGCATATTCTACCCTTCAAGTCCTGACTAGACTAGCACCTACACTCGTATTCCGTTTCTCTTCTGTATATGAGTCCATATTGTTAGTCTCTCCCATATAAAACCATATTCTACCCTTCAAGTCCTGGTTTGTCTAGCTCCTCCCCTCCTATTCCCTATCTCTCCTGTATATAAGCTCATATTTCTACTCCTTCTGTATCCGTCTAGCCTAACACCTCACCTCCTGTTCTTATACCTCTCATACATAGGAAGGCATACTCTACTCTCAACCTCTGTCTAGTCTACCATCACTCCCCAAAATCCCTGTCTTTTCCATATAAACGTATACTCCTAATCCTCAACATCTCTCTGGCCTAGCACTTCGTGTATCCCATACCTCTCGTAAAGCGCATATCCTCCTGTTCTCTGTCTAGCTGAGTATCTCTCCTTGGTTTCCTAAATAGCCCCTATAAACACATTCTACTTTTAACACCTGTCTATCCTAGCATAGGATCTCTCTCCGATTTCTCGTCTCTCCTTATAAATTGCACACTCAAACACTCCTAGCTTAATACCTCTCATGGGTTTGCTATCTCCCCCATATAAAAGCCATATTCTAGCCTTCAAGCCCTGTCTCGGCTAACAGCTCTCCTCGTTTTCCATATCTTTCCCATATAAATGCATGCTCTACTCCTCAACCTCTGTCTAACCTAGCACTTTTCGTATTTTCTACCTCTATCATGTAAGGGACATACTCTACCCTTCAACTCTGTCTAGCCTAACGCCTCTCCTCTTTTATCTATACCTCTCATATAAACCATACTCTACTCCTAGAGCTCTGTCTAGCCTAACACCTCTCGTTTTCCTATACGTCTCATATAAACCATACACTACTCCTCAACCTCTGTCTAACCTAGCACTTTTCATATTTTCTACCTCTATCATATAAGGGACATACTCTACCCTTCAACTCTGTCTAGCCTAACACCTCTCCTCGTTTTTCTATATCTCTCATATAAACCATACTCTACTCCTCGAGCTCTGTCTAGCCTAACATCTCTCGTTTTGCTATACCTCTCGTATAAACCATACTCTACCTCTAACAGCTCTCCACTATCTCTTCCATATAAATTCACTTCCCTCTTTCAACCCTGTCTAGCCTAGTATGGGTCGTCGTATTCCCTATCTCTCCCATTTAAACCCATTTTCCTCCTTGAACCGCCGCATCTAGCCTCGTTCTCCCTATCCTTTCCCATATATGTCCAAAAAACTTGCGCCAGAATCCCTCTATATAGGCTACTGTTACAATATTAACATTTCCGTTTTTACTTCTTCTAATAGCAAGCAAGTTTCAAAAAATAAAATAATTGTTGCCCTTGCGTATTACACTATTCGTATGAAAACTGATTGATACTTGAAATCTTGTATTAATAATGTTCCAATTTGTGGTCTTCAAGAAATTACTTTATATGAAGTTATAGGATTTTGCTACATTTAATGCTCCATGCTCATACTTATGCAACACAGCTGTTTCTTCTGAGTTTTAAGTTCTCTACAGTCTACCTATGGTAGCAAGAGGAATTAGATACTATATTCCACCTAAAATTGGAAATGGGGGACGTACATGTGTTGAGGTTCCCTAAAGTAGCTTCAAAAGTGTGTGTGTGTGTGAAGAGTGTAACTAAAGAGCAGCAAACTTTGTATCTAAGTTCTGCATTTTTCAGGGTAAAGCACGAAGATTTTCCTAAAGTTCACTAAACTACACTTTACATGGAAGAATTTTGTTTACTTTTTACTTTTTTTTAAATGACCATATATTTGTGACATTAACAGGACAAATACACTGAGTATCTTCTCGGAAGAGCCTGTGAATTCTACCTTGTCTTTAGTTAGTATTACAAATCTGGATTTGAACAGTAAGTCTTAGGAGATGGACCAGAACTTAGTTAAGGAAAAACTTGGCGGTTATTTTAGTACTTACATTTCTAAAATAAATTATTTCCTAGCCCCATCCGTTTTCAAAATATTTCATACCATAATACGTTTATGTTTTGTCACTTAAGGACGCTTGGCATTATAGCTGCAAGTCGCGATTACTTAATTTTGGTACCTCTATGATCACACGACAAAGAAAAACGTTTAGTAACATCTCAGTGCCTTGCACATAACGAATTTCAGTGAAGCTGAAATCATTTCCAGCCATACATTTCGTCACTGGAATGAACGTAAAGCAATGGAAGAATCGCATTTCCTATGAATAGTATCTGTGAAATGGCAAGGAAGAGAAAAGGTTAAGAGAACGTATCACATCATATGGTTTTTGCTCTTTAAGAGGTTATGCGCGAGGAAAAAATAATCGCCGACTTATAAAGTATTTACGTTCAGATATACCTATATTTGGAGAATGTAAACGAAATATTTCCAAAACCTCAGAAAAGGCTATTTTGAATATTTTCCTTAAGAACTACATTTTCTATATAGTAAGTTAATCCCTTACTATTTCCTATCTCTTTAGGTTTTCAAGTTACTTTAAGTTCACTAAGATAAGCATGGCTTCGTGGGCTATTCCTAGGAAGTACAAGATACACGTTTTACTTTCATTCTAATATCTGAAATATTCGATGAGCTGTTTTTGATAAAGTTAATAGCGAAGCTGTAGGGAAAGGAAATATTTCACAATCATAAGCTGCATCGTGAGAAGGACTTTAAGCGCCGAAAAGTGTCTACATTACTATTTCCATACAACCTGCAAACAGGAATCTTTGCAACAAGTTTTAGCATATGCAGGACGTAGGAGGAGTAGAGAGTTCAATAAATGTGAAAATTCCCGGCTGTGTCTCTCAACGAGATGAATCATCACGTAGCGCGCCCTGAGATAACCAATTGATTTACCCAAAACTGCCCCTAAAGAATAAATATTAATATTAGAAAAACAAATTGAACCTTTTGCTACTTTTCCCCAATTTCCCGTTGTATGTAGTTTTATTTATTGGTATTATGTGCGTTGGTGTATAACGCATAAAATTATTATTTAACAGAAATTTATACACCTATTTAGGATTAATGGGGATTTGTTTACTCTTCCTCTTCCTGCACCTGGGTTCCTACTTTTCTAACCGGTTAGTTTGTCCTTGAACCCCATTATTGACTGCTTCTTCCTAATGACCCTAGTCAGCCGGGTGCATAATGGGAACTGACATTCCGCGGAATACGAATAGATTTTTCCTCGTTGCCTTTAGTGTTTATGCCGATACACTATAACTACTTGAGGTATATGTCAACAGTTGATGGCTATCAGCATCCACAGAACAACTTAACAAAACCTCAAAAGACTTTGAAGTGTATGCCAATTAAACTGTCTGTGAACACGGCTGATTTAATGTTCATATTTCACATTTACGCAGACTTGAATAAGCGATGCAAATTCACGTTCTTTTTAAATACTACATGCTAATAAAAGTGGCTAAACTGGTTTCGAAGTATGCTTATAAATTCTTTGAAGTTCAGTACATAACAATATATAGAAGACTGATTACTGCACGCCTTCTCCACATGCTTTGTTAAACTATTTTATTATGTACATCCACTAATGTTACCAAATCATTTTCAAGATAATTAGAAAAATCCTATGCATAAGAACTCAAACGAAAGACATTGCTATCTTCAATTTTTAATTTGCAGTCATCCTTAATTTCTAGTTTCCCTAGTTTTAAGATTTTATTAGAACAAATTTTAAGCCAATGTATGCGCCAATTTTTATGTGTGTAATATTCCTTTCCTAACGTTTTGTTTACTCCACTTTAACTTTTACTTGAACCTCTATTTCACTATTTCATAAGTGATAGTTCTCTGAATAGTCCACCTATCGTCTTTCTTTATATCTTCCATTCTTTACATAAGCTCATTTGAACATACTTGCAAAGAAATTAAGCTTACATAGATAATGACACAGGTGAAAAGTTTCATTATTATAACATCTTTATAAAGCTTTAGCCTACTCAGACTCTCTCCACTCTGCATTGCCATTCGGAGCGAAGCCTAAAACCACAATCACAAATGAACTATGTGAATGGTTTCCTGGCACCCATCTTATTCATTCAGGGAAAACACCCTTAATCCAGACATGTTGCAATCGACCTGATGTTTGATGTACATTGTGCTGTTTTAATACAATAACCATCTATTCTGTAATACCACATTGTTGCATTCTTCAGGATTAGTTTCTCTTTGCGCTTTAAATTGAGTTTTATATTGTTGTGTATACAATCCATTAAAGCAGAATTGGACTGGATTGGCTACCCTCCGTAGGCAATCCAATCCGGACTTGGCACTGTTCCACATGTACTCACGCTCCACAAGGGGCGCGTCCCCGGGAGGAAGAATGAGGCGTGTTTTCCAGATAGAGACTCACCGCAGACGGACAGGTAGACCGGGGACCACACCCCGCACAGAGGGATTCCAACGCCTCTCAAGGAGGTTCGGATACCCCGGCATCAGCTGAAAGCCGAGTGACGAAGAGTCACAAAGAGCATTCTCTTCCCCCGCCATACTACACCGAAACACCATCGCCGACACTTCCAACCCTGAAAGAGACAAACGGATGAAAGATGGAGTGAAATGAGAATGGAAATAAAATGGAGGGACAAGCAATTCGGGGAATATGAGAATCCTTACCAGCATTTGCCTGGCGACCCGAAAAAACCCTCGAAGAAACACTTAGGGTCAGGAAGGTCGGCAACGGGAATCGAACCCACGACCCCCGAATGCAGGCCACAACGCAACCTCCTGAGTCATCCTGCTCGGTCATTATACCAGAGTTCACGTATTAGGAATGTCTCAAAATAAACGTAATTCCATAAATGATACAAAATAGCAGCACTTATTTCATGCAATTTCGTATTAAATACCGCTTAGCATCCAATTATCTATAATTTAGTATATCCTGCTGACAGTGGTAACACTATTCCAACTTACAGAAGCTCACCACTTCCAATAGATATGCTTGTCATTAGAAAACAGTAGCAGTCATCCATAGCTTAACCTTCACGCGATGTGTCGCTTTTTGGAGTATATTTGCGAGATCATTTTTTTTATTTAGGCGGCGCCGTGGCCGAGTGGTTAGACCACTCGCCTCCCACCGAGGCGGACCGGGTTCAATCCCAGGGACACCTGCATGTGGGATTTGTGGTGGACGAAGCGGCGTCTGGGCGGGTTTTCTCCGGGATCTCCGGTTTCCCCCGCCATTCAGTCCACCAACTGCTCCATCATCACCTTTCCTTTAATCCATTTCACCAACATTTCGCTTCATCTACTTCCTTCAACCCATACCAGGCATCGGGCTGATCACCCATCCTGGATGCTCTGTCTGATCCATGAGTGTCTGCTCCTCGACGGGCCTCTGACCCCAGGCACCCGCCTGTTAGTCCTGGGGGGTGTAAGTCCTACATAAGAGGAGGGTAAACAGATAATGGCTGAATGAATGAATTTTGTTTTATTTGTTTACTGAGTGACTTAAGGGTTGAAACTCAAAACGTTCTCTTGCTGTGCGCCGCTTGCGTAAGTGTGGTTTCTGAAGCTGGATTGTATTGGTTGAATTGATGCTTTATATTTTGATTTGTTTGATGTGATAGTATGGTTACATATAGAACTGCCTGTGACTCTCAATTACAGATGTGTATATAGAGGCGTATTTAGGGGAAACCAGAAACATAACAACCTTTGTAACCTTATGATTTCAGAAGCACCTGCTCATAATGCATCAAGGGGCGTTTATGGGCGCCGGCAACTGGACCGTCCGACGGAAATTATCAGTTGCTGCGCATCCGAGACGAGGTTATCAACCACATGGAGCACAATGGAATGTCCAAGTGGTGCGGGGCAAGGTAACCACTCGCTGCCTCTGGAATGCCTGCAAGGCACTAACACTCGGCCTCCTTCTGCTTCTGGTCGGCTGTGCTATGGCAACAGTGGGTAAGTTGGTACCCCTTTATGTGTTATTTTTAATAGGGTTAAAGATGTTCGATCATAGATGTAACCTTTGATGGTGTTATCGTAGAGTTAATGCTGTTTTTAGCATATTTCATAATACTATAATATTCGTTACTCTCCTCTATAGGTAGTGCAAAACTTGCAGGTTTATAAAACCAAATATACAATTTAAGAAATTATATACCCATGTTTAACGCATCATGCTGTAATGCATAATATCTCCAAAATTTAGACCTACACAAGTCATTATGATGACTTAGATATGTAAGCATAAAAACCATTGCATGGCTTTCTTTTGCCTTATCCTAGTAGCTCTTTATGACCATATTGGCATAGAAAACATTATGGTTTATTAAACAGTTCATCCTGTTTTATATGTACTTAATGGTGATGTTGATGATTCGAGAAAGATGAGTATTGCTGCTGTTGCAGATCAGCAGTTTGTCTTTAGTTACGTTTATATATCATTGTTAAGGAAAAACATCATTGCTACAAACCATGTTACTATTAACACGGTAGTGAAGCTGTAGCCCAATACCATGCAACGTGTACAACCATGTGCTAAAATGCACTGCTTTCCTCCTTGTAATCGCAAGTTCAGAATTGGTCAAAACACTTCTCCTCAATGATGATTTAGGTTTATCCGTGTACCTTTGGCCCTTCACACGATGGGAGCGGGGATAAATCCCTCAAAATGTTCCGTAAAACTTAAAAAGTTGAGCACATACCTACTAACGCACTTCATAAGGGTAGTTTGTGAATTATTTCATACAAAGGTTCTTGATCCAGATCTCGGCAATGAGAGTGTAAGTTTTGTACTTCAAGACCTGAAAAGTGCATGGTCAAAGGATGTGAGCGCTCTAGTTTGTTCAGTTTATACTCTCAAGGATAGTATTTGGTTCCCAATAAGCATGCGGCTATTGAATAGTTCAATTTCATAGACTTGATGACTTTCCTACAATTATGGAAAAGTTGAGATATCGTAAGAATTAGATCGTCTATTTTACAAACTAAACTTAGGTTTGAAGAATATAATCGTTACAACAATTACATTCATGTTTGCTGATAGATTCATCATAGAAAGATTAAGTTCATAAAATACTGATTTGCATAAAGCCATGAAATTTTTTCTGGCGAACCCCTATAGAGTCACCTCTAAATTTGGGAGTAATATCAAACTTCGTTGGAACTAGTATAGAGTATAGTCGTGAGGCTTATACCTTGCTTGTGGTTTAGGCATTACCACAATGATATGTATGGATTTCATTTGGACTGATTATGCAAAAGTTATACTATGATAGTATAAATTAAATTTTGATGTCAAAAGCAGCATATATCATTCCAATGTGGTTGCAGAATTCTTATGAAACCTGGTATTCTGCTGAGATTATTTGCTTAGAATTAATATAAACATACTTTATCTGAAATTATGTTTATATTTTCATTTAAAGGAGACTGGAGAGAAGACACTCTTTAATACTGTTGCGCTTCTTAATCGGAAAGGACTACTTCGTGATTTTAAATTCTTATCCGCAAACATAAGATGAACACTAAACAAATATACTCTGTGTAAACTGAACGCTGTTTATACTTAAACGCATATTATACTTATTTAAGATACAATTCTATCTACTTTTCCCACATTATGAAAGGTTCTACGATAGGGTTGACAGATGATATGGAATACATTGAATCCATATAAAAAGGATAGTTTGTGAATTAATTATTTCATACAAAATAATTTTTTATCCAGTTCTCGGCATTAAGGTCTCTAAGTTCCTTGCTTTAAGGCCTGAAAAGCACATGACTAAGGTTGGGACGTTCTAGCGCAGTCAACACGTTTGCAGCAGTATCACGAAAATAAATAAAACCCACATCAAAATAAAGCAGGCTTTGAAGCCGGACTGCGATCTCTTCCCATTTTTGGACATTATGATTTTATTCATATTCGTGTGAATGTGAGTAGGACTACACAAGAGTGGAATAAAGAAAATCCAAGATATATGCATATTGATGTCAACAATCTAATCAGTAATACCGAGTGTGCAAATGATGAAGTACTCTCAGCAAAGCAATAGGGCTGCCTTGAAGACAATATTACAAAATTAAAGAAACCAAAGCAAACAAATGTCTATGCTGAAAGGTGAATATAATATAAGAGCTGGTCATAAATAGCAATGTAATCCAACTATCGAATACTTTTTATACACTTGGGTGTGAAACATTCAAATTAAAAACACAGTCTTAGTTTACAAAAGTATAACACAAACGGGCATATTAAGCCATATTTGGAATAAATACCAGAAAAAAATCAGTATGATCCTATAATGTTCCACGAAGACCATCTCTGCCCTATGGCAGTGAGACTTGGGTGCTAACAACGATAAAAGACGTATCGAAGCAGCCGAGATGAGATTTTTGGAGTGAGATTCAGAGTACAAATAAGAAACCAGGAAAGACCTCCACTGGAAGAAGTAATTAACTACAAAGCAGATGATATCAGTGTGAGCAGGGAACTCGCCCAGATCGCCTACTTTAAAACTGCATAATTTTACAACACAATAGGAAGACGGAGTACATCAGGGCTCAAAAGCATATTGCACTAAATAGCACAATCCTTGTGTTTCAAGAAGCTTTATTTGTTTATTTGGGGGGGGGGGCTTCTCAAAGACAGGTTCTGGCAAAATGATCTTTACCGTGGAAGAAACAGGTATGGCAGGGATGTGCCTGGTGCTGCCTCTGAAATGAAATAAGAGGAAATAAGGGACAGGAACATTCTCGTGGTAGATTCGTTTCTACACTCATCCACCAACCTGGCAAAAACCACGAAAAGAAAACCTAAGGTGAGGATGGCAGGAAATCGAACTCGGGACTTGAATGCCGATTCTCAGAGACATAATCACTAGAGCGTTTGGCGTTGCTTTTCCACCGTGTAGATATCCGTAGATTCGAATTCTGTCTAGGGCACAGCTGTTTGAGTAGGTGACAGAAAAACAGAACCAATGCACAAAATAGAACAAAAAATGCAAATTTGAAACCTAACCATCCGATTCATCCAACTTAATATTATTATTATTATTATTATTATTATTATTAATATTATTATTATTATTATTATTATTATTATTATTATTATTATTATTATTATTATTATTATTATTATTATTATTATTAAGGTTAATAATTCCTGACCCTCGTGAAAATGTTCCCCACATCTTTGATAAAAAAAAACTAGTAGTAAAATAATGCTTAGTTCGCAAATTACGCAATTTGTCTACATTTCAGATAACTTAACGATTCAGTTAGTTCTGAATGGGTCGGAAATTCAGAGTGCTATTATCACAAAACCATTCCATTAAATAGTCAGTATAAAGTTAACATAGACTTGAATATTTAAACATGCGCAGAGAAGGTAAATAATACAGCAATTTTGGCGACATTTAACAGTGAAAAAGCATCAATACATCACTATGAATATAAACATAGAAACCACAAGTAGATCCCTTGCAGTAAGGAACGCCTTCAGTGTCAAATTGCACCTCTAGCATGTTGGTTTTGGTATGTGGTTGATGCTGTGCAAAAGAATAATGGGCCGCAAAGGTAGCGAAACAACTTTGAAGCAATGGAAAATTGTTATTTTCCAGTGTTAAAAGATAAAACACTTTTCATAAATTGCCGAAATTATTGAAAGAAGCTGGGCCACGGAGCAGTCAATAGCAGAAAGTAATATATAGAGAAAGTAATATTCTTATTAATGGTGAAAGAAGAGGTCGATGTGAGAAACTATTGCAAAGAGAAGAAAATGTATTAATAAGATTGTTCAAAAAGGATCTTAATTTGACAGTTTCTGCTCTGCCCGTGCAAGTTAATGATCATTTCGGGAAGAAAATTACACCAAGGTCTGCTCGTTATATTTTAAGCAGAGTAGGTTTGGAGCTAGGGTGCCGAAAAGAAAACCATACAAAAGCAAAGAACTCCAGATATTGATGTTTGAATTTTTCCGAGAGCAAATAAACAAGAACAGAAGTTTCTGGGACAAGGCAAGTAAAGTAAATTTAATGTGTTTGTAAACGGTGGCAGAATTTTGGTCTGGAGCTGACCAAATACTTCAGCTTGATCCCAAACACATTCAAACTGTAGTGAAACACGGTGGTGGAAGAGTTATAGTATGGGGATATATGGTTGTATTTGGTGATGGACGACTTCTTTTAATTGAAGGTAACATGGCTAAATTATAATATTTAAATATCTTAAAGAAAAATCTGCAAAAAGGTGTTGAGAGTTTGTGTGTACGCGTAGATTATTACTTTTCAACAAGAAAATAATCTTAAGCATAGAGCGGAAATTGTACGTATATGGTTGTTATAACATCTCGCTCACATTCTCGAGTTTGCAGCACAGAGCCCAGGCCTTAATCCAATTGAACATCTTTGGAGTAGACTTGAGAGAATGGCCAGAGAACATGAAATACGATATAGGATAGCTCAAAACAATTTCTATAAGAAGAAAGGCAAAATATGGTCACGGTGCTCCTCGGCTTCGCTGCATCTTGTAACACAGCGGTGCCAACATGCACTGGTCACGGACACCCCATATGGGTGATTCCTGTGCCGGGAACTTAATCATAAATCACAACTACTCGCTGCTTGCATCAACAGGGGTGGAGTACCGGGAGGGTGAGGTAAGGAGACTTGGGAATCCAGCCTGTCTTACACTACGCAAGGTATTGTGAGAGGAAGAGCAGATATGACCGGGGATGTTCCGAACACCCACGTACCATCTCGAATTAAATTAATAAGATTTCATATAACATATAGGTTCCCGTTCTAAACCGAGATATAAAGAATTAAAATGTCAGAGAGCTTACCTAGGCACAGATGACGCCGACTAATGCCTGGTGGTGCACTTTAAACTGATACTTTTGCACATGGAATTTCAAAACGGCGACCGACAAGTTTTCAGGGAGCACCATCCAAAGGTTGCACACCGAGTCCGAAAACTCAGACTATTTAACATAAATCTGCAACAGACATCAGCACGTCACAACCAGGGAATTGATCTTATGCCAGTCAGCAGAACTACGGGTACTGCTCCGAAAGTTAAGTTTCCTCTGACACAGCAGCTCGTTAGTTGTTTTGGGTTTCTGAACTTCGACTAACATATGAAATAATTTAATTAAACCTTTACGCAAGCTTATAATTACCTAAAATAATAGTGCATGAATCGTGACAATATTACATAAGAGACCGTCAAACACTTAGTTCATTCCATGCCAAAGAGGTTAAAAGAAGTGATACACAAATGCATAGAAGAGGAATGCGTACAAACTATCAACACTGCATTTGTAAAAATTGTTATCTTCTTCGAATACGTGAATACTTTTACCCCAATGTGTGAAACTAGCTGGTTTTATATTTCTTGTTCACTTAAGTAGAAGACCAGTTTAGTTAATACTTTTGTATAAACAGATTCGGAAGTAAATCCGTACTGATAGTTTACGACAATAACATCTCTGGTTGTTATTTTAATTCTAATAAGTATTTTTCTACACAAACAACGGTGTATGTGTTCATAGAAGTTTGAAGTTCACTCTGGGGAAACTGATTTAAAAACTGCGGAAGATTTGCATCGAGATAACTCAAGGACTGAAAATGACGTCTAGTTGCCTCAATAATGAGATCCTACACTTCTTTGGCATATACTTTCAGACGTTCCACCTCATGACGTTTGATAATTGATTCAAATTCAAACATAAATATACTGGCAACTGCCTCTGCAATACCACGCGCGCGCGAGAACATACAGACACATTCATTGCCTGACTGCATGAAGACATGCATTTTGTTACTTAAGTTCCCAAAATATCTAGACTGCAGCGGAGTATAAAGGATATCAATATGATACATTATTCTTCACAGAACTTCAACGAAAAAGTGTTCTATGTTCTAAACAACACCGAAGTTCATTTGCCTTCAGACCAGTTTTATAATGGCGGAATTTTCGAACTAAGAAGAAAACAATGTAGCAATTCTTCCTGATTCTCATAAACTACATTAACAGTTCTGAATCTAAAATTACAATTAGTTGCAGAATCATCAGGATCTCTGCTAACCACCGTAGATTCCAGGGGGTTAAACGCTGTAGGGATCTTGAGAAAAAGGCAAGAATGGTTGCCAGGTTAAGGAAAGGAAAAAAACACTATAGTGGACTTATTCTGTGAAGCTGAACGTTCCATTACGAAATTAAACTTCTGTGCATAGCAGTGAATATATTGTTTCTTGATAAGTCGGAATTAACTGAGTCACAATATTTATATTGTCTAAAGCACCAAGTTGCTTGTGCACTAGGTCTTCTAACCTCACCAAATATATAATAATGTTTCTCAGAGAACCAGCAACCACTTTGTCCGGTTTCATGGAAAAAGACGTCTTAGCATTAAAATTAAAACTGGTTTGTTTCTTACTAGGCATTATAAAAAGTCTCAGAATGTAAGCAACGAAGCCGAAAGTACAAAAATGAAAAGAAAGAACACTTGAAAACGGTACTATAGCAAACAATAAAATATGAATTAAACTTAAAATGATACAATGTTACGAAATTGGTCCAATCAGCTCTCCGAAACAAAAGCCGCTCAAGAAACATTAAAGGACTGCATCTTTAACAGCGTGAGCATGGATTTTTACACTAATTATTCACATATTTGGTGTAGTAAGTTGATTTATAATTAAAACAAGAAGTGTTTAGTTACAACTTGCGGTAAAATGGAACTTCATGCATGTCAGTTAGATGACACAATTGGGAAAAGTATTAAGCTTCACTCTGGGATATTTCGAAGACGGTCGAGGTCGCGGGTTCAAACCCGGTGGAGGACGACGTATTTTTTTGGGCGTAAGAATCGTTAGCATGGTTCCTTCGGAAGGGAAGTAAAGCTGTTGGTCCCGTGTAGTATATATACGGCACGTAAAATAACCTCAAGCCTGATAGAGGCCTCTGAGCAAACTTCCCGGTCTTTCACGCCCAATATATAGAATGGGCCGCTAGTTAAAGAACGTCCATAAATAGAATGAGTTTCATTTTACGAAGACGATAACGCTAAAAAATAAATAAATAAACAAAAATAAATAAATAAAAATGTGTGGCAGAGTATATGTGCTTTACTGAGCTCTGTATTTCTGCTGTAGTCCTAATGGTTTGTATGTCAGTTACATTTTCTAGTTTTACAAATTTATACATCATTCAGTCACATGTACGGAACTTCACAAGATATTCCACAAAAACACAAAATATACATTTTATTTATCACGTAAATAATTAAATATGGAGCGTTTTACACAAAATTTCAAAACATTTTAAAGAAAACCAAACTTTAGAAAAAGTCATCATGTGAGCGAAGTATAATGCGAATATATATGTAAATATATCAAATATGCGGCGTTTTAATCAAAATTGTTAACACAATTTAAAGAAAACCAAAATTTAGAAAAAATCATCATGTGAGCGAAGTTTTTGTGAAGGAGAGTTTATTGGAAGACTTCATGTTACGTTTTTGGAAGGTACTGAAAGTCAGTACCAAGTTTGATATTTATCCGACATTTCGTTTTTCAGACTCACACACAAGCATGTTTTTCTAAAACTGCCTTTTTCATACATGGGTGCTCTAATTTCCGGTGAAATCTCGATATCCAATTTTTTAGTGGAATGCAATATCTTCTCTACCTAATATGTATGTGGTAGAGAAAGTAAAATTTTGTTTGACTAAAATTGTGCTTAAAGGAGATATACTTTTTTCTGAAGTAAGATATCGGGCTGGATCAGGAGGTAACTAACGCCTGTAGCCCGCATTCGGGAGGTCCTGGTTATAAATCAACCGACCAATATGACGGAAGTTTTTTTTCTTTTTTTTTTCGCGGTTACCCTTGCTGCTAGGCGAAAGCTAAGTTGGTTTGTTTGATCCGCAAATTCTTCTATCATCACTATATTTCGTTTCATTCTTCTTCACCAAGCAATGGGCTGATCATATATCCTGGATACACTATGTTCCAAAGTTTGCTTGCTGCTCGATAGACTTCTGACCCAAGGCATTGGATTGTAAGAACTTTAGGGTGTTAGTCCTCCAAACAGAAGAATGATCCGTAAAAGAAGAACAAGGTTTTGTCTAGTTTTTGCGATTTTCCAGTTATGCAAAAGTCAACAAGTGGAACAAAATGGTGAAAATCTTAACTTCTGTATTTTCAGTCCTAGATAAACCAAATTTGGTACAGTGGTGTAGCTATTTTAATACAGAGGAGTACAGGGTTTGTTTTTGGAAAATTTAAGGTGTAGACTACATTTTTAATGAATATATCTTAAACATATGGTGTTTTAATAAAAATTGTTAGAGTAACTTTTGAGAAAATAAAAATGGTCCTGAAGTTTTCAGATTGAAGGGTAGTTTAGCTTGAGAGGATTTTCTGAAAATGTTCGTTTCGCATCCTGAGAAGATAAACTTAAACACCAAGTTTGGTATTTAACTGACTTTCTTTCTTTAATTGTTGTCTTTATAGACGCGGACACTCACTCACTCACCCAATCAATGACTCCCTGAGTCACTCATTCACTCACACACTCTCTCACCCACACACATATACACACGCAGGGATCCTTTTCTAATATCATTTGTTTGTTTCAGGCGGTCGCAAAACGTGTATTTCAGGTGAAATCCGTGTATCCAATTTGGATGCAATATAGTATTTCGGCTACTTACTATAGGTAACTAGTAGAGAAAGTAAAAGTCTGATGTCTTACATTCATATTACTTTCTCTACCTTCTATTGCTTATTAGTGGGTATACAAATTATTCTTATGAAAGCTTGTTTTTCTATCTGCTTCATCTTAATGGAGATAATCTTTTGGAGAAATAGCTACATTGTAAGTTGTATAGAAATGATGGTTAACAGCCACTTAATATGCATGGAATGTCTATTCATATGCAAATGAATAGACATCTCCCACTTCCCCTTCCACCCGCAGCTCCTTGGTACTTTTACTTGCAGCTGTGGGCCATAAATCTTGTTGAGTACAATGGAAGCTTGACAGTTAAGGAATAAGTGTATTCTTCACCTGTCAAAACGAACAAAGGGGTCATAAATTTTACGCTTCTGTAACAAAGGCGAGATGTTTTTCCTACCCATTCCACATCAGCCTACGTGCTTTCCTGCACTGCAGCAACTCACACCACTCCTATTGTTTCTCGAACACGTGGAGGAAGCCATCCATCAATGTGAAAATGAACAAGAGCTTGCAGGACAAAGGAAGACATTCTATTGTGTGCCTTTCTATTGTCCGGGGGCAAGGCTACTTTAGAAAGACCATCTGGCATACTCATTCCATCAGCTTTTAACAAAAGAACAGTGCTTGCCCTTCAGCTGTCAAAATGAACAAAGGTCATGATGAATTAGGGTCGTGACAAAAGCGAACCTTGAGCCTGTTAACAGAGAAACAAGTTCTATTGTCCGGGGCAAGCCTTCTTTCTGGCATTTCTCATTCCACTGCCCCAAAACAAAGCCGGTCCCTTTCCATTGTTTCTCGAACACCTGCTAGCTTAACAAAAGAATCTGAGGGTGGCATTATGCTAGTCCTGTCTTTGTCTGACTGTGAGAAAAGAGAGAGCCCTGAGTTCCCACGAGACAAGCATCATATAACACCACCCCATTCCACCCCGACTTCCAGGCGTCACCTGAATTGCCCGAGGGCTACTTCTCTCTGCGCATGTGCTGCAAGAGATGATGACATTGGATGCAATAATCACGTGACGTGTAATATCTCCCCCGCCATACCAACGCTCTAACATTGCCTGAGGGGATCTAGGTTCTTATATAAACAAGCGCTGGTGGATAAGGAAGCCACTGCGACTTTTTAAGTTAGCGATACAGGCTAGTGATTCAGCTTAATCCAATTCAGCGCTATTGTCTTCTAGACTGCATCCATCGTCATCTACATAATGCAAGGTGAGTGAGTTTTTTACACGACTAAGTGAAACACGAATCATTGCAAGAATACCATATTGTTACCTAAATTTTTCATTTCTTTAATAATTAACATCAGAATTGTTAAAAAATGTAGCGCTTTCATCAAAGGGGTAAAATAGTTCTTTAGATACCTGCATAAACATTCATACTTAATCTCTAATCATTCTTCCTCTATTAACATTCATACGATTTCGCTACACATTCTTCTGTAAACATTCACATGATTTCTCCTCGCATTCTTCTATTAACATTCATATGATTTTCGATACACGTTCTTATGCATAAACATTCACATGATTTCGCGTAGCATTCTTCTATTAACATTCATATGGTTTTCTCAACACATTCCTCTATTAACATTCATGTGATTTCTCCTCGCATTCTATTAACATTCATATTAGTTCACCACACGTTCTTCTGCAAACATTCATATGCTATTCTCATCGCATTCTTCTATTAACATTCATATGATTTCTCCTAGCATTCTTCTATTAACATTCATATGATTTTCGCTACACGTTCTTCTGTAAACATTCATATGGTTTTCTCAACACATTCCTCTATTGACATTCACATGATTTCTCCTCGAATTCTTCTATTAACATTCATATGATTTCACTACACGTTCTTCTTCTGTAAACATTCATATGGTTTTCTCATCACATTCCTCTATTGACATTCATATGATTTCTCCTCGCATTCTTCCATTAACATTCATATGGTTTTCACTACACGTTCTTCTTCTGCAAACATTCATATGATTTTCTCATCACATTCCTCTATTAACATTCATATGATTTCTCCTAGCATTCTTCTATTAACATTCATATGATTTTCGCTACACGTTCTTCTTGCATAAACATTCACATGATCTTCTCAACATATTCGTCTGACATTCATATAATTTCACTACACGTTCTTTTACAAACATTCATATGGTTTTCTCAACATATTCCTCTACTGACATTCACATGATTTCTCCTAGAATTTTCCAATTAACATTCATATGATTTTCGCTACACGTTCTTCTTTCATAAATATTCACATAATATTCTCAACACATTCTTCTGTAACATATATATGATTTTCTCTACACCTTCTTCTGGAAACATTCGTAGGGTTTTCACAACATATTTCTCCATTGTCATTCACATTATTTCTCATCGCATTCTTCCTCTATTAACATTCATACGATTTCCGCTACAAATTGCTCTATCCTGAATCCTTCACACGACTTTTCACAATGCATTCTATTAACATTTATACGATTTCCTGTACTCATTTATTTCATATTACACGTCTTTCTCTACTCATTCATCTTTTATAAAAAAACAATTGAATTTACACATTTAAACTTTTTCACAGGTAATATTGCAAACTCCATGGGTGTCGCCAGAGCGGCACTCGTCAGAGGAGCGAGCTCTCGACTTACCAATTTATGCAAGTTAATAGAGAGCCCATTAATAACAACATGATGTACAACATGCCGACACCCCTGGCGGGGGATCAGATGTGCCGCTGCATGGCACTTACATTTCTAATAGCCCCCGTCACCAATCTTATCGGGGGTGATTATATTATTCCGCCGCCACCTGGATTTGAGGATGTCACTCCCGTTACAGGGGTGAATGCAGTCATGGGCAGCGCCTCAGACCAGTGTTGCACTGTGAATACCAAGTTGCTGCAATAAAGATGCTTAACGAAGTGAACGGTGAGTTTAGATATATTATTACCCTTAACCTTTTTCTAGAAATATTATCTTTATCAATAATCAATGTATAACCAGAGAGCAATTCATAATTTCAATTATGGAATGAAACATTCAATTTACTAGCACCTTTCAATTAAAAATATTCAATGTGAAGCTAATTCGGCTTTTTGCTTCTTTGTTGTAGTTCCTGAAACAACTTCACTCGGGGTTGGGGAGATGGATGATGGTGGTAGCTTGCCCTCACCTATATTTTCTCAGGACTACCTGACCCCGCCGCCTCCTGGATTCGAGGATGTTGCACCGATGCCTGTAGGAGATCCATGGGCGATTATTCCTAGCGAGGTGTGCACTTGCGTAAATTGTGCCTACAGGACCGTGTACCTGCAGATGCTTCGTGTATTGAACGGTGAGTTTTTTAACTTCATTTATTCTAGTAACATTATTACATAAATAATTAACGTAACGTTAACGCATAACGTTTCTCAATAAACTTTTTTACTCGTTTTTATTGATTAAAAATGTACAAATATATAATTATCGTAATGTTAACGCATAACTTTTCTCAATCGACTTTTTTACTCATTTGTTTTATTAAAATATACAATTATATAAATAAATATCGTAACATTAACACGTGACTAAGCTATTTCTTCAATGATTTAATAAACATATATTCTCGCATTTCTATTTTAACTGACATTCCAATTAATTCCACTTTGTTATTGTTATAGACTCTTCAATAGTGGTCACGAACCCGGAGCCTGAGTGCGCATACTCCGGGGTACCAAAAGACCTCACGAGGCTGAAGAGGAGCACGGTCAAGTAATTAGCCCCCTCACCCATCAAGGATCTTCAATGGCTCCTCCATCACCAGTTGCAGGGCCATCAGGCATCGGTCGCAACCTTTATGACAACTCAAGCACCACTGCTGACTCCGATAGTGCCGACACTGAATACAGGTACAATACCAAAAAACTAAAGGTTAGTCATACTCAGCTAGAGTGCAAGGTTATTGAATCGGCGTTCAAGGGCCGCCTTTTCAATAGCCGCATAGAAAACACTTTAGAGATAGCTGACCCCAGTCAATTTCTACCGGAATGCAGACATCTTGTATTGGGAGAGATGGTTTCTGTACTCGGGAGAAGCTCTTCAGGCTTTAAAGTAAATGCATCTATCGAGATCACTTACCTAATACAATCTCCTGAAAAAGAGCATGCAGAAACCATCTTTTTCAATAGCAAGACAAAGTTGGGTCTTCAATCAAGTAATCTTGATGCCTTATACACTTCTATGGTCGATGAAATTCTAGAAAACAACTCGAATTTCGAAGGAGGTGCAAGCTCAAAATCTCTGTTCGCTGCCAGGGCTCTTGTTATTGGAACTAGCTTCTATGATCCATTGAATGCATCGCGATACATAGAGTTACCCACTGCTATCAAGACCAAGAAAGCTGTAATAAACATAAAAAACGAAGATGAATACTGTTTTGCATGGTGTTTGCTCGCTGCAAAGTATCCGGCAAAGCAGCACTGTTATGGAACGAGCAAATACCATGCAGAACAGTTATTCACTGCATTTAACTACAGAGGGATAAACTTTCCCGTTAGCCTACACCAGATTCCAGACTTTGAACAGCAAAACACAGGAGTATCAGTATCAGTATTTGGAGTAGAAAGGGAGTGTGCAATTATACCGCTATACCAAGCCAGCAGCAGGAAGGATTTCAATGTTAACCTACTACTAATTGAACAAAACGGAATATCTCACTACTGCCTGATTAAGGATACGTCAAGGCTGACAAGGTCACAGTTCAGCAAACATTGTAGGAAACACTGGGTATGCGAGCCCTGCCTGAAGCACTTCAATAATGAAGGCGCTTTTAAAAAGCATCAATTGAAGTGCATGCAGTGCCAGGTGTTCAAAATGCCTAATCAGGGTGAAGTGATTGAGTTCTCATCATACTCGAAGGGTAGTCCTGTAAATTTTGTTGTGTATGCCATGATTGAGAGCGTGCTAGCTCGAGTTCAGTCCTGTGAACCGTCGGCTAATCGGAGCTGGACTCGGACTATTCAGCATCATGAGGCTATATCTACATCGCTTAAGCTCGTATGTCGCCATGACGATTCATTGTCGAGATTTAAGCTATTCAGAGGTCCTGATGCAATCAAGGAGTTCTTCATTGAGCTTAGGTTAATAGCCGACATGGTTATTGAGCAATATAGCCGAAATGAAGAAATGACCTTGACTGCTCAGGACGTGGCTGATTTCGATAATGCTCGTCATTGCCACATATGCAAGAAGGAGTTTGAGGTAGACGATTTGAAGGTACGCGATCACTGCCATGTGACTGGTGTATTCCTGGGGGCTGCTCATAATGCATGCAATTAAATAGACGGCTACCTAACTTTATACCGATCTTTTTTCATTGCCTTAGCAATTATGACAGCCCTTTCCTGATGCAACACCTGGCATATGAAGAAAACCCCATTTCGTGTATCTCAAACTGCTCTGAGCGATATATATCATTCAGCAAAAAGTACAGGACTATCTTTTTCAGGTTTCTAGATAGCTTTAAATTCTTGGATGATAGGCTATCTAGTTTAGCCTGCATACTGAGTAGTGATGAGTTCAAGGTCACAAACTCTGAGTATCTCGAACCTGAACATCAGCAGTTAGTGAGATCTAAGGGAATATTCCCTTACAGCTACGTTGACTCTCCTTCAAGACTGGAGGAAACAGCACTCCCTTCCATTGAAAAATTTGATGGTATAACACAAGAAGAATACAATCATGCTGTCAAAGTCTAGGATACCTTCAACATTAGCAATCTAGACGAATACAGCGACCTGTATCTGAAAACGGATACGCTCTTGTTGGCCGATGCATTCGAGAACTTTAGGGACCTCTCTCTGGTGGTATATAACTTGGACCCCTGCTGGACTTGCATTTGATGCAATGCTCAAGGTGACTCAGGTCAAGCTTGACCTCATCCATGATGAGAAATGATTAAATTCTTTGAGGGAGGAATCAGGGGGCGGAATGTGTACCGTGTCAAAGAGACATGCCAAAGCCAACAAGTACCTTCCTGGACATAGTCAGAAACAAAAAACTTATATTTGGCCTATCTCGACATCAACAATTTATATAGGGCTTAAATGACGAGTCCCATGCCGCACAAGTACCTCAGATGTCTTTTACCCGAAGAAATTTTAAACATAAACTTCTTTGCTGTTGCTCCTGATTCCCCAACTAGATACGTTTTGGAAGTCGACCTCGAGTGCCCTGAGCACCTACATGATGAGCACAATAACCTTCCTCTCTGCCCGAAAAGTGAGATACCACCTGGAGGCCAATACAAGAAACTGCTGGCAACACTAGAGAACAAAGAGAAGTATACCTTGCACTACAGAAACCTCCAGCAGTGCATTGACTTGGGCATGAAGTTAAAGAAGATCCATAGAGTGGTTGCATATGATCAGTCAGAATGGCTGAAAACCTACATTAATATAAATACAGAGAGAGGTGCAAGGGAAACTTCCAAATTCGGTCAGAATTTATGGAAGAAAATTAACAACTCTGTATATGGCAAATTTATTGAGAATGTACGCAAATACAATGACTTCCGTATCGTTACAAGTTGGAAGCAATGCAAGAAATTGACTGCGTGACCAACTTACGTTCGGAGCATTTTATTTGCAGAAAATCTTGTAGGGATAGAACTTGCCAGAGAGGAAGTTTACATGAACAAACCCATCTACATAGAGTAAGCCATCCTTGACATATCAAAACATATCATGTACAGCTTTTATTATAATATATTGAAGCCAGGCCTACAAGATTTAATTTTAAATTACATGGATACAGATTCATTTATTCTGGAAACCTCAAGTGACATATACAAATTTACTAGAGAAAATCAAGAGCATTTTGACACATCAAATTACGAAACGCAAAACTGCTACGGAATTACACCGCAAAACAAGAAAGTCATCGGCCTGTTCAAGGATGAGCTTGCAGGAATCACTATGATAGAATATGTTGGGCTAAGGTCCAAGTTATGTGCATACAGGCACGAGGACCAAACTATGATGAAAGCAAAGGGCATCAACAAGACCGGCATGCGTAACATAAATTTTTAGCACTATTTCGGCTATCAAAATGATATTAGAAATTTCTTTTAACAAAAACAACAACATTTCGAAGTTTCAAACATAAAGTCTTGACCATAGAAATGAATAAGGTCGCTCTCTGTGGTAGAGACGATAAGAGAAAACTCATTGAAGGCTCAGACCAGACAATTGCCTGGGGTCACTATTGTCTGCGTATGACTGACCCTTAGAAGTATATATGTATTTACTATTGTAAATTTTTAGTTGTGGAAATTTTTTAAAAATTTGCTTTTCTCTGTGTGTATGCGTGTGTGTATATGTGTATGTGTGAGTGGTTGTGTATGTGTGTGTATATATGTGTATATAGATAATGTAAATATTTAGCTTTTATTAATTGTTAAGCCTTTGTGTTTATTAATTTATTGATTTTGAATTTTACAAAATGTATGTAAAATGCAGTCTAGTGAGCGAGTGTTTTTTCATGTATGCATTATGTGTTTGTGCGTGCGTGTGCGTGCGCGTGTGTGTATATATGAAGGGTTAACCGTAAAAATGCAAATAATAATGTAGTTGTATATACATGTAATTTTTGTTTATGATTTTTTTAGTTAAAACCACTTATTGATTTTTAATCATGTAAAAATGTATGTAAACCCTGCAAACACAAAAAAATGTTTTGTAAATAACGAATTTCATATTTGACACAGCATATATAATGAAATAAAAAACACTCATTATTGTGGAATGAAAGCCTCTTTATTTTCATTATTACTTTTTCTACTATAAATCCTTTCTGTCAATCCATTGAGTATTAGGGAATCCATACCACTTTACAAGAATCCTATTTCCCTGTCTGCGTAATACTTTCTCTACCAGAAATGTATTAGGGTACAGTGTAGATCGCAGTTCATGCCCATAAAAGGACCCCTATATCTCATCACCGCCATTAACTTTTAGCATGTATGAAACGGGATTGGTGTGATTCACATGAACAACTTTAAATATTTCAACACTCCAATTAGCTTCAAAGCCCTTTTCAAAATGTCCCTTGTCCTTTGATATCCTCACATAATCACCAACACTAAACTTTCTTGCCCCTCTCTTCTCTTTTCGATCTTGAGTGTAGTTGTATACAGTCAGAAGAAGATCATTGTTCTTCACCTCTATAGGCTTCATTCGAATAGTGGAGTGGTAAGTGCTGTTATATCTTGCAATGATCTGAGGTAAAAGATCTAGCCAGTTGTATGATCGTTTAGCTAGAAATTCGCGATACATCATATTCTTTAAAGTTCTTATTAACCGTTCAACAGCAGCTGCCTTCACATGTGTATAGGTACGGTAGTGATTGATGTTATATTTTGTCATTAATTTTTTAAAATGTTTATTAAAAAATTCTTTTCCATTATCACTCTGTATGTTCTTGGGTGGGGTTATCATTTCTTGCAGTATATTTTCCATAGCCTTTGCAACTTGAAGTCCTGTCTTGTCCATTAGCGGTCTCGCATATGCCATTTTAGAGTAGAAGTTGATTGCAATGATGATGTACTTGAAATTCTTATTGATTTTTGCATGCGGTAACATCTCTACCAAGTAGCTCTGCACCAAGTCGTGGAGCCCCTTGCTGATAATCTTTCGACGCATGAAGTTTCTCCGGGCTGGAGCATGGAGCTCGCTTGCTATATGTTGCTCATGATGTCATGCTATAACCTTTGCCGCTTTTAGTTCTTGAATAATATCTTCAATTTCTTGAGTATGATTGTTATTGCCGGCGTCTCTGGATGCCACAAGTAGCCTAAGGCGATCCACCAGATCATTAGGGTCGGTCCAGTAGATTTAGTCTTACCTCGTATTAGGGCGATGTTCTTTCCACTGTAGTCCTAATGCCTTGTGTTTCGTTACTAGAGGACGTATAACGCTTTTATACTTGTAGGAATTACCCGATCTCAGCTGTCCATGCTTGCTGAAGTTTCTTCGATGAACATGTGTTGCTTTAAGTATTTTACTGTATGTTTCAAGGTCATCTTCGGTGTATGCGTGCATTTCAGGTATTCTCTTGAAGATGAACTCCTTCAATCCAGGCGTGGTTTCATACGTTTCGTCCCCTATTCGAATTTTATTATTGATGAAATCAATAATCTTGTTCCCTAGCATGTAGCTGCCATCCTCATATCGTACTCCATATGATGAATCTATTTCATTTTTGTCCTTCTATCGAACTTTATTAGGGTAGTTGTAGAGTTTCTCATCTTTCACGTCTTTCGGTGATTCCTCCTTGCTTGTAGTATTCTTTTTCTGTATGTCAAGTATATCTTGAAGCGGATCTGTCAATGGTTGAAGAGCTTCACTCATCACTCTCTGGGTTTCAAACTGCTGACCTTTAAGAGAACGTAACTTTTCTCTTATAGCTTTCGTGTGCATGGCTACAGATTCTTTAAGTCGTATGCACTCGCTGTCCATCTTGAAATGACACTGAAATTAGACTTTCGGATTAATATATACCCTATTTATTTAGCAGACTTCAGTTTATAAGAGATTTTCAGCTCGATATTTAGAAAATGGCCGTCCCTTACACGATTTGTAGGAGCTGTGAATGTTAGTCTATCACTATTTGCAATTGGTGCAGGCAGAGCTCTAACAGACTTGTTATTTATTTCAATTATTGTGTCAGGCCTTACAGTAGGATCTGTTGGTGACGTCATATAGCAAGAAACTATCTCACCGTTTACGCTTCATTTGTAATATTCAAGACCTGTTGTTAACATGTACCTCTGTGATTTCCCTCTGAAAGGCAACGACTGCAGTGTAATTACATGTTCCCCTCTCATTTGTTCTACTAATGAATTTATGAATCTCATTTGTGTTTTAAGAATATTGATATTATCCATTGCAGTTGTCAGATGCTCATGTATTGATTTATGGCGGTTCGCCATAGTTTCCATGTGTTTTCCCGCTGTTTCTGTAACCGTGGTACTTATTGCACCAAGTCTGCTGTTTAAACCTTGGCGTATTTCATTTTGTTTCCTTCCCACGTGAACTTTAACAAACTTTTTTGTTGCTCCATCACTGTCATCGACAGGATCTGCTACTTCAATTAGCCTTCTTTTTTGGAATGAAACGTTACCGTTTGAATCGAGCGGTGGTGTTCTTGCACTTATATATTCTAATATATGCTTCTTATTTGGCACGTCATATTCCTCTTGAGGTGGCAGCATTATCTTCAATCTTATAGCATCCAGGATAATGTTGTTTCCATCGTCGCGTTTAAGGGTATTTTTATTCAGATATTCCATTAGAGCATCATGTTGCACGTCTAGCGACTTCTGGATGTGATCCTTAAGCGTAGTTTGAAGTTCGCCCATGCGCTGATATGTTGTTTTTTCCGTGATGCATTCGATTTTCAGTAGAAGAGTAAGCGTATCCACGTAGCGTTTAGTGCTTGCGTCGTCGTCCTCCTCAGGATCCTGAACAATGCACAGTCTCTTGTTCCTTAATTGATAATTTCCTTTTCCATCTCTGTTTATGATAAATTGATGTAGCGATCGTTTCACTGGCGCAGCCCTCTGTGATCCAAACCTGTCAATACTCATGATGAACTATGAATGAGCAATTGCTTTATTAACAACTTTAATATATACATCAAATCCGCACCTATATCGACCGTCATTCATTGCAAATTCTGGAACTATTACCATAAAGGGTCTTCTTTCTATAGAGCTCTCCCAAGCACCTTTGCACAAATCTTTAAATTCAGTATACGTCATATCTGTGTTTACGTAGTCTTCATATATATGCTTCAAGTTTAAATTATCTTGCCTGAAGAGTATAATCGTGTTCGCATTATCTCTATTTAAATGCTTTGGGACTTTGGCATAGGATTGTGCTAGATATATAGAATCCACATTTCGATTCCTGCCCATGCTGTAAAAGGATGCAATCTTGTCTTGCTTTTCAGTGATGACGTCATCAAGTATAACGATTGAATTTTCTTTAATTTCTGATGGGTGCAAGACGCTTTCACCGTCTTCATGAGTATACACACCTATACCCTCAATGTTTTCAAGCAGCTTATCGAGATATTGATACTTTGGCTGGTATAGCGACTTTGAATAAATGTACGCATTTTCAAAGCGTAGTCCATTCTCGTGAAGTATCATATTGAGTAATACATTTGTTTTTCCAGCACTTGAGCTACCTAGAATTAGCGCTCTAACATTGCCTGGAAACAGCTTCCCGTGACGATCGCGTCTAAAGTCACTTTCAAAGTCTAGCACCTGGATAGGCAGCGAGCAATCTTGCTTCACCAGCTCCATCGTAGCAACTAAAATAAAATAAATCATCCTTAATGTATATATGCTAATGAATGTAAGCAATGGCAGAGTATAAAAGAACTATGCGCCATTAAAATCGATTAGTGTACCATGAGTGCTAAGGGGGTTAAGGTCTCAGGAGGTTCCGGTTTAATTAACTCTCTCATTAACCTGCTGCCATTTGAAGCACATTTGCCTGGTTACAGATACTGTGGACCTGGGACAAAGCTAGAAAAAAGATTAAAGAGAAGAGACCCGGAACCAATCCTTTAGACGAAGCGTGTAAACTTCACGACATTGCCTACGCTCAGCATAAGGACTCTGCTTCGAGAAACGTTGCCGACAAAATCTTGGCTGAAAAGGCCTGGAAAAGGGTGCAATCATCTGATGCTACATTAGGTGAAAGGTTGGCAGCCCGACTACTAACAACCATTATGAAGGGTAAGGCAGCTGTTGGTGCGCGATCCAGGAAGAAGAAACGAGGGGGATTTCTACCACTCATTCCAATTACTGCAACCCTAGGAGCCGCCGCTGGAGGCGCTGCACAAATAGCCTCTGCTGTAAATAAGAAAAAGGCTGCGGATAAACAACTTGCTGAAATGATGAGACATAACAAAGAAATTGAAGCAAGAGGGAAAGGCCTACGAGTGAAGAAGAAGAAGAATAAGGCGAGGAACACCGAAAGGAAGAGGAGGCAGAGCAAGAAAGGAAATTCAAAAAACTCCGGCAGAGGGCTATACTTGTCCCGGAAAAAGCATTGAGTAACATAGACCTCGACTTGTATGCCCGGCGTTTAAAGATTCCTCATTTTAGGGGTGTATACATGATCGATCAGTTACCCTCAAGACCTCGTTACGGAGAGAGAATTATTGTTAAGCCATTCATTGGGTTGCTATAAAGAAGGATGGCAACGTGTCATTTTATTTCGACAGCTTTGGAAACTTGAAGCCTCCAAAAGAGATAGAAAGGTACCTCAGAGATGTTAAGGTACTGTATAACACTAAGAGGTTTCAGAGTTTCAGCTCAGTCATCTGCGGGCACTTGTGCTTGCAATTTTTATCGCAATGAGTTACACTACTGCTGTCAGTGGCAACGAGTGTGTGCTTACTACATACCTGAATCCTCCTCTTAGGCTAGATCCAAAGTATCATTATGAGATTGCTCTACTGAATTTTGAAACCTTCTATTCCATTCCCAATGTTGATAGGAGTAATAATCAATTTCATTACATGCATAATGATGAAATTAAGATCATTGATATACCTGATGGAACTTATGAGATTACTGATACATCAGAGATAAGCTAGGTATGGATGAGAATGTCTTCTTTATTAGGCCTAATAATAACACAATGAAGGCTGAAATTAAATGTCCTTTCACTATTGATTTTTCCGGTGATCGTTCTATAGGCTCGCTATTGGGCTTCAGAGGTAAAGTTATTCCTGCTAATCAGCTGTCTGAATCTGATTACCTGGTGAATATATTTAAGGTGAGCATCATTCGAATCGAGTGCAGTATTGCAACAGGCTCTTTCATCGACGGTAAAAGCGGCCACTCGATCTACGAGTTTTTCCCTTCTGTTCCGCCTGGTTATCATATTTCTAAAGAACCGTCAAATCCAATTTACCTTCCAATCATAAACACCAATGCTATAGAGAAAATTAGTCTTCGTGTAGTGGACCAAAGCGGTAATATCATTGACTTTAGAAACGAAGATATAAGCATAAGGTTGCACATCCGCTGCAATGCCAATAGATTTTAGAAGAAGTCAACGACTCAAGGATATAATAAGGGAGTGATTCGACGCACACATCATACTCTACCCTTGACACCCGGAGGGTTAACATCACGCAATCAACACTTCCTCTAGGTATTGGGCTTCAGACTTCTATAATGATGGACATCTTCAATGTTACCGGGGCACCGAGATTTGATGCCAAGATCACTAAAGAAGAGGAACATGTGTTTTTACCATATAATACATCGGTTCTGGACGCTAATGATGAAATTAGAATCCCTTGTCAAGCTGAGGATTTATATACTTTATCTAATCGAAGTTATCTATACATCGAGGAGAGTATTGCTAAACCTAATGGAACAGCTACTACTGCAAAGCTTACCAATAACGCTATTGCATTCATGTTTGAGGAGATTCGATTGGATATGAACGGCTCAACTATTGATCGAACCAGGAACCCCGGGATCGCCTCAACTTTACGCAACTATGCTGCTCTCAACCCAATGGAGTCTGATCGCTTGCTGAATGCGGGATGGTGCTATCCTGGAGAAGACATGGACATTGTGAATGCAGCAAATGGAGCCTTCAATGCCATAGTGCCGCTTTCGATGCTTCTGGGATTTGCTGACGACCACAAGGAACTCATACTCAATAGCAAGTTTGAGATGGTGCTGATTCGATCCAAGGACTTTAAAAACTGTATTATAACGCCTGAGGGTGAAGAGAATGCAAGCGTTAAACTTGCACGTATCGAGTGGAGAATGCCAGTGATACGACTTTCTGATGCTGAAAAGGTTGAAATTCTCAAGATTGTCAAGTCGGACAAGGCGCTATATCTTCCATTTAGGACCATGGATCTGCATACTCAGCCTGCTGTGCCACAAACTAAATCATTCACCTGGAATGTCGCCACCACATAAAAAATGGAGAAGCCAAGATTTGTCATTTTGGGTGCTCAAACTTTAAGATCGATTAATGCATCTAAAGACGGTTCTCTTTTTGATCATTGTAACATAACTAATTTGAGAATTTATCTTAATAGCGAATGTAATCCCTATCATGACATGAATTTGGATTTTAGAAACTCGAGATTTGCATCATTGTATGACATGTACTCAAAGTTCCAAAACTCTTATTATGAAAAAGAGAACTATCTTTTATTGAAGAGAAAAGATTTTCTTAAATTTGCTCCTATATTTGTTGTAGATACCTAACATCAACCAAAGGAAGTTGTAAATGGTGCTGTTAACATTAGAATAGAAATTCAAGCTAGTGCAAATATTCCTGCACAGACCACATTGTATTGTTTAATAATTCACGATAAAGTATTTACATACAAGCCTCTGACTCATGTGATGCAGCCTCTATTTTAAACTAGTCATTGTAAGGATTTGTTTTCTCATTAGAAATGTAAGGGTTTTTAATGAATAAAAACACTATGTAAAAGCATACTTTCTTTCTTTTTATTGTTCTTATTTATCCTGCATTTCTATCACTTTCTTCCTCAACTCCTCGTTCCAACGTATGGCATTACATTTGCAACAGGCAGGTTACCTAAATAGTAATCTATAAGCGATTCAAACCTTTTTAGTCTGCAAATTTCATCTCTATTTAAAAATACTTCACAATCGTTTAAATTAGTGTTCAAAAATTTTATTTCTGTCTCTTGCATATAAGCAACAATATTATAAGAGAAAACAATATTTTCGCAATATTCCACACGCGGATACTTTCTCGATTGGAGGAATGCACTGAATGTAGGAAGACTCTCACGAATTATCTCCCAGTCTTGAATCGTCATGTATACAAATTTTTCTGTTTTTCAATAAAAGCGCTGGAAGATCATAGAAGAATCCTATCTTATGCTGTGCCTTTTCGAGATGTAGACGTCTCTGCACCCGCTTCTTACCGTCATGTTTCTTGGGCGTCTCGATGTTGCTTATGCTATCCTCCAATAGCGTCAGCCTGCTTTGCAGGTCTGCAAAGCTGTTCCTCTTCTTCTTCCCCTTATTGCACCGCCTGAAACATTACACAATGAAGATTTTAGAAAAGTGCTTGGGTGATGTTAAGGTAACCTGAAAGAATTAATTTTTGTTAGGTCACAGAGGAATGAAAGAATTATTTTTATATATGTAAAAATACTCACGTCATTGTTTTCCCGAGTTCTACAGGTTTTCCAGGAGGAGACTCGGAGGTCGCCTGTGTTAGATCCCCAGCCTGTTGTGAATTGGACTCCTGTTCCTTATCTATGTGATTAGCATACTGCTGTGCAATGGGATATTCCACTATATCTTCCGGTTCTTTATCATCAGAATCTACCTCGGTTTTAGGCGCTGGTGTCGTCATTTGAATTCTGCAAAAATCATTATAATTTCCAGTGTTAGTCGTATACAACTGCTCTTGTACTATAGTGCCATATTATGTATGTTAGTATCGCATACAATTAATGTTTACATTAATGATCTCTGAAGTTACGTATATGACGATAGCAATGTACAATAATGATACATATTTAAAGAGGTACTCACTTTAAATTTCTCTGTCTGAAGAGGAATACACTGCAGCTCTCATTTCATGGAAAGTATGACGCCAGCTTGTCGTGTACCTCAGGTTTTGTACACAGTACAGAGTGAGTATACCCATTGCAGTACTCTGAATGCCACAGAGAGCTGTGATTTGAAATGAGGCTGAGCATCTCACCGTCACTTTCTGTATCAGTTTCCCTGGAAAGAAGAAAATACAATAGAATGAACCATTTTAATTCTTTCACTCTTCTTTAGAGAGCATTTGCACACTTTTTTAGAGATTGCATTCAATAATAAAAAACGATACTTACATCATGCTTCTTTTGTAGGCGGGCAGTTGTCTGTGCATCTGCCTCGAGAAGTCATCTGGTCATGATAGGAAGGCATGTTACACACTATAGAATGCATGATACCGTTACACAACTCTTTATGATAATATGTATAATGGTATGATTCTTCTCCGCATTCACTCCAAAAATCGTCCATTGTATTAGCGACTCGATTACACCTCGAATAATATTCAGAGCAGTGCGAGAAGGGGCTACTTATATACAGCGGATAGAAAAAACCGGTTCTTCTATCACATGTAATGACATGCAGAGAGGATCGGTGGGGGAAGCGATCGTAGGGAGCGGGGGATGAATGTGTTTTTCTATGCAAGAGAATCGATGATTCAGTGAGGGGAAATGAAAACTTTTATAATAGAGAGGTAATCCACGTAAAGGTTTTTGATATCTCTGTTTGAAAGAGATAATTGCTGTGTTACAGGAGTGTGCGTGAGTGTGTGCGTGCGTGCACCAGTGTATGTGTGTTGATATATGCGCATGTGCTCGTGTATATGGGAGCGCCTGGATGTGTACAATTCGTGGAGAAAGAAAGAGATAGATAGATTGAAAGAGGAAAAAGGAAGAAAGAGAGAGAAGAAAGAAAATAAAGAATCGTGTCTAGGCATCGGAATATCTAAGTATACACCAGGTCTAGTATAAATAATTATATTTGTTAAATACATACATTTTAATCTGGCCCGTTCACGCTTCAATAATTTAGTATTTATTAAGCATTAGAGTTCCCTAGGAAGGTTCGAACTAGGGGCCTCTCGATTCCTAGGAATACCTTCCAGTAAAACAGCGTAATGATGTATAAAATTAAATTATATTTGTTAAATACATTTTTAATCTTATCGTGCACGCATCCCTAATTTAATAGTTAGTATGCATAGATTTTGCAGGGTAAGACTCGACTAGAAACCTCTGAACGGCCTTTAATCACGGTAATGATATAATAATGTTTTACCCTAAGAAAATATCAACTTGGATACCTAAGTATACACATGTGTTTAATATATTTTTAACCTGATATTGCACGCTTCCGTAATTTACTGGTTATTACACATTAGAGTTTGCAGGGTAAGATTCGAACTAGGGCCCTCTGAACTGTCCTTCATTAATCAGGGTAATGATATAATAATGTTTTACCTTAGCAAAGTATCAATTTGGATACCTAAGTATATACCGGTGTTTAATATAAATAATTATATTTGTTAAATACATTTTAATCTAACCTTGCATAATTTAATAGTTATTACGCGTTAGAGTTTCGCTTAGTAAGATTCGAGTTACAATCCTCTGAACACCCTTTTATTAATTAGGGTAATGATACAATAATAACAATCACAAATTTCTCATTAGCAATTAAAACATTAAACTTTTGATTACAGTAAGAATCGAGCACCGATCTATGGATATCCACGCAGAGGTTTAATGCACGTAATGAAATGTATATTAAACGATTTTTCGGAGTCGCTGCTTGAAATGAGCCAAACAGAATGCTTGTTAACTATGCTCGGGTATATTCGTAGGATCTCGTAAAACATCGGAGAGAACAGCCCCTCAGGGCAAAAACCATGATGGCTGACTCTGACGTTGTTGAAGTGTGTCTCTCTCTTTCGCGCGAACAAGGACAGGACTAGCATAAAACCACCCTCAGATTCTTTTGTTAAGCTAGCAGGTGTTCGAGAAACAATGGAAAGGGACAGGCTTTGTTATAGTTTGTGGAATGAGAAATGCCAGAAAGAAGGCTTGCCCCGGACAATAGAACTTGTATGTCTGTTAACAGGCTCAAGGTTCGCTTTTGTCACGACCCTAATTCATCATGGCCTTTGTTCATTTTGACAGCTGAAGGGCAAGCATTGTTCTTTTGTTAAAAGCTAGTGGAATGAGTATGCCAGATGGTCTTTCTAAAGTAGCCTTGCCCCCGGACAATAGAAAGGCACACAATAGAATCTCTTCCTTTGTCCTGCAAGCTCTTGTTCACTTTGACACTGATGGATGGCTTCCTCCACGTGTTCGAGAAACAATAGGAGTGGTGTGAGTTACTGCAGTGCAGGAAAGCACTAGGCTGATGTGGAATGGGTAGGAAAAACATCTCGCCTTTGTTACAGAAGCGTAAAATTTATGACCCCTTTGTTCGTTTTGACAGGTGAAGGAAACCCTTATTCCTTAACTGTCAAGCTTCCATTGTACTCAAAAAGATTTATGGCCCACAGCTGCAAGTAAAAGTACCAAGGAGCTGCGGGTGGAAGGGGGAAGTGGGAGATGTCTATTCATTTGCATATGAATAGACATTCCATGCTATTAAGTGGCCGTGAACCATCATTTCTATACTACGTTTGTGCATTTCGTTATAGATTCAAAGGGAATAGCGAAAGCGTAATTTTTAAGAAGTGGATGCTATATGCTGCCTTAAAGTTCCATATTTGTTTCATTCATTAACGAGAAAGAACCGAAAATGAACAGGACGTAAAAATAATGGCAATATGTTGAAAAACTAAACCATTAAAACTGGATATCTCGGAAATAGCTTATGCCACAGTAAAATTATTTAAAATAAATTTTGTATTTTAAAGTGATCTAAATTTGTATATAGTACCTACGTTTACGTCCATTGCTTAACATATGTATATGAATTATACAAGGTTATACAAAATTCCTTTCTAATGAACAGAACTTCACAGGCTATTGCCAGAAAGTTCTTGATTATTATTTATTTGTCATGTAAATATCTTTAATCTATGGCATTTTAGTCAAAATCATTTCAGCCAGTTTTGAGAAAATAAAATTTCCTTGTAGAGCGTATTTGCGTTGAGGGAATTTTCTTGAAAATTTTCGTATCGTATCCTTGGAAGATCCTAAACCTAAATACCAAGTTTGGTAGTAAACTTCTTTTTGGCGTTATGTTGTTTTCACGCATATACAAGGACACACAAGTCTTTTTGCTAAAAAAAAAGAGCTTTTGAGGGGTTCAGAGTTCTCTAAACATGTATTTCCGGTACAATATCAACATCGAATTTTTTGGTGGAATGCAGTACTTTCTGTAAGTAAGTAGCAGAGAAAAAATAAAAACCACCGTCAGAGAAACCTAAATTTCAGCGAGTAAATGGTACAAGAGCTGCATAAATGAAGCAAGCGTTTATTCCTTTTCTTTTTCCTAATAATTTTCTACATGTTCAGAGTTATACTCGAATCTGTGACATGAATTTGTACATGTTCTATTAGCTATGACCAATATTACTACTAGGGTTTCCTCCCTTCTTTGATTGTATCTTGATTGCAGTAGGACTCAGACAGGGAGTAGAAGAGGACTAAATACCTCGACCTAAGAAGATATTTTGTGCCTAGGTCCCTAACGAAGCGCCTCCGCTAGGGGGGATGAGGTGAGAGGAGACAGAGTATCATGACGCAAGACAGGGCAGAAGGCGGTGTCCCTACAGATTCCAAGTTGAAACTCCCCGGATTGCAGCTGGTACAGCCGGCTCCCCTGCCTCCTGTAGGCTTTCACATTCCACTGGGGGTTCCAGAACTCGTTGACAGCCTTCATTCCGGGGGACGAAGCGTTCCAGGGGGGTCTCTTCCCGCACCGTTTTCGCTTGTTCTGCTTTCGGTCCCCCTGCTGCGTGACGTCATCGAGAGTGAAGCTTTAGCTATTCTGCACCGCAGTTTTCGGCATGAAATTTCGGATAATATTTTCGTTATACGATCTGATTCGACCCTACACTACTTGAAACAAAATCGCATCTATAACTAGACTTAGTCTTGGAAATAATAAACACAAACCCAACTGGCGCCAATTTCGTTTCGTCTTGAAATATTCTCTAAAAAGCTGTATATATGAAAGTTGTTCTTGAGATATGACTTACAGCATATATGTTATTCAAAGAAAGAGAGATATGTAGATAGAAAGCAGATGTTTGTCATTAAAGTTGTTCAGAAGTTCTACGTTGCAAGCTTTAAAACCATTTTTCTTAGTTTATGCTGTTGCTTGACTTTAATTATATTATGTTAAAGAAAAGCAACAGCGCATTATTCGGTCAATTTCAGCAACGAACATGAAACGTTATACGCTATCGGGCCCTAAACTTTGATTCGAAATTAAATTGTATTCTTTGTTTAGGGATTGTTAAAAACGCAGCCTAATGAGGGGAGCTGTATGTTGATCATGTTATTATGTTATTATATAGCGGTTATAAACTGCAATGATAGCTGAAAACTTGATGTATGTGCATTTTTTCCGAGATTTTTTTTCGCTGCTAGGTAAGAACATGCATATTCGACTTATGCATATGAAACCGTGTCCACGTGCTGAAAAATAGTTATCTGTACAGCAAGTATTGCAAATAGCCTCTAAGTTACAAATAAACTTAGTTTCAGACAGAATAGTGCACATTCTGAATAATATGGACAGAATATGGATATTTTGGCTTCATTATTTAGGCTGAAAATGTGCTTATATAAACTTAGTTTCTTAATTATTTCTAGTTCAAAATTGTTTTAATGTTTTAATTAATGAATAATTAATTGTGTATAGTTCCCATTTGATTCGCCATACTTGAAAGAGTAAGAACAAGGATACGTCTAGCCTTAATATTTTGGCAGATATTAATTTTAGAACGATCTTTCTTGTATGTTTTAGTATACGCTCGCAACCAATACCGTTAAAAAGCACACAAATTTAATGTTTTCACCCACAGGGAGGTAGGGGTTGTTAAAAGGAGGTGTATTATTGAAACATGTTACACCGACATTTTTAAAGGGAGCTAGGTCTAAGAAACTTGCCAATTGTAATTAGGTACATATATTATTTAGTATTTATGCAAGGAAAATGCAATAACTTACTAGTATCTTAGTTTCGTTATTTTGTTTAAAACATGGATACATTTCACACCAAACCGGCAGGTGAGGCTTTACGAAACGAATCAATATTATGTGAACAAATACAGGGGAGATGACCGTAAATACATGAGAGAAAATAAGGTCAGAGCGGTGGCTTATAAGCAAACCTGGATTTTGATGACTAATTTTTTTAAGAACGAGTATATTTGTTTTAAAATGATTTAGTAATTACAAAAAATGATCTAAAATGAGATTTATTTGATTTACTAAAATTAGTGCACAGAAAGTCATAAATTAATTTATATATGGATATAACTCGTATACAAGTGGAAAAAATAGTAAAAGAGTAGTGAATATTTTTCCTTTTCAGATTCTTCAAACAAGTAAGAAAATTATTTTCTTTGCTTTTCAGATTCTCCAAACAAGAACATAGAACAAATATATTTTCAATTAGTTTTCTAACTTATTGTGTTTTGAAACAGGTCCTACAAAAGTGTAGCATTAACTCTTTTGAGAACTCAGATTATTCAATATTCATTGCAAATGAAGAGGACTTGACAGTCTATGCCATACATAAATAAGAGCAATAGCAACCTCACTGTACGCAATTATTAACTCAAAAAAGGGAAACTGGCCTTCTCGTCCCCAATTTTGGTCATTAATTCATAACAGTAATTATAGCTGTTTCCCTGACAATAACCATCCCTCCACCCACAAGCTACTCTTTCCAAACCAACCAAAAATCTTTGTATGCTCTATACTTTAGCAAGGAAGTTGCTAAATAAAGAGGCAAAGGACAAGAAAACTACAAATTAATGATGTAAAATCGAAAGAAGATGATCCAAAATAGAAAATGGCATGAAGCTTGAGACTACCAAAATGACCTAATAAATATATAATTTTTTTAATATGGGTCCCACAATAAGGATTTATGTACGCTTAAGCAATACCTTTATTGTAAGAATTAAAAGATGGCATGACATCAGAATCCGGGTCGTGCTTATATGATACGTGGTCTTCAAATAGCTTCTGCTCACAATTATGCTGTTTAAGGGCCCATTCACAATGAAATATAAGCGCAGAGGTAGCATAAGCGCAAGACTTTGCATTCATGTTATTTAATGGAAGCATTCACATAGATCACGCAACGCGCTACGCAACGGAAGAGTTTGCAAACTCCAAACTTTATGCTTGCGTTGCGCGCATAGAAGAAGAATTCTGCATTTCTTTCTCTTAGCATTGCTTGCTGTTCAACAGCAGACGATCGCGATGCGAGACTTCAGCCGTCTAATGTACATGCGTGCACTCTTCCATTAGTCCGTGCCATACAAATTGCGGTCACTATCTCTCAAGAGGTTATGGTTGTGTCCTTACTGAATCTTCTTTCATTTAGTGGATGAACCCGGCATTTGTGCCTAGATTTCTTGGATCAGACGCAAAGAGATAATGAACATTGCATTAATATAACTTGTGCAGCTGTATCATCACATGTATAACTTGCTACAGTTTCCGGAAATTATTCTGTACGCGGGAAGGAGGTATACAAGTTTAAGAAACTTACGGAATCGGGGTTTTTAATACGCAGAGTTGATTGTGTAGTATCCTGGGTTCTTAAATTGTGTAGGAGTTGTTGCTTTATCGAAAATATTGGCCCTTCTTACGAAATTAGCATTTGCGGAAATCTTCTCAGAAGTTATTGCGAACGTGATGAAAAAAAATATGGCTAAAGGAAAATGTAGCTTAAGTGGATCCTTCGAGTTTAGACGCGCAGATCCTACAGCTGTTCTGTGCCTACGGCTACGCCCTGTCGTCGCTCCGTAGCTGCGGCCCTTGCAGCTGACGCAGTCACGCTACGTCCTCCAACAATGAAGCAATACCTTTGCCTCACGGTTGCTGCTTTTCTCCTCCTAGTTGGTTATTTTTACTTTGCCACGGCTGCTCGAGCATGAGATCTTAATCTCTGGGTATGCGTGGATGTGAACAGAGAAACACGAACGCTTTCTTGGAACACCTTTATTTCCACCATTTAAAATAAAACTTAAGGTTTGCCGATCACTTTTAGATGCATACGATGCTACTGTGTCTTTACCAAGACCGAAGATTATTAACTAAACTAGTCGCGGGCATCCTTTCCCCAACCGGCTACAAAGCGAACGGAAAGCTTTGAAGCCTGACCATAAACCCATCAGTAAACGATTAGTAGGGTCTTCCCATCCCTTAAATACAACACGTGGTCCTTTCTCGAGCTCCACCAAAGCAAAGCGTTGTTGCAATGTCATTTCTGCTGTTTCTTCGGTTTTAGCAGCTGTGACTGTTCGCTCGTGCTTTTCTTCCATGTTCAGCTAAGCTTCTATATTACTTCTTCAGAGAAGTTATATAGTGTTTTACTTAGTGCAGTTTTGTAAGTTTAGCAGTGTTTAATAGTTATTAGCGTTTAATAGTTTAATTAAGATGTGGAGACCTTGGGAAACGAACCAAGTTGATGCACCTCCGGTCGCACCAGCAAGTGACCCTCTGCCGAATATCAGTAATGCCAAGACCACGAAGAAAAGGGCTACAAAAACTGAATAAGCAAAGCCAAATTTTTATGTGTAATGTTCAAGAACATGTAGAAAAGAACCTTTTATGTGGAAAAATGTTTGTTATTGTTTTGAATTTCTCAAAAACAGCTTAAAGATTTTTAGTAAAATACCGCAAGTTTAAGATATTTGCAGGAAAAATAAAATTTGTATCATGAATTTTATATTCTGGGAATAACTTGTAAAATTTTCCTCGTTCTCAACTTGTTGTATTACTGGTAAATTCTAAGAGAGAGACAAAATCTTACTCTGCGTAAAATGCAATCTCGGTAAAGGACAAATTTTAGGTCAAATTGTGTTAACCATTTCCGAGAAATTTTTTGTTGTTGGTTTGAATTTTGAAATACAAGTTGGAAGTCTCTGTTTGTATTTTCCTCGTGGTCATGCTAAGAGCATGGAATTTCAAAGTCATCATATAGTCATCTGTATTTTAAAAATCTGACTATCACTTTAGCCTATGTGTCCTTATATTTACAACGATATGTGCAATGAAATTTTATCTTATTATTTAAGAAGTAGATAGAATAAGCTTTTGTGAAAGTAGTTTGTAGAAGAGTGAGTAGAGATAATCTTGTGTATATAATACATAAGATTTTTTTTATTTTCTTTCTTTTGCCTTCGTATTTTTACTTATCCTGCATTTTATAATAAAGCTATTCATTTAAGTAAACAGAAGATGTCATGCTTATAAATCTTACACCTTAAACAATACACAACTTCTTGTATTAGTTTTATATTAATAAAACATTGTTGTGATAGAAGTGATAAAAAACTTTTTACCATAGCTCCGCGCACAGCATAATCAAAAATGATGCTTTGATTTGGGAGTAAGAGTTCCTTTCAAAATAAATTAATATTTATGTATTTTAATTATTTAATGATAGTCCAACAATGTATAGTTTATTCGGAACATGTTTCTAAGTTTCTCTCGGATATGTTAACATGCATTTCTATTCTTGTAGCGCAGTATATTAGTTCAGATCATTCATTAGTTCAGTTATATTTTAAAGCGTTTGCAACTTAAATGTAATTACTATGCGATTCATAGTTATTTACATAGTTATTTTGTGCGTAAAGCAAGCAGACAAACTGCATGATTGTATTCTGTACATGTGGAAATCACCTGCAAAGGTTTGCTTTTAAATACTATTTTTAATTTTGGCAACAACGCGCATATGCACATGGATGTCACTAAGATTTTATGGTGCTTGCGGTTAGGGAGGGTAGGGAACAAGTGTTTGGCTACTGCACAAAGGTCGCCGCTTGGGGATCCGAAGACTGCGATGACCATACAGATGAACGTTCTACCCTCTCGCATGTTCGCCGCCAATGTTCACAACTCGACGAGAATTTCGTCCCGCTTTCACCGATCGCTCAGGACAGAATGAATTTCACCACCGCGCTACAAAGAGGAAAAACTCCTAACTTCCCCTACTCTCCCCTCAAATGCTCGTCCAACTTAGCGTCATGGAGCCTCTAATAACCTCCACATCCCGGCCAGTGCAACTGCATCCATGAATACCAAGAGAAACTGGCTTCAATGGTATTTATCCCTTATACCTGGGGCTGGTCCCTAATTAGCTAAACTGTGCCTGTCTGGTCTTTCTGTCGCTTTTAACAGTCAACAATTTTCACAATGCTTCTCCTTTTTATACATACATTGATTTTAAACATATTATTACTTATTTTATATTGCTATCCTTCTCAGAATATTATGATAATTATTGCCTTTATAATTCCGGCTTCACGGCTTAGAACCCATGATTTTACAATTTTGGCAGCAACGCTAACATGATGCAAGTGCGTGTATTACATATTGATAACGAAAGTGCTCACTATCCACATACGGAATAATGGCTGTTTCCATACTACTTGCACAACTACTTTCAATGTTTTGATCAAACAGTCGTAATGTCACTAACGCTACGGACGGCTGTTCGACGTATGTATGTAATTTTTTGTGATCTACTTATTTATAAAATATTGAGTGAACTTTCTTATTTGGTATTGTTGGTTATATTATTCAATTTGAAACTTACGGTGCACTCGGAACATTTCCACAGTTAGTTTAAGGATCTAGATGCCCGTGCCAAATTCTTGCGTTGCGCCTACGACTGCATCGTGAATGGTGTTTCCTCACGCCTGCGCTTATGCTGCATTACGTTAGCGCTTACATTTCATTGCGAATAAAGCCTAATAGGCATTTCTGAGGAATATAAAGAACTTCCTTTTTGGCAGGTAGGCTGACTCATATAAGTTGACCATGAAAGTAGGTGTAATGCGGGCCAAAGGTATTCTTCCCTGAAAATGGCAACCATTTCCAGGTATATAGTCCTTTACAGAACCACAGTGGATGTAAAAAAGTTGTTAAACTTTGTCTTTAAGCGCAAGCAGCATTTCCTTTGAAATAATTATGCCGCTCAAATAGATATTAATGTGAGCTTCCCTTCGTTTTAAAACTCACGTACAAGATAAATAAATATGCACTCATACATCGGAAGTGAATATATGCTTCTGTCTTTATTTTGAAATTATAATATATTTTTAGCTGTTTTGGTAAATTATCCTACATTACCTCGCTATGTTGGCGGAAACTTCAGAACTTAACAACAGATGTACGAAAGTGCATTGTTCCTTATGACTCAGTCATATCAACAAATAAGTTGTACACACAAATTAAAAACTAGAATTTTGAATATACATTTAGTTTTCTCTGCTTTGGTGAAGTGTTTAAGTCGGTGTGCAATGGGTGAGAAGGTTAAGAGTAGAATGTATTGTGCTGTAGCACAATGCCGTTATTACGGTTTTAAAACGGTTGGTGTGAATTATCACGCATTTCCAAAAAAATGAGCAATTAAAGCACATATGGGTGCCTCGTAAGTGCACTGACAAATTTAACGCCGATAACTCACGTGTATGTTCAGTGCACTTTTTTCCTAGTGACTATACGCGGGATTTGAAGGTGAACTGTTAGGTTTGCCGGTTAAGAAAGTTCTGCTCCCAGATGCAGTTCCGTCGCAGTTTATTCCCAATTGGCATGTAGATGCAGTTAGTGAAGGTCCGAATACAAGTGTGAGGCAATATTTTATATCATAACAAGCTGTGAATGCCAAAGAGTGATTGTAGTGTAAATTAATATTATTGTATGTACAGAATTTTAGATGTTTGTTAGCCATGAGTATTGTTAGGAAATAAGTTTACACCGCCTAATTGAAACTGACAATAGAAGTGGGTAACAATAAACCGAGGGGGTGAGGTGTTTATCACTAAGAAGAGATAAACAAATGGCATCTCGGTAGCATGCCTTTTTTTTAGAAATGGAGGGAATGCCTTCCCTAGAGCATATATGTTAGTAGTAGTGATTGACTGACCAAAACAGACGCTAAAGTGGGCGCACTTTTGTAACCAATAGGAGCAATATTATAATTTTTAGGCAATTCGAGGCGAAGGAATATATATTCTCTAGCCATAAGCAAGTTTCGCGCAGTTGCGAAGAATCTTTCACGAGGTGCACGTCGCACAGTTCGGAAGAATCTCTCACGAGGTACACACCGCACAGTTCTGAAGAATCTCTCACGAGGTGCACGTCGCAGAGTTAGTTGCAAAAATGTAAAGTACGCGAAGTAATTGGTGCGCGGCAACTAAAACGACTGTAGTTACATTCGGAAATATCACAGTTTAAGTCAGGCTTGTATAAAGGTTAAATATGTCAATTATTAATTAACTGTAACGGCATTGAAGGTCTAGATTCATATTTTTTTATCAGTGTTATCTTTTAGTAACAACTCCTTTCCGTTTACATGCCCTTCTTAGAGACACGTGCTTGACTGAGTTATAATAGCTAACCGGAAGACAAAGAGCCCAAATTTAAAAATAATTAAACAATAAGCGCCCAACAAATAAGATAACACAAGTCATCGAGAACTGCGACAAGTGGAATGTCGAAGGTATGTATTTTTCATTTTTATACCGTAACAGAATAATGTATTCTGGAATTATTCTGTCTTAATAGTGCAGAAAATGTAATAGTTAAGCGTTTCGGCTCGTTCTGTAGGTTTCCACTGGACGAGATGTGGGGCACGAGGTCCGAACTGTTAGGAAGCGAGCCTTGTCCACCTTTGTTTCTGTATCTTCGAAGAAAAGAAAGCTTAATCAGACCACTATTACCGATCCAGTTATGGAAAATAGCGATAATTAATTATAAAACCTCAAGAAAGGGATTGAAGTATTCAAAAGAAAAAACGCGACTGCTTTGGTGGCACTGAAAGAAAAAAAAAAACGCTGCTCTTATAAGAATTCGGAGTTCGAAGCTTGTCATGGCTATAAAATCGAATTTCATCTGCTAAGGTCACACGAGTTGCTGTGAAAAATAGGGTAAAATAGTGCTATTAACATGTTTCACACCAGAGCAAATAGAGTGTCTTTTAAGTGGGAATAAGAGAGTGAAATGGTCTTCCGAGGATATAACAAATGCATTGCACTAAGAGTGCTTTCTCAAAAGGCGTATGAATATTTGAGAAAAATTAACACTGCTCTGCCTGCTCGTTCGAATTGCAAAAATAGATACTAAAATCAAATGTAGACCAGTTATTATGAACAAATTAAAATATCTCTTAAAGGCCAGGCAATGAATTTTCAAGGCTTAGAAAAGCTAGCTGTTATAAGCTTTGACGAGATGAACATAGATTCTCGCATTTGCTATGATATGTCAGACGATATAATACTAGGTCCATATAGCAATGTTCAGGTAGTCATAGTCCGAGGATTGTGTTCTAAGTGGAAACAGCCTTTATACTATGACTTTGATGTCACAATGACACCAGAGTTGCTTCACAACATCATTATTGAAATTGAAGCCTGCCAAACTGAAGCACATGCTGTGACTTGTGACATGGGAGGGAAAAACTCTAAAGTATGGAACCAATTGAATGTCATTGTATGCAGGACATTCTTTTACAATTTTACTAGTGATAATTTCAGGACACTCTGGGTGTATTATGATGTGCCACGCCTCCTGAAGCTCCTACGCAACCATTTTCTCGATGAAGTGCTTGCTCTACCAAACAACACTGTGTCTAAAAAAGACGTTATTCAGGATCTGTTATCACAGCACAGTGCAGAACTTACAATTGTTCATCACATCACTGATGCTCACCTGAGCGTTACAGGAAGATCACGCTAGAGCGCGAGATTAGCAGCGCAACTATGCGCTCAGATGCAGCACTAACAAACAAAGCGAGAGCAGCTTCATCGAATTAGTTAATGACGCATTTGATGTGCTAAGTTCTAGGATAGCGAGCGACAACAGAGCACCTCTTAGAAGTGGTTGTGGGTTAAAACTGCAAAGCCAGGAAAACACACTTAAAAGGTTCCTAGAAGTTATTACCAATATGCGAGTGGGAAAAAGAAAATGTTTATTCCCCTTTCAAGGGGGTTTTTTAATTTCCATAAACTCCATATTCGGTCTCTTTGGCATAATGAAAGGCAAAGAAATCTCGTACGTTCTCACCTCTAGATTAAATTAGGATTGTCTGGAAAACCTCCTTTCTAGAGTTCGAGGTTTGGGGTGTTTTATAACAACCCAACTGCTTTTGAAGTGAGTAATCGAATTAGATTGCTATTTATATCGGGAAAACCAAATATAATTCCTCTCCCCAATAATGCATCACTGGGAGAAGATGCAGTGTGGCAGATCTCACTGACAATGAAGAGGATTTCGATCACTTCGTGACAAATGAATTGTGTATCGACACTGTGGGCAAGGTTCCTGAACCAGAAGCCTTCATTGGAGCAGGAGGAACAGAGGAAGAAGAAACATCAGAGCTTCTAAGAGATAGCAGCCCAACTAGAGAAGCTACGAACATCACTCAAAATGTCCTGCAATATTTAGCAGGTTACATGGTATTTAAATGTAAAACAGCCAAAAGTCTGTGTGCCGTGAAAATAAGCACATTCAGTGCCGCGCCCACAATCAAGGACGGGATATCTACAATTTCCAAGGGAGGCGTTACACGTCCTAGTGAGAAATGGATGGAAACAATTACTCAATTTTAAATAGTGTTTTGTACATTTCACGGACAAACCGTCTCAAAAACAAAAAGTGTCTTAAAAATATTAGTATCTTGGCTAAAATCAAAGTTTCCAGGGGTACAGGAGAAATTTATTTCGTTGTTTGTTCGAACAAGAACGTTTATTAGAACAAGGTATTTAAATTCCAAACTAAGGAACAAGCACTAAAAAAATACCCCGCAAGGAGGAATAAGCAGTGGGCCCTTTCATCCCCCGAAACATCATAAGGTATCACCAGTAGCACGTAAGCTTCATTTCTTACGGTAAAAAAACAATGAACCAGCATATCCATTCAGCGATTCCTTTAGAGTATTTGTAAGTTTTCCTTTAGTACTAAAGTAATGCATGTTTGAATCTCTTGTACCACCTACAGTTTACGTTGAAGTAATGCATCTGCTTACACGTAAATATATTATTTATAGCATATGCCCACAATTTTTGTAGAAAGCACTGAAAAAATATGCCTTTTAAACAAAATTGGAAGAAGGTGCTAATAATAAAGAATTGGGGGTGTGTATGTGTTCACTGTCACTTAAGTCAATGGCAGCTGCACACCCCGGAGTGGCTCACTAGCCACATTGGAAGAACGTGCTAATAATAAAGAATTGGGGGTGTGTATGTGTTCACTGTCACTTAAGTCAATGGCAGCTGCACACCCCGGAGTGGCTCACTAGCCACATTGGAAGAACGTGCTAATAATAAAGAATTGGGGGTGTGTATGTGTTCACTGTCACTTAAGTCAATGGCAGCTGCACACCCCGGAGTGGCTCACTAGCCACATTGGAAGCCTTCCAAAGAACACTGTTTTCCCCTGCCATGCACTGCTCAGACTCCCAACGACACTTGCAACCCTCAAACGAACAAGCAGATAAAGGGTGAAGTGAAATGGAGGGACAGGGAATTCGGGAATTTAATTAACCTTCCCGGCGTTCCCCTAGAGATCCGGGAAGAACCCCGAAAAAGTCCATGTGACAGGAAGGGCGGTCGCGGGAATCGAACCCACACCTCTCGAATGCGGGCACAGTCGTAACTACATGAGCCATCCCGTTCGTAATATTTGAGTAACTACTTATGGAATACAGGAGACGTTAAAAATGTGTGCCTTCTTGTAGAACACTGGCCTGAGTGAAAAGAAGCAGCTTTTTCAGAAATGTGACATTATCATTCAATTTATGTATCCCCACTACTTTTATCCCATAATTTCAGTAAAACGTTCGCACAACCTGCTCTGAAAATTGCAAATTCTCTGCAGTAGTTCTAATTAGTTGTCCTTGTTTAATTACATTTTGGTTTGTACCTATAATGACACATTCAAATTTCCAAATAGTGTCAAAAGAAGTGGACAGAACGTATGTGGCCTTCTTACACACAGTGATTCACCTTAAAGGGATGAGATATCTCCCGTGCTTTCGATTTCAAATATATTGATAAGTTCAACTTCTACATCCTTCTATATAGAGATATAAAATGTAACCATCGACAGCTCTGTATTCTTACAAATCGTTATATATGTAAATTCATTTTTGCGGTTTTCATTTGTTATTCCAATTTCTCCTCAAATATAAAACTAGAAAGGGATTCTTGCTAATTTCTTTTTCGAAGCTAACATTTGTTTTCTTTACAAATATTTTATAATTTAACGGAAAAATCCTGATGCACATTGGAATGGAGAAGACGTGCATTTAAGTTTAATATAATCTACTATATCTTACAATTTCAGATTACAATATCTAAAATCCATAGTTACATAATTTCCGACTGTGATGCTGAGCGCACGAAATTAAGCAGTATCAAATGTTCAGAATTTTAACTCATTTCCAGATACTCAGTCGCCTAAGTTTATCCACCTCGGTGAAAACAAATTACTTATATAAGTTACTTACACAAAAATGCTCCCTTTTCGATGCAAAAGTATTAGAAAGCCCTTACATTTCATTGCTATAATTTAAGTTAATAACAAAAACATATTAATTATATCTCAACAATAATACATTTTCATAATTAAAATAAAAAGACAGGCATGTAGAGGAGTGCTAGGTAATATAACCGCACAGCACAAAGAATAAAAATCGGGTCAATTTCATTAAATATGAAATCAACCTCAACTTTGATGTATTTACATTTTGATGAAAGGCAACGTCAAAATTGTAATTTCCATGCAAAAGCTAGAAGACCAAACTCATGTTTTATTCTCTCTACTGCTTAAGCATTGCATTTCTTCCACAAATTACGTTTCAAGATTTTACTGGAAAAGCACGTTTTGAGGTCCCCAAACACCCAAAAGCATTTTGGGAAAAGTCATAAAAACAGAAAAAAGATACCATTCAAAAATAAAAGGTAAAGAAATTCATCTAGGATCATAAGGTATACACAAAACCTTACTAAATACAGATCTCGTAAAAATACCAAATGTATTTCAAATTAAAACCTTTATATGCCTTTACCATTTCCAAAATATTTACTGGTGCTCGTTTTAAATATATTTCTGAAAATTCTCAGTCAACATTTGATGTTTCACATACTCTCATACAAACGGTGTGGAATATAAAAGTCGGCATATTGCCACCTGCCTTTTAAACAATTGGTCCTTGCCTCTACCTTCTGTAGGCTAGAGGAAATGCGCAAAGAATTCATTTCTGTCACTGTTTGTTTAATGGTCATTCCATGGTTCTAAGTGTAATACCTTTAGAGTATCACTATATTGCTATATTTCATAGCCTATACTAAATGTTACGTCTTTGCATAAAATTTCTCTCAATTATGCTATAGGGGAGCTGAGGAAAAAAATCTGATGCGTTACATTCCCATGACTTTCTCTATCCTCTATCGTTTACTGATGGCTATGCAAATCATTCTTGCGAAATCTTATTTTCCTATCCACTCCACTCTAATCGAGATAAACCTTTCCGGAAATAGCTGCGCTGCATATTTCTTTATAGATACAAAGGGAATAGCGATAGTTCAAATGTTTAAAGCCGGACGCTACACGCTGCCCTTAAAATTCTTATACTATCCACGACATCTCGAGAAGCAATTGAAAATCGACAGGACTTTAAAAGAATTCCTAAGTATTTAAAATTATAACATTAATAACGGATATCTCGGAAACGGCTGATGTCATAGAGTTTATGTGAAATAAGTTGTGTTTTAAAGAGATCTACATGTCTTATGTAGTACGCTTTGTGTATGGCTTAACGTTTACCAGTTATACAAGATGTTACAAAATTCCTTCCGAATCAGGGAAACTTCAAGGGCTATTCCCAGAAACTTTAAGATATAATTCTATGTTTCATACATTCAATATATGGTAGTTTAATTAAAACCATTAGAGCCAATTTTTAAAAGACAAAAGATTTCGAAAAATGTTCCATGATAAAGTGTAGTTCACATGGTGGGACTTTCCTGAAGATCTTTGTGTTGCATACGTAGAAAGTACTGAAATTAAATACCAAGTTTTGTGTTAATACGTCTTTTTGTTTTTGAGTTATGCCCTTCAAAGACACACACAGAATATTCTCCCTAATATGTACGTGGTAAAGAAAGTAAAAATGAAACATTTATGTTTCATAAGTGACAATGATGTTCCGCATTTGTACGAAATTTGAAGCTTAAACATAAACTGACTTTATATAAACTATTTTAAGAGTTTTAGGCTTATTTTATGTTCTCTTTAAGACCTTCATGTTCTAGAATAACCTACTCACATAGAGGCCAAAAGTAGTTTTTGAATACATTTATAATGTTACATTCTGGGTGTGACAAAGATACCTTATTTCCTACTGTTCAGCAGCTTAGTGGATACACTACGCAAATAATGAATTATTATTTTTAGTAGAGATGTCATGTTTATGCCAAAATCACTTACTTCTTGATAATTTCTAAATCTAACATAGATCAGAGTACTGGAATTAATTGTTCTTACACACAAGCCGTGTGTGGGACAGGGTTGGGAAGGTGGAAACAGATGACTGAAAAATTCAATGCCATAGCCGGGATTTGAACGACGGATCTCCCGGTCTCCTTCCGGTTGCTCTAACCACTGAGCTACCATGGGGACATACCGACACGACACTAAATTTTCCAACTGATTCGCATTTTTCCCGGTAAACCACAAGGAGATCTCAACTTGTATTGAGATGTCATACCCCAATGGCGACTTACATTCTTTGTAAGTACTTAAGCCCCAGGCTTTATAGTTACAATCACTATTATGTCAATTAATGGAATTAATTGTTCTTTCACACAAGCCGTGTGTTGGGCAGGGTTGGAAAGGTAGAATCAGATGACTGAAAAATCCCGGCTATGGCATTGAATTTTTCAGTCATCTGATTCTACCTTTCCATAGATTAGAGTAATGAAATTTTAAAATAAACTCATACTTCGCATGTTTACATATTGTAGCTTTAAATTTTCATAACGATGTTTAGAGTTATATTTTAAGACATCAAGAGCTATAATATAAGGTGCATTATAACTACACCAGAAAAAAATTGTCAGAAACCTTCATAATCTTGGGCTTAAGGTGTAATATTATTGTTATTATTATTGCATCACTGCATTATCAAATTTTGGGAAAAATGCACTTTATAAGCTTTCATAATTCTGGGATTATCAAGGATCATTATTTCCATTGTTCAGATTCGAAAATTATTTTAGTAGCCCATAACCCAGTTCTTTAGGAGTGCATGACTCAATAACAGCATTAGAAATAATGAGCTTTCCTCAGCCATTTTTAAAGAAACATATTCACTATACCCAGTAAACTATTTCCAAGTACATTGTAGGTTTATTACAAAAACGATATTCATAAAGTACTTATTATTATGTAGGAACAGTTTTTGCAAGCACAACGCGTGGCCGAGGTTGTTAAGGCGTGGACTCGTGAATAGGAACTCCCCAGTGTATATTCGGCCGGGACCGTCTTCCCAAACTGAGGCCTCTATCAGGTTTTCCTCAGGTTTCATAACTAGCATATTCTAAGAATGCACGCCAAACTTAGGCCTGGAACGCTTCCTTTCAAAATTCCCTTTCCCAATTATCATTTTATTTCCTGTATCACCAGAGTTCACCGCCTGTGCTGCCGTATGCAGTAAGAACCCATATTAAACATTGCAAAAAGGAAGTGTTGCTTCTGTGGAACGAAAGAAAGATAATGCCTAATATCCACATTAGTTAAATGATTTCTTGAGATATTTTATGTACACTACTTGAACTTTCGAAATGTGTGTATCGATTAAAGCATTAATCTTTCTGTACAAAGGAATATAATACAAGCCCAGGTTCCTACTTTACTGTCTCTTTTACTCTCCTCTTCGTCTATACTCATGAAGCGTTTATTCTAATACAGTCTATCAACATGTAACTTTCAACCCCGAATATTCTTTAGTGCTTAGAGAGCACCTCTTAGCAAGACTTTCTTCTTTTCCAATTCTTAAACCAATTGCTTCACTCTTTCAGGTTTGTTTCAATATTTTTCTTCCTGCGAAAATAGTTTTAATGTTTTTTCTCAATTACATGAAGCAATTCCAGGATACGAAAAAAGAGTCTATGTAAATCCACAAGAGAAATATGACCGCCACTTCTGCAAGCCATAAGCATTAAAATGCCCGTCATTCTTAGCTACGTTTTACTATAAGTGCTAGACGGCATAGAAGCAACTGTATATCTCTGTAGAGTCGTAAATCTGCGGAGAGAGAATGGAATCGCGATGTAGCTGCGCTAAGATTGAAATGCAGAATAGAAGCACACTGGAATAAAGGCACTGGTTTTGAAACATGTGGCCACAATTCTAAAGCTACACTCGATATTGGAGAATTTTTAACTGCCGAGGCGGACAGAATATAGACTGTGGAGTGGATGGACGCGACTACCCCCCTGCATTTGCATTTATTGAGGCGTAAGGGAGCCCGTGTTTCCGTGAAACCAACTGCCTTGTAACATCGATTCTCACGAGATAAAAACCAGCCGAAGCGGTGTTCTACCAACTATAAACGATGTATACACAAATGGGACTCCCCCTCCTTTCCTCTTCAATGCATCTTCTTCCTCTTATTTTCTATCGATTCTCTGCAGAATGTGGCGACGACGTCTAGACATTTGTTTTCGTTTCGTCAGGGGCAAGAGAAGCGTTTCTTTATTTATGTTCTTAACGTCTACGTATCCTGGGCTGGACACCGATAAGGAGCAAATGGAAACGTTTCAATACCCATCTTCAGAAGTTGATATATTTTATATCTACTGGTTTCTCCCTATTTCGTTTTAGCAGTGCGAAACAGGTTACAAAGTTGCAGGGTCTTCGTTATTTTCAGCGTATGAACGTTTTTCAATTCTCGTCTTGGGATACCAAAAAAATATATTATGAGATTTGCCTTGGCAGCAATTGCAGTAATAATGGATTTAGCATTTAAGCTTTTGATGTAACATAGGAGAAACATTGCAAACATTATCAGAGTTAATGCTACATCCTCAATATTTCGGTGTTCCAAAACTGGGTATTGCCAGTTAGCTAGCGTAGATATTCTCTGTGGTTAGAAGAAGAAATTAGCAGCTACAGTCCATGGAAAAAGAGAAAGACGATCGCCCATACAGTAATGAGGAGTAATAATGGCAAAGCTTAACACCTATTGCACTTACATTACTTAGAGCAATACGACGAGGTAAATCTATTTTAAGTGACAGTAGGAATACATAAATTACCTGAAATATAGGAAAAGTATGACACCCTTACAGCAGCAGCTAGGAGCTGGGGATGAGGATGGTAGTTGTAAATCTGATCGTGATAATTTTGAAAGCCTATTCTTTAAGGCAGGGGCATTAGCAAAATATCTGTGTGCAAACACCAACAAACGCAAGGGTAATTAGTTCGGTAAGTAAAGATTCCTCGGATACAGAGCCAAGGATTACATTACCTATAGTTAATTTGATATTTTCAGGCGACTATGAAAAGTGGGTGTCATTTCACGATTGACTTCAGCATCTAAAATAGATAACACACGCCTTGCAGATGCTAATAAGCAGAATTATTTAAATTCATCACCATCTAGTGAATCCGGAGAATTATTTACATATCTCACACTAAGAAACGCAATTTTTCAGCAGCATAATATATGGCAACGGAGCGTTGCAGTAATCCTAAAGTTATCGTAGCAGACATTGCAGCAGAAATCAGAATACCAATCAGTGAGGTTTGAAGTAATAGTAATACCATACAGTCACTTAAATCTGAAATAAGTCTTCATGAATTATTACTTACTGAGTTAGTTATTGACAGGGTGGTTAAAACCATAAGAAAGTATTAGGAATCTCACCACATATGAAGGGGCTTCCAGGATTAGTATATTTATAGCAGCTATTAGAACGCTTTGGGGGCGATAAAACCCTTTCCGAATATATAATTAGTGAAACAAACAGAGGCTAAGTTCAACAATCGTATATAGTATATGATCAATCAACAGTCATATAGGATAGTGTAAAGAAATCATTTAGTATAACAAAAGCTATTGTGTGCGTTTTGTGCAATGGTGAACATTGCTTCCATGGTGGAAAGGTGGAAGAATCTACGAGCTACAACCTGCGCCGCAAACGTCTCAGAACTTGCCATGGGAAAGACAGATGTAAATCGGGTGGATGTCACGTACGTAGAAACAGCCATCTCTTAGTTCTGCATCCCAACATCAGCAGCACTGCAGAGATAATTTCTGCACCGGACCAGAGAGCAGCGGAACCTGGGCAGTTTTTATGCACTGGAATCCCAGGTCAGGCACTTCTCGCAGCATTAACTATTTAGATATATGGCAACAATTGTGCAATACTTCCAAGTAGGGTACTGCTTAAACAGAGTTAAAAATTAACTCAATTACTGAAAACCTGGTACAAAGTCGAAGGCTAAACAGAAAAGCAAGACATATACTTGTGCACGGTATTTCAAATTCAGTTTCTGGAAATAAACACGGCTCATTATTGGGCATCATTTCTCGCTTTTGTGACTATAGTGCTACTGTAGAATGCTCAATTTTACCAGCAATCTCAATAGTTGTCCTTTCTGTTTCAATTAATTTAAGTAAATGTAATGTTCGAACAAAATTATCATTAGCAGATGAGTTATTTAACATTCCTAGGAAGATACGTATGTCTTGGGTGGTGAACCCTTCTTGACTCCGCTATGGTGCCACTCATATCTCAACTAGTGTTTCGAAATACTATTCTAGGCTGACTAGTATCCGGAAAACTGCCATATAGAAATCGCGTTGCATTTGCATCGCAACAGCATTTAGTTCTCATAAATATTTTTTGCTCTAAGATGCACAAGTGCAAAGATTTGTACCCTTGAGAATATATCTAGTATAATCATAGTCAGGAAGAACGAGTAAGTGGAGATGATCTTCTAAAACATACTAAAAGAAACGAGTCAGGTAGAGTTGTTCGTCTTGCCATCAAAATTAATGCTCCACGTGTATACGAGATCTACAACAATGCATTCATATATTTGGAGCACCAATTACAAAGAAGTCCTGAACTTGGGATTAAATACAATGAATTCACAGATGAGTGTTTGAAATTAGGGCATATGAGGCAAATTGATGAATAAAAAGCCCATTAGAATGTTTACTATTTACCACAACATCTTATATTTAAGGCTCCAAACACCACAAGAAGGTTGCGAACAGCTTTTAATGCATCGATCAAGAGTTCAGATGGAGTGTCATATAAAATGTGTTGTGTAACACCAACTGTACAGGAGGATCTCCCTTATGCTTAGGCCCGCAGATATTGAGGAGATGTATCGGCAGAGAAAGGTGAATCCCAGGGACCAAGATTGTCTTCCTTTAGCGTAATTCTGCAGAGGATCCAATGAAGGAGTATTGTCTCATTACAGTTGCCTAGGAGGTTGCTCCTGCAAGGGGGATTTTCTTTAAAACAAATGCTGCTCAAATAAACCAGAACTGCTTGAGGCGGTACTCAAAATTTAGAAGGACTGCTATATCCAATGCATTCGATATACGGCATCTGGCATACTAGATTTCATTTGGAAACCAAATTGTGATACGTTTGAAGTATCTGTTCCTTCAGTAGTTCCAACAGCAACATAAAAGATGTATTTTAGAGTGATATGAAGTATTTTTGATTCTCTGTATGTACTTGGTCCCGGCGCAACTTTATACAAAGTGTTTCCAAGAACTGTGTTAATTAAGATTATTATAACATTAATGCATTCATATTTATTTGCTACAACATTAGATATTCTTGCACAGATGGTTGTACAACCTTACAAATTTACAAACATAGAACGGTATCTGTTTCACCACCTACTAATATTAAACTGCATGCATTCAGGAAAGGTCTATGGACCCTCCATTTATCTTCGTTCGGTATGCAAAAAGGGAACTGTCACCGTAAAGTTTCTTTGTTATCGGTCCAGAGTGGCAATCTAAAGAAGATTTCGTTACTTCGGTTACAATTCTGTGGTGGTCTGCTTCTTGCGCAACCGCATTAGTAAGTGCTGTCCGCTTTAAAACTGAATGTTTCGCAATCTGTACTATGGACAGTTGCTTTAACTTGGTTGTTCTCAGCTCCTGCACAATGAACAATATTCGTAGTCAACAGAGTATCTGATATCCAAGATCTTTCTCCTGAGGGTTCTTGGAAACATTTCCCATCAATGGAAACTCCAGCCTATTATATTTCTAAAGGTGTTTGGCCAGATTATTTGTGCAATGTTAAACTGTGGTGGACTGCTGGAAGGTGGGTTTTAGAATATGCAAGTGCTTGGACTGTGCATCCAGACTATTTCAGAAGGGACTTCCAGAACAACGGCAGAACAAGAATTCCTTTGTTGTGACACCTGTAGATGCGTCTATTCTCCAATTACATTCCAATGTGTCCTAGCTTCACAGAATAAATGCTTATGTTTGGCGCTTATTACACCAGATTGAAGGTTACCAAAAAGCAGCAATACTACTGTTCATGTAGTATGTAAGAAATGAACCACACCTCCAAACTGTTAAGGTTAACATAGGAAGAATGTTATTATGGTTGCACTCTTACACAATCCTCCCTCTCTCTTGCAGGAGTCTCCTGGGGTGCTAAAGCCTTATTTAGATGAGCAATCTGATGGTAGGAATTCGACTTCGTAATTCATTTCTGCTACAACAGAGTAAAAATCCTATAATATTACTTCCACGGCATTACGTTAACTAAGGTAGTTATCAAGGCAAAGCGTATTACTCTGTTACATGTTGATCCTAAGCCACTTTTGAATTCCCTCTGGGGAAGGCTCAGCTATCTACACTATTTTAGATTGAAGGACAATTCAGTTACCCAGCTAATTGGGAAGTTACATCCGGAGGGATTTCAGCCCTCAAGAGGATTGCTGAACACTGGTTTCGATTATGTAGGACCAGTTCTTCACATCGGAGTCAAAAGAAGCTCATTTCAAGTTAAGCTGCTATTTTTAATACTTTTTAATCAAGATAATACATACTGAATCAGTTTCTTATCTAACCACAGCCGCAAGATTAGCATAGATTTATATCAAGACGAGGCATTCTTACGCATTTTAGCGACAATGACACGACCTCTCTTCAAACCCAAACGGAATTAAGGGAGCTCTGTAAATTATTCCTTAGTGAGGGGCATCAATATGTTGTACACCGTGATGCTACTTCTACTGACCTTATGTCGCATAATGTACCTCAATATGCACCACAGCATGGTGGCTTATGGGAAGCAGCAATCAATAAAAGTAGGTTAAGAGAGAGCTGGGCCACTTTTTTGGGCATATATTGGAAACGATAGGGAAAATGTGGGTAGATGCCAGGTTGAGAGAGCCTTTAAGGAGGAAAATGGGTTTATATGCGAGAGATAGGGAATACGACGACTGATACTAGGCCAGACAGGTGTTGAGGGAGGGAAATGCGTTTATATGGAAGAGATAGTGGAGAGGTGTTAGGAAAGACAGACGTTGAGGAGTAGAGTATGCGTTTATAGGGGAAAGACCGGGAAAACGAAGAAAGCTGTTAGACTAGACAGGGCTTGAAGGATAGAATAAATCTTTGATATGGCAGATATAGCAAACCGATGAAGGTAATAGGCTAGGAGAGTTTGAGTATGCGTTTATAAGGAGAGACGAGAAAACGGAGAGAGATCCTATGCTAGGATAGACAGGTGTTAAGATAGAATATGTTTATATAGGTTAGATAGGAAACCAAGGAGAGATACTCAGCTAGACAGGAGAGCAGGAGGGTAATGCGCTTTATGAGAGGTAGGGAATACGAGGAGAAGTGCTAGCGCAGACAGATGTTGAGGAGTTATATGGGAAAGATAGGGATTACAGGAGGAGATGGTAGACTAGACAGAGTTTGAGAGTAGAGTATGCGTTTATATGTATGAGAGGTATAGGAATGGGAGGAGAGGTGTTAGGCTAGACAGATACTGAAGGAGTACAAATATAAGCTTATATACAGGAGAGATAGGGAAAACGAAAAGAGCTGTTAGATTAGACAGGGCTTGAAGGGATAGAATAAACCTTTCATATGGGAGATATAGCAAACCGAGGAGAGGTATTACGCTAGGGGGGTTTGAGTATGCGTTTATAAGGGGAGACGAGATAACAAGAGAGATCCTATGCTAGGGGAGAGTTGAAGCAGAGGTAAATGTGTTTTATATGGGAGAGATACGGCATACGAGGAGAAGTGCTAGGCCAGACATGTTGAGGGGTAGAGTATGCGTTTATATGGAAAAGAAAGGGATTACGGGGAGAGATGCTAGACTAGACAGATGTTGAGAGTAGAGTATGCGTTTGTATGTATGAGAGGTATAAGAAAAAGAGGAGAGCCGGTAGGCTAGACAGATAGTGGCGGAGTAAGAATATGGACTTGTATACAAGAGAGATACGGAATAGGAGGGGAGGTGCTAGACTTTGAATGCAACTTTAGACGAGATCTTCATGTAAAGATGTTTCCTGTCAATGGTGGAACGCAATTCTAGACAGCTTCAGCACTTAACACACTCACGCTAAAGAGGTAACCCACTCACGCTAAAAAGGTGACCCCATCACATAAAAAGGTGACCCACTCGCGCTAAAAAGGTGACCCACACACGGAAAAATGTGACTCTTTCACGCAGAAAGGTGACCCGCTCACGTAAAAAGGTGAACCACTCACGGAAAAAGGTGAACTCACGAAAAAAGGTGATCCACTCACACAAAAAGATGACTCACTCACGCAAAAAGGTGACACACTTACGCAAAAAGGTGACCCACTCACGTAAAAAGGTGACCCACTCACGGTTAATAGGTGACCCACTCACGCAAAAAAGGTAGCCCACTCACGCAAAAAGGTAACCCGCTAACGCTAAAAGGTAAGTATTTCAGCTAGTATCACAGGAGGATAGATTCCAGGGGCTGGATATTGCATAGTTTCGTATTTCACAGGTAATTCAGAGATATCATAGGTATTTAGAATAATTCAAGTATTGTAGCTGTTCAGAGTAATTCAGCTAGTATTACACGAGGGTAGGATCCAGGGGTCGGTTATAACATAGTTTCGTATTTCACAGATAGTTCAGGTAATATCGTAAATATTTGGGGTAATGGGCATGGTTTCAAAGATACACGTGGTAATTTGAATCAGCAATTTGTATCATAGCTATTTAAGGTAATTGCAGGTGATTCAGGTTGTATCAGCGGTATTTTAGTCAGTTTAACAGGTAATTCAACTAGTATCATTAAAATTTAGAGCAAAACAGATGGTATCACTGGGGGCCGTGCTAATTTCGAGCAAGGATTCGTATCAAAGCTATTTAAGCTAATTTCACATGATTCGGGTAGTATCATATGTATTTAAGTCGTTTCAACAGGTAATTCAGATAGCATCACAGGTATTCATTGTAATACAGAGAGTAATTAGATTATAAACATTCCTCATCCGACGTTACAATACTTTGTATACTTTTTTCTAGACCTTACAAGCTTTTATATGTTAAACAGCGTGCGATGCGGAGAGGGGTAAACTGCATATTGGTTTAAAAATTGAAAGCTGTACGTCAACATACGTTTATCTAAGTTCGCCGTAGGTGTCTCTCCCCTTTTATCTAGGCTTGAGACTAGCACTAGGATTGCTTCTTATGGCAGGGTTAACACCTCCCCTTCCATCTTCTTCTTTCTTCAACAGGCGTCTGCTAGTTGTATACACAGCACACGATAAACTTCATTTTTTAAGATTGTAGACTCACGAGAAAATCTTCATCGTCGAGTTACATTCTCCGAAGCACTGTTTGTAATACCGTAATGTCCATACGCATAGGTATTCCATTCTCGGCAATAACTCTTTTATCATAAAAGGGACTAAATGTAATTTTATTCATTTGCACTGTGGTAACAGTGTGCTTTCGTGATATGATTAGATTCATGGGCGTTCTGTTGATTTTACAGGTTTTAAGACAGTCTGTATAGCTGTCAAACGTAATGTTCGGCTAAATAGCACTACGTTTTATACCGTTAATCTTTTTTACCATTGAGCCGTGGATATCTAAGGCATACATCTTAGGTTTTAGGGTGGAAGTGCGAGTGGGGGAGGGAGCTAATTAGCATATTAACTGCACATTCGTGCATATTAAGTGATTTAAACTGTCATTCCCCTACTGATTAATCGCTTATATCTCCTGAAAGAAAAGAGACAGAACAATGGAATAAAAACTAGTTAATTTTCTGGAATACGCCGCGTCATTAGGGTATTGTTTAAAGTTGGCCGTGATGACCGGGTTTGAATCCTAGGAGTGATTACAAATTCATCTTCCAGTAACTCCGGAACTGATTAAGATAAAGACACTAAATAAATTTTATTACATTAATGTCATTAAGTAGTTTTTCTTGAATCTAAGTGGGTACATGGTATCCTGGGTTCGATAATTAATTTTTACATTTCTATTATCTCAAACAGTAAGAGAGATAAGGGGGTGGACTAAAGCAGGATTGATAGTTTCTCTGATGGGTAATTACTACTGTATATAATTTCCAATCAGTTGTCCTAATTTCGAATCCCGATCTTTCAATGACTTGCTTAATTTTTCTCTATACTCTAGAACATACCACTTAGATTGATGTTGTAACTGGATATCGCTCTCTAAAACATATCAAAAACGCAAATAATTTTGTTTCTGGTGTTTTGGGTTCGAATACCGTTAAAATGAAGTTTAATTATAAATTTAATAACTTCTGAACTAATTAACATAAAACTTTATTGCATTTATGTTATTAGTTAATATCTTCTGGTTGTCTATTTAGATAACTGACGTCCTAGGTTCGATCCTCAATTTTACAATCTCCATTATCTGAGAAACTATGAGAGGTAGGGGATGGATCAAAACATGTTTGATAGCTCTTATGATAGATAATTACTGCTGTATATAATTTTCAATTTAATAACTCGTAATCTAATTTAGATAGACACGTCATGTAAAAAGTAAACAGAGTACCTAGTTTGTAAATATCTTTATCATGACAAAAATTACTTCAAAATACTCAGATCGAATCCCAAAGGGCTGACTTCATATATCTTCAAGCCTATGGATCATATCAGGTTCGAGTAAAGATTAAATGGTAGATGCTGATGCGGTGGAGTTAAATTATTAAAAATACGTTTATTAAAAGTATTACCGGCTTCGACTCTAGAAGATTAGAATCTGTGTAACTCTTGAAAAATTACTTTGCTCGTGATTGTAGTGCAATGTAATGGTCTTTCTGTGGGAACATGGAAAGGAAGAACTGAAAAGGGAATGAAAACATGAAATAATGTAGTATATACATAAATTTTGTTAAACAAGGGAGAAAATCTTCTACGCTACCTGTTAAGTGTGTATTTCTGAAGTATTGTGATAATAGAGATTATGCTAGCTTTGGTGTAATGGGTGGTGGTAACGGTGGTGGTGGTGGTGGTGGTAACGGTGGTGGTGGTGGTGGTTGTGGTAGGCTTTCAATAGAAAATCTGTCTGAATGAGCTTGTGGAAATACCTGTCTTGTTGGTGTGACAGCATATATAACTAGTTACGAGAGGAGTTTAAAACGTGTTTGATACTGTCAGACATCCTGTCTCTGGGTGTGTCGTCATAAACATCCTGTCTCTGGGCGTGAGGTTATATGACGGAGGTTTATACGCGTAGAGCGACCATATAAACAAGTTATGGGGCGAGTTTACTATTGATCTAGAAGGTTCGGGCATTGGACTTCATTGCGCTAATTAGCCTTGCGGTGTCAACATCGTGCTCTCTCCAATAATAATCAGCTTTCTAAAGCTTATCAAGGTGCAGAGGTCTAAATTTCCCTTGAAGAAGGATTAATACGTTATTACATCAAGAATAAAGGTGAATAACTCAGCGTATAAGGATATTATTCTAAGCGCTACTGGATTCGCTTGCGGAAAATGTGGGAAGAGGTTCCTCCTAGGTTATCACAATAGGAGACACGAGATGAGCTGCAAGAAGCACGAAGATATATGCAAAATAAGCAGTCCTCAGAAGAAAAGCAGATTGGAGCCTACTAAACATCAACTATTATCAACAATGAAGGACTGTGATATGAAAAAATACGAGACTTCGTTGGAAGGAAGATAGAAATCGTATTTTATACCATGCGAATCACCTAAGGACCTAAATATGTATCTGCATGAGGCAAAACAACGGATAATCCGGGCTGTGCATAAAGAGCTTGGTATTCAAAGAGTGTGAAAATTAATCTGCTGGCTGAGTGTCGATTCGTTAACAGTATTGGAGAAACCTGTGACAAAACATTTAAAACACGGAATCAGCCTGTTTTCCTAGAAACTGATCTGGAGTCAGCGATGGAAGCGAAATTCAAGAAATTGGTGACTGAAATGGAGGTGTCTCAGCTTAAGGGTAACAACTGGGCTTTGCTTGCTGTGGAAGGATTGCGACTTCGTATCAACAAGTACAACCCGTTACGGGGAAGTAGCTACATACCATTAGCATCATCTGTTGAAGCACGAAACGCCTGCGTAAACATCCAGACTATGAGAAATGCTTCATGTATTCTATACTGGCTAAATTCGTGAGCACCAAGCCTCCCGCGTCAGCAAATCAAGCAACTTCAAGATAAGTACGACTTCAGCTGTGTTTTCTACGCTACTCTACTTTCTCAAATGCCTAAATTTGGAAGCTTAACAGTATGTGTATCAGCGTTTTCGGGTTGGATGAGAAGCATGAGGTGTATCCAATAAAGGTTGTTGAGAATGAACTACCTGAACACAGTGACCTGCTACTATGGAGTGACACAAGTGGAAAACATCGCTATGTATATATAAAGAATTTTGAGAAGCTCGTTCAAAGTCAGAAAAATAAACGTAAAGGACGTGTTTATACCTGTAAGCGCTGTTTTACATATTTTGATGATCGATATGGACGAAGTAGACTGGAAAAGCTACAAGATCATGCAGCCATCTGTATTCAACATGGTGTTGCAAGGGTAGTTATGCCTACCAAGGAGAAATCAATTGTACAGTTTAAAAACGTTGAGTGGATGCTGAAAGTGCCTTATGCCATCTATGCATATTTTGAGAGTATTCACACTCCATGTCGTACGTGTATACCCAACCCTGAAACTTTCTATACAACCCCATATCAAGAGCATACACCGATGAGCTTCTGTATTTACGTGAAGCCCACATCCAGTGTTGAACATCTCGAAACTGGCCTTCCTAAGCAACTACACGTATATCATGGTGCTGATGCTGCTCAGAAGTTTCTGGAATACCTGTCATCCCTTGCAAAGAAAATTTATAATGTACACAAATCTGTCAAGCCTCTGAATCTTACGGACCAACAGCAAAAGTATTTTGAGTCTTCTACGGCATGCTAATTGTGTGGAAAAGGCTTTACAGGAGAAAACTACAACGTACGCGACCATGATCACATCAGTGGTGAATATCGTGGAAGTCTTCGTAATGAATGCAATTTATCCTGCAAAACACCTAAATAATATCCCTGTCTTCATGCATAACCTTAACGGATAGGACTCTCATTTCATTGCTAAGGAGCTGGGGTGTACAAGTGAACGTGTGGGCGTAATTCCTGACTCCGAAGAAAGCTATATCTCATTCACCAACTATGTAGGAGATATAAAACTTCGGTTTGTGGATAGCTTCCGATTCCTCAGTACAAAATTGGATAAGTTGGTAAAAACTCTAACCTCATATCGTGAAACACCAAAGTACTTTGGAGAAGACAAATTGAAGTTAATGAGCTCGTAAGGGAGTATTTCCCTATGATTTCGTCACTTCATGGGATATTTTGAACGAAACCCGATTGCCTCATGGGGACTCCTTCTACAATAGATTAAATCAAGAAGAAATTTTTGATTGTGACTACGATCATGCTATAAATGTATGGGTGCTGTTTAATGTTAGAAACCTGGGCGAGTACAGCGACCTCTACTTAACTTCGGATGTACTTCTTCTAGTTGATGTCTTTGAGACATTCAGAGAGCAAACCCTCAAAACACACAAAGTTGATCCAGCACATTATTTTACCTCTCCAGGTCTTACATGGGATGCTATTTTACTGTATACTGGAATTAAGTTGGAACTGTTACAAGATTATGATAAATTATTCATGGTGGAATCAGGTACAAGAGGAGGTTTATGCCAAGTTTCACATCGGTATGAAGAGGCTAAGAAGACGTATATGAAGAAGTTTGATCCGTCGAGACCAACCCAATTTATAACATACGAGGACGCCAATAACCAAATTGGGGGGGCAATGTGTCATGCCCTTCCTTATGGTAGATTTCAGTGGGTTTCGCCTGAAGAAATCAACTTACAAAGGACTACAAGAAGATGATCCTAATGGTTACATATTAGAAGTTGACATCTAGTATCCTGTAGAAATTCACGAACTACACAACGATCTACCTTTCCTGCCTGAGTGTATGAAACCTTTGGAATCATCTACAAAGAAACTGATACCTTATCTTGGACCTCGAACGAAATATGTAGCACATTACATGGCTTTGAAACAAGCTCTTAATCATGGTTACGTTTGAGTAAAATCCATCGTGTGCCACAATTCTGACAGTCTCGGTGGTTAAAACCTTATGTGAAATTTAACAACAGGCTGCGACAACAAGCTGCAAATGACTTCAAGAAGGGTCTCTACAAGCTCTTTAACAACGTCACGTTTGGAAAAACTATGGAGAATCTGCGTAACCGTGGGTTATACGACTGGTGACAAATGAGAAGACTCTAGAGTAGCTGATCGCCAAGCCTACGTTTATCAATAGGACCATATATGCTGCTAATCTAGCTGCTGTACACATGGCCTCGCGACAGATCGTATTCAACAAGCCTATACACATTGGTATGAGTGTGTTGGACATCTCCAAGACATTAATGTACCACTATCACTATGATGTGTTGTTACCACATTACGGAGCTGAATACCTGAAGCTTAGGTACATGGATACTGATTCATTCATTCATCGTGTAACAACTGAAGATGTGTACCAGGATAAGCTACGTTTTCTTGAACATCTGGATACTGCTATATGTTATTCAGCTCTAAACAAGAAGGTGCTTGGGAAATTTAAGCATGAGGCTAATGGCAAAATCATCCAGCGCTTTGTCGGATTACGACCTAAGATGTATGCCTTAGATTTCTACGGCTCAATGGTAAAAGAGATTAAGGGTATAAAACGTAGTGCTATTAAGCGGAACATTACGTTCGACAGCTTTACAGACAGTCTTAAAACCTGTGAAATCAACAGAACGCCCATGAATCTAATCCTATTACGAAAGCACGCTGTTACTACATTGCAAATGAATAAAATTACATTGAGTTCCTTTTCTGATAAAAGAGTTATTGCCGAGAATGGAATACCTATGCGTATGGACATAACAGTATTACAAACAGTGCTTCAGAGAATGTAAATCGAGATGAAGATTTTCTCGTGAGTCTACAGTTTTAAAAAAATGTTTATCCATGTGCTGTGTATGCAACTAGCAGACGCCTGATGAAGAAAGAAGAAGATGGAAAGGGAGGTGTTAACCCTGCCATTAGGAGCAATCCTAGTGCTAGTCTCAAGCCTAGATAAAAGAGAAGAGACACCTACAACGAACTAAAATAAACGTATGTTGACGTAAAGCTTTTCAATTTGTAAACCAATATGTAGTTACCCCTCTCCGCTTCTCACACTAACTGTTTAACATATGAAAGCTTGTAAGGTCTAGAAAAAAGTACACAATGTGTTGTAACGTTGGATGAGGAATGCTTATAATCTAATTACTCTCTATATTACCATGAATACCTCTGATACAATTTGAATTACCTGTTAAAACGACTTAAATACCTATGATACCACCCGAATCATGTGAAATTAGCTTAAATTGCTTTGATATGAATCCCTGCTCGAAATTAGCACAACCACCAGAGATACTATCCGTTTTGCCCTAAACATAAATAATACTAGTTGAATTACCTGTTAAAATGACTCAAATACGTTTGATACAACCAGAATCACCTGCAATTATCTTAAATTTCTGTTGTACAAATTGCTGGTCGAAATTATCACGTGTATCTGTGAAACTATGCTGATTACCCCAAATATTCACGATATTACCTCAACTATCTGTGAAATACGAAAGTATGTTATAACGGACCCCTGGAACCTACCTTCCCGTAATACTAGCTGAAATACGTTGAACATTTATGATACTTGAATTATTCTAAAATACCTATGATGCTCTCTGAATTACCTGTGAAATACGAAACTATGCAATATCCAGTCCCTGGTATTTATCTTCCTGTGATACTAGCTGAATTACCTACCTTTTAGCGTTACTGGATTACCTTTTTGCGTGAGTGGGCCACGTTTTTTGCGTGAGTGGGTCACCTTTTAAGTGTGACTGAGGCACCTTTTTGCGTGAGCGGGTCACCTTTTATCCGTGAGTGGGTCACCTTTTTACCGTGATTGTGTCAAGTTTTTATGTGATTGTGTCACCTTTTTAACGTGAGTGAGTTACCTTTTTAGCGTGAGTGTGTTACGTGCTGAAGCTGTCTAGAATTAGTGTTCCATCTTCGACAGGAAACATCTTTGCATGAATTTCTCGTCTAAAGTTGCTTTCAAAGTCTAGTATCTCCCCTCCTATTCCCTATCTCTCCTGTATATAGGTCCATATTCCTACTCCTTCACTATCTGTGTAACCTACTGGCTCTCCTCGTTTTCCTATACCTCTCATACATACAAACGCATATTCTACTCTCAACATGTCTCGCCTAGTACTTCTCGTATGGCGTATCTCTGCCATATAAAGCACATTTACCTCTCCTTCAATTCTCTCCTAGCGTAGGATCTCTCTCCGTTTTCTCATGTTTCCTTATAAACGCATACTCAAACCCTCCTAGCCTAATACCTCTCCGCGTTTTGCTATCTCTCCCATATAAAAAGCCACATTCTACCCTTCAAGTCCCGACTAGCATAGGACCTCTCTCCGTTTTCTCGTTTCTCCTTAAAAACGCATACTCAAACCCTCCTAGCCTAATATCTCTCCTCGGTTTGCTAAATCTCCCATATAAAAGGTTTATTCTACCCTTCAAGCCTTGTCTAGTCTAACAGCTCTCTCCGTTTTCCCTATCTTTCCCCTATAAACGCATACTCCACTCCTCAGCGTCTGTCTAGCCTAACACCTCTCCACTATGTCTTCCATATAAACGCATTTCCCTTCCTCAATCCCCGTCTAGCCTAGTATCAGTCGTCGTATTGCCTATCTCTCTCATATAAACTCATTTTCTTCCTTGAAGGCTCTCTCAACCTGGCATCTACCCACGTTTTCCCTATCCTTTCCCACATATGCCCAAAAAGTGGCCCAGCTCTCTCCTGAATAACCTACTAATAAAATATAATCGACGAGCAGTTGGACAGGGCAAATTAAACATTTAAGAATTAACGCCACTGTTAGCCCAAATCCAGCCTTGATTAAATTCACGACATTTAATTTCAATTGGATATGCTCCAGATGACACTACATACTTGAACGGGACATTTTCCACTAAATACGTTCTTACAACAACTCCAGAACTCACTCAAACTGAAATTGTGTTAGAAATTATTTAAACGACAACAGTTCCAATGGATCTACCAACAATTTGGCGGAGGTGATCAACTGACTATCTCTTTACTTTGTTGCAACGTCACAAGTAGCAATCTCCAGTCCGGAAGTTTAATCATATTAAGGAAAATAATATTCCACTTCTCCAATGCGAAACCGCTGTGATTCACAAAGCATTTCCTGGTGCTCGAATGGTTCGAGTAGTCGCAGAGTCCAGGAGTACCATACTAGCCTTCGGTTCTCGAGATCGCTGTTTCACACACGATGGAGGACAATGGACTTTTTCGGGCGTAAAAATACTTAGCATAGCTACTTTCGGAAGGGAAGTAAAGCCGGCGGTCCCGTGTCGTAGATTTACGCACGTAAAAGAACCTTAAGATGATAGAGGCCTCTGAGCGCAATTTTCGGTCTTTCTCGCCAGTCATAGAATGGGACGCTAACGACCATAGCAGTTAAGGAGCGTTCATAAATAAAAGTCAATCTAATATAGTTTTGAGTATCGCAGTGAAAACAAACCACATACTTTCTACAGGTGTACTGAAGTTAAATTTGCAATACTTACCCGTTATTTCAGAATGGTTGCTGAAATACTGCTTTTCAAAACTGCGAGATGAGGTGATGGCTGCCGCCTTGCACAGCAAGCGAAGATATAATAAATGTCATTCTATATCATCTATGCAAGAATGCCTTTGAATTAGATTTCCCCTCACAAAAGTCGCATTTGAGTTGACCATTTACTTTTGTGACAGATAGCACTTTCGTTACTGCTATTCGTGTGTATAAACGTTTTTCACGAGAAACCATATAGAGCCGATCACATTGCAAACATAGGCAATAGACACAATATTTTGTATTGTTATACCCGTACTTGTATTTTAATTTTAATAACCATCCCGTAAAAAGCAATTTTGTTACCTTTTTTGAATCGTATATGAACTGAGTGAGAGCAAGGAGATAAGGGTTGTAGAGGAAGAGAATGACGACACAGTGGACGAAACTTTGTCATCAGATTGCAAGCATAGGGAATAAACACAATCTTTTGTATTGTTAAACCCGTACTTGCATTTTAATTTTAATAACCATTCCATAAAAATCTATTTTGTTACCCATTTTGAATCATATATGTACAGAGTGAGAGCAAGGATTGAGGGTTCTAGAGGAAGAGAATAGTAGCAAGGATGACACTGTCATAGCGTAGACGTCTTGGTTGGTTGTTGCTTGCCTACATTGATGTCACGTCCATTGGTACAAAATACTGCTATGTGGAAGGAAATGATTATCTGTTTGATTTGCGTCGGAGAACGAACGCATATTTGATTTGTTTTCGTTTTCTGGCTATTCTGAAGTGTGTAAAATAATAGCATGCAACTTGCTTTAAATAACGTAGACAGTACTCTTTATTTTATATATGCACCATAATATCGTGCAATCAAACTTTCTCGCGGCACAAGCATAATTTCAGTAAACACCAAAGGACTCTTCCCACTTAAAAATGCACATTCTTATATATTAAGGAAATACGTTTTTATTAGAATAATGTACCTAGATAGCAAATACATTTTTTTTAATTTGACTAACTAGTCTGTTCTGAAATATGCTGTAAGTAAGATTGCAAACGTGAAGATAAGGCATATGCTAAGTGCATACCTATTATATGTGAGAACGTTGTATTTTGTTTCACCAGGAATAGTCGCGGGCTTTCCATGTACTGCTGTTATCTACCACTATAGACGGTTTATTTACACATAATTATCAGTCAACGAACTGTGGCATCTCTGATAATGAGAGCAGAGCAAGAGGAAGAGAGAGTGCTAATGGGGGAGAGAGGTAGAGAGGGATGGACATTGCCAGAGGGCAAAAGATAGGGAGAAATCTTCGCATTGAACGCAATAACGCGTTCAGAACTCCGGTTTCGGCTAATATTATATAAAACAATATATATTTTTAGTAGTTATCACAGCTTTCAGATTTTACTCTCAGGTGTTACATATGACAGAATCTAATATGCTCTGTCTGTACAATTACGCCACCAACGTGAGGAAATGTGTATTGTGAAGCACAGAGAAAGCATTCTGGACATGGTGAACATAAAGTTCACACAAATTGTGTTTAATTTGTTAATTTATCAAGGAAGTAATTTTCGTTCCAATCACCTAAAGTTTGTAACATCATTTCTAAAATATTACGGATTACATTTTCCTGTGAAGTAGCTGTTAGGGTTTGTTGAAAAATCCTGAGTAACAATTATAGACAAACCTTCTACTATGTCTAATAATGTCTATTATACAGTAAAACTAGCCAAGTGGCATAACATCTATCTTCACACTCCCTTTATTTCAAAACAGTACAGCTGAATGGAATATCTTTATGAGAGTTAAACGCTCAAGTTTTCCTTGCAGTTTTATGTATGGATCAGCAATGAAGCTTCTCTTTTAAGCTAAACCTGTAAATGAGATATAACTTTTTATTATGACTATTCCTATACCAGTGGAACGACATAATACATTATGGGTTGTTATTAAAGGATGTTTTGCTATAGTACCATTAAATTATCTGTGAAGTTTGGTCATAAAATCTAGTATTAGTACGTTAGACTTTAATCTTAGATTAATCTTAGTTATTTTGATCATAAACTTAATTTTTTAACATCACGAGTGGAATTGTGTTTGCTGGTTGTGACTGTACAATTGCATTAAAAAGAAAGCAAAATAAGGTCTATTTACGAATCTACATGTATTTTCTAGGTATTTACACTTCAGAGTACTGGTTATAGGGTTTACATAATGTGCACAACTTCTTTACATACCTCGTATCAAAACAGCAGCACATTCAGTATTGTGAGTTAATGAGAGCTACACCGTGATTTATGCTTCAAATGGTGAACCATCAATACCACTTTTCGATATTAAGTATTGTTTAATCCCGATCGATTGTTATTGTCATAAGGAAGCAGCATGAATGTTTATCGCTGGATTTTATCGTTAGTTTAACTAAATTACTACGAATTGGTTAATTGGTGATTTTATTTTCTTAGGTATTGTAGTTCACACGATTTTTCAACAACAGACTATGATGTGAAAAAATACATGCTACTGCGTATTTCATACATGAAGGTGCGAGTTGCCGCTTCACAGTTCTCAGCATGACGTCCATTAGATCCTTAGTTGACCTTTACTGTATCCTTTATTCACACCAACTATGAAAAGCTATTTCTGGACGAGAAATTAAGGGAAACTATTGGGAATAACAACAACGCTTTAGAATAAGTGTATTTATTTTATTGCCAGCATTTAGTGTTGTACACGTGCATAGAAATTGTGCTAGGATTACTGTTCTGTTCACGGCACTAATACCCTGTTCGGAACGATATACTTTTACAGATTGTAATCACAAATATATGAGTGACGAATTGTAACTTACTTCTGCTGAAATCTAAAAGTCGTGACGACAGTAAACTGCTGAGATTGCAAAAACAACTACTTGCGGCTTTTGGATATCCGCGATAATTTTACATATCTTTCTACGTACAACCTTAAGGAATGACGCTATAGAGTACAGTATCAAATTCTGCGTATATATAGATTCTGTATATCAGGCTAGATTACCGTATCTATTTTTGTATTATCATATAATATCGTAACCTGTAAACCTTTATTATTACATGTGATACCCTGTTTCAATTTAGAAAGATAATTTAGGAGTGTCCATAAAGAACTTATGTTTCTGTATATGCTTCTGTGATGGCGGTCAAATAGATATACAATAAATTAATAAATAGCTTTCTTGTCGTTGCATATGAATGCATGCAATAGACTTTATCAACATAAATAAAAATTTCGCTGATGTAAATATAAATAAGTTTTAACACTGTATAAGTATTACATATTCTTAAAGTTTAAGAACACAGTAAAACTAAAAAAAAACAAAAAAAAACAAACAGAAAAACTCAATAGCACGGATACAATAGAATGAATGCTGAATAATAACAGTATTAACAATAGTACAGTTAAGAGTAATGTATTAAAATGTAAACTAATACAGTAAACCACACTACAGTAAAATTTAATAATACTGATACAGAGATGATATGACAGTATTAACAATAAAGTTACAAGATCAGCATAAATTAGGCGTTGGTCCACAAATAGGTTTGTAAGTTCGTTATATAATTGTGTACCAAAATAAACCGAATCACTTAAATGCATTGAAATTAATATAAACTTAGTTTTTAATTTTATTACCTCATTGCGACCTCGAAATTCCTAGATTTATCTGAAAAACGTACTGTTTCCATTTGATTGTTCGACGCAAGATATCATATATTTCTCAATAACTCAGTTCATATAATTTATGATTATGCCGCTGGGCGGTAGTGCCTGATGATAGCGCTCGGGTTTATTCCTGCATGCAGAAGGTAATGGGAAGAATTTATTAAAGAGAGAGAGAGACTTCAGAGCGATAGCCGGGAGGACATGAGGCCTCTCTTCCGATAGTACCGGGCCATTTGAGCCCAGCGGGTATGCTAAACCCGGATAGATGATATGCCTTAGCTTTCATTTTGGCATTTGTACGCAATGTAGGCATTTTAAGTGTCTTAACATTGCAGTGCTCGCATAGTTATTTTAAGTGATCGGTGATATACCTATTATCGCCGTAGTTTTGTGTTCCCGATTTTGTGCATTTCTTATATAATGGTTACGTTCGCTGTAAAATTGGGAGCCATACCCCAGTTGTAAAGTATTTTGGAGGTACCTCATTCAAGACATTTCTTTCTACAACGCTTAGCTTTTTAAGATATTATACAGTCTCAGCTGAAATGTGTGGCAGTATTAATGTTTGTAATTGAAAATGCTACTGTTTATTTGCCGCACGTATAAAAGACAATTCATCGCGGTCACTTCGTGTTATCTTTTGCTGAGCGCCTGTTATTGTATTTAATTTTGGGTTCACTGTCCTCCGGCTAGGTATGATTTCTCGGTCAAGCACTTATCTCATACAGGTGTGTAAACGGAAAGGAGGTTTTATCCAAAGATAACACTGATAAAAGAATTTGTTTTTACACTTTTATTGTCGTAACACATTATTCACTTTCATCTATTAATCTTGACACTCGCCAAACTGAAACTGTTATAAGAACTTCTTTACTGCCCATTATTAATTCGCGTACTTAAACTTTTTGTGTAATTAACTTTACGACACGAGAGATTTTTCATAAATTTGCTACGCGTAACCTTGATGAACTGCATGCGACGCATACCCCATGAATGCCTCCGTTGAACTACGTGAAACTTGACCCTGACACTGAATTTATACCTCCTCGCCCCAATATGCCTAAAGATTATAACCGAGCTGCTATTGGTTAATTAAACGCGCCAACATTAGCGTCTATATTTATATCCAATGAAAATTACGAAAACATATGCTCTGGGAAAAATGTTGCAGCAAATTCTAAGAAAACCACGCCACTCTGACGTCATTTGCTCGTCTCTAATAATGATAAACAGCTCACCCCCTCGCTACATTATTGCACGCTATTATTGTCAGTTTCAGTAAGGCCGTATAAACCCACTTCTCGACAATGCTTACAATCAACAAACATCTCAAATCAATGTCACACAACAATGCATATTCACACTACAATCACTGTGACATTTACATTTTTGTGATACAAATTACTGCGTCAAATGGTCCAGCCTGTATATATATATATATATATATATATATATATATAGAACACCAGGTAGCCCACACTAGCCGTTCTGTTGAAGTTAGCTTATTTCGTATAGCGCGAATACCAAAGAGTTCGCCTAAGCAGAGCTGCAAAGGGAATTCCATACCGACAGAGAGGAAACTGCTAAATGAAGGTCGGTTGTTTAAAAGTAAACACTTTAACTGCTATTACTCCTACCAGAGCTCAATTAGTAGAAATACTGCCGCTATATGAGGCATTCTGGGTTGGGCTCTAGAAAGTTGTCTTTAAACAAAAACATATCACCATATGCCCATGATCTGGTGTTTGAATGTGAGAGTACCTACATGTGTGTGTATGTGTGGGGGGTGTTAGCGGTTATGTAATAACCAATTCGCCCATTAACAAAATCTCGGATTGCCGCTTGACGCAAACCTCAGCACACGTGTTAAGCCATTTAGTTCCATGACAGTTAAAGTACAATCAGTATAACTATGCTGCCACATAGTTAGCAAGATTAAACAAAATTATGTTTGTTATATTTATATACCTTCAAAGGTGCGTTAGAATTAAATTGTTTTCTGTTAGTGCACTATTCATAATAAGCAAGCACAAAAACATGTCGCCTTGTTAGACGAGTTGATGAAGGGACCTCTCAGATCCACGTTCTATCTGGAATGATCCAGCATTTCTTACTATCAGACGTAAAAAAAATAAAGTAAACAAAGCCGCATATGAAAATGCTCAGAAAACCTCAGCTGCATTTTGGTTCGTCTCCGCACACATTGTAACCATATCCGTGTGTTCGTTATTGGTGGAGATTACATTTATGTTTGCAAGACCTAGCTCCAACTGCTAGCAGGCGATCATACGATGCTTATCAGTACGAAACTACCACGTAAACAGATGCAGATACCAGCAACCTCAGTGAACGTTTCCTGCACTGCACTTTAACATCAGTGATGGGGCAACTTATTTTGCACCTATGTATGCGGGTAACATAAAACAGTAAAGAACTGCTTGTTTGGGCCACCTAGTATATAAACAATGAGATTAGAAAGCAAACGAACTGAAAATTTACATCAATAACTACATGAAAGTTAAAACGGAAATCGAAGGAGACACATAAATTGAAAAGAAGAGCGAAGCAAGGGGGGACCCAATTTCATCTAAACGTTCCGCAGGCCTACTGGAAATCGGATTCCGCACATTAAAGCGGGACAAGAGGCGAAAAGGCATTGATATAAGTGCAAGAAGACTGTCCAATTTGCGCTTCACGGACGATATTACACTTCTTTAAAGTCAGCAAAGGAGTTTGAAGACAATGCTCAAAGAGCTGAACACTACCAGCCAAGAAGTTGGAGTACGGAAGAACGAAAGTGATGACAAATGCTGGAACACTACCAATAATATTGGAAGGAACAGCCATGAGTATGTGGAGACTACATCTACTTAGGACAAAGTATTTCGATGAGGGAAAATGGCGAGCCAGAAATCACCGAAGAATTTGCGCTGCCTGGAGACAATCCTGGAACTTGAAAGATATCCTATTCAGCAAGCACCTAAATCTGAAACTGAAAATACAAATCATGGAATCGTGCGTAATTCCAGTGATAAATACGGATACCAAACGTGGTGCTTCACCGTACGTAAAACGAAACCCCTAAGCGTATGCCTGAGTAAGATGGAACAGAAAATATTGAACTTCAGGCTAGAAAACAGAATACGAAACACAGAAATCAGAAGAATGACAGGAATGGAGGACACAGCAGTAAGCGCACGATAACTCAAGTGAAAATGGGAATGATGGGGAAATATAACAAGGATGTATCATAGAAGATGGGCACACACGACCACATTTTGGGACAATAGGCTCGGGGACGAAGAGATCGCCCACTAACGAGATGGTCAAGCTAAATGGTACGGGGAGCTGGAAGAAAATGGACCACCCTAACCAAGGACCGCCAACTATGGAAGGAAGTCACCGTCAAGGAGTTAAAACTACAGCCAACATTATTATGCTAAGCACTAACTTGGTGTTGACTAAACTTCGATGCAAGGGGTTAAGTGAAAAGACAAGTTAAGGTTAATTCTCCCACGGTTTGGCTCACCACGGGGTTTTTACATGAGCTGCCCTACCCAGAATAGAAGGCAATTGCCCTAAAGGGATTAACGCTATCTTTTACACATGCATATATATATATACAACAAAATAAACACAATCTGTTAACGCACATGTTACATTTAATTATAAAGTATTACCTTTGGCTTTTGATGAGATGTTTCCCATGAGGCTGCTTCTCCGACAGCTTCATCACAAAAGAAGAACAGAGGGGGTAGCGCCCACAGATTAATACCAGATTCTGAAATCAATGTTGGGGTAAGGTGTCGCATAGGGTGCTCTTTTCTGATGTTTCGAGTGGTTGTTAGTGGAGCTACCCCTGCGGTTCGTAATGCGGCTAACTATACTATCAAATTATCACGCCTGCTCCCGCGACGACTGCTAGCTCACCAACTGCTTTTGAAATGTATGGAAGCAAACTGAAAGGAGTGCAAGTTTTAAATAGAATTACCAGCGTTTTTAATGATCTTCTCAACTTGGATATGAGGCCATTAAACGTACAGGTGGGTCAATCCATGCAAATAAGTATGGCTTTAAACCCGCGCGCGACATCTTGGAACGTGAAACTGCTTTAGAATATTACTTTACATATTGCTTATGTACCATCATAAAAGAAGGAAAAAAAGAATATATGAATATTCAAATTTCAATTTTAGATTTTATGTAATAGAAATAATTAGAATGGTATGGACATGCTAAAAGAATCGAAGATGAAAGGTTAACCAAATAAATAAAGAAGTGGACACCAATAGGAGGGTGTGAAAAAGGGAAGACCGCATAGCACATGGATCCAAGGAATTCGATGGGAAATGATGGATTGGGAAATTGAAAGATTTATGATCCCACAGAGAATGGAGGAAAGGGATAAGAAGGTGTTAAAAGCTGTAGTCTTGGGTGCTGGAAGAATGACGCGCACCTCGTGAATGATTCTTCAAACCTGCGCAAAACTTGCTTATGGCTCGATAATATATACTGCTTCACCTCGAATTGCCTAAACATTATAATAGAGCTGTTATTGGTTACCAAATCGCGCCCACATTAGTGTCTGTTTTGTCAGCCAGTCACTGCTACTAACATATACTCTAGTGAAGATATTCCCTCCATTTATAAAAAGGGCACGCTACCCGTCATTTGTTTTTCTCTTCTTAGTGATAAACAACTCACCCCCTCGGTTTATTCTTACCCACTTCTATTGTCAGTTTCAGTGACGCCGTGTAAACCTATTTCCTAACAATACTTATGGCTAACAAACATCTAAAATCCTGTACATAGAATAATATTAATTTACAGTACAATCACTTTGGCATTCACAGCATGTTATGATATAAAATACTGCCTCATATTAGAAACATAGTTATAAATATTTACAACTTTTTTGGAAATTTTATAATTGGTTTTTTAGTCTCCTGAATATTGTAACACACGGTATCTATCACTTGCACGAAACACTGCACAAGGTTGTACTTCTTGCCTTTTTCTGGCCACTATTCACTGGCTCGAGTCTCATGTGTTCATATACCTGCATCTGACCTTGCAAGTTGTTTTTCATACAGCAAATATTGTACCCTGAATTATTTAGGTCACTGTTACAAGGTTCTTAACTTATTGACATAAAAATTTATGCACTCAAGGTTTTTACCGTGCTTCATTTCGTAATTATTGAACATATTTACCAAATTATTCATCCTCTACACAAATATATTTACATCTCTTAATTCTAAGACATTATTTTACTCAAAATATTGATTATCTTTGTGCTGCATAAATGTTTGGCTTTAATTATCCTTACCATTTTTTATTGTTTTGCATTTTATATTCACAATACTCTTTGAATTATATCTACATACTTTACTTTCATGTGACATTAATTTATCCTTCTTACATACTCTATTTCAAATGTCGCTACAGGTTACTGAGAAAATGCTCTTTTTCCCCTTTAAACGTTTATTTCTGTCCTGTATTTATTTAACATTCCTTATGACATATATACATAGTTAACCCTCTTACATTCCAATACTTTTTTTTGGGCGATCATTGCTATTCCCACTCGTTGATCAAATTGCCCATGGCTAAGCATTGCCCGTATTCTATGCTTTATCGTGATGTTCCAAAATGTGTTCATGAATAGCTTAAAGGATTAATATTAAATTTCGCCCCCTGATAGCATTTGTAAACAATCTAAAATCTTCTGGTCCAAACATATTTTAAGAACTATCATTTTCAATGCTTTCGGTATCTTTTTAATTTGAAAGTACTCTGAGAAGTCTGCAATAAACTGTACTGGATTGGAGTTTTCGTTAAATTTGGAAGTGGCAAATCACTTAGGATATAATTATAGTTTTGTATGTCCCTTATTCCCATATTTAAATTCTCTAACGTTACTTGTGCACTCTGAGTTTCGGCGTGGGCTATGTATGAAACCGCCGCGTCAGTCTCATTATTAGTCACACCTGAGGAAATACCTCTATCATTATTGTGTGCATCAGATACATTGATATCACATATATTGACCCTTGAACTCAATTCCAATTTATTTACAGTACCTTGCAGATTTTCTATTGTATGTTCCAATTTTCTTCTGTTTTAGTTTGGAACAGCTTGGTGCTTGTTAATTTCAGAAGTTATTTTTTGATTCAAATTTATAGACAAAGCCTTACCTTCTTCGGAAAACTTATTTCTTTGTGTTTCCGACTCCTTATGGATTTCAGATATCTCCCCTATGAAATTAGCTTGCACCTGAATTAAATCTGCATTCGTAGCCTCCTTCATCTCTCTTAGCTCACTTGAAATGCTATTCATTCGGCTTCCTAACTCTGTCTCTGTACATCTTACATCAACATGTTCAAATTTAGTATTAAACTCACTTCTTTGGTTAGATATTTCCCTGTTCATATCTGAAATTTTCTTTGGAAATTTTCCTATCTCACTTGCTATTATTTACTGATTTTCATTTCTCATTCTTGTCATACTACTATCTAGATCCATACATTTCTTTTCAATTTCTTCCCTTAATTCCCTATTACTCTTACCAATATCTTCCATGTTTTGATTTAATTTTTGCTCTCATTTCTCATTACTCTTACCAACATCTTCCCTTAATTCCCTATTACTCTTACCAATATCTTCCATGATTTGATTTAATTTTTGCTCTCATTTCTCATTACTCTTAAGTAGGATATATAGGAGAGATCGAGCGCAGTTTTTTTCGTTTATATGGGAAAGGATAGGGAAAACGAGGCTAGATGCGACGGTTCAAGGAGGAAAATGCGTTTATATGGGCGAGATAGGGAATACGAGGACTGACGCTAGGCTAGACAGTGGTAGGAGGGGGAGTACGCTTTATATGAGAAAGATAGGGAATACGAGGGGAGGTGCTAGGCTAGACAGAGGCTGAGTAGAGTATAGTTTATATGAGATGTATAGGAAAACGAGGGGAGGTGTTAGGCTAGACAGAGGCTGAGTAATGTATGGTTTATATGAGTGGTATAGGAAAACGAGGAGAGGAGTTAGACTAGACAGAGGTCGAGGAGCAGAGTATGGTTTATGTGAGAGTCATAGGTAAACGAGAGAGGCGTTAGGCTAGACAGAGCTAGAGGAATAGAGTATGGTTTATATGAGAGGTATAGGAACAGGAGAAGAGGTGTTAGGCTAGACAGAGCTAGAGGAATAGAGTATGGTTTATATGAGAGGTATAGGAACAGGAGAAGAGGTGTTAGGCTAGATAGGTAGTGTAGCAGTAGGAATATGGACTTATATACAGGAGAGATAGGGAATACCAGGGCTGATGCTAGGCTAGTCAGATGCTAAAGGAGGGAGGGATATGCTTTATACGAGAGAGATAGGGAATACAAGGAAAGATGCTATACTAAACAGGACTTGAAGGGTAGAATATGAGTGATATAGCGAACCGAGGAGAGGTATTAGGATAGGAGTTTTGAATGATGGAGTAGGCGTTTATATGCGAGAGATAGGGAATACGAGGGTCGATGCTAGGCTAGACGGTGTTGAATGAGGGAATGCATCTTATATGAGAGAGGTAGGGGAATATGAGGAGAAGTGCTAGGCTAGTCGGGAAGGTCTGAATGAGAGAATATACGTCTATATGGGAAAAGATAGGGGAAACGAAGGTAGGTGCTAGGTTGAGAGAGTCTTCAAGGAGGAAAATGCATTTATATGAGCGAGATAGGGAATACGAGGACTGACGCTAGGCTAGACAGTGGTAGGAGGAGGAGTGCGCTTTATATGAGACAGATAGGGAATACGAGGGGAGGTGCTAGGCTAGACAGAGGCTGAGTAGAGTATAGTTTATATGAGAGGTATAGGAAAACGAGGGGAGGTGTTAGGCTAGACAGATCTAGAGGAATAGAGTATGGTTTATATGAGAGGTATAAGAACAGGAGAAGAGGTGTTAGGCTAGACAGGTAGTGTAGCAGTAGGAATATGGACTTATATACAGGAGAGATAGGGAATAGGAGGGCTAGACTTGAAAGCGACTTTAGACGTGAACTTAATGGAAAACTGTTTCATGTCAATGTTAGAACGCTAATTCTAGACATGCCCATCACGTAACCTATTCAGGGAAAAGGTGACTCGTTCAGGGGAAAAAGGTGACTGCTCAGGGAAAAATGAGACCCACAAAGGGAAAAAGTTGACTAGCAAAGGGAAAAACGTGACCAGCAAAGGGAAAAATGTCACCAGCAAAGGGAAAAAAGGCGACCACCAAAGGGAAAAAGGTGACCTGCAACGGGAAAAGCTAACCCACTAACACTAACAGGTAAGTAATTCAGATAGTATTGCAAGAGGTTGACTGGATCATAGCAGTGTATGATTTCACAGGTAATTCATCTAGTATCATTGGTATTTAAGGCAAACCATATAGTATCACAGATGCTCGCGCTAATTTAGAGAAGGAATTCGTATCAGAGCTAGTTAAGGTAATTTCACATGTTTCGGGTAGTATCACAGGTATTAAAGTCATTTTAACGGGCAATTCAACTAGCATCACAGGTACTCATGGTAATATAGAGAGTAATTAAATTATAAAACATTTCTCATCCAACGTTACAAAAATTTATATACTTTTTTCTAAATCTTACAAACTTATTATATGTTAAACAGTTATTGTACGATGCGGAGAGGGATAAACTACATATTGGTTCACAAATTGAAAAGCTTTACGTCATATTACCTTTATTTTAGTTCGTTGTAGATGTCTCTCCCCTTTTATCTAGGCTTGAAACTAGCACTAGGATTGCTCCTAATGACAGGGTTACCACCTTCCCTTCCATCTTTTTCTTTCTTCATCAGGCGTCAGCTATCTGCATATACAGCACACAGATAACCTTTTTTTAAGATTGTAGACTCACGAGAACTATGTAACAACATGATCACGCTATGTAACAACCTGAGCACGCTATGTAACAACCTGAGCACGCTATGTAACAACCTGAGCACGCTATGTAACAACATGTTCACGCTATGTAACAACCTGATCACGCTATGTAACAACCTGATCACGCTATGTAACAACATGATCACGCTATGTAACAACATGATCACGCTATGTAACAACATGATCACGCTATGTAACAACCTGAGCACGCTATGTAACAACATGAGCACGCTATGTAACAACATGAACACGCTATGTAACAATACGATCACGCTATGTAACAACCTGAGCACGCTATGTAACAACATGATCACGCTATGTAACAACTGAACACGCTATGTAACAACATGATCACGCTATGTAACAACCTGATCACGCTATGTAACAACATGATCACGCTATGTAACAACACGATCACGCTATGTAACAACACGATCACGCTATGTAACAACATGATTACGCTATGTAACAACTGATCACGCTATGTAACAACATGATCACGCTATGTAACAACATGATCACGGTATGTAACAACATGATCACGCTATGTAACAACCTGATCACGCTATGTAACAACATGTTCACGCCATGTAACAACTGATCACGCTATGTAACAAAATGATCACGCTATGTAACAACCTGAGCACGCCATGTAACAACCTGATCACGCTATGTAACAACATGTTCACGCTATGTAACAACATGATCACGCTATGTAACAACCTGATCACGCTATGTAACAAAACGATCACGCTATGTAACAACAATTTTTCCAGAGTTACACAGATTCTAAGCTTCTAAATCGAACCTGGTAATACTTTTAATAAATGTATTTTAGCTCCCCAATATCAGCATCTACCATTTAATCTTTACTCGAACCTGATATGATCCATAAGCTTGAAGATATATGAAATCACCCCTTCGGGATTCTATCTAAGTACTTTAAAGTAATTTTTATAACGATAACGATATTTAAGAACTAGATACTCTGTTTACGTTTACCTTGACATGTCTATCTAAATTAAATTACGAGTTATTAAATGTTTGCAAGTAAATTTCATTGAATCGGTATTCGAACCCAGAAGACCAGGAACAAAATAATTTATAATATTAGTCTGACATGTTAAACAAAGCTGTATGCAGTTACATCATCGATCTAAGTGATATATTCTAGTGTACAGAGGAAAATTAAGGAAGTCATTAAAACATCGGGAATCGAACCAAGCACAACTGATTCGCAATTATATACAGCATTAATTACTTATCATAGAAGCTATCAATCATGCTTTAGTCCACTCCTCTACCTCACTTAGTTCCCGAGATAATGAAAATTTTAAAATTAGGATCGAACCCAGGACGTCATGTATCTAATTACACATCCACAAGATACTACCTAATAACATAAATGCAATAAAGTTTATTTGGTGTCTTTATTGTAATTAGTTTAGGAGTTATTAAATTTATAATTAAATTACATTTTATCAGTATTCGAACCCAGAACACCAGAAACAAAATTATTTACAATATTAGTTTGCTATGTTTAAAGGTGCTGTATGCAGTTACAGCATCAATCTAAGTGATATATTCTAGAGTATAGAGAAAAATTAAGGAAGTCATTAAAAAATCGGGATTCGAACTAGGGACAACTGATTGAAAATTATATACAGCATTAATTACCCATCATAGGAGCTATCAAACATGTTTTGGCCCATTCCTCTAGCTTTCTTAGTTTCCGAGATAATGGAGATTTTAAAATTATGGATCGAACCCGGGACACCAGGTACCAAAATATACATCCACAAGAAACTACCTAATGACATTAATGTAATAAAGTTTATTTGACGTCTTTATCTTAATTAGTCTCTGAGTTATTAGAAGATGAATTTGCATTCACTCCTAGGATTCGAACCCAGGCATCCCAGTCAACTTGGAACAAGGTCCTAATGACGCGGCGCATTCCAAAGAATTGATTAGTTTTTATCCCATTGTTCTATCTCTTTTCATTCAGGAGATATAAGCGATTAAACAGTAGAAATAAAATGAGAGAGCTGGCCCACAGAGAGATGCCGACATCTGATAAAGTTCTTTGATCTATGCCGGCAAGCTCCGCCCATTTTATTTCTACTGTTTAATCGCTTATATCTCCTGAATGAAAAGAGATAGAACAATGGGATAAAAACTAATCAATTCTTTGGAATGCGCCGCGTCATAAGGACCTTGTTCCAAGTTGACTGGGATGCCTGGGTTCGAATCCTAGGAGTGAATGCAAATTCATCTTCTAATAACTCAGAGACTAATTAAGATAAAGACGTCAAATAAACTTTATTACATTAATGTCATTAGGTAGTGTCTTGTGGATGTATATTTTGGTACCTGGTGTCCCGGGTTCGATCCATAATTTTAAAATCTCCATTATCTCGGAAACTAAGAAAGCTAGAGGAATGGGCCAAAACATGTTTGATAGCTCCTATGATGGGTAATTAATGCTGTATATAATTTTCAATCAGTTGTCCCTAGTTCGAATCCCGATTTTTTAATGACTTCCTTAATTTTTCTCTATACTCTAGAATATATCACTTAGATTGATGCTGTAACTGCATACAGCACCTTTAAACATAGCAAACTAATATTGTAAATAATTTTGTTTCTGGTGTTCTGGGTTCGAATACTGATAAAATGTAATTTAATTATAAATTTAATAACTCCTAAACTAATTACAATAAAGACACCAAATAAACTTTATTGCATTTATGTTATTAGGTAGTATCTTGTGGATGTGTAATTAGATACATGACGTCCTGGGTTCGATCCTAATTTTAAAATTTTCATTATCTCGGGAACTAAGTGAGGTAGAGGAGTGGACTAAAGCATGATTGATAGCTTCTATGATAAGTAATTAATGCTGTATATAATTGCGAATCAGTTGTGCTTGGTTCGATTCCCGATGTTTTAATGACTTCCTTAATTTTCCTCTGTACACTAGAATATATCACTTAGATCGATGATGTAACTGCATACAGCTTTGTTTAACATGTCAGACTAATATTATAAATTATTTTGTTCCTGGTCTTCTGGGTTCGAATACCGATTCAATGAAATTTACTTGCAAACATTTAATAACTCGTAATTTAATTTAGATAGACATGTCAAGGTAAACGTAAACAGAGTATCTAGTTCTTAAATATCGTTATCGTTATAAAAATTACTTTAAAGTACTTAGATAGAATCCCGAAGGGGTGATTTCATATATCTTCAAGCTTATGGATCATATCAGGTTCGAGTAAAGATTAAATGGTAGATGCTGATATTGGGGAGCTAAAATACATTTATTAAAAGTATTACCAGGTTCGATTTAGAAGCTTAGAATCTGTGTAACTCTGGAAAAATTGTTGTTACATAGCGTGATCGTTTTGTTACATAGCGTGATCAGGTTGTTACATAGCGTGATCATGTTGTTACATAGCGTGAACATGTTGTTACATAGCGTGATCAGGTTGTTACATGGCGTGCTCAGGTTGTTACATAGCGTGATCATTTTGTTACATAGCGTGATCAGTTGTTACATGGCGTGAACATGTTGTTACATAGCGTGATCAGGTTGTTACATAGCGTGATCATGTTGTTACATACCGTGATCATGTTGTTACATAGCGTGATCATGTTGTTACATAGCGTGATCAGTTGTTACATAGCGTAATCATGTTGTTACATAGCGTGATCGTGTTGTTACATAGCGTGATCGTGTTGTTACATAGCGTGATCATGTTGTTACATAGCGTGATCAGGTTGTTACATAGCGTGATCATGTTGTTACATAGCGTGTTCAGTTGTTACATAGCGTGATCATGTTGTTACATAGCGTGCTCAGGTTGTTACATAGCGTGATCGTATTGTTACATAGCGTGTTCATGTTGTTACATAGCGTGCTCATGTTGTTACATAGCGTGCTCAGGTTGTTACATAGCGTGATCATGTTGTTACATAGCGTGATCATGTTGTTACATAGCGTGATCATGTTGTTACATAGCGTGATCAGGTTGTTACATAGCGTGATCAGGTTGTTACATAGCGTGAACATGTTGTTACATAGCGTGCTCAGGTTGTTACATAGCGTGCTCAGGTTGTTACATAGCGTGCTCAGGTTGTTACATAGCGTGATCATGTTGTTACATAGTTCTCGTGAGTCTACAATCTTAAAAAAAGGTTATCTGTGTGCTGTATATGCAGATAGCTGACGCCTGATGAAGAAAGAAAAAGATGGAAGGGAAGGTGGTAACCCTGTCATTAGGAGCAATCCTAGTGCTAGTTTCAAGCCTAGATAAAAGGGGAGAGACATCTACAACGAACTAAAATAAAGGTAATATGACGTAAAGCTTTTCAATTTGTGAACCAATATGTAGTTTATCCCTCTCCGCATCGTACAATAACTGTTTAACATATAATAAGTTTGTAAGATTTAGAAAAAAGTATATAAATTTTTGTAACGTTGGATGAGAAATGTTTTATAATTTAATTACTCTCTATATTACCATGAGTACCTGTGATACTAGTTGAATTGCCCGTTAAAATGACTTTAATACCTGTGATACTACCCGAAACATGTGAAATTACCTTAACTAGCTCTGATACGAATTCCTTCTCTAAATTAGCGCGAGCATCTGTGATACTATATGGTTTGCCTTAAATACCAATGATACTAGATGAATTACCTGTGAAATCATACACTGCTATGATCCAGTCAACCTCTTGCAATACTATCTGAATTACTTACCTGTTAGTGTTAGTGGGTTAGCTTTTCCCGTTGCAGGTCACCTTTTTCCCTTTGGTGGTCGCCTTTTTTCCCTTTGCTGGTGACATTTTTCCCTTTGCTGGTCACGTTTTTCCCTTTGCTAGTCAACTTTTTCCCTTTGTGGGTCTCATTTTTCCCTGAGCAGTCACCTTTTTCCCCTGAACGAGTCACCTTTTCCCTGAATAGGTTACGTGATGGGCATGTCTAGAATTAGCGTTCTAACATTGACATGAAACAGTTTTCCACTAAGTTCACGTCTAAAGTCGCTTTCAAGTCTAGCCCTCCTATTCCCTATCTCTCCTGTATATAAGTCCATATTCCTACTGCTACACTACCTGTCTAGCCTAACACCTCTTCTCCTGTTCTTATACCTCTCATATAAACCATACTCTATTCCTCTAGATCTGTCTAGCCTAACACCTCCCCTCGTTTTTCTATACCTCTCATATAAACTATACTCTACTCAGCCTCTGTCTAGCCTAGCACCTCCCCTCGTATTCCCTATCTGTCTCATATAAAGCGCACTCCTCCTCCTACCACTGTCTAGCCTAGCGTCAGTCCTCGTATTCCCTATCTCGCTCATATAAATGCATTTTCCTCCTTGAAGACTCTCTCAACCTAGCACCTACCTTCGTTTCCCCTATCTTTTCCCATATAGACGTATAATCTCTCATTCAGACCTTCCCGACTAGCCTAGCACTTCTCCTCATATTCCCCTACCTCTCTCATATAAGATGCATTCCCTCATTCAACACCGTCTAGCCTAGCATCGACCCTCGTATTCCCTATCTCTCGCATATAAACGCCTACTCCATCATTCAAAACTCCTATCCTAATACCTCTCCTCGGTTCGCTATATCACTCATATTCTACCCTTCAAGTCCTGTTTAGTATAGCATCTTTCCTTGTATTCCCTATCTCTCTCGTATAAAGCATATCCCTCCCTCCTTTAGCATCTGACTAGCCTAGCATCAGCCCTGGTATTCCCTATCTCTCCTGTATATAAGTCCATATTCCTACTGCTACACTACCTATCTAGCCTAACACCTCTTCTCCTGTTCCTATACCTCTCATATAAACCATACTCTATTCCTCTAGCTCTGTCTAGCCTAACACCTCTTCTCCTGTTCCTATACCTCTCATATAAACCATACTCTATTCCTCTAGCTCTGTCTAGCCTAACGCCTCTCTCGTTTACCTATGACTCTCACATAAACCATACTTTGCTCCTCGACCTCTGTCTAGTCTAACTCCTCTCCTCGTTTTCCTATACCACTCATATAAACCATACATTACTCAGCCTCTGTCTAGCCTAGCACCTCCCCTCGTATTCCCTATCTTTCTCATATAAAGCGTACTCCCCCTCCTACCACTGTCTAGCCTAGCGTCAGTCCTCGTATTCCCTATCTCGCCCATATAAACGCATTTTCCTCCTTGAACCGTCGCATCTAGCCTCGTTTTCCCTATCCTTTCCGATATAAACGCAAAAAACTGCGCTCGATCTCTCCTATATATCCTACTCTCTTACCAACATCTTCCCTTAGTTCCCTATTACTCTTACCAATATCTTCCATGTTTTGATTTAATTTTTGCTCTCATTTCTCATTACTCTTACCAACATCTTCCCTTAATTCCCTATTACTCTTACCAATATCTTCCATGTTTTGATTTAATTTTTGCTCTCATTTCTCATTACTCTTACCAACATCTTCCCTTAATTCCCTATTACTCTTACCAATATCTTCCATGTTTTGATTTAATTTTTGCTCTCATTTCTCATTACTCTTACCAACATCTTCCCTTAGTTCCCTATTACTCTTACCAATATCTTCCATGTTTTGATTTAATTTTTGCTCTCATTTCTCATTATTCTTACCAACATCTTCCCTTAGTTCCCTATTACTCTTATTTAATGTTTCACCAAAATTTCTCAGCATTTCCATCATCATACCTGCATCAAAACTAACATTTCCTGCTGCTTTTACATCCCTATGTGAACCTTCATTTCCACCACCCGTTACAGTTACTTTAACCCTGTTTGGTACAATATTCTGATCCACAGGTCTAATATATCTATCTCTGTCATCGGCTACCTGCCCTGAAATGTTAACAACAATCCCAGATGTTTGAGTTGACTGACCTGCTATTCTATTCTGACTTTCTTCACTGATATTTTCTCCCTCAAAAACCTGCATTGTTTAAGCTATTTTCCGTGATCTGCATTGAATCAAGGCCAGGAGTTACATTATCCCCTTCCATAATTATTTCTTCAATATTATTAGTGGACATTGTTTTCTTAATCCTTCCGCTTCTCAGCAACATTTAATTTCTCACAACCTTTTTTGATTTGTTTTAGGACATACATAAAATTTAGTTTTCTAACCTTTTATGATGCTATCTGATGACCATATTTTGATTTACAGCTTCCTGCCCCTCTCTCCTAGATGTATATGTCACCTCTGCGTCGTAGTACCATAGATCTACGTCGTCTTGCTGTCTTAGTGTCGAATTTCCCTATTGTCTTTTGTTCTCGTAGTTGCTGATGTCCCCTCATCCGTGTCATCGGTCGTCCTGGTGGTTGTTTCTGGGATCTGCGCCGTCCTAAAGTCTTGTAGGTAATTGCATTCGCTCCATTCGTAGTTGCCTCGCTCACCCCTTCCTAGTTATCTCGCCCCTAGTTATCTTACCCCACGTTCTGGGAGCCATTTGTCGCAGTTTTCAATGGCTAGTGTTATCTTATTTGTTGAGCGCCTCTTGTTTTATTATTTTAAATTTGGGTTCTTTGTCCTCCAGCTAGCTATTACAACTCAGTCGAGCAAGTGTCTCTAAGCAGGGCGTGTAAACGGAAAGGAGTTGTTGCTAAAAGATAACACTGATAAAATAATTTGTTTTTACACCTTTATCGCCGTCATACTTAATTAATAATTCACATACTTAATCTTTGAATACGCCTGACTGAAACTGTGATAATTCCGAATGTAACTACAGTCGTTTTAGTTGCCGCACGCCAATTACTTCGCGTACTTCACATTTTTTTGTAACTAACACTGCGACGTGCACCTCGTGAGATATTCCTTAGGACTGAATGACGTGCATCTCGTGAGAGATTCTTCCGAACTGCGTGACGTGCACCTCGTGAATGATTCTTCAAAACTGCGCAAAACTTGCTTATGGCTCGATAATATATACTCCTTCACCTCGAATTGCCTAAACATTATAATAGAGCTGTTATTGGTTACCAAATCGCGCCCACATTAGTGTCTGTTTTGTCAGCCAGTCACTGCTACTAACATATACTCTAGTGAAGATATTCCCTCCATTTATAAAAAATCTGATGTGTTACACTCACATGACTTTCTCTACTCTTGTACAAACTATTTTTACAAACGCCTATTCTCCATATGCTTCATGTTAATGGAGATATCGAGATGTCAATCTTATTGATAATTTTCTTGTAGATGCAAGGGGAATATGGTAGGTTTTAAGCGATAGTCAAATATTTTAACGCTGGTTGCTATGTGGCGCATTCCATTCTCTTTGCATGTCCAGGACAAAAAAAATGAATAACGAATTTGAGAAAAAGTATAGGTATTGGAAAATTTAAGGGAATAACAAGCAATATCTCGCAAACGGTTCACTCAACAAAAGAAATGTATATGACATAAATTGTGTATTTTAACGCGATCTACATTTTTCGTGTAGTAAAAGTTTGTCTATCTCTTATGGTTTACCAGTTATGAAAAAGTCGTTCATAACGAAGAATACTTTTGGAGACATTCCCAGAAAATTCGAGATATACATTTTATTTGCAATGACAATATCTTAAACATATGATATTTTAATCAAAATCGTTAGAGCCGTTTTTGAGAAAATTAAAATTTTCGAAAAATGTTCCATGTAAAGGGTAGTCTGGGGTGGGGGGATTTTCTTGAAAACCTTCGTGTCGCATCTCTGAAAGATACTGAACCTAAATACCAAGTTTGGTGTTTATCCGACTCTTCGTTTTTGAGTTATGCTGTTCACAGACACACAGACAGACACACACACGGACATGTTTCCAAAAATGCTTTTTTTGGATTCAGTGAGTCTCAAAACATGTATTTCCGGTGAAATCTTGGTATCGAAATTTTGGGTGGAATACAATACTTCCCCTACTTACTATACGTAGTAGAGAAAGTAAAAAAGGCACGCTACCCGTCATTTGTTTTTCTCTTCTTAGTGATAAACAACTCACCCCCTCGGTTTATTGTTACCTACTTCTATTGTCAGTTTCAGTGACGCCGTGTAAACTTATTTCCTAACAATACTTATGGCTAACAAACATCTAAAATCCTGTACATAGAATAATATTAATTTACACTACAATCACTTTGGCATTCACAGATGTTATGATACAAAGTACTGCCTCACATGGTTTTGTCAACCGATTCATGTAACATGGTGTTCCTTTAGGTACGTTTTTAATGGGGTGCATGAATGCACGCTAAAGAATAAAAGTTTGTAAAATCAGCTAAATGTGCTTTTGCAGCTCCCAGTATCAGGGTGGGATGTTTTTGGAATCGGCATACATGGCAATCGCATTCTGTCCCTTAAAACGCTTATGCACTAAGTTATCTGTCCTACCTCTATAAATTGTTTTGCAAATCAGCCATTAGAAGGCTTTCAAGAAAGGCGTATGTCAATTAACACGTTGCATATATTAAAAATAACTAGGCACAGCTGACTCACCTGGTATATATACATATATAACTTTTCATTTTCTCTACTACGTATAGTAAGTAGGGGAAGTATTATATTCCACCCAAAAATTCGATACCGAGATTTCACCGGAAATACATGTTTTGAGACCCCCTGAATCCAAAAAAAGCATTTTTGGAAACATGTCCGTGTGTGTCTGTGTATGTGTCCGTGTGTGTGTCTGTCTGTGAACAGCATAACTCAGAAACGAACAGTCGGGTAAACACCAAACTTGGTATTTAGGTTCAGTATCTTCCAGAGATGCAACACGAAGGTTTTCAAGAAAATCCCCCGACCCCAGATTACCCTTTACATGGAAGATTTTTCGAAAATTTTAATTTTCTCAAAAATGGCTCTAACGATTTTGATTAAAATATCATATGTTTAAGATATTTTTATGACAAATAAAATGTATATCTTTAATTTTCTGGGAATTCTCCAAAAGTATTCTTCATTGTGAACGACTTTTGCATAACTGGTAAACCATAAGAGATAGACAAAATGTTACTACACAAAAAATGTAGATCGCGTTAAAATACACAATTTATGTCATATACATTTTTTTTTGTTGAGTGAACCATTTTCGAGATATTACTTGTTATTCCCTTAAATTTTTCAATACTTATTTTCTCAAATGGGAATTCGTTATTCATTTTTTTGTCTTGGATATGCAAAGAGTATTAATCTGTGGGAAAGGGAATGGTGCTGCACCTAGCAACCAACTATTAAGAGATATGTATGTGGTTAAAGGCTACTGTATTTCCAAATTGTCCTTGTAAATACAAGGCATCTACAAGAAAATTAGCAATAAGATAGACTCTGCAAATGTTTATCTCGATTAACATGAAGTAGATGGAGAATAAGCGTTTGTATAAATAGTTTGTACAAGGGTAGGGAAAGTCATGTGAGTGTAACACATCAGATTTTTTTTAACTAGGAAGTGTACTAATTGATGGACTGCTCCTGATAATTTCTTTATAAAATTTTATAGGATAACATTCATCCTAACGTTTACATTGTTAGTTTTAGAGTTCTAATTTTTAACACTTTCTTGATATGTTAGAGTACAACTTTTCATATGCATTTTCATGCAAGATCATTTATGTCCGAATCATAGATACCGTGTTAAAATTATAATAGTACTAATATTTATTGTTATACTGTCCAAACGTTTTTCTATTGCTACTGTGGTATTCACAATAAAGGTCCAATGACTTTAAACTATTTTGAAACAGACCAGATTTGTTAATGTCTAGCTGAAATCCCCACATATGATTACGTTGCTTTCATATTTATTTTTATACGCAGAGAAGTAGATTTTCAAGCGAGTTTATAAATGTAGATTTATCATTATCCGGAGTAAAACAAATAGTTACTATTACTACATATAACTCCATTAATTTTACTGCAACAACAGTTATAATCTTCTTCAATCGGTTACCTCCTGTCTTTTTCAAGAGTTGTGCTACACAATGTCAGCAACCTTTCCAACCATCCATCCTGCCTTTAACTGATGCAACAGTAAGTAGTATGTCATTTCGTACTTGTGGCTCCTTAAAGATGGTGGATGTACACAGCTGTGACCGGGCGCATGTGGAACAAAAGAGGAAAAAATCAAGGTCGGTTGGCTGTATGTATTAATCAATATGGTTGCGCAACGCTCCACGTGCGGAAACACCCTACCTGTGGCGTTCCTCACACAAGGGACCTCCAGTACTGTACTCAAGTATGCGATTTTATGGAGGCGCCCCAAAACTATCATCCTTTTTCAGTCTTTACTTTTCTTTTGCTAGGTGTAAAGATTGGCATTATTTAAAAGGAAAATTTTGGACAATGTGTTGTTTGGAAACCATAATTGACGCAATCATCTCGCTTTTTATTGGGGTTTTATGACATTATGGAACATATAATAGGCCGTGTTCTGTGTGCAAAATATAGTAAACCCAAATCTAAATTTTTAAAAGGAAACGTGCTGGGTTTAAAACTGCTCATTAACCGCCTTAATTTGAAATCACCGGCTTTCACATCAAAAACTGTGAAATTCGATCGCGAATACTTCTTTTCCTATAATACATGTGTACAGAAATTCCTGGATCTTTATTAACTACCTCTCCTCCTCATTACGTGATATCTTCTTATGCAGAAGATTAACATGCCGCTGTCACATAATGCCAAGGCAATGAGCAGGGCAGGTATGAATTATAAAAACATTGGAATAAAACATTCGATTTTAAAACCGTCAGAATGCTTACAAATCTTAAGTATACATACTTTTGTCCGTTCTGAATTTCTATTATGCGTTAAACGAAAGGAGCATGAAGCACAACTAATAGAGGTACTGAGAACTTGTAGTTTAGAATAGAACTGCAGCTAATCGAGTGCCACCTTATGAATACCGAAATGTAACCTACCTCAAATGAAATTAAAACCAAAATGGAGATACTGAGTTTAACTTTCAGATTTTCTGCATTTACTTGTTATACAGGTCCTTCGATCTAAATTATGGAGGACTGAATACACAATTATTTCTAATTTTATGTAAAACTAATTTATTGTTTAAGTTTTATACTTCTATGGATTTTACCAAAGTTGGTACAATAGTAAATTTAAATATTTCTGCCCTTGGAAGCAGTGCGTAATATTTCATGTGGCATTTAATGTTTCCTTTGCGATTCAGCTATCCAACATTGCACTATGTGAGGCTGGTATGATACAACAATTATCAAAACACATATGCAATTAATGTTTATAAAATCCTTTGTTTAGAACATCTGAAACTCTATCTACAAGTTGAAAAACAAATGCCAAACGTTAGCAAAACCGGATGTATATAGTATAATCACAGGCGAATTCAGATGTGCGTCTGCAATTAAGGAGCATACTATTAACAAGAGACAGCACTTCTAATAGAGACATTATCGAGGGTGCACAAAATAACAACTATAAGTATTACCTTACTGATGTTACAGTTTTACTTTGTGCAAACAGTCCATTTAAAGATGGACATTAAAAATAGGTACTCCATTCAACTATATTTCTAAACCCAGAAATACAACACAAAATTATGGGAAGGGTTTATTTCAACTGAATAAATGGGTGATAATGGATATTGTGACAAACGTTTGACATATTAGTTTCTTAAAATATCTTATTTGGTTTAAAATATGATCTGTAAATCCGCCGTGATTCTTATTGATTTCTGAACATACAAAAATACTATAATTAAAATCTTATGTACTGCATTCACATGACTTCCTCTACTATTATTCCTACAAAAGCTTATTCTTAAAATTATCGCTTGTTAATACATATAAACCTTCATTACTACTTACACATTTCGTTGTAGGCCTAAAAAAGCACACTAGAGTAAAGCGTTTTTCAAAACGTTTCAAAGTCGGTGGTTATGTGATAGCTTTGAAATTCTAATCCCTTTGCATGAACACGAAAAACAAAACAAGGGGAAAAAAACCCGCCTCTGTGGTGCGAGGCTAGTGTGCATGCTTCACATTTAAGAGGTTCAGTGTTCGAATCTCGGTTAGCCTGAGTTACCCTGATAAAGTCTTTTTCCGGGGTTCTCCCGTATCCTTAAATGACGAATGTCGAGTAAAGTTAAGCTCTATTGACTTCAGGCTCATTTGTGAATCATTCCACCCATTCAATTCATTCACTGTCCGATATGACCCAGCATAAAGGACGGTAAACTGCAAGAAAGAAATAGGAATAGGAATAGGATCTGTGGTTGACAGAAGTAAAGGTTTTGAAAATTCAAAATAACAAGAAAGAATATCTCGGAAATGCTTAACAACACAAAAAATATTATCACAGAAATTAATGGTTTAACGAGATCTACATTTTACATGTTCTTACGGTTTACTAATTATAAAAATTAATAAAGCGAAATTTACAGGCTATTTCCAGAAAACTTAAGTTTTACACTTTCTTTTTCATAAAAATAGCACGAACATGTGCTATTTTAACTAAAATCGTAACAGCCATTTCTTGCTAAATACAAAACCTTAGAAATGTTGTTAAAGTGCAGTTTGGGGTGGGAGGTCTTTTTTCGAAATCTTCGTGTCGCATCCTTGTAAGGTCCTGAATTTAATCGCAAATTTGGTATTTAACCGACTTTGCCTTTCTGAGTTAAGCTGTTTGGAGCCACCCCCTATACACACATATGTTTTTTTTTCTAAAAACACTTCTTTCAAGCATCCTCGAAATATTAATTTACCGTGAAATGTCGACACCAAATTTTTTGTTGGAATACAATATTTACTATTAGTATGTAGTAGAGAAAGTGGAAGTATGGTTATTTTTAAGATAAGGCATTTATGTCTTGTTTTGTAGCGTTGGCGATCTGCAAAACCTTGGCTTTGTTCGTTTAAGGAGGTCCACAGCTAAAAATTCTAAATTCGGTAATATGTATACAAACAACCGAAAAGTTATACCTACTGTATGCTAAGTCTGTAGTAAATGCAATGCGTGTGATGTTTGATGCTATTCACTCTATACGTTTTCAAAGTATACGTTATAAGTAATTTCTGATTAGGCTTCATTGGTATTGAAGGGTGTAATATGCATGGATTTTAAAACTTCTGATACTATTCTTACTTTCCCTTCTATATATCTAGTACGTGAGAAGGTATTAAGTTCCATTCAAAATTTCGATATTTAGAATGTCGAAATTCAAACAATCATTATTAGAAAACGTACATGTTGTATCGATGTGAGTGTACGTGTGCGTGTCTGTGAAGAGCATAATCCAAAAACAAAATGTTCGTTACCTATCAAACGTGTTCAAATTCCCTACCTTCCAAAGATGCACACGAAGATCTCAAAGAAAATCCACGTACTTTAAGCTTCTTACATAGTGATGGCTCGAACGATTTTGTTTAAAATACCGTACATTTCAGATGTTTACATGCCAAATAAAATACACATCTTGAATACTTCATTCAGAAGTTATGTTATTGGTAAACCATAAGAGGTAGAAAAAAAAACACCACAAAAGAAATGTGCATATATTTAAAACAAGCAATTTATTTTAAATTAACCCTTTTTGCATAAGCAATCTTGACATATCCGCTCCTATTGCTTTAAATTTGTTCAAAACTTTGTCATTTTAACTTTCTTTGCTATACATAATAAGCAGCGGAAGTCTTGTGTCGAAAATTTAACGTCAAGATTTCACCAGAAATATGTATTTTGAGGCCCCCTGAATCCAAAAAGATACTTTTTATAAAGGTCAATACGTGCATCTGTGTGTTCGTATGTGTGCGTGTCTGTGAATAGCATAATTCAAAAGCGAAAAGTTGCTTTAAAATAAAACTTGGAACTCAGTTTCAGGTCTTCTGAGAATGAGACACGTGGATTTTCAAGACGATCCACCGACCGCAAATATCCTTAGCATGGAGAATGTTTCGAAACTTTTGATATTTTAAAAATGGCTGTAACCATTTTGGTTAAAATAGCATATGTTTAAGACAAATTCCTGACAAAGAAAATGTATATCATTAATTTTTTGGGGAATAACCTCTGCAGTCCTTTCATTCTGAATGACAAATACATTTCTGTTAAACCATAAGACATAGACAAAATATTACTATACAAAAACTTTAAATCTAGTCAATCTTTTTAAGTTAATCATTACGGAGATATTCCTTGATATTGGTTTGCATTTTAAAATATTGATGCTATTTTAAACGGGTAGTCGTTATTAGTTGTTTTTTCTGTCTTGACCATTGGAAAGCAAACAGAATTTCAAAGTCGTTATCTACATATCGACCTGCTCTGAAAACGTTTGACTATCACTTAAAGTTTACTGTATTTCTCTAATCCTGTTAAGTCTACAAGGAAATCTGCAATAAGAACATTTCTGCAACAGTTTATCTCAATCAGCATGTAATAGATATTACTCTTCGTAAGCGCTTGTAAGAACAGTTTGTACAATAGTGAGTAGAGAAAGTCATGTGAGTGTAACACATCAGATTGTTTACGTATGGCTGCTATTTTCTTGTTTCTGGCGAATTCATGGAAAGAGTATGGTAATTCTAGGCTATAATATAGCAACTAGTTTTTAAGCATCTGACTGTTGGTTCGATGCCCTATGCCCCTTGTACTTTCAACGAAATCTGTCATAAAACTATTTCTCAAATGTTTATATTTATTACAATAAAGTAAATAGAAACATAACTTTTCGAAATTGTTGTAGAAGGTATGTAAAAATAAGCGATAATAAGATGAGAAGGTCATTTGAATGTAACAAATCAGATTTTTAGCAGGAAATGTAACTGTATAATATGAATAGTGAAACCTATGTTAAGTAATGCAAAGGAAGTAACTCAGATTTACCTTCTCTACGCTACAGAAAGTAGAGGAAGTATTGTATACCATCGAAATTCAAAATGCTCATATCGCCGGTAACACAAGTTATAAGTTACAATGAATAGGAAGCTATTTTAGAGAAAGGTTATTGTGTAAGTGCATGTGCGCGTGCGTGTATGAAGAGTAATAACACAAAAACAAAATGTCTGAATAATACGAAACTTATAACTTAAGTTCAGCGTCCGCAACACTAATATAAAAAAAAATTCTCCTGAGCCAAATTATTTTATCCTATATAGAAAATTCTTCATTATTGCTTATTTTATCAAAAAGGCTCTAATGAGTTTGATTAAAGTGTTATATGTTTAATATATTTCAATGACAAATATTTTGCATTTTTCAGTTTTTTAGGAACAGCCTGTGAAGCCTTCCTCTTTCAGAATGAACTTTGCATACTTCTTTACAACTGGTAAGACATACGAGATGCCCAAAATCTTACTACACGGAAAGTGTAGCATGTGATGTACGCCAATACTTCAAATTTGCTGCCTTTATTGTAGCTTAAACATAAAAAGTCAATGTTGCATTATACGATTTTATCAACCACGATCCTAGTAGATAGAGGTATTGCACCCAAATATTTCATGGCAAATTTCACCGGAAATACATCTTTTGAGGCAATACATCTAGGATCCAAGGCAGTTTTGAAAAAAACATAATCAATTAGGTTTTATTAACCGTTCTTCCGTAGGTTGGAAAGGTAGAATTAGTATGAAAAATATAGTACAAGCTGACATTGGGGAATGTTATCTCAAGAGAAGTTACGGATACTTGTTATATCGTGAAAATTGGAGTGACATGGAGAATTGTGCTATCATATCGACATCATGCCTCAGACCGCGAAGCAGCATACCGGAAGCCGTACATCTATAGTTCGAATCCTGACTATGGCATTAAATGCTTTATTCTGATTCTACGTTTCCACACTTAATTCGAAATTAGTATTATCTTATATCAACCTTATTATCAGAGTTTTGCAAGAAAAGGAATATAAAGAAGGTTGCAAACCCTTTTAAGTAATGTGAAAATGTTATGTTTGACGACTTTTTTGTAATGCTTTTCGTTTTACGTGATTTATTTTGTATAAATCATTTCCTTACCATACTTATTGGTGATATTCTATAATTCAAAGACAATACACCTGTTGCTCTTGTGGTTTTGCAAACAATTATTAGTAGAAGGTAATGCTTCTGCTGATGATGTTGATGACGATGGTGATAATCCCAAAATGCTCTAACCTATTAATGAGTTATTCAAAGAAAACACCTATTTTATCTGTCCTGAAAATGTTATTTATTTTACTGCTTTCTTTATATGTCCTTTAATTTTCCTTTGTATCCCTTGTGATATGTTTTTGATACTTCTGGTGTCATCCGGACTGCATGGTGCGTTTGTAATTAAATACGCCACCTGCTTTACGTATGCAATAACTACATTCGTGGTTTTTCTTCCACCAATTTTATACTGTTCTTGGAAATACTGCATAGTTCGCTTCCTTTGTTGCATTATAACTTTGCTCATTGAGGTCAATAGTTTTCGATTAGTTGTCCATATCCTTTGTCCCTTTCAAATGACATGTCTAGAAAAGTGGGCATTATTTACAAGCTAATTTCATCCGACTACTTCACTTCTTTAATAACCCGCAATTAAAGTGTGCTCTGATGATTTAAATGCCTTTAAATTTGAATTGTAATGTTATGATTTACTTTATTGTTTGTAAGCTCTACAAGATAAAAATAAATATTTATCACATACTGTTTGTCTTACCCCGCCCCTCTGGCTTCCTTCTATCCTGAGCCGGAAATCGACCATTTATTGCTTAGTACTTACTCCAGACTTTTGACATAAAACCAATAGGACGCTGACAGATTTGCTGAGTATCTTGCAGCCATTCAGGTAAAATTCCTCCGTTTCCTACCCTTTTCGCCGTTCAATTTGTTCAAAGCAATAAGAGATTAGCGTCTCTGGTAGGTGTGGAACTCACCTGCTAATGGGATTCTGCCAGCACTAAATAAACAAAAACCCTATAGGAAACCCAAAGCATAGGCGCGTTGCTTTACACCGAATTGCACAGGCGCTTTTATCTCAACTGGTAGAAATTTGCTTGATTACAGACTCAAAATTTCAGCGGCTTGTTTTTTAAACATTCTCTATATCTCTTGAGTTGCTGGTTAATTTTCCCTGCCCTGTCGCTACTTAAAGAATTGTGAATATGAATTGAACTACTTGCAGTATTCAGAGAATCTGAAATAATCGAGGACAAATATCATTACCAGCAAACTTGAATGTAATAGAAACTAATTTTTCATCTTTTATAATGGAATTAAAATGGTAGACATTAAGATTCCCTTATCTTATTATCTTTGTTATGGCATTCCGAGATTCACTTACGTCTGCTACATCTTCGTAATCTGACATTATCCTCCCTAGGATTATTAAACAAAATCCAAATTAGGACATTGGCCAAAGAGGAAGGTGACGAAATTGTCCGGGCAATGTTATCTAACACGGCCCAACTATCTAGCATATTGTTTTGAATGGCCGGTCATTGGCGTTACTACCCAGTAAATGACTTTAAAGATCGCCATTGTCGGCACTTTCACAATTACTTCGTTGTCTGTAACAAAAATACGCCTTTAGAGATCTACTGAATAAAAACAACGCATGCATGTGCGTGCATATTCGTCTGTCTGTGAATTAAACTTCAAAACGAATAATTGGTTAAATACTAAACCATGTATTTAAATAAAGCGTTTTCCACGGACACGACACCAAGAATTTCAATAATATATCTTCACCCAAAACTACACTTCATATGGAAACTGTTTCGTTGTTTTCGATTTTCTCCAAAATTACTTGATTAAAACAATTAATGTGCTTAAATTATTTGCTTGATAAATAAAATGCGTATCCTTAATTTTCCAGAATAATCTTTCATACCGGAATTATTAACTCGTATAATCCATACTTTATAAAGACGTGATAGGGAGATAATTGCTGCATATGTAACGTAGAAGTTTAGTGGGTTATTGCAAAGTAGGCGGAACTTGAGCAAATAAAAGAGCACATAGTGCTAAAATTAGCGTCTTTTCTCTTTCCTTCGTGTACAGCCTTAGGGTATACCTTTTATGGTGATCGGCGGTCCGTAGCGCCTAAATACCGCGCTACGTGACAGTAGCTGCAAGGGGAATTGCCGGTAAGCATTTTAGTGACTACGCCAACTTACGCTTCTAGTTCTTATTACGGGAACAGTTATTTTAATACGTAAATTTTATACTTCGGAAGTTAACATATATAATGATTCAAATGTAACGGTGTCTCCTTCTCAGATTCAGAATCACTTTAATTCATCTCAAACGGCCCGTAACTCGTCTCAAAAGCTCACATATTAGACCACACTAAACATCTTAGTCAGCTTAACTGGTGTTGTCTATCTTCAAACCCACCCACGCTCTCTCTCCCTGAAACAAACAAAAAAGTAAGAAACAAAGATCTGTAGCAGTCGGCAGCAGATTCATCAGCAGGTATTAGAGAGGATGTTTAAAAATGACGTCTCAAACTTGACACACACCGTGTGAGCAAATGTCGTCAAACTTGGCCAACTCAATGTGGGCATCGAATTGAGGAGGACCGTCACAAGCTAAGGAGGCCACACTGGGAATCAAATTTGGTAACCGACAGTACGGGAAGGAAAGAAGAAAGACAATCCAGAGCGGCGGTTGTTCAGGCTACAAAGGTGCGCGGCGAACAAGAAAGAAGACATCAATATCATTAGACAACAGCGAGTTAATCGGCAAAATAAATAAGGCACTGAGTGTAAATTCATTTATTTCAATATTTATTCATTTAAATGTGATTAAGAAGTGAAAAAAATGTTAGGTGAAAGGAATTCAGCAGAAATAGTTGAACTTCAGGAGTGAGAAAAGTAGCTGTAGGCAGGAAGTTGTACGGAATAGATTAGCAGAAATGTAAGAAAATAGTCCAAATGTGGACAATCACTTCGAAAGGGACCAAGAAATAGTAAATAATAGAAGTCGGAGAAAAATGTAGGGGAGGTGATTTAAGGGCATCGATGAAGGTGTTAAAATGTCTAGGAGAAAAACTGTAAGAGTTGCTACAGGAAGTAGGAAAGAGCTAAAAAAGGTCCAACAGGTGCTAGGAGAGAAGTTAGGAAATATACAGAAGGTATTAGAATTATTCAAGGAGGAAACTAAAAGGGAAAGAACTCCATTTTAATTACTTTTGTGCAATTGGTAAATAAAAAATTGTAATTAAAGAAATATTTCCGCGCTATAACCGAGAATCAAACCGAGAAGATATTCCTATGAGTTGGGAAGCCAGAAAGTAATTTTTTCTGAAATGATAAAATGCTAAAGTAACTTTACTAACAGCCTTTTGCATAAAATGTGAAGTTTGATACAGCTGGTTTGCTAAGTTAATACAATTCAGGGAAGGAACAAAATTTACATATTTATTTCTAATAAGCGACAATAGAAAGCAACACATGTGACACATAATTGAATAGAGGAAACTTCAAAGCTTTAAGCCCCACCTATTACTTCCATTCAGTGCCTACGGCGGCGCTGTGTTTGTTTACGAGAAAATGACAACGCCACAGGAAAAGTCGTTTTGTTTGCTGCATTATACAAATGTGAATCCATTGTTTCATTGCAGCGTGCATTTCGTTGTAAGTTCAACAACTTGTCATAAAAAATTCCAATGGATACAAAAAATTCGTAAAAGATGGTTGCGTATGAAAACGGAAAAGCACTGGTCGTCCTCGCATAACACATGGTGCTCATTTTGAACACATAAAATGAACATTTGAACTTTTCTCTATTCAGTAATGTATCGCACGTGTTGCCATCTGTTGTTGCTCAATAGAAATAAATATGTAAATTCTGTTCCCTCTTGTTGAATAACACTGTATATGGATGAGTTGTATTCTGAATATAGCAAAATGAAAATATTATTGATGCAAAACTATTAATTAGCATTTTTCGTTTCGTTCCTCTTTTGTTATTGCTCTATTTTGAAGAGTGAATTGACTTTAAAACATGATTGCTTTCAGACTCAAAAACTGAAGAACAAACCGTCAAACAAACCTGAGAGTAACCCAAGTTTTAGTTTCAGATACTTATCAGACTTCCAGGTGTGCATGAAAAGCTGGAGGTGAAGGGCGGAAATCCACAGTATTAATCTACAGATTAATATGACTGTATTTTGACTAACATCCTGAATTTCTGCGCTATGCGAAAACATGATAGAAAACATTAGATTCCTTGTTTTTTTGAAATTTGTGCCAACAGCTTACACTTTTTGAACCTGATGTACAACTTTTCTTAAATACGAAGTTATAGTAGTGTTTCTTATCACTGTTTAAAATGAGGCCAGTTCTTTAAATGAAACATTGCATAGATTGGAACAATACATATTGATCGTTTAGCATTACACGATATTCAGTATGTGGTTCAAGCTAAGCTTTAATTTTATTTTATATGGTAATAAGTTCCAACATATGTATCTGGTTTAAAAGTTGATTTCTGTTTAAAATTTTATATAATGTTCGTCATTATTGATAAAGCAATAAACAAATATAATATCATTCATAAACCTTAATGTGTAAATCCTTCATACCCTGTTATTGCTATTTAAAAAAATTAGGCAAATTAACTTCCAAACAATTTTATTTTATTTGGCACACAAAATGACACTGCGGATATAGGTAAAGGAAAAACGACCATGTGGATGTCATTCCCAGAATGCGCTTAGACAAATGAAATGGAATAAATATTTTACTACAAGGAAGAAAAGAAAATTATTTCATTTCCGCATTTAGTATATGGTTCACCAGACATGGAGAGCGAATTAAGTCTCCTTGGAACAGAAGCGACGATCATTCTATCATACTACCTGAACGTGATTCTCGATGCTTTCACACTTCTCGCTGCTCTGAAGTATACTTTTTCACCCGGTAATTTAGCGGGCCATAAGGTGGAGAATTCTTAGGAACGCTGCTGTTACTAAATGTGTATTTAATAATATTCACATTTCAACTCACTGCATTATTGCAGCACTAATAGAAATAAAATTTATTTATTTAAATACTGAATTATAGCCACATTTCGTTCACTCTTACTCCTCTACTTGCTCTTCATCTTTACTTTGGATAAAAAAAGTAGTTTTCTTCTTTATCTAAAGCGTTCACTACTTGGGCAACATACTCTCTTTTCCATATGCTGCGATTTCCAGGAATCAAATTTGTCTTAAACTACTTGTATTACCGAAGCCAGTCGAGGAGATGGCACTTTTTCCTTCCAAACTCCCTCATTAGGACCAAAGACCAGCATTCGCTCACCAGACCTAAAAATATTAGAAGGTGGCCGATATTTATACGTGTGTGCGTGTTAACAGGATAAATGAATTATCAAATAATTCCACATCAGCCACAAGATCTGTTACCTGAGTCAGTCACCGTTTATACATACCAGGCAACTTCCACATGGTAGGTTTCTCCATTCCAAATTATCCTTTAAATGGAAAAGCTTTCCTTGTTTTTTTTATTTTCACAATATGCCTGGAATCGTTTTTGTAATATCACATATTTGATATATTGGCATAACAAATAAAATGTGCATCTTAAATTTTCTATGAATAGCAGCTCAGGTTCTCCTCATTTTCGTGAGCTTTAAATAACTAATCCATATCATATGATGTAGCCCAAAAATTATTGAAGAAAAACGCAGAGAACAATAAACTATTCAGCTTGCACTGAGTTAGCTTTTCGTATCATTAGCCGTTCCCGAAATATTCATTAATGTATATGTAGGCTGGGCTGATTCTTAGATAGTCGCCAACTTTTCACTCTTTTGAAACTAAATGCATTACATTTTTAACGTCAGCGCACTAAAAACAGTTCAGGTATAAACGGCAGACTATCATCACTGCATCTTGCATCTAAGTAACCAAAGAGAAATAGATATCAAGTTATCGCGACTAAGGTAATGTAGGTGGGAAAATATTTTATAGGATAAACAATAAATAAGTGATGTGTGTGAGTTGATAATGCCCAGAGACAATCTTGAATGCTGCTAAACGTATTTCTGTAAACTGTGTTTGCATCCCGCATGTGCGCTACGTTTTTCCCGGATTTATAACGCTGTTTTGTGGTTTTATTTTCCCAATTATTACTTTTCTGTAATAAAGGGAAGTGTGTTAGGATGAAGTAGAACAACATTATATCCCTTAACCTTATATGTATAGCCGGTAACCTAAGGCAAGTCAAACTTTGAGACTCCACCGGGTCTAACTTCTCCATTTTACATCCTGCTTTTCCTGTATACGTCACAGCTAAGTCGATGTGATCCCGAAAAAAATTGAGTCGTCTGTACCTACAACAAAATATCTAATGTTACATATAATAATGGTTTATTTCAATTAAAGTAGAGGGAAAAACAAACATTTCTAATAATACTACTACAAACGAGTGTGGGTAGAGAAAGTAATGTGAATATAACAGTGGAATTGTCTAATCTCGCTTCAGCATATAGATGATTTGGTGACGATAACTGCCTGTAACTTCTTTACTACTTCTGATTAAATGTGTGCCGTTGTGACGTTGCCTTGCTTCATTAAGTTGGTACTGGATGAGCTCATGTGATTAAAACATATAGTTTTCAGAAAATCCTTTTTTCAGGGCAAATCTATGTTTACCTTCTATACTGGAACTGCCAAAAGTACGATGTCCAGATTTCATCGGAATTACGTACTTTCAGGGTCCTTGAAAATAAACAATGTTAAGAAAACGTGTGTGTGTGTGTGTGTGTGTTTGCGCGCGCAGCCATGGACACCAGAGCTCAAAAACGAGAAGGCGGTTAAATATGAAACTTGCCATTTAAATTTAGGAGCTTCCAGGGATGCGATACAAACAGAAAACTATCCCTTACATGGAACATTCTTCCAAAAATGTCATTTTCTTGGAAATGGCAGTAACGACTTTGATAAGTACCACAAAATGAACATATTTACAGATAAATAAAACGTATGTTTTGAATTTTCTGAGAATAACTAGTGAAGTTCATTTGGAGTAAACTTTGTACAATATTTTATAACTGGAATACGTTAAGCAATATACCAATATGTACTACATAAAAAGAATATATATCTTTAAAACTAAAAATTTACTTCAAATATCTTTGTGGCATAAGTCACTTCCAAGATATCCGTTATTAATTTGTAACGGATTGTTTACAGTTACGATTATTTATGTATAATTACATCCGTTGTTAAGCGTGTTTTCTTTTTCATTACGTCGAGAGAATTTGTGTTTGTTAAGTTTACCCAGCAAGTTTGGCTGAGGAAGTTGACCAGCAAGTCACGCCACCACATTTAGTTGACGCTGATTGGCGGATGCTGTTGCCTTTTTGTGGCAGGCCAGGACCTGCCTGACCTCAGACTCTAGTGATGGGTCGAGTGCGTTACTTTACCGGAACTACTTCCAACACTTCCACTCCGCAGTCGGAGTCGTTTCAAGGAAGTAGTTCCAGTTCCTCTCCGAGGAAGTAGTTCCGGCCTCTGGTGGAACTAGTTCCATTGGAAGTACTTCCACTTCCTCATTCCGGAGTATTGGTGAAAATACTTCCACTGTTTTACTCCGGAATGACTTCCCCTAGTCTATGAAGAGGAAGCTTTTCAAATATATTCAACGGGATACCACACATGTCTTTAACAATTAATGTCTCCTGTCACATGAGCAATTGTTTGTGATTTAATGGCTTGTAGTTCTACGCTAGTATGTTGTGTTTTTATCCCCGTTGTATAATGAACTACAAAGTAATATTGGTAATATCATATGTAGTGATGTAGACCCAACGTACTTGAATAATTTGTAATTCCATTTGCTGTAAAGCAAATATAATTAACGGAACGCTACACTGGCTTTAAGACTGAAACTTATGTCTAGATACTTAGTAAAATATTGTTGTATTGCGTGTTAAACATTTAGGTTATGAACAGTGTGGAGGTAAATTCTTTTGCAATAAATGTAGTTTCAGCAAATATAAAACATTACTTTTGGGAAATTAATTTAAATATATTCATAATCTTTAGGGGCTGCTTTTTATGTTATTGTGAAGCGGAACATTTTGAGAATTTAATAAAAAGTGGTATGCTCCGATTTACATTTATTTTATTTATCCTTCTGAACCGTAAGTCTGCGGGACAAAGTTTACTGCCTTAAGGCAGTTTAATAGTTTAAATTCTTAAGGTATTACTCTAACTTTGTGATGAAAAAAACTAGGTTATCAAATACAGAATAATGCAAATTACAAATTGGAATTAATTGTTCTTTCACACAAGCCGTGTGTTGGACAGGGTTGGAAAGGTAGAATCAGATGACTGAAACATTCAATGCCAAGCCGGGATTTGAACCACGGATCTCCCGGTCTCCGTCCGGTTAAATTAAAAATTGTTCGTCTTAGCTACAGCTGTATATGCAGAATTATCAGCTATTTTGCTGTTAGCGACTACTAACTACGTCATGGCACACAGCCAACAACGAAGCGGATAAGGAAAATGCGCAATGTAGAGTACCAACATTTTCAACAGAAATGAGGTTGGCGAAACTGGAATAATTTTTCAGCTGATTTAAAATGAGGTTATGTGACGTATGGCAATTCATAATTAAATACTATTGTAGCTTTGTCCTAATTATGGTGCTTTCAAGTTTTTTCTTGTTTCAAAAAGTTATTTTGCTCACAGCGACAATGTAACAAATGAAAAATATGTTTCAAATGGCTAATTAAGCATAATTCGTGCTGTTCACGTAAAGGGCTCACTATTAATTTTAAGGCTAAAACTAGCAATCAACATAAAATGTTGCTTTAGGGAGTTAAAATGCAATATTTGACTACAGACATACTGCAAAATTATATTATTATAACTGCTACATACGTGCGAAGTAGTAAACGCACATGTAACTAGAAATTGGAATTCTCTCATAGAAGCATAATCGGAATTAAATGATTACACCAGAAAAAAAAAAAACAGGCTTCTGCGTGCTTTTGAAATTCTGTACATAACGTTCAACTTACTGCAATATTCCCTTGTTAAAATCACGACTACATGACGTGGAAAGTACGAGCAGATGAAATATAACTAAAAAAAATGTTTTTTCTCGTGGAAGCATAATTGGTATTGAACCATACATCGGGGGAGGGGAGAAAGTTTATGCGTATTTTATAGAAGTCTGTATTAACGTTCAACTAAAGAGGTTCATTGCATTTGTCATATTCAATAGGGCATTTAACATCAATTTTGCATAAATGACACAAACCCGAATTCATCAATACTTGAGTCAGAATTGACTTAATTTACTTAAACATTTTTTCTCAAATTGCAACGTGACGCAGGCTGCATTAATACCATCTCATTTACCATAAAGGAAATGATATCCAATGTCATGGCGACTTCTAAATAATACCTACGCATAACGCAATACTGGTTAGGTATTGTACTGCCAATGGAATTGATGGAATGATGCAATTGGAAGTGGAAGTAACTCCGACGGAAATGTCTTGGAAGTACTCCGGCGGAATGGAAGTAAAACTGTTGTGGAAGTAACTCCGACGGAGATGGAAGTAAATGCCTTGGAAGTACTCTGGCGGAGTGGAAGTAAAACTGTTCTGGAAGTAACTCCGACGGAGTTGGAAGTGATTGGAAGTAAGGAAGTGCCAGTTCCGAATAGTGGAATGGTTACTTCACACTTCCAAAGGAGGAACCGTTCCTTTGAAACGACTCCGACTCCTTCGACCCATCACTATCAGACTCAAAGACTTGCGTTTTAACTACGGGGCGAGCAACATCGTTGCCTCTCCTGTAACCTCTCAGCTTATTTCCGATGACAGTTTTAAGAGTATTGACTGACATTTCTTGGTAATATAAATTGCCAGTTTCGGTAATGTATGCATTAAATTGTTTTCCTCCTGTTTGGGTTGTGCTCGCATTAGGCATACTGGTTGTGTAAAGTATTTTCTAAATTTAATACGAGCTGGTTTTAGCCACATTTCTTTAGTATTACTCTCTTAAAGTGTGCGTTTGCAAGCTAATTGTGTTAATTGGGTTTAAGAAAGCAATGCTAATATTAATGTTTGAAGTTCGTACGGATTGAAGCAAATTCTTTATCTGCTTATGGCAGTGATTGCATTCAGATCACCGCATGTATGTAAATTATTACTGCACATATCATATTCATTGTGATACTTTTCCTTTGTAGTTGTTTTAAATCTTTATCTACTCAGTAATGTTCTTTAATATAATATTTTCTTGGCTAAGCAAGAACATTTATTGCAAAGATATTTAATTATGTTAAATATCCGTGTCAACATAATTCTTACGATTCATTAAATTAATTTTCATTGCAATTGTATTTTATATGCATGTAACTCACTATTCACACATTTTTGGACTTGCGTTACCAACCTAAATTACAATATCAAGAATATCATTAATTTTCTGTATTTTAATTACAATTTATTGTCGTTTTTATTATTCAATTTAATAAATTAATGCATGGTTATTTTGCCTCATTTATTGTGATGTCCGTAAGTACCTAAACCGCATCCCTATATGTAAAACGATCCGCTGGTTTAGGTCTCCTACACTACTACGTCATACAATGAAAGTAGCAGAAGTTGTATGAGAAACGCTATAGTGCTGATATTTTTCTTTACCGTATTGAGGCTGGAGGCTGACAAATTGGAAACAAGTCCGTGGTTCGACCACGCTTTAAAATTATAGCGTAATGTAGTAAGAGTGGGAAAGACCGTAGCAAATTGTTCAATTCTTCGTCATTCTTTTAAAGTCCTGTCGATTTTCAGTTGTTTCGAGTAATTGCATAAATATGGAATTTTAAGATCAGTATATAGTGAGTAGTTCTTAAAATTTTGTATATCGTTATTTATAACGAAATGCGTAATGTAGCTACTTTTGCATAGGTTTATTTCGATTGATATGAAGTATATAGAAAAATAAGCTTTCATAAAAACAGTTTGTTTATCCACCATTCTCTATTCTTTAAACAATTGAGAATAGAGCAAATCAAGTGGACATAGCATATAAGATTTTTTAATTACTCGATGCTATTTGTTTGCGCTTTTCATAACAGATGATTGGGGTCATTGCTTGTTCTTGAGGATGCATAGGCGACTTTCCTCTTTTAGTGGATTTTCTTGTGGTGTTTATATTATGTGCACTATAAATATGAGTATCACTGGAAACATACTGAACAACTGCAATAAAAAGAACTGCTTATTCGTTCCATAACTTTTTGAGCGATAGTTGAAGACTGCTGGTTTCCTTCTTTATTTTAGTACAAAACAGCAGTTGATTGCGTGCCTCCGTTTGCTTTTTCGTAATGATGTTCTAGTTGGCGCTACATGGCAGTTTCTAGAATTATATTTTCTAATATCATGTTGCTCCAGAATCTGTGGAGCGTAGTCAGGTTTGTGGGCGACAGGCTGACCGCAGCTTGCTGGTGAATACAGCCCTAAAGGAATAGCGAACTAACGAGACAAGGAAGAATCGTAACGGAAGCGTCGCAATATGGGCACCTTGGGAACCCTCCCCCCACTAGCCACGCGAAGTATATACTGCGGATACCTGTTGCACAACCATCAGTCTGGGTGAGAGTGTGGGGTCCGTCCCTCAAATGCAGCTCTTCAGACCATTAGCACATCACACTAGTGTGTTTCTTTGTTCTACCAAAATAACTCTTTCACGCTAAGAACTGTGTATCAATCTTTGCCATTACGGAATATTTTGAAAAATAATTGTAAATCATGTAGAAAAGTGAAGACTCATTAAAAGATTGTTTCCAAAAATTGGATGCAGAGCAAGAGACAATATTTGAAGAAAAGGTTTTCATACTAAAACCAAATAGGATACAGTTTCAAAAACCCCGTAAAACCTCGTAAGGGCCTAATACTTGTACGGAAGAAGAGAAATCCTAATAGGATTGACACCAAATGGGATTGGACAACTCTTAATAACCAATATCGAGGAAGAATTATAGATTTTCAGGGACAACTATCCCCCCACATGTAACACTCTCTCGCTAACATTAACTACATTCAATGCTGTTTATAATCCATCCTGTGTTTTATGAATAACTAAAGAAACAAAGTAATTAATGTAATATGTTTTAATGAACTGCATAAATATCGATAATTCCTTTTCTTAACATATCTTAGAAAAACATATCATTGCCTTTAGAAACAAGGATATAAGCATAATGCCTATAGATTTTAGAAGAAGTCAACGACGTCGAGGATATAATAATGGAATGATTCGACGCACACATCATGCTCTGCCCTTGACGCCCATCAGGTTAACATCACGCAATCGCCAGTTCCTGCAGTTATTGGGCTTCAGAATCCTATAATCATGGGCATCTTCAATGTTACCGACACCGCAATGACACCGAGATTCGACGACAAGATCACTAAGAAGAGGAACATGTGTTTTCACCATATAATACATCAGCTCTGGACTATAACAACGAGTTTAGAATCCCTTCTCGAGTTGAACATTCATATACTTTACCCCGTCTCAGGGTGAAGAGAATGCCGTTGTTAAACCTGTACTCATCGAGTGGAGAAGGCCTGTGATTCGACTTTCTAATGCTGAGATCCTCAAGACTGTTAAGCTGGATAAGACTCTGTTTCACCCATTTAGGACCATGGATCTGCATACTCAACCTGCTGTGTTACAGTAATTTACCTGAATAGTGACACCACATCTAAAATGGAGGATTTGTCATTTTTGGTGCTCTGGCTTTAAGATCGAGTAATACGTCTAAAAACGGTTCTCTTTTTGATCGTTGTAACATAACTTAAACTAATCATTGTAATGATTTATTTTTCATTAGGAATGTAAGGATTTTTAATGAATTAAAACACTATGTAAAAGCATACCTTAATTATTTTTATTGTTATTATCTATCTTACATTTATATCACTTCCTCATCCGACTCATTGTTTCTGTATATGTCATTACACTTGTAACAGCAGGTTATGTAAATTTCTTTATTATTTAAATGAAAGTCTTTTTATTTTCATAATTTGTATTCCAGCGTGGCAAACAGACTTAATGCTGTTAATGTATACAGGGCTCAAGTCTTTTAGCGTACAAATTTCATCTCTATTTAAAAGTATTTTACAATCATTTAAATTACTGTTCACAATGCTTAATTTCAGCGAATATAGGGAGATTCGCTTGAGCTAACTCTCAGCTATGCATTGAATTGTACACAAAATTGTCGTGTTTTTTCATCGTATGCCCTGTAATGTTATATAAGTATCCCTCTTAGCGTGTTTTGGTGATGTAGATGTCTCAGCACCCGCTTCTTACCATCATGTTTCTTGCTTATTCTATCCTTCAATAGCGTCAGCCCTCCTTTGCATGGCTGCAGGCTATTCCTCGTCTTCTTCCTCTTATTGCACAGTCTGAAACATTGCACAATGAAAGTCTTAGAAAACTGATTTGGACTAATAAAGGCAACCTGAAAGAATTACATTTTTTTGTTATAATACATGTAAAATGAAACACAAAAGATGTGTATAGACCTTCGGAATTTATCGTTATTTTAATGCATTAGATATAACTAAATTCAAACATGTGATTTCGTAATTTTTTATAAAAAATTCTATAACATTCATGTTTTGTATCGTTATATGTAATATCAATGAGTCAGTTGTTTTATTTATGAATTTTTTTCATGTTAAAATAGGGGAACATTCAATACTTAAGTTTAACACTTCTACACACCTCTGAATATAAAAAAGACAATTTACATGACTTAAATTTCCCCATATCTGCCATACCGTTATTATAGCGCTCTGGCAAGAACACTTGACAATCCTCCAGTGAAGATACGATCCTGGTACCATATCTTGTTTGAACTCACTTTAAGGACTTTATCTCATAGTTAAGACCTATTTTGAGATCTTGAACTCGACGAGTCGGTAGGAAACTACGCTCTTCAACCGTCTTGTTAAGTCTATCAGTTAAACCATCTGTAACAGTCATTGACATTAATTATTATTTTCAATACATTATTCAAGTTGAAGAACAAGTTATACACTTCTTTATATTAGAACTATGGTGTGTGTATGTTTTGTAAGTATGCCTATGAATGTGTAGAGAAACAAAGAACGAATGGAGAAAATCCTGTGAATATTAATAGAAGAATGTGCAGCAAAAATCGTATGAATGTGTAGAGAGACAAAGAATAAGTACAGAAAATCATGTGAATGTTCATGGAAGATGAACCAGCAGAGAACCAAAGAATGAGTAGAGGAAATCGTGTGAATGTATAGTGAAACAAGAAGGAGTGGGGAAAATTGTGTGAATGTTTATGTAAGAGGAATGTGTAGCGAAAATCATGTGAATGTTTATAGAAGAATGAGTAGAAAAAATCCTGTGAACTGGAGAAGAGTACGCAGAGAAATCCATGTGAATGTAAAGCACAGATTAGAAAATATGATGCTCTTGCAACGAATCGTCTTTCATGTACTGTAACGTTTAAACAAAATTAAATGTATTGTAAAAGCCAACAGTGATTTTGTATAGTTATGTATAGTTATGTAAAAAACTCACCTCGCATTGTTACGTTTTGATATGTGCTGTATCGGTAGACGGCCTGCAGCTCACGTTGCTTTTAAAGTTCTTTAAAACTTAAATGTAAAGTTAACAAGTACACAACAGTTCTAACATGAGCAGATATCTGTGTATATAGGATCTAAACCCCCTCCAGGCGATGCGGGCACGTCATCATGGCTGTGATGCTTACACATCACGTGATTATTGCAGCCAAAGACATCATCTCTTGCTGCGCATGCGCAGACTTTGAGCACTTCTATCCCTACTTGTTTCACTTCCTCTCGCTCTCTCTCTCTCTCTCTCTCTCACAGAGTACATCCATAATGTGTTTACACAAAGCTGCATGCAGTTACAGCATCAATCTAAGTGATGTATTCTAGAGTACAGAGGAAAATTAAGGAAGTCATTGAAAGATCGGGATTCGAACTAGGGTCAACTGATTGGAAACTATATACAGCATTAATTGTTCATTGTAGGAGTTAACAAACATGCTTTCGTCTACAGTTCTATCTCTGCTAGTTTCTGGGATAATTGAGATTTAAACTTAAGGATCGAATCCTGGACTTCAGGTACCCGAATATACACCCGCAAGATACTACTTGATGGCATAAACGTAATAGGTTTATTAGGTGTATTTATCTTAATTATTTACTGTGTTATTAAATTTATAAGTAAATTTCATTGAATCAGTATTCGAACTTAGAACACTAGAAACAAAATTATTTATAATATTAGTTTGATGTGTTTAAAAGACCTGTATGCAGTTACAACATTGATCTAAGTGATATATTCTAGAGTACAGAGGAAAATTAAGGAAGTCACTGAAAGATCGGTATTCGAACTAGGGACAACTGATTGCAACTTATATACAGGCATTAATTGTCCATCATATGAGCTAACAATCATGCTTTGGTCCGCTCCTCTATCCCTGCTAGTTTCTGAGGTAATTGAGATTTTAAAATTAAGGATCGAACCCATGACACCTGGTACTCTAATATATACATAATCAAGAAACCAGCTAAGGACATAAAAGTAATAAAGTTTATTTACCGTCTTTATCTTAATTAGTTTTGGAATTATTAGAAGACGAATTTGTAATCAGTCCTAGGATTCGAACCCATGCATCCAGACCAGTTTCGAACAATTCGTAAAAGGCGCCTTGCATCCCAAGCTATAATTAGTTTTATTGCATAATTTTTTCTCTTTTCATTCGAAGAACGTGTAGTGAAAACCATATGAATGTTAATAGAAGAATGCGAGGAGAAATCCTATGAATGTTAATAGAGGAATGTGTTGAGAAAACCATATGAATGTTTGCAGAAGAAGAACATGTGTGAAATCATATGAATATTAATAGAAGAATGCGAGGAGAAATCATGTGAATGTCAATAGAGGAATGTATTGAGAAAACCATATGAATGCTTTCAGAAGAAGAACGTGTAGTGAAATCATATGAATGTTAATAGAAGAATGCTAGTAGAAATCATGTGAATATCAATAGAGGAATGTGTTGAGAAAACCATATGAATGTTTTCAGAAGAAGAACGTGTAGTGAAATCTTATGAATGTTAATAGAAGAATGCTAGGAGAAATCATGTGAATGTCAATTGAGGAATGTGTTGAGAAAACCATATGAATGTTTTCAGAAGAAGAACGTGTAGTGAAATCATATGAATGTTAATAGAAGAATGCGAGGAGAAATCATGTGAAAGTCAATAGAGGAATGTGTTGAGAAAACCATATGCATGCTTTCAGAAGAAGAACGTGTAGTGAAATCATATGAATGTTAATAGAAGAATGCGATGAGAAATCATGTGAATGTTTATGCAAGAAGAGCTTGTAGCGAAAATCATATGAGAGATAGATAGAAAGAAAAAGAGAGAAGAAGAAAGAATGGTGTCTAGGCATCGGGATATCTAAGTACACGCGGTGGTTTAATATAAACAATTATAGTTGTTAAATGCAATTTTAATCCGACCGACCCCTGCTTCAATAATTTAATAGTTATTATAGCGTTTCGCAGGGTAAGATTCGAAATAGGGGCCTGTGGGTTCCTAAGAATACAGCTCGTTAAACATTGTAATGTCGTATAAATTAAATTATATTTGTTAAACACGTTTTAATCTGACCGCCCAATACTCACATAGTTTAATATTTATTAAGCATTAGAGTTTCGCAGATTCGAGCTAGAACCCTCTGAACTCCCTTTCATTAATTAAATTATATTTGTTAAATACATTTTAATCTGTCCGTGCATAGTTTAACAGTTATTGCGCATAAGAGTTTCGCAGATTCGATCTAGGACCCCCTGAACACCCTTTTATTAATTATTGTAATGATATATAAAATTTAAATTATATTTGTTGAATGCATTTTAATTTGACCTTGCATACTTTAATATTTATTAAGCATTAGGGTTTCGCTGGGTAAGATTCGAGCTAGAACCCTCTGAACACCCTTTCGTTAATTAGGGTAATGATATATAAAAAATTAAATTATATTTGTTAAATACATTTTTAATCTGGCTGTGCATAGTTTAATAGTTATTACGCGTTAGAGTTTCACTTGGTAAGATTTGAGCTACAATCCTCTGAACGCTGTTTTATTAATTAGGGTAATGATATAATAATATCAATCATTAATTTCTCATTAGCAATAAACTTTTGATTACAGTAAGAATCGAACACCGATCTATGGATATCCACGCAGAGGTTTAATGTATGTAATGACATAGGTGAAATACATTTTTATATCGCGATTGAAAAGTCAACTACATAAACAGAGAGCTTGTTTAACTATACTCGGATATATTCGTAGGATCTCGTAAAACATCGGAGAGAACAGCCCCTCAGGGCAAAAACCATGATGGCTGACTCTAACGTTGTTGAAGTGTGTCTCTCTCTTTCACGCGAACAAGGACAGGCCTAGCATAAAGCCACCCTCAGATTCTTTTATTAAGCTAGCAGGTGCTCGAGAAACAATGGAAAGGGACCGGCTTTGTTATAGGTTGAGGAATGAGAAACGCTAGAAAAAAGGCTTGCCCCGGACAATAGAACTTGTTTCTCTGTTAACAGGCTTCAGTTCTCTTTTGTCACGACCCTAATTTATCATGGGCTTTGTTCATTTTGACATTTGAAGGGTAAGCATTGTTCTTTTGTTAAAAGCTAGTGGAATGAGTATGCCAGATGGTCTTTCTAAAGAAGGCTTGTCCCGGACAATAGAAAGGCACACAATACAATCTCTTCCTTTGTCCAGCAAGCTCTTCGTTCCCGCACGTGTTCGAGAAACAATAGGAGTGGTGTGGGTAACTGCCACAGGTGCAGAAGTGGCCGGATGTGGAATAGGTAGGAAAAACATCTCGCCTTTGTTACAGAACCTTAAATTTATGACCCCTTTGTTCGTTTTTGCAGGTGAAGGATACCCTTAATTGCTTAACTGTCAAGCTTCCATTGTACTCAACAAGATTTACGACCGCAGCTACAACTAAAACTACCAAGGCGCTGCGGGGGAGGGGGAGGTGCTAATTAGCATATTAATTGCACATTCATGCATATTAATTGCGCCAGAACCATCATTTTATTACTACTTTTGTCTTTTTGTAAATATTGTAACCCTATGATGTTCTAATAAAAATCATACAGCCATATCCGAGAAACTCGGAAACAACTAATATTCTTCTATATAAAGTTCAGTATGTGGTAGGGAGTTCTCCTTTAATTGTGTTTTAAGAATGCTTTATTTTTACTTTCTCTTCTACATACCCAGGAGGTAGAGAAGGCATTCCACCCAAAATTTTGATACAGAAATTTCACCTTAAATACAGGTTTTGAGGCCGCTGAATAGAAGAAAATCGTTATTATAAGACGTTCCTCGAGTGTGTGTGTGTGTGTGTGTGCGGGCGCGCCTGCACCTGTAAACAGCATAACTTAAAAACGAAAAGCTGGATAAATACCAACTTGGTATTTGTGTTCAGGACCTTCCAAAGATGGGACACAGAGATCTTTAAAAATGTCCCCCGGCTCAAACTACTCCTTATATGGAAATTTTTTCAAAACTTTTGATATTCTGAAAGATTGGTCTAACAATTTTGGTCAAAATACCATGTAATATAAGACATTTACATGCCAAATAAAAAGTATCTTTTAAATTTTCTGGGAAGAGCTTTTGAAATCATTATTCCGAAGAAATTATGTAATACCTCCTATAATTGTTAAACGTTAAGCTAAAGCCAAAAAAGTGCTACACACAAAAATGTAGTTCCTTTAAGTACTCACTTTCTTTTAAATAACATTTTGTGCATCATCGATTTTCGAGATACCCGTTAGTAATAATTCCGTTTGTTCATTACATGGTCATTTTTTTAATTCCCGTGGATTGCATGGAAACAGTATGGAGTTCTAAGACTAGAGTATAGTTGCCAATTCTTAAACATTTGACTATCGCCGTTCTCTTTCTATCCAAACGAAATGTGGATGTCGCTGTTTCTGCAAAGGTTTATCTCGATAAAAATGAAGTACATAGAGAAATAAAATTTCGTAAGGATTTCTTGCATATACAATAATGAAGGACAGCCGGTAGAGAAAATTATGTGAATGTAACACATGCGATTGTTAATTCATATGACCTCAAAACTATTATTTCCAGTGAAACTCGATATGGAATTTTTGGTTTGAACGCAATACTTTCTCTACATATTACCTATAGGTAAAGAGAAAGTAATAGGCGTTCTCAATAAGAGCTTGTAATACATGCTAGTAGGTACAAAAAGTCATGTGGACATAACACGTCAAATCTTTAATTTCTCCACTATTTGCCTAAGCAAGTAGGGGAAGTATCTCATTCCACTCAAATACTCACTATCGTGATTTTAACAAAAAAGGAATATTTAAAAAAAGTGAGCTCGTGCCTGTATGTAATCAGGAAAACTGAAAAGCAAAAAGTCGGTTGACCACCAAGAGTAGGCAAAAGATGCCGACTTAAGCACACATTAGATGCCGACAACTGATAAGATGCAATGAGATATCCTTTGTTCAATGCCGCCGAATCTCGCCCCCTCCTTCGTGTGCTACTGTCATATCGCCAATGAGAGGAGTAGAACAAAGGGCTATTGTCGTTTGTGGCCTCACCCCCAAAAGCCGGCGTTCACGCCCCCTCTTTGTGCGCTACTAGCATGCCGCGCGGTAGAGTATTAGAACAATTGGCCATTGTCCTTAGTGTGCACGTCTTAATACCGCCCGGGCAGAGCAAAACAATAGGCTATTGTGCTCGTCGCTAATAGAGGTGAGTCTTTGTGCGCTACTGATACCGGCAGCCGGAGATCGTCCAACAATGGCGTATTGTTTCCGTCACGTGCGCCGGCCCCCGAATTGATGTAGGAGATAAGTTCTTAAACATATGTTTCAATAAATCAGGTAAGGTTCGTCCATGCATAACATCGTCTAACATTATTGAAAGGAATCAAAGATTTAAACTGTTAACGTCCCGCATCGAGCCTCTAAAGGGGTGGACGCAGGCCCTCGATCGCAGTATCCTCACCGCATGTATTTTGATTGATTAATATAATTAAACGCTGCTCATCTCTCGATGAATACAAATTAGTAGTTTTGATTAATAACTTTAAATGAGCCTATATAAATTGACTCGTGCACCTGGCTGCAATCGTATATGTGTTTGTGTGTATGGTACGGTGATTATTATGCGTGTATAATTATTACGGCTAGTAGCACTTGCTTAATTCAACTTTTGAGGGACTTTTTGGGTTTTTTTAAGAATATTACATCACTTGGATGAATGTATGACTGAAAGGTAAAGTTAGCGTAAATGACTAACTCGAAAATTACTCAAGACGCTGTCGCGCCTAAAAGAGACTGCGAGATCTATAGTCCCGCCCTGTACAGTGCTCCCGCACGACTAACTATATCTCGGCTCTGGAAGCATGTGTTGACCACCTCATCCCTTCCACAAACACCCCTTCCCTCTCCGAGCCTGTTACTGCCTTTCGTGCAAATTCTAGTGAACATCGTTGAAGGTTCACGCTTCAGGCCATTTTAAGGTTTAACGCGCGGATGGTAGCCATGTTGGCTCCCGGGAAACAACTAGCATAAATCACTTGAATGGTGATAAGGAACTTCGTGCTTCAAAATACTTTTTCTAAGGTTTGTTTACACGTAGGGTGGTTTCTGAAAAAAAGGAAATACGCCTTAACATTATAGTTAAATAATTCATGCTAAAGGTGCATCGTAAAGAAAAGCAACATGTAAGTATATGCCGAAACAATACAAAGATGAATGTAATCTTGCAACAGAAGAGAAATGTAGAGTGAAACATCATAGCAACTAAAAGGTTAGTTAAATGCATTTTGGAAAATTCAACTAAACATTAATGGAAGGTATAAAAAGATTGACGGAGATGTAATACACCAGGGCATAGCATGGCGGACATCTGTTACACAGGGGTCCCACTAAAGGAATTACATAGATAATAAATAATACCACTCCAAGTATAAAATATATAAAAACATGAATATAAGCAACATTGAAATTCAAAAGGAGGTGCTTCCCTCATCAACAAAAGAAGGAGATCATAAAATAGTAAATGAAAGTTGTAAAATAAAGAATAAAATACATTTACTTCAGATAATTTAAAGAAGTAAGGTTACCTACGTTAATAGTAAGCAATGTGCCAAGCAAAGGCATTATAAAATAATCTTATAGAATGCCCAGGTAACAATTGTAAATCAATGGTACATAAGGGACAGAAAAAATAGCATAAGAAATCACAACGTAAGCGTTAAGTACTAGAAATAAAAATTATTAAATAAGAGATAAATCCAGATATATCGATCTGTGACGTCCCTCCGAATTAATCAACAAAATTAATACTATGTAGTGAAATATTCGGAAAAATTACAGGCCTTGGAGAAATAAATAATGGCATCCGTAAAATTACAAATTCTGTCACAAAAATAATGTAATAAGTACTATAACAGCAAAGATAAAAGGTGCAGGGCTCCTGTAATATAAGATGCATTGTTGCATATCAGGTAAACATATTTGTTAAACAATCAATTACAAAAATGTAGCAGCGCTCGAAATAATAATCTGGAAAGCTACAGATACAGGGTGTATACCCTACAATGTACATTAGAAAGAATAGTACTACAGAGCTTCCATAACCTGTCATTTTGGACAAAACACAGTGTTCTCCAGCTGCTGTTGCAGTAAACATGGTGTACGACCATTATCATATAATTGTGACCAAAAACAACACCATGATAATAATTGGAAATATAATTCCACATATAACTGTAACTGATAGCTTGTATATTATATTATAAGTGTAATTATAATAATATTCTGCCCTTGAGGTGTAATTAAAAATCAAAGTCTTGGAGTTAAGTACATATATAGACTGTTATTATTATGATTATTAGTATTATACAAGTGATAAAAGTTGTACGTCATTGGTCTATTCTCCCTTATACAGGTTGAGCCAAAAGACTCCGAACCGCCTGCGCGGTGTTTTTCCTGTCCGCGTTTTCGGTGCCCGTTGTCATCTGCCGCTATCACAGAAAGGCGCGGATGAAATCATACACTTTTAAAACTACTTTTAAAGGTTTTACTTACCAACTTTATGAAAGCAAATGCTAAAACTGGCCATTGTCCTTGTCCATACATTTTGGTACCTCTTTAGGAAACAATCTATAATGGAATATTTTTGGGGCGGATTTTTCAAACGATGGCCGATGTCATCTAATTTTTCTTCGGTAATAACCGAGCGCCGTCTTTTGGATTTCTTAGCCGGAACGCTTCCTGTGGCCTGACATTTACTGTAAAGTTCATGGATTGTTGTACGGCATGGAACTTTTGCACCTGGAAATCTTTCTGCAGATCGTACTTTCCTTTAGCGAGCTGACCGGGTTATCACATACGAATGATATATAAATACACGCTGTGCAGTACAAAACATATTCTGAGCCATAACATAATAATAAATAACTCGTAATAACTGACACATCACATCACCGTCAACTTAAAACTGCACTTCTCACTGCACGATAGCGTGACTTTGTTAACAGCAGCAGTGCGTTACCATGGTTTTATCATAGTTCCACCCTCCCAGTTGAAGAACACCATGCAGCCAAAAACATTGTTCGTAAAATATCCCTCCCTGGTGACTAAAAACATACAGTGTACAAGACAAACCTACACATCCAGGAAATTTCTCAGCGTGAACTACGGCGAGTGATAAACAGTTTCCTAAAGCGGTACCAAAAAGGTATGGACAACGACGGTGCCCAGTTTCATCATCTCCTTTCATAAAGTTGATAAGTAAAACCTTTAAAAGTAGTTATAAAAATTTTGTATAGGTTTATCCGCGCATTTCTATGATAGCGGCAGGCGGCAACGAGCGCAGAGGACGCGAACAGGAAAATCACCGCGCAGGTGGTTCGGAGTGTTTTGGCTCACTCTGTAGTATTTCTTTCAAATAGAACTGCGGATCTGCAAAGTAAACTTTTGTATCAAGTGATTTGTATACGTGCCCAATTAGTATTCATATGTAGAGTTAAAAGGAAATACGTACCAACCATAGGAACCCTCTAGGGGTTTCATAAATTCGTCATATAGTATGGTTTCATCGAAACTAAGAATTGTGTAGTCATAATTTCAAGCTACTACAACCTATCTCGGTTTGAATTTTGCTTGTTCTTAAATTAGTGTTATCGATATAAATGCAAAAAAGACACAATTATTAGACTCAGGACTCTATGCTGTATTATTTGACATAATAAAACTACAACTAACACCATAAAATTGAGATAGAAATAAGAAAGTAGCGCTACAATATAAAAGGTAGCATTGTCCTGAAAGCTATGATATAAAACTAAATACCCAGAAATATGTGTACAAAAAAAAATGTGTAACGTCTAATTCATAACACAAAATACATGTATTACAGGATAGGCTAAGAAAACACTTAATTTAGGATTAGATTTCATCCGTTTATCAATATTTTTACTGATTTTCTGCACTTATCTGTAATACAGCTAAAGGAGAAGGGACAATAGTAACGAAGAAAAAAAGCGTACGGAAATTGTACAATTAGTCCAATCTTTCTGGAGTTATAAATAAAATTATGCGAATGTGTTACGAAATGATAAGGAAGCGGATGTATTACGGTGCTACATCCTGAAAAGATACTATTAACAAGAACTGTGGAGACATCAGTTCCGCACGTATTTCTAACTGTCATAGGTTACCCCATATACTAGAATATGCGTAGCATATAGTGCAAATAAAGATTCCCAAAGGCTCAACCTTAAATGGCACAGGGGACACTATTCATAATACCACAACTAAATAAGTCAGGGAAAATTCACATTGGTGGGTTGGCTTCATATCCACTTTGTAAAAACATTTGTATTAAAGAACTAAGAAGATGTCGTTCTGCCATACTATTTAATGCGTGAGTTGGTTTAAGACATCAGTCGAAAGAACCTAGCGGAACATGGACAATGCAGTATTATTCTTATACGGACAATAGGATTAATGGCTCTAAGCCGCCGGCCACGCCTCCTCCTTTGTGTTACTCTGGCATGCCGCTAATGGATGTGTCATGTAGCTGTCAGAGTTGACTGACAAGCATTTGACAATGGTTTGATAACAATCGTGCATTTGTAACCCTTTGTTCCACGCCGCTTGCCGCGCCCCCTCCTTTGTGCGCTACTGAAGCCGCTGCCTGAGAATCCGACAAGGTGCTATTGTTCTCGTTGCTAATGGGCCCACAGAGCAAGATGCCGCCTATTGATAAGTGTGTAATCGGATTGACTTTGTAATATAATATCCCTTTTTCTCATACGCCGGCGACAGCCCTTCTTTGCACGCTACTGATACTGCCAGCCGGAGACCGCCGAACATTGGGCTATTTTCAAAAGGAGGGTGGTGAAAACACTTAACACTCCAGGCCCTAAATAGATGCCACAGTTCCGAGAACCATGACAATGGGGTATTGTTCTCCTCACGTGCCGCCACCCCCATAAATCGTTGGAAGAGGTACAGTTCTAAATATCTGTATCAATCCGGTAATGTTCGTCCATGCATAACATCATCTAACGTCATTGACTTCAAGATTTAAACGCTAACAAAGGCTATATTGAACCTTAGCTTCCCGGTATCATGCCCCTAAAAGACTGGACGCAGACCGCCGATCGATGAATACAATTATTCCAATTAAGTAATTTTGATTTATTAATGTAATTAAGTGTGTAATAATTGACACGTACACCTGGTTTTCATCGTGTATGTACGTGTTAGACTATGTATAACTACGACGCTCATAGGTCTTAACCTGTCCATCAACCCTTCACCTTGTGTAATGACAAAAAACAGCAGGCTTCTGTCTGGTAATAACAAGTTTCAATCTACATTTCACCCCCTCCACTGGTGCTGCGTGACGTCGCTAACAAGTCTCAACATGTAGACTAGCCCGGCTCCACTCTGTCGGCGTCGATAAAACGTGTAAACCTGCTCACCAATGCCTTTCCTTTGTATTCGAAAACCGCCAGCTTGCTTCTACCTTGTGGGATGAATAACAAGTCTGAACGCCCATTCCACCCCTCCACACCCGCTGCGTGACGTCACCAAACAAGTGCATACAGTATATAACGAGCGACCGCCGGCAGAGCTGTCATTTATTGTTTTCAGTTTTCATTCAGTGATAATCGAAACGGTTCTCGATAATCGTGCAGCTGATGTAAATGATTACTGGAGCGAGTGCGGGGAGGATTATAATCCCTACGTATACTTCCATACTGAAACCTGCCATGCTTTAATGCATTCAATATTGTGTCTTCAACCATCGCATCATGATCAGATCATTACATTGGAAGTGTCTCCTGCTTATCAAAGAGCGAGCGTATAGGTAATATGTTTTCTATAATTCTGTAATATATTGCATACATGTTAAATGAATTCTGACTCGAAATTATTTTATTCTTTTAGAGAAAATGTCACGGAGGAGTATGTGGAGTATATTAGCGATGTCGATGAAGTTAATGTCTTTATGTCAAAACCCCTGGCTGAATGTGATACAGAGACGTGCACCGGATACATGCATTCTGTACTTTGATCTAACCTGGCCCAACACGAGCGCATGACATCCTTCTTCCTATGTAACGACAACTGCGAGGTCTACCAGCGCAGGAAGAGTAAACTTGAGTAAGTAGAAGAAATGTTAAATTACATATCCATGTACTGCTTCTGACGCTATTCTGTGTCAAACCTAAAATAAAATGATTACAGATTGCGAATGACCGTGCCTAAGGTACCCGTGTCAATAGAGGAGCTGGATTCTGAGAGATGCGATGTCCATATAGTGGAACATCCAACCGCAAAGCGTCATACCCCGGTATGTATGAGAATGTCGCTTCATTTCCTATCATTACTGCTGCTGCTGCTGATGATAAAGCTACCAGGATTGAGGAGTGAAAAATCAGATGCCTCCAGATTGCTCGCTGGAGATACAGCCAGAACCTTGCAGACGCTTGAAGTATGAAACTCTTTAATCATACTTTTGTGTCACATGTGTAGGGGATTTTTCTAATATACGTATTTTCTCTTTCAGGCGCATGAAATCATTTGCTAAACATATTTCTAACATTGTTTTGAATACATGTTACAGGAGGAAGCGGAGAAAGAGGAAGAACGGGACAGTTGAGAAAAAGCAGAAGAGGATGATCCTCAATGAGGGTCCCATGGTCTTCGTATTCCTTGAATATACCCTGCATTCGCCGGAGGAACATGGAGAATCGATTACTAGCGCTTGATGACATCAGCATATCCCCCTTTCATACCGTGAACATTTGACAATACTATGACATCCCCTCCCTCTACATAAATCGTGAAAGTGATAAAGTACTTATTTTGTATCACAAATTCAGACTGGACATAATATCCAAAAACATTTCAGTGATTGAAAACTACCTACGTCAAGATAAAAGCTTGTATGTGATGAATATTGTGACAATGTAATTTATGCATACAATATTATTGTATTTCTTGATCATTCAATTCACTTCATAAATACTTGTTTAAAAAATAATGTAGTATCTTTAGACATTGATGTTATAGGGTATCTAAAATGGCCATTGCCCTATATTGAAAGACACTGGAATATCTTAAATGAATTCTACAAGTCAGAAGCATCTAGTTTTTCAGGGAGTAGGAGAGGGAGAAGAAAATGCTTTAAATGTATACTAAAGTCAATAAAGGGGCGTTTTAGTATAGGAATTCAATTTATTATTCATAAACTTATCCTAGTACAATCCTTCACAAAAGAAAATAAAAAACCCATACACCCATTTCCAGACATACACACATATTTATATAATACTTTGCATCACGTGAGAAAGAGGTTTGTAGGTAAATACTTTGTTATGTAGAATCAGACAATATAGTGACGTTTGGGCAGGGTTATTTGTAGATGCTTGAATCTCGAGTCTGAATTTAGAGCTACATTTATAACCTCCTCGGGTTGCTGAGAACAGTCTATTACGAATAATGGTACACGGTGAAAAAAATCGTTTCTCATCAAGAGGGGATAATTATCTCTTTCATAATAGGAACTTTGAAATTTACAGTACATTTCATATAGTGAAGAAAGCTATGAAATTTTAAAGTATAAGTTCAAATCATGGTAGGGATAGTATTCACTGTTTTGAATAGTCTCAAATTAGTATTCTTGCAGTGATCAAACTCGGAACTGTTCTTGCTATAATCACCCAATATTGCAGTCTGCGCACCACTATGATGAAGCGAGGTTTCTCGAGCTGAGACGTTGTTGCTACATTCCATGTGAAAGAACTTGTCTGTGGTACAGCAGGATGGAAATGAAGATCCATGAATCGAAAGGGAGGTGTAGAGGTCTATCGGACTTGACAATTTATAGAATGTGGACTTTTTCAGCATCGGAAAGACGAATTACAGGCATCCTCTATTCGATTCTAGTTACCTTTACATTAGCTTTCTCTCAATTCGAAGTCTGGACACAATTTCTAGAATCTTTAGAAACTATGAGAAACAATATAAACTTGCTGCTGAGTATACACTCCTTGTGATCGTCAGAAAATTTTAGGAGCATCGACAGAGGGACTACAGCATTGAAAGCCCCATTCGCAGCATGCACTATATCAATTTCTTTACCGGATAGGCCATCCTGCATTCCAGCCGATTCGTGTCCATAGGGTTGAAAGCCGCATAATTTCGTATAGTTGTAGAAATTCCAGGATTCCTTGTTCTGTCTATAGTTGTAGCATTCATATCTAGACGAATCTCATCAAACACGAAGGCTAGACCATTATTATTGAGCTTCGCTGTAGTAGTAGTAGTAGTAGTAGTAGTTGTATTATTATTATTATTATTATTATTAGTAGTAGTAGTAGTAGTAGTAGTAGTAGTAGTAGTAGTAGTAGTAGTAGGAGATCCATCTACCTTGATGAGAACGCCTTCGATGTAACTGAAACTGTATAATTCATCTTGATAATGTAGCGGCTTCTAGAATAAAAGAAATTGCAAGCACAAGTGCTGCAGATGACTAAATCAAAAATCGGGTTTCTCTGTGTATTATAGAAGATTTTAACACCTTGTGTATATTTCTCAATCTCAGGAAGCTTCAAATTACCAAAACTATCATAGTACTATGCAACCTCACTTTCTTTGCTTACAACAACCCAGTGTGTTCCTTCATTATCAGAGATATCGCGATTGGTAATAAGTCTCACTTTGAAGTGAGGCTTTGAAGATAGTTTGTCAATCACATATACTCCACTAAAATAAGGAGTTTTTAATCCTGTAGCATAAGCTTCGATGTCTACGTTACTCAGGACTTCTTACGGTATATGCACAATCCTCTTCCACAATTCTTTGGCTTCTTCTTTAAACCCTTACCTTTAGATTCTCTATTTTTCAAGGTCCAGGCGATTTTAGATGTAGCGGCCTAAGACGTCATCAGAGGCATTATAGGTAAGAATTCTCCTTTATTCCTCTTCTTCTACCTTCTCTTTCGTAATTCCTTTCCTCGGGCCTCCATCGCCTTTTTACGCCTAGCAACTCCTGCTAAGTTCCTATCAGCAGCCTTTTTTTCGACTGCAATGGCTATCTGAGCAGCACCGCCGGCTGCAGCGCCTAAAGCAGCAATGATGAGGATCAATGATAAAAACCCTCCTCTCTTCTTCTTTCTCTTTCCGACTCCCATTGGAACCTTTCCTTTCATATATTACAGTTACTATCCTCGCCTCTAACCTTTCACCAAAAGTTGAATCTGATGATGCACGCGCTTCCAGCCTTCTCTGCAAGAATCTTATCCGCTAGTTGTCTTGAAGGACTATCCTGATGCTCAGCGTATGCGATGTCTTGCTGTTTGCAAGCTTCGTCTATTTGCTTAATTCCCGGGTCTCCTCCTTTTAGACGTTTTTCCAATTTAATACCCGGAGCACAATATCTATATCTGGGCAAGTGTGCTTCAAAGGGGAATGAATTAATTACTGAATTAATAATTCCAAAGCCACAACTATACTGCAATGAACTCCTTCTCTTATGTCTCAGGATATACTAATTGAGTAAGTGTATGTATTAGCCCTTTTATATATTTTTCCTTTGAGGTCTAACCGGAACGTAACCAGATGCGGCAAAATGAATCCATTTATTAACTATTTTACACTCGGAAATATGAATATAAACAGTGCGCAGGCTTTTTATAAGTTAGTTGTTAACATGGAGTTTGTTAAGCAGCACTGCTCTCTACCTATCCAGGTATTAGACTTTGAAAGCGATTTTAGATGCGATCGCCACGGCAAGCTATTTCTATCTGTCAGAGCTCCCGTTTTAGGAAGTTCCAATGCAGGGAAAGCGAAGGTATTACTCTATATGCTACTCCATGAGACTGGACTACGCTTTGAAAACTTGTATATTTATTCAAAGTCTCTCTATCAACCAAAGTATCAATGCCTAATTAAAGTACTTGGAAATATTGATGGTGTAGAAGTGAACACTTTCGATAACGGAGAAGATGCTTAGCAGCTTTCAAGGCAAAGGAAATTGAATCTTTATATTTGATGACGTCATTACTGAAAAGTAGGAAATGATAGTATCCATTTACAGTAAGGGTAGACATCGAAATGTCGACTCTGTATATCTAGCACAATCCTATGCTAAAGTTCCAAAACATTTGATCCACGATAATGCATATTCATAGAAAGTAATTAATCATACATTCTGTTAGCATAAAGAGTATTAGGCAATAAAGCAGACTACACATCTCAAATAAAACATATAAGTCAAATTTAAGAGGTCAATACAAAAATGTAAGATCAATTGTGCCGCCGTAAGTCACATTAAAGTGTTAAAGATCGCTCCAGGTATAAGCATATATACAACGAAAAGAGAAAAGAAAAAATGGGAGAAAAAAGGAATTATTGAAATAATACTTTAATGATGAAATTATATAAAGGAATTGTATTCCTAATTATATGGAATTACTAAATCGTTTGCAAATAATACAAGACATAAAAGTCCCTAGTGAAAATAAATTCACAATTTGTAAAACGTCTGATACAATCTAAAAGGTATACAGTTATTGTAAGACGTACGTGCCTAAGACATTCACTTATGTTAAAACGAATTTAATCATTATCAAAGTAAATCAAAAGCAATTAAATCCATTTAATTTCATTGGAAATAACTAGTGTAGTCATAAGGAAAGGTGTGTTAATAAAAGGGGCAATGAAATGCACAAAGTGTGAAAACAAGGACGCGTATAAGAAGCAAACATAGGATGCGGTTAAAAACCACAGCGGTGAAAATTCCAAAGATGAAGGCTAAATAGAATCCCAGCACATTGTATAACAGTAAAGAAAATAAGTGTGGGGATAAATTTAAACGTAATTACATCGAAGTATTCAAGTATCGATTTATATCAAATATATGGGATACAGCATATCTACGGAAATTAAAAAGGAGTTACATAAATGTGGATAAAATTTTCTGGATCTCCAAGTATATAACGCACTTTAAAAGATAAGAACGATAGAAGTATTATTAAAATAATAAATCCTAAAATATCTTTGAATGTATAGTAAGGGTGAAAAGGAATATAGATAGGTTTTGCTATATATCGCAAAATATACACATACTCAATTAAACTTAAATAATCCTATTGAAAGACAATCATCAGGGTGATGTATGATATAAAAACCAGATAAAATTAGGAAATATAACTATTTAATTATTTCATAAATACGCTGAGAACACATATAATTCGTCATCAAAACATTAATAACGAAATAATAGCTATGTAGCAGATGAATGTTCCGGGAAGAGGAGAAACATATAGCGCTGTAAGCCCGCTTACAATTTAATAATATCATACAAGAACAGAAAAATAAGATTATATTATAAACAAAATATACGTAGAACACAAGGGTTTACACAAAAATTTTGAAGTTATGGATGCGTATATCGAACAATGTAAGGAAATGTTCTGTCCAGAAGTTACGAAAATTCAGAATAATATAACACAGTTCAGCGAATTCTACAATCCGGCGTAAGGAATTAAGTAATTAAAGAAACAAAATTGGTGAAAAAAAATATTCCTAGAAGTATACAGCTCAATGAAAGAACAAAGATCTGCCAGCAGTAAAATATTATTATTGTGTGATTGGCATGTAAATGTACGTAACATAATTTAAGTGCGCAAGGAGAAATCATGAAAACATTTTAAAAAACCAAATGATACCATTAAAATTTAATCGAATCAATGTCAGGCGAGTGTAACGAAACATTTCGGAAGTAAGTTAGTTAGATAAGATGTGTGCGAATAAAGTATCGTTACAAGAAGAGAACACTATTTTCTACAAATTTCAGACGACCGAGAGGTTGCGTTCAATACCTAACCCTCTTACAGCTTTGAAAAGGCACTAAAATTATGGAGTTATGTTTTGATATCATGAACCATAAATAAATAAGTTATTTTTATTCGCATGAATATACGAACTATAAGAACAGATCATAGTGACGATTCAAACGACAAGCGAATGGTGTACGACCATTATCATTAATATTGTGACCAAGAACAACAAAATCTTGCTAATAATTGACAGTGTAATTCTACATACAAGTAAAATTGATAGCTTGTATATTATACTATAAGTATTATTATAATAATATTCCGCCATTTAAGTATAATTAAAGATCAAAACGTTCGAGTAAAAATATATATAGACTGTTATTATTATTATTATTATTATTATTATTATTATTATTATTATTATACAATACGATTAATAAAATTTATATGTCATTGGTCCATTGTCTATTATAGTATTTGATTCAAATTGAACTGTGGATTTGCAAACTAGACTTTTGTGTACGTGCCCACTTAGTAATCATATGGAGAGTTAAAAGGAAATAGTACCAACCATAGGAACACTAGGGGTTTCATAAATTCGTCATATAGTCTGGTTTCAGCGAAACTAAAACACTATATAGTCATAATTTCAGGTTACTACAACCTATATCGGATTGACTTTTGCTTGTTCTTAAATTAGTGTTATCGATATAAATGCGAAAAGACACATTTATTAGACTCAGGCCTCTATGCTTTATTATTTGACATAATAAAACTACAACTAACACCATCAAATTGAGATATAAATTAGAAAGTAACGCTACAATATAAAAGGTAGCATTGTCCTGAAAGCTATGAAGTAAAACTAAATACCCAGAAATATGTGTACAAAAGAAAAGTGTGTAGCTGCTAATTCATAAAACAAAATACATGTATTACACGATAGCTAAGAAAACACTTAATTTAGGCTTGGATTTCATTCGTTTATCAATATTTTTACTGATTTTCTGCACTTATCTGTAATACAATTAAAGGAGAAGGAACAATAGTAACGAAGAAAAACAAGTGTAGGAAAATTGTACAATTAGTCCAATCTTTCTGGAGTTATAAATAAAATTATGCGAATGTGTTATGAAATGATAAGGAAGCGGATGTGAAATGGGACGTATTGCGGTGCTACATCCTGAAATGATACTGTCAACAAGAACTGAGAAGACATTAGCAGTTCCGCACATTCTAATGTTTGGCCATAATTGCCAAGTGTGGAAGTTATGAAAGGCTCGCAAAGCGACATGGGCAGATAATGCTGAAACCGGGAGTAAAGTATGTCCAGGAAAGAGAGGAAATGCTCGCAGTGGAATGTACGCAGCCGGGATAACCGGAGTGATATCGATCAGACTGAGAGCTGCTGCTCGTGGACATGACACATGGCAGGCCAATAAGTGTGGGCAGCTACAACCTTCACCTCCTCGCCTAAGTATTCTACATGAAATAATTATGGAGAAACGTTTCTTATGAGAAGTTCTATCGTAAATATCTGGGCAAAGTACCAATTTAAAAAGAATTATCTAGTAAAACTCTGAGGAGTTTCAATAATAAGTACATATAAATCGAGAAGGTTTGTGTACATACTTTGCAAATACCATTTGAAAACATTCGGAAGCCCAACAACTGGTTTATGTGTGGAGAATATGTGCCTAATGAAAAAATGCTTATTTTAGCGAGCTAAATGACTCAGGTTGTCATTCAATCACAATTATTTCCTTGTTTCATCTAATGCTACTAGGACTTCGGCGCGTTTTGCATACCACACAGGTGAAACACTTGGATGGCATACAGGTACCACAACATTCAATTCTGTGTGGTGATTGAAACAGAATACAACTAGGTGAACGGTAGGGAAGATTTCTAAGGCTAAGGTTACACTAAAACATAAATAGAGGCGTAGAGGGCACCACTAAGACCATTTTCCTGGAAAAAGAAAATTACTACATGAATTTAATCGCACAAGTATCTAAAAGTAGGCACAAGGGAAGCCCTTAATTGTTTCTTACTATCCCACATATTTGTACCTTTCAGTTTATACGTATAAAAAGTTGAGTTTATAATTATATTACTGTGCAATTTTATCGTTTATATCATTTTTTTAATTACTTTTCTTCTTTGTATTGCTTTAAAAGCTCAACCGCTTAACATTTAGTAATTTAAAGTATGCTAACATCATTGTGTAAAGTAGTTTATACTTGCAAATAATGAAAGCGAACATTGCGTGCAGAAGCAAATGATTGTGGCAGATAATAGTTAATATGATTCCTATATATTTAATATTAATTTTAGAAGCATAATATGGAATATCGGAGGCAGATGGAAATATAAGTTACTGGGTAAGCTTTTCCAAGTGCTCCAGGGTATCAGTGGTAGAGTTCTATGTAGGCACGCCACACGTGTCTAGTAAAGGCTTGGGGAGATTTCTTTTATCTTGATAACCGTATGAGTTCCTATGGGGATCTTTAGAACATTTACGCTTCAAGCTTATGTAAGACAGCTAAATGTGGGAATTTCTGTAATATTTATCCACTAATACGATTATTATATGGAATAATTTTAAAGTTCAACAAATGATATTAGAAGAATGTGTGCTATGACTTGGCAGAAGGGACACAAGAATTTCACGAGTAAGATCACTTATAAACTGAAGGTACGTGGAGACGGACATGTACCACTGGCAACTTGGAGGTACGCTGGCACAGTGTACAACACTTATAAGCGTGCACACATGAACATGTAAAACTTAAATTAAAAGTACGTGTAAGTAACTCCTAAAGTGATATACGCGATGTTATATAGTGCCGGAGATTGTGGAACGTTTTGAGTTACGGCAGCAGAAGTTTACCGCATATAGCCGATAATGCCATTCAATAAACGTTTGTGTGGTCAGGATCGAACCGCGGGAATGGAGCTAAAGAGAACAATATAATATGTGTGTATGTGTGAAATAAAGCAATTTAGCCATAAAAGACATATTTATCGGACATGAAACATTTACTTGTGATAATATGTTCATCATTTCATCCACTAACCACCTGTATCTCTGTATCTCCTGTCTCCGTGAAGAAGCTACACATCAGGATAAGCAAAAGATAATAATGACTAAAACAGCTAATCTGGTAAGAGCATTGAAACGGATGGCAGAAACATACATTGCTGTGTCTCAAATTTTCGAAATCCGATCTTTTCTCCAATTTATGTCTGAAACCGTTCACGGTCAGGTTTAATTGTATGTATTAGTGACACTGCTTAAGGGTACAGTGTAGGCAAATAACACATAATTATATAGAGGAAATTTAACATATGCCTGTCAGAGTGCTAACCTTCCGTGGCGTTTAGTGTTATGTTATGTATGTATGTATGTATGTATGTATGTATGTATGTATGTATATAAGACATTAAAGCTTGAAATTGCAAAATTTTTTGTGCGATTTCAAGCTTTTATGTCTCATTTGTAAACGTTGACAATTTAGAAAGGAACTTAAGTGTTAAGATGTGTTATTGTTAATGTTGATGCGGAGTAGCTTTATGAGTTAGAGTAATAACTAAAATAACCCAACCACATTAGATAAATTAATACTATTAGCACCATACTGTCAGCCTCAAAAATTAGAGCTTGAGATGCCGCGTGAACTGCATAATTGCTTAAAGTGTTCCTAGCATCTCTTCTAAATTCTTACTCATTTGTTAACTGGCTTAATTTTAGTGTAAGGTAGATGCTCAGATCAACGGCTTTATCGCAGAGACGGAAATGCTCAAATGAAAATACATAATTATTTTGTGAATGTCCATGACGTATCCAAATTTGAGTTGTTCCAGAAAAAGCAAATGGTGCAGGGCTTTTTTACATTTTGTCTCTTAAAAGTCCTTTTAAGCTTTTAAATATTGCCAATATCATGTTTAAGACGAAAAACAAAGAAATCAACAGAAACATTATTGTGTTTCCTCGTTGGTCGTTGATAGTATATCCTCCAACTTCTTGTTCACCATACACCATCTTTCTACGACTCCATGTTTTGTCTGTGTGTATGCTAAAATGACATGGAGATAAATGATAACTGTAGCTGGATGGTTTTGGTCGGTTGGCCTGGTGGCGGCTTTCTGATTCAGGAGAAGGTTTATTTTGTCGGCTCCTCAAGATAGAGGATGGATTTGCAATTGGATTATGAGACCTTTTCTCAGGGAGTGTGGATAGGAGATGCAAAACACTCAAATTCCTCCTTCACTAGCCCCTTTAATGTGATAATCCACACTGTTGAATCACTTCCTGAATCCCCGTCACACAAGGCTTGCCTTTACGACCCCATCTACAATTCTGACTCTAAATTCGCATACTTCCCCTTTCCTATTCCCTTATGAAGATATTAATTATTAATATTCTAAAAAAATTGCTTTCATCGTTGTGAATTTAACACTCATTTCTGCATGCCTATTCTCCCACGGAGTGACGCGATCTCCCCGACACTGGCTTGACAAGAAATGTTACATGAAGTCTGACCCGATGTTCGACTCGAAGTAAGCCATGTGACCCACGTCTCAATCCGCTCTCCCGTCCTAGATAGTTTTGCTAGTCTACTCCCATTTTCTATATTCGTTCCACGTGTTTTCTATGCACGTGACTTTCATAAGTTCTTGTCGGTTGTTTTTCTAAATGCTATACCTCTTCTATTGGTTTGCTAGAATTATAAAGTTCGTCTACTGCGAGTCTGATATTATCGCCTTATTTTTGCTTGATTTACTTTTCTGCGCGGATGAATGCTTCTGGGACTTCCTGTCTACTGTATCTCTTTCCCGTGGGCAGTTTCCTGTGTTCACGAATTCTCTGTAGCCTAAGTGCTTGTAATGGCCTTTCTTCGCTTCTCGTGAAACATTCCTAATTGCTACCATTACCGCTGTTCTCTGTCCGATCTAGAATACGCGGTTTCGTACGTTTTAGTTTTATTCACAGTATTTCACTTCAATTATTTTATTCCCCCCTTTCCCAATCCTTTATATTATCTTTATTCTTATTTGTTCGTATTATTATTCTTATCCTCATTATTAGTATTTTTGTTATTACTATTATGATCCTTGTTCTTCTTATTATTATTATTTATTTTCAGGTGGATGTTACTTCTTCATAACTCTGTTTCACAGCTTGATTCAACTATTCCGAAAAGCTTTTTCCACCTTCTCTTAGGTTGCCTTTTACATTTGTATTTTAATATACTTTGGATTGCTTTTATTAAATGATGCAGATAACCTTTCTTACACATAATTGACCATAATTTTCTTCGTAGCACACAATAAAATGCTTTATCATAATATACAAATAAAATTTAATTGGCAAATTAAATTTTCTTCGTTTATTGATTAATTGTTCCATGATGAAAATTGCATCCGTGAAAGATCTACCCTTCCTAAATCGCATTTTTTCTTCTCCCAGAGTCTTCACACTAATTCTTTAGATGCCAAGCTATAATGTTTTCGAATATACAGGGTGAATCACCTAAAACGTGCACCGCAAATATTTCGGAAATGGAAATTGTTATTGAAGTGCAGTTTTCACAGCATTGTTTGGTAGTCAGGTACTCGTACATTTAGCCTATAAGCAGATTTTAATACTACTGAGAAAGTGTATTTTTTCAGCTAACATACAATTTTTAAATGGAACAATGCCTAGATAGACCAACAGAATAAAGGTAGGGTAAATAAAAGTCAGTGGCGTTTGTTGCAAGATTCTAGCGCAAGTAGTTTACGAGAAACCTTATTTTGAAACCTTTACGCACCAGCACTTGTACAACCTGTGGTAGCACAAACTAAAGAAAACCAAAACAGAATTAAAATACTTTGTGGATTCATACAAGTAAAGAGAACATAGCCTTTCAAAGGTTTGGTTCAAAATTACCACCGGCAGCTTCAATACACGCTTCCAATCTGCTATGGAAAGACTGCTGCACACATTCTAGCATTTCAACGGCAATTTCAGAACAGGCCGCAGTAATACGTCGTTTCATATCATCTGGTGTAGTTGGTACATCCTTGCAGACAGTGTCTTTCAGCCTTCCCCACAGAAAAAAAGTCTAAAGGGGTCAGATCCGGTGAACCGGCCGGCTTAGGTACAGTTCCTCTTCGTCCAATTCAACGATTTGAAAATAATCCGTTAAGACAAGCTGTAGTACTTCGGGTACTTTGGGGTGGACAGCCATCATGTTGGTACCACAGATTCCTCCTAGTTTGCAAAGGAACGTCTTCTAGCTTCTGTGGCAGATGCTCTGTCAGGAGGCTGCGATACTTTTGAGAGTTCATTGTTTCTTCTAAGAACAAAGAGCCTATGAGCTGATTGTTCACTATCCCACACCACACGTTTAAACTCCATGGACGCTGACGTTCCACCTGACAAAGCCAACGGGGATTATCAACAGCCCAATAGTGCGTGTTTCTGTTGTTTACCTGGCCATGATTAGTAAATGTTGCCTCATCACTAAACAAGATACATGATGAATCTGTAGTATCATGTCTTAATGCCATGTACAAAAGTTAACACCATTCTCAAAATCGTTTCCATACAGCTCTTGATGGAGAGAGATGTGATAGGGATGGAACCTATGTCGATGGAGAATGCGCAATACAGTTTCCTGACTTATGCCACCTCCACGTGCGATTGTGTGGGACCTTTTTGCTGATTACTGCAATGGCAGCCAAAACATTTAGTTTCCCCCTCTTCTCCAGTCACTTGTTTGTTTCTGTTACGTTTTCTAGGTGTCACAGTGCCACTTTCACGTAATTGGTTGAAGAGGTTGTTAAATAATTTCCGAGATGGTTGACGTCTATTGGGATACGTTTCCGCATACACCGTACAGAAACGAACTGCATTTTTCCTACACTCTCCATACACCATGAGCATATCGGCATGCATTAGTAAACCCCATCTTCCACTCACAACTTAATGCTTGAACTGTCACAAACTAACCGACCATAAAGTCGCAATGAAATCAATGACAGGAAACACAATGCAAGCAAACATAACAACATCATACCTAGCAACTAAGCAGGTTGAATGGGACAGACAATTGTTGGGGTGGGAACTTTTCAAAATACGATTTCTCGTAAACACTTGCACTAGAATCCTGCAACAAAGACCATTGAAAATTATAATTTACCAAACCTTTATTCTTTTGATGTAACTGTTGTTGTTCAATTTAAAACGCTGTAGTTTTGCTAAAAAATACACTTTCTCAGTATTATTAAAATGTTTTTATAGGCTAAATGTACGAGCCCCTGACTACCAATCAATGCTGCACACCAATAGCACTTTCCATTTCCAAAATATTTGCGGTGCAAGTTTTAGGTGATTCATCCTGTATTGTGGGCTACTTTTGATGAGTGTATACCTGTATAATTATACTTGCAGTCCAATAAAATTAACTTTTAAACATTGGATACGGTAAACTTGCTTTCCAGTCTTCGGGTATATCACTTATGATCCAGCACATATTGAGAATTTAAAAGAATTTATTTTTAATTTCGGATGGAGGGTATAAAAAATTAAGTAGTTGTATTATCAGGTCCTGGAATATTATATTTCTACTATTTAAACTTTGTTCTAGTTCTTCCATTGGATCTACTCCTATAGAAATATTTGATAGGAATATATTGTCAGATTCATTCATATTTGTTGACACTGCTCTATATTAGCTCATAATTGCGCTTTACATATATTATTGTTGATACAATCCTTCTCTATTTTTTCATGTTTAATTATTTTGTATGCTCTATTTTGTTCTCCGTCGACACCATGTTAAATATTACCAATATAGTTTTACCAACCTTCACGTTTCAATCTTGCTACTTCCCTTTTCTGCAAGTCTTATTTTCCTTATACCCAGTATAATTCTAAAACGAAAATTTGGTTAAGCATCAAACTTGATATTTAAAATTAGCATCTTCCAAATATGCCATACACAGATTTGTAACAAATTCCCTTATCCCAAAACTGCCCATAAAATGGAAAATGTTTCGTCATCTTTTATTCCCTCAAAAATGATTCTAGCGTTCTTAATTAACATATATGTTTAAGATATCTGCTTAACATAAAGAATGTGTATATCTTGAATTTCCTGGGAATAACCTATGAAGTCCTATTTATTTGGAATTAATTTCCAATAACGGATAGAGAAACACATACTACGTAAAAATACTGGAAGGCCCATGTTGATGGGACACGTTTCTAATGCGTATTTCTGGACAAGAAAAAAACCATATTTATTAAATTATAAGTGCCAAACACGGGAGTTTATCACTATGCTAATTTTTTAATATTACTTCCCTTAGAGATAATTCTTAGACTCCAATAGTCACATTGTCCATAACATGGCCAGCATTTCGGCTGGAATGGCCTTTATCTCTCTTGGGATGTTTCTTGAGCTCATCAATCTTATGCAAACTTGTAATGTGCCCATTTTCCTTTAGATGATCCCACAGGAAATAGTCCAGCGGTGTTAAATCCGGAGATATCGATGGCCAATGGATACCGCCGAGTCTGAAAATGGGCATCCAGGGAGTCGAAGTCGAAGGCTTCTCATTGGAACTAGTCCTGTATGACTAGTAACACCACCCTGTTGCATCCACATGTGTCTAAGACCTCAATTAAGGAATGTGAAAAATGCATATTTTAATTTTATGGGAAGAGCCTGTGAAGTCATCTTCATTCGGAAAGAATTTTGTATGGTTTTGCACGTCCGATAAACTTTAAGAGAAAGACAAAAAAAACGCATTACACCAAAAAATGTAGACCTCTTTAATACACACAGTTTACTTCTGATAACAGTGTTTCTTTCTTATTTTTTCCACTTTCTTCTTTTGGTGGCGTTGGTCATGTCGGAAATATCGGCCTTTATTGGTCTGAATTTTTAACAGTTGCCGTTTTTAAAGTGATCGCATTTAAATTGTTTCCTTGGATGTCATGGGAAAAATGTGGAATTTCTGGGTCAGCATATTGTGACGCGGCGCAGGTTTACCTAGAGGCCATCGGTGCAAGCGCATCCTGGCTCGTCCACCTGGCCGATTGGGAGCGGCTAATGACCGGCCTTTCAGAATAATAACCATTCAGAAATGTCATTAAGTGCCACTTTCCCGCCGTTTGGGTAATTACTGCTCCAGAAGATTCCTTTGAGGCGGTTCTAGTAGCTTTCATTCTAGAACACCCCGCTTTGTATGCCAGATCAATATAAGGGGCTGTTCTCGCCCGTGAATTGAGTAACTAAGAGTTTACGAAGCGAAAAACTGGACAGTGCCGAGAGTTCAGTTGTGAGTTGTCATTCAACAGTTTAGTGATAATTCGATTTCACGGATCAGTTGTGTTCTGTTCTGAGTGTGCATCAACAGTGTCCCGAGTGTAATATATGTGCTACTCTGAGCGCCTGAATAGAATATTTTAGTAGCAAATGGTGTTCTTTTTATAAAGCACAATAAAGCAATCCGGTTGTCAAACATCTATCGTTCTAATTGGTACATGCAAAGGTTTACCTACCCAGTCTATACAGGCATTCATACAAAGGAATTCTTATTGACGGAGGTAAACTTTCATTACGAAGTTACATATTTATTAGTACTTACTTAGTACTTACATTAGTCTAAAGCTATAACTTAGTCAGATGTTTTAAAAGGTATGGCACTGTGTGATGGCTCTTTTCATAACTATGTGAACAAATGAAGGCGACGAACACTTAAACAAAAAGAAGACTGATTTATTGCATTCATATGATTTCTCTACTCACTCTTCAACAGACTCTTCTTACAAGGCGTATTTTCCTATCTACTTTCTGTTAATCAAGATAAAGTTTTATTGCAGATTTGCAGATTTCGTTGGAGGAATAATAAGCATACAGCAGATATACTGATAGACGGACTTTTAAAAAAGCTAATCGCTAAACGATGGTTTAGAAATTCTATGCTCTTTGCATTACCATAAGAAACATGACTTTTCCTACTTACTATTCCGCAAGATATTCTTACAAAATATATATTTAAATCAGTTTGCTTTACATTTAGACAGTTTTATAATTCCAAGTAATACGATTGAAGATACAGTATAGGTAGAATGCCCTGCCACATTGTTACGACATTTAACTTCCTTTACAAAGTCGTGAATACTTCTTGAAATAGGCAAGTAATATAAATACAATTTACGAAATAACGAATACATAAATGCTTCTCCCGCAAATACTATTGAAACACTAAGAGTAGAAGTTAAACTTTGAAGCAAAACTGTGAATAATTTAGAAATGGCCGAGACGTTACCCTTGGTGAATTATGCCAAAATCTCGCCGTCACGAACAGAGCACAAAGATCTGACAGGCTATTCGCTCGATCCCTGTACATAGACTTCAGACCCAACTTGACCAGGAATTGCCACAAGCTGGAGGGCGTTGCAATTAGTGGCGTGAGACGAATCAGCCAATTGTGGACAGCCATAATGTCGTGCTACCATAAGATACGTCATTAATGACATCTTTTCGAATATTTATCCTGTTACTGAGCTGATCACGACGAATGACATCATCTTTCTAGAATAATTTTGCCGTTCGTGCGCTGGTTACGTGTGCCACATCGAGAGAAGAGGGAGGGCGCACAAAGTTACATATATGATTCAGCCTCATGCTTTATGTAGCTGCAATCCAATAAATGATATAAATTGATTTCCATTTTGATATATATTTTATAGATAGATCTCAGATGCCATTCCCCAAATTCCGTAAGGACCTGATTATATTGAAATAGTTCATCGTATCCGAGACGGTAAACAGTTTCGTGTTGCTCTCAATGATTCTATAAAGTCAAACCTCAACCAGACCAAAAAGTGAAATTCTCGTTACGAAGTGTCAGTGTGACTGGATTGCTTGAAGGAAAGTAAAAAGTAAATTCAGTGGTATTTGCTTAGCATCTAGTTTGTGCAGTTTATGTTCCATGACATTCTCTATTAGCCCACTGAATATAGTATGTTTGATATAACCTATAAAAATATTAATCCACCCTGAACTTCGCTTTTAGTATCTACCTCTGTACATTGTTTTGGTTGATTCATTTATTAGAATTTTTACGTAAACGCTATTTAGAATATTGCACTATATCAATTGTAACCTAAATGAATTGTATAATTCCATTGTTTCTTTATTTATTTGATTTGTCAGACTTCGAAACTGATTTTGATCGATTAGGCTATACTAGCAACAAATAATTCTAGTTACATTGTCAATAACATACTTCTTATTATGCTATGGGCTAAGAGCAACCCTTCTTATCTTTAACATCAGCTCTAGATTAATACATTTTAGATCTTATACCAACAGATACCTTAATGGGTTTGGCAGTCTACTCATGTTTATGTAGATTAGCCATTTTTTATTAACTTTGGAACTATCTAGAGCGAAGTCATCTGTAAAGTCACTGGTGTCAAACCAATTATGTATTTAGTTTAAATTCCAGTAAACGTGTTTTGTTTCTACATATATAATGATTCAATTAGTGTCTGTTTGCAATATCCTTAGTTTTGTGACGCCCAGCCTTTCTAGCCCTATTTTCTTGCAGGTGATGTTATTAGAATATTTGTAACATGATTGTACATCACTGTGAGAGCGTTACGTTGTAGGTAGTGTAATATTTGGAAAATGATTGGAACGCTTTAATGCAGTACTACTACCATACTTGACTTTAAGTTAAATTTAAGATAAGGCAATATATTATTAATATAGACTTCATCATTATTCATTGACATCCTTGAAAGGTTGGTGGATAGTGGTTTGGAGAAAGGATATAATGCGAGTTTACGTTTCCTGATTATTAATGATATGATTCGTACATAGAATGAAACTCCCACGATACATACTAACTGCCAGATCACCTCATTACTAATTTGCCCTTTATTCAAATAGCAACGTTCAAGATAACTTGAGTACTATGCTCATTTCCTAAATGACTACACGCTGCGAAAGCAACTTTGAGCAAGAATAATTACTAACTAACGAATTAAAACATACAACTTTCATTAGTTATAGACTAAGTTCTGTACTCATAGATGAGTAACTACAACGTTTCACTGAATAATTAAATCGCATATTCACTGTAAAGTGAATAATAAATTTAAACAGCAATCGCTTAGATTATTTTAGTCATTTTAGAGAGAGTAATCTCGTAATTTTATAATGCATAACATTTAACTTACATTTCCCTGACTAAATATTAAAACCCCTTTAAACGACTTTAAAATACAGGTAAATGTGAACGGTGCTGAAATGTTCGACATAGAGCTGCGGTAATAAAATTGGTTTCTGACTTTAAATAATTAGACAAGAGTGATTTAGCCCTTCTCATGCTGTATTTCCATACCCTGGCTCCCGATGTACAGCCTGCTATGGGTCGACCATGGTGGTTTGCAGTAAAAAATCTCAACTTCTCGCATGCAGTCTTCTTTTAGCGACTTCAGTCCCAAATATTACATGTTGTAAATTGTGCCTCTAACGACTTCTGATGCGCACGTATTCTTCGCCAAGTAAAATTCCCACTTCCTCAACTTTGTCTTCTAAAGACCCTTCCCTGGGTCACACAATAACCTCTTCGTTGACATGAAATGGTAGTTTAATTGAGCTCGGCTTACCAACCATTCTTCACTTAACGTGCTATCGTCGCTTTCGCCTAAACCACGACGTAAATAACTACCACTGACTTCCTTAGTAATGTCTACACAATTTCAACTGATATTGCTAAGTGCCGTAAAGTATATCGTGGCAACCTAGTGTTATGTTTACTTCTGTGCAGTAACAAGCATTGATATGACTGTGAGAATACAGTTTTGTTTATTTTTTGTGTTAATGTGGTCCCGTGCTATGTATTTAATGAATACCATTCAAGCGTTAATTTGCACTCCCTGAAAAGCTTTTCACACTACATATTCTACATTTCGCTAACCTGGGCGCTCATCAAGTTTTCCTCTTAGCTTTTAACCCTTTCAAAGGCGTGTGCTGCACTAGCCGATAAGGTATGGGCTACCTATCACGATAAGAGGTCTGTATAACAAACTGAATGCACTCACTCTACCTCTTTCTCTTTTAGCCAATACGATCGAGAGCGTAAACATATATTGCGTTTCTACGCCAATTTGTAACCTTTGTTGTGGTTATTGGTGTAACTATTTAGCAGAAGGACTGGCGCACCCTTGCACCGTGGCCTAAAGCAACCAATGAAATGGTCGTTGCTTCGCAAAGCCACGTAAAACGATAAATAGTGGGACATAGACGCGAGATGCGGTGGGATTTTATTTGGCACTATTAGTACATACCCCGATTTATTGTCTTTCTTTAAAGAAGAAATAGGTCTTCTTAATGAACACAACACCTTATCTGCGTCGTGTAGTAAAATGTTAACGTAAATGTAAAATTAGACGGTTTTGCACTTAATGGCGTTATATTTTATTAAATTACTTCTTAAAGTAATGATAATAAAATCTAGAGTATGGTAGTTTTGATAATTCTAATATATAGAACCTTTCAAATATTGGTTTGCTTATGTACCATTTTTTATTTCTACCATATAGCTTGTACGACTACAAGATATTTATTAATGATTATTATTAATATTTGCTGCAATTTACTTTTTTCTTAAATACCTCTTCTGCTTTAATTATTTTCGCATTTGTTCTGTTTAAAGCGTTTTCCATTTGTTCACAAAATCATTTATCCTTGCTTTCTAAGTTTGGGATTTTTTTCAATGTAGGTCTTTATCCATGTTATTTGTTTATAATTATGTACCTCATGTGTATTGATGAATTCTAAATCTTGAATAATACAGTAGTCAAGTGTTGCGATAGCCAACTAAGGATTTATCATGCAAGGTATACATAAGTTTGTATTTTATACAGGGTAAAAAATGTATTTTATACGTTCCTTGTATTACGTACTTCACATATATATTATAAACCAAATAGGTATAATAGAATTTTACTGCGAAAAAGCCGTAATCGAAAAAAGATATTGTTATTCCAAATTAGATTACGTATTCCACGAGACGTTTGCGTTTTGCTTGTAAGACTGGTAAAGCAAAGTATTTCTGACTTAGTTTCGGTAGTAACCATGTGACATCATACAGGGTTCTGAAATAATTAATAGTTTTCCGAACACCGTTTTGTAGACACAATTTGGTTGGAGACAAAGGCAACGTTGCTAAGTCAAAGTAGATCAGTCTGAAAACTGGTTTCTGGTCATAAACAAAACAATGGGAGGTGGGAGCCTAGCGTGTTTGTTTTCCACACGACCCTTAATCTAAACAAATAAGACGAAAGGGTGGTGTAATGTCTTCGCGAATTGACAAGTACAACTTAGTAGCTAGAAGCCTATTCTATCAGTATGTAAGTACTGCCTTCATCGTCCAATAAGAGTTTCACGATCCCTGGCTGAGAAGCACACCATGTTTATATCAGCTCCACTGGAAATATTAGAGTAACATCATACCATGCATTGAAACTCGCAAGTTTAGTGATAAAGGAAACCGAGGGTTATTGGTGAATAATCATGCGTACAGCACGAGATGCCAGCCTTTTCAAATCGTGAGTAGTGTATTTCGTTAGTGGATGGCCTGCAAGGTCACCAGATTGGAATTCTTTGGAGTTCTTCTTCTGGGGATATAAAAAGCAGGGTTTAAAAACATCGGTTACTGCTCTCGAAAGATTGAAACAACGTATTCATCTACCTGCAGAGGAAATATGCAACAATGCACACGTATTTGCAAGAGTACAACGTAATTGGTTGCGACGGGCACTACTTATATTTTGAGCATTGGAAACCCTGAATGTTGTAGGTGCCATCTGACGTTTCCAATGGAAAGTTTGACATTTTTGACCATAATCTACTTCAAACATTTTGTTAATATAGCGCCATTTGTTTTGTTTACATTAACTTAAAAATTGTGTGTCAACAAACACATGAAATTAACTCGTGAAAATGTTCGTGCATTGATTAATTACGACTTTCGACGTGGATTATCAAGACAAGAGTTTGCACTTCGAAGCAAATAGTCGCCTGCTTTTTCAGAAAAACTGGCCATGTGACAACAGTGGGTTTAGAGGAACGTAAAACGGTCAATGCTGAATGGTACACAACTATTTGTTTGCGGAAGTCTTCGGTGAAGTAAGGAAAGCCAACAAGAACGGTAGGATCAATCATCATAAAGACAATGCGAGCGCACACACATCTCGACTAACAGAGTATTTGAAGGCTCAAAATTGATGGGTCATCCGCCATACACTCCTGATTTGGCACCCAATGACTTCTTTTTGTTCCCGAACATCAAGAATAAATTGCGTGGACAACGATTTTCGTTGGCAGAAGAAGCCGTTCATGCCTTCAAAAACCATGTTTCAGAGGTGTCTCAAGAAGACTGGAATAAATGTTTTGACAAAGGTTCAAACGGATGCAAAAGTGTATTGATCATAAAGGAGAATATTTTGAAAAACAATAAAGCAGTTTTCAATGAGAAATTACTTTGTTTTAATTATTAGGCTCAAAATATAATTAGTGCCCTTCTTACAAGGAGTAAAATTTGCTTTTGCATTTTGATAAATTTCTGAGATTCGCGTGAATAATTTATTTTATTTTTTATTCTTTTGCTGTGCATGTTAAAAGTACCACTTAGTAGGCTTTGGAAGAGCCTATATATGTATTGCGTTTACATATCAGAAAGATGGTTCAATAAATTAGTACCCTAAATTAAAAAAAGTATTTGAGTTTAATGCTGAATGACCGCATTGAGTTTAGTTTACAAAATCTGTCCTTGGAAAATGCTGATACAGTTATTAGCACATCACAAACACGTATCGCTCATGAACCACGAGCCAAACAGCGATAGTAAAGCCGATTTATATTTATGATTTTAAAGGGAGAGTACCACCCACGCTTCCAACTGCCACTGCAGCGTTGCCAGCGTGTGTATTCTCCTTTTTTTTCTTTTGCTCTCCAAAATCTAAAATATCTCAGCAAAAATGTTCTTTTCAAAATGAATGGCACAAAATGAGTTGGACGTAATGATATCTGTAACTGGTTTAAATTAATGTAATGACTTCCCTTCCACCCAGTATGTCGATATAGATCCCAATCTTTTCTTTAATCATATACTCTGATACCTTATCATATTTATCAGCATAATGCTCAGGTGAAATTACATGGTGAGTAAACCAGTCATGCAATTCTTTGGAATTTGTAAATCAACAAGCCTGTACCCAGTATCACTTTCATCACCAACATTTTTTATATTATTCATAGCATGTGTTGTTTCTTCTGTAGTCAACCATTTATTATTTTTAAAGATAATGTTTTGACAAAGCCCTTCCATATAAATTATCAGCATAACGATGCATCATAAAACAAACATGGATTTTAAAATTATACATACCTATTTTTCCTCTGCTTTTTCTTTCGATAGCTTAACAGCATAATAACGCTTTTGGTTGAAAACGCAACAACTACTTGCAATGGCGTCTCACCATATTAATACCGCGTCTGAGAACTTTAGGCATAAGATAGCATCTATAGTTATCTGTATAGCACCCAATCTGTTCCCTTGTTCTTTTTAAGGCTCCATCGTTGGCTAAGTGTGGTGCACTTACATAAAATGCTGCATATATTTTATAATTTTTATAATACATCCTTAGAAAGTTTTTAAATATGCCATGGTGTAAAGGTATGTCCAATTTGAGAAATTCAGTATCATCATCATGAAAATCCGTGAAGCATTTAAATGTAAAAGTATCCCACGAGTCTTTCAAAAAACCCATATTTGTCTCTAATTTTCACCGCTTCATTTTGGTGTAAAATATTCCTGTGATGGAAATTTTGTATATTCAAATTTACTATAATTGTCTCCCACTGTTATTGATACTCGCCGTTTGTAAATAGGTGGCATATATCTTTTAAGCTTAATTCTCCATTGCTCCGTTGAATAATGATAAATTTTTATTACGGCATATTGTGATACTCTCTTTTATTATTTTTTTACAAAACTCGTAAGTAGACACTATTATATTCTGTATAACAATTTTAAACTTAGGATCTTTTAATCCTCTTGCGTTTTGCAAGATGGAGCAAACCCTATGTTGCCCAAATTAACCTTTACTGCTTTATCTAAGCTTGTATTTAAGAAACCGTATATATCAAAGAATGATATCTGGAAGTGTTCTTTTGTTTGTTCCTTTTTTCTATCTTTTTAGTTGAATCTTAATACTACTTTTAAATACTTTGCATTGATCAATAATTCTTTTATAAAAACTACACCTTGTTTATTAACATTTTTGTTTGTATTCACTAACTTGGACTTGCGAAACAGTACATTTATAATTTTCACTTCAGTCAGACAATACATGTGTATATTTTGTATTTTTGCACATATTTACAATTTATTCACTGAATATCCTGCTGTCATATCTAAGATTCTTTATGAACATTGCAAGAATTTAGGAAGTTTTAAATAAAAGTTACAGCTATTATGTGCTGTCCTCTAAACTCATATGTAAGATGACAAAGGTCCTATACTTTAGGAGTATAGTTTGTAAATTCTTCACCGCATATAGACAATATATATCTGCAGTGAGGGTTTCTATAGACTCATTAAATACAGCTTACATAAGTTTAGGCATAATGTCTATACGATATTCTTTTGCTATACTTACAAAAACTTCGTCAAACGATTTCGTTAGCTGATTTTTACCTCTTATTAACACGCTATACGCATAACTAAAATATCTTGGTCTGATAAATATTGTCGTACCTCTTGTGAATATGCCGAGTTGAAGTTTCCTTTTTAGGAACGAAAGTTAATTTTTATTTCATTTGAGCTGATTCCATATCTAGAGAATGAGATAGGGATGAAATAAGACAGTGCCAATTGAGTGGTATTTCTTAATTTTTATTTGTTTCTGTTTACATTTTAAATTCCTTCAAAATAGCTAAATGTGTTGCTGTTGCACATTACAACAAATGATTTTGATACGCTTCTTCCTTTACGAATCCTTTAGAGCACATATGTATGTGTGACACTCGATTATATATTTTACTTTTTATAAGAGCACTGAAATTTGTATTCCAACATAACGATAAATAGGATGTTCATCACAATATTTTTGTTGCAGAATGCTTTATGTTAACAGGTTTATTTTTTTAAAATCAATATTATAGCTTTGAGACAATTATCGGTCTGCTATTCCCAATTAATGTTAACCATCACATAGACATTAATGAATAGGTTAAGAAACTTATATTTTTCTGGGTATTTTTATCTGTAATTTTAATTGAATGATTTTTTTAAATGTATTGTACTTACTAATGTTGGAGTACGTCCATCTGTATGTTTTGTGCTTCTAGTTGGAGCTAACACACTGTGTAGTGCTTAATCGAAACAAGGCTGATCTTCTTGATTTGTACACCTAAACTTATTATTTCTTTTTTTTTTACATTTTTACACCGATATAACAGTTTTTACTCTTTATCCATTTGGATATTTCATCTATGTACACCCCCCAGGGACTCACCTTATGTGAGTACGGGTTAGGCGCACCCGGGGTACCCGAGCCATTCATAGCCATTTTCACCCATTCATCCCCGTCCGGTCGAGGTGGGTTCGTTCTCGTGAGCGGGGGACTCAAGGTAAGCTCTCGTGCGTTCTGTGCATTTCATTCCATGTCGCCCCTCGCCATCCTTTCTTTCTTTTCTTCTATTTATGCACATTTCGCCCCACGCCCATTCATTTACACATCTCTTTTACTTCTTAACCGGCCTACCTTGAGTGCGAAACGCCCACACACTTTTAGTTCCTTTTAACCTTTTATTTTAATCCTCCGTGGACACAGCCTGATGGATACCCGCGCACTGGGTGCGCAGCTGGGTGAGTGGGTAATGGCGTCATCCCCACCACCCATGTCGTCATGTCGTCGTCGTGTAGGGTTTGTGTTCGTATCCGCTGTACAACTGCAGTCCCGCGGGGGGCCATTGCATGAGCTGCTGACTTCTGACGGCGATTGGGCCCCTCTGTCTATGTTCTGGGAGGTGTGACCCTGGGGTGAGATAGGTATAGATAGGCCACTCACCCAAGCCGGGGTAACGCCCGGGAAGTCAGAGCCCGAGGTCGGAGACGGTTGCAATGGTGGAGGATTTATTTCGATATGGAGCACCCTTCTCAATTATTAATAATAAGCGCCGTAAAGTAATTGCAGCAGAAGTAGCACCGCCGACAACTGATAGTTACTTAGTGATTTCACGAACTGAGGAAGTTCAAACGTTTGAGAAGGTGAACCCTTTCATTATCCAGAAGGGCATTGACGCTATTTCAGGTGAGGTTCAGTCCTGCACTCGTCTTCGGATTGGTTCCTTGTTGGTTCAAACCAAATCCGAACAGCAGAGTAAGACCTTGTTGCGCGCTACGCTTCTCCACGGTTATGCTATCCGTGTTGAGAAGCACCGCACCTTGAATTCTTGCCGAGGCGTTGTCACCACGCATAGCCTCGATGGCATATCGGACGAGGACCTGGTAGACTATCTTGCAGACCAGAAGGTGACAGCGGTCCATCGAGTGCAGGCCACACGCGACGGCGTATTGGTACCCACTCGTACACTGTTTCAAACATTTGATGGCGTCGATCTGCCCACGAGTATTTCCGCAGGGTACGAACGGGTTTCTGTGAGGCCTTATATTCCTAGGCCTCTGCGTTGCTTTAAATGCCAACGTTTTGGGCATACGCAAGTCTCATGCAAGAGTGCCGTGGCTACATGTTGCACAGATAACATCTGTGCAACATGTAGCCAGCCCTCACACGAAGGTACCTGTTCAACAGCCCCCGTCTGCGTTATTTGTAAAGGGTCTCATTCTGCGTCGTTTGCCGACTGTCCGCGGTACTTGGACGAGAAGGCAATCCAGGAGATCCGGGTAAAGGAAAAATTCTCCTTTGCTGAAGCCCGGAGGCGTTATCATGCGCACCAACCCTCACTCCTGCAATCTGATATATTTAGTTCTGTTGTTGCCTCGCCAGTACCACGAGTAGATGCCGAAACTCAGACCTGGACCATGACTGCATTAACCGCCACTACCGTCCGGCCGTCCATTAAAGCTACTGTTACCAAGTCCTATAAACCTGGTCCAAAGTCCATGAAGTCGCAAGTCGCTGAAAAGAAACCCAAACAGAAACTTCGTAGGGAAGATTTTCTGAAGGACCCTCCACGTGCGCGCGGTAAGAAAAATTCACCTTCTCCTCCTCGGAGGTCGCAGTTCCAGGAAGCTCCTGCGACAAGCCACGCTCAGCGGACCTCCTCACCCATCGCCACCCAGAACCGATTCACGGCGCTTGAATCGGTTTCTGGCTCTGAGCGCGTGGGCCTCCCTTTGAGGTGGCTATGGGGTCTGACCAACTCCATACCAATAGTCCGAGCACAAAGGTTAAACAAAAGGTAATTTTAAGCCGCGCTTCTAAGTAGACACTTTATCCCCTTTATCTTAATGGCTATCCTGAACTGGAATGTACGTGGTGTACGATCGCATAGGGCGGAACTGCAACTTTTATTGCGTTCCCATTCACCTCGAAGCGATTACTTTGACCCAAGATTGCGTGGATTATACAAGGAATAATGGCTTGAAGATATATTCATAAAAATAATTAACAACCGTATTCTTTACTTTAATAACTCAACATCAATATCACACAAATGATTACAATCATCATTCCCTATTTCATTTTAGAGTTTACAGTTTCAACATTATTATTCGATTACAATTTTTACAATTTGCTTCCTGCTCTTACATTTAAAGCTTTATAGTTAAACGCCAAGAATAAATATCTCTCCCCGACGATAAGTCTTTACGGCTCCCCAATTACCAAAAAGATTTTTAAATATATTTATCCGAAAGAGAATTTTGTATACCGTGCCGAATGCCTCTATCTGACGTGATCCTGCTTGTTTCCCTCGGTGAAGACAGACTGGTTCGTCATGCTACCCCACACCTTGGAGCAGCTCGAGAGTGTTTTGCGCGTGCGCAGTCGAAGAGTCGCGTGGCGTGACCCACTACGTGAGTCCAAACTTGTGCTGGTTCTTCTTGTAGCGAATGGTTAAAGAATTACTAAGTTGATCGTTGCACTTCTTTTTCCCGCATTGGGCAGCGTTCCTTTGATATATGCCCGTTGCGTAATGTATATTTCTCCTGGGAGGGTGGATTTGGCACAGCCTATGGTCGTGTGTTTACGGGAGACCAAGCTTCGTCCTAATGATCCTTTTGATCTCCGAGGATATACTCCGGTTCGCTACGACCTTGAACCGGAGGAGGGTACTCCTGCTCATGGTGGTGCCATGATTTTGGTGCGTAACGACGTTCACTTTCAAACTATCACACTTATATCCGACTTGCAATCTGTTGCCGTTCGCCTTCACTTACCCAGCTTTTTGTTTTCTGTTTGCTCTGTGTATTCACCTCCATCGTCTCCCCTCGCTCCCGCGGACATTCGAGCTCTCCTTCCGCTCTCCCAACACCATTTCTTCTGTTGTCAGATTTTAATGCCCATCACCCACTGTGGGGTTCGCCAAGGGCTTGTACGAAGGGAACCCTTCTGTCCGACATTTTTTACCAGTTCAATCTTTCCATCCTCAATACCGGTGAACCTACTTTTATTTCTGATTCTTCTGGTACATTCTCTCACCTGGACCTAGCCGTTTGCTCACTCCAGCTTGCTCGTCGTCTGCAGTGGAACGTCTTCGCTGACACCTACTCCAGCGACCATTACCCCTGCGTCGTTTCTCTTCTATCTCACCACGTCCAGCATTCCAGAGTACCTACCTGGATATTCACAAAAGCCGACTGGAGCTTGTATTCCAGCCTCGTGCACTTTGACGATCAGCCCTAGGCAGACATTAACCAACTAGTGCAGCACCTTACGTCTACAATTTTCTCTGCCGCCGAACGTGCAATTCCCCGTTCATCCTCTCAACCTCGGCGACCGCCTGTTCCGTGGTGGAAAGAGGATTGTCGGGACGCCGTTCGTGCCCGTAGAACTGCACTTAGGGTGTTTCGGCGACACCCTACACTTGATAATTTGGTGACTTTTAAACAATCGCGCGTTAGGGCTCGTCGCATTATTCAGGATAGCAAGAAGGCGTCGTGGACTCGTTTTGTCGAGTCTTTTAATCGCTTTACGCCTTCATCTGTTGTTTGGGATAAACTTCGTCGCTTCTCAGGTAAAGTGTCGCATTGTACTGTTTCTGGCCTTCAGGTTTCCAATGCCACCATAGTGGATCCGGCTGCCATCGCTAACACTCTTAATGCTGCCTTTGAAGCGGTTTCCAGTTCAGACCATTATTCCGCCGGCTTTCGCTCTATCAAAGACCGGCTGGATTCCGATACCTTTAATTTTTGGTCTGTTAATAATGAGTGTTATAATGAACTTTTCACAATGAGGGAGCTGGAGCACGCTCTTCATTGCTCTAGGCACTCCGCTCCTGGCCCGGACGGCATTCATGTCCTGATGTTAAAGAACCTTTCAGCCGACAGTAAACACTTTCTCTTACAGGTCTATAACCGTATTTGGCAAGACGGCTTTTTTACTTCCGTTTGGCGCGAAGCCACCATTGTCCCTATACTTAAGCCTGGGAAGGATCGCCAACTTCCTTCCAGCTACCGCCCTATCTCCCTCACCAGTTGCGTTTGCAAGGTGATGGAGCGCATGATTAACGGGCGGTTGACATGGTGGCTGGAGTCTCAGAAACTTCTAGCGAACGCTCAGTGCGGGTTTCGCCGCTATCGCTCTACCCTCGACCATCTGGTGTCCCTGTCGACGCATATTATGAATGGATATCTGAGAAAGTGTCAAACCGTGGCTGTGGTTTTTGACCTGGAAAAAGCTTATGACACTTGTTGGAGGGGCGGCATTTTACATACACTTCACGCATGGAATATCCGCGGTCGTCTTCCCAAATTTCTTCGGGAGTTTATGACGGACCGCGTGTTTCGTGTACGTGTGGCCTCGGTTTTATCTAGTCGTTTTATTCAAGAGAACGGAGTACCGCAGGGCTCTGTACTCAGTGTCACACTTTTTGCGATAGCTATCAACCCCATTGTTGATTGTATTCCAGCTGGCATTTCATCGTCCCTTTTCGTTGACGATTTTGCCATTTATTGTAGTTCACGGCGGACCTGTCTACTCGAACGCCGACTCCAGAGCTGTATCGACCGTCTCTACGCCTGTAGTAACGCTAACGGCTTTAATTTCTCCGCCGAGAAATCCGTCTGCATCAACTTCTGGCGCCGGAAGGCTTTCTCTCCGCCCTCTCTCCATCTTGGGTCAGAGGTCCTATCATTTGCTGAGGAGGTGAAATTTATGGGGTTGGTCTTTGACCGGAAGCTGAGCTGGACTTCTGACGTTTCCTTTTTAAAAGCAAAGTGTGACCGTTCTCTTAATATTTTACGTGTTTTAAGTGGCACATCCTGAGGAGCTGATCGGACCGTCCTTCTTCGCCTTTATCGCTCTTTGCTCCGATCCAAGCTTGATTACGGGTGTATTGTTTATTCTTCGGCACGTCCATCAGTGTTACGTCGATTGAATGCCATTCACCATCGTGGCATAAGAGTCGCTACAGGGGCCTTTCCAACTAGCCCTGTACTCAGTCTTTACGCAGAAGCTGCAGAGCCTCCGCTGTCCTTCCGGCGTGAGATGCTTTTGAGCAGCTATGCTTGTCGACTCTCAAGCTTGCCTGTCCACCCGTCTTTCGAGTCATTTTTCGTGGAGTCGCTTGATCGCCACTATTTGATTAGCTCCTCTGTATTGCTCCCTCCAGGGGTTCCATTTCGACAGCTCCTTCGGCATTTAGACGTTACGCCAGCGCCGGCCCTTCCTTGGGGTGAAACGCGTTTTCCTCCTTGGTCGCGCGCTGAGGCCCACTGTCACCTTGGGTTAACGTCAATGCCGAAAAATGCAACCCCTGCTTCCGCACTTAGATCCGCTTTTTTAGAACTACGGGCACAGTTCGGGGACTGTCATTTTATACATACCGATGGGTCTAAGACTGATGGCGGAGTAGGATGTGCCTTTGTTTTTGGTGCACAGAGTTTTACTTTTCGTTTACCTGAACAATGTTCGATTTATACCGCCGAGCTTTTTAGTATATATTAATGTGTTTACGGCGCTGTGTTGTTTGTTCGGACTCTCTGAGTGCCCTTCAGAGTATTCACGCGCTGTATAGTTACCACCCGCTCGTACAGCGCATTCATGACCTGCTCCACTAGCTTGGTGCATCTGGCATCAGCGTCTCCTTCGTGTGGATTCCAGGTCATGTGGGCATCTCAGGCAACGAGTCTGCCAACGCCGCTGCCAAATCGGCCATTTTATCACCCAGATGTTTTACCTGTGTTGTTCCTTCCTCAAATTTTTATGTTATTTTACGTTTCCGTATCCTCTCGCGCTGGCGCGATGAGTGGGCGGCTCTTAGGGGGAACAAGTGCGGGAGGTTAAACCTCATCCGTTAGTCTGGGGTACCTCTTCTAGTTCTTCTCGTCGCGAAGAGGTACTTTTAGCTCGTTTACGAATCGGACATTATCGTTTTAGTCATAGATACCTGCTCAGTGGTGACCCCGCACCACTGTGTGAGCAGTGTGATGCGCCCTTAACGGTGCGTCACATTTTAACAGAGTGTCAAGTTTTATCTCCATTGCGCGTTCGTGTGGGTCTGCCTGTTGGCATAGCCAACGTTTTGGCAGACGACGCGCATGCTGTAGAATGTCTTTTACGTTTTATCACTGACATTGGTTTTAGCCGTCGCATTTGATGCACTGAGCGCCTTTTAGCTGTTTGATTTTACATTATCTTTTAATGGGGGCACTCCTCCCCAGTGGACATCTGGCGCTCGTGTCCCTCGCATTCTACAGTTCTTGACACGTTGTTTTATTCTCTTGTTGACCATGATTTTAGTGTGTGGATTTTAGTATTCCGTCTGTGTTTTGATTTAGTGTTTTTGACCAAGCGGTTTGTATGGGGTTTTTTACCTTTTTGGCTGTTCCCTTTATATTTTACACATCGTAAGGGCGCTAATAGCCTTGGTAGTTGAGCGCCCATAAGCCCCATCTCATCATCATCATCATCATCAATCTATGTACACATTTTATTGGATGATATAACTCTCTACTTATAATAGAGTGGTGCATTTTATTAAACCTGTACATGATGTTTTAGCCAGGAACTGTTAAATTTTCTTTTCATCGCTGGTTCCTTTAAACCAAGGGTGGCGAAAACGACTTCCTTCCGCGAGTCACCAAATATGCAACACGCACTGTAACACTCTGCAGCATGTGAAAATCAAACGGACGGTTGCAGAGAGGGAACGTGCACCTGCGAGTCAAAGTGCCTCGCGAGTCACGTTTTCGCCACCCCTGCTTTAAACTATCTATAGGTTTCTATCAATGTTATCTGCATTACATCTAAACATATTATTACAAGTTTTTATTACGTCTTCCATATCATTAACACATAATATTCAATATATATTGTTAGATTGATAGATTTGAGTATTTAAACAAACAGTTTTTATATAATTGATTACGTTGTATTTTATCTCAATTAAATGCATTCTAAAATCTCCATTATTCTCTGACGTAAAACATCGTATCGTTAACCATTCAATTGTGTGCTGTTCTTGATGTAGGAGCCTTTTATTTTTAACTTTCGCCTTACCTTTTTTATCTTTGCATTTTTCTACATCATACTCAGTTACAGGTTCTTATTCTTTTTACTGTGGAATTTAATCGAATACATCGTCAGTGTTATGTATTCTGCTAAAAGGCGCAACAATGCATCATTTTGGCTCAAAACTATTATCATCACTTGAAATATTCTAAATGGAAAAATATATATCGCGTATTCCTGTATATTCATTGTACCCTTTGGTATTATATGGTTTGGTGAAGTTTATTAGATTACGTCTTTTCTGATATCATTTAGAATATTTCAGATTGTGTTACAGTTTCATTTGCTAATGTACTTCTTATAAATTCTCTGTATTTGAAATATCCCTTGGTGGCAGGCTCTTTAGAAAGTCTGATAAGCTTACGCTTTTTTGAAGTTACCTTGATCATTGATATTCCTTGTGCTATTGTAAATTATATGCATGTTTGGAGCTATTAATTAGTACATTACATTATTAAATGTAAAACTTTATCATACAATAACTGAACGAGGTATTTATAATATTGTTTTAAGGTTATATACTATCAGTTGCTGTGCTTTGTTTTTGTATGGTCATTAAAGTGCATTTAGGTTATATAGCAAGTGGATTACCTATGCATTATTACGTATGGAGATACGCAGCACTGCAGTACTTCGAAATCAAGCAGCTCTACTTTACTATGCTTGCTGGCTATTTGGTAGCCATGTAAATACAGCCTATTCCTCAAAGGAAAGTAGCAGAAGCTACGAGTATGTCCATTCCAAAAGCATGCGGCTAGTAGCTCCTGCAGCAACACGATAGTTATCATACGTTCTGTAACGTAAAGTATAACATAATGAAGGAAGATTAAATCCACAAAAAAACGAATACACAGAGGCTATAAATTCATCAGAAGCAGAGAAGGAGAATCCAATGTGTACGTGTTCTAACGAAAAAGGCATCCCTGTGCTTATAGCTCAAGTTGTTGTTCACTGTGAGAGTGTCCGCGCTTAGAACCCCTGCATGTGCGTGAACGTATTCTGCTTGTTATTTTCATCCATCAAGGCACAAATAGTGAGTCAAATTATTCGTCTGTCACTCCAGAAATTGTTGCAGTAAAACAAATCAGCATCAGAATGAAGAACAGACGACAGCTCATTTACGATTTCTGCAGTTTTCAATTCCTGCAATTCATTGTAATTATTCTGAAAAAGAAACTATCAAAACTTTGAACAGTTAATGTAATTTTCAAACCGCATAAAACCAATAAAAGCAGTTGCAAAATGCCAGAATTCCTTGCATGATATTATCGATGGTTCCCTGTATTAAAAATGAGACTTTTCTCTACACCAATTTGGCACTTAGAACCCTCAAAGCGAATACTTTCGAAGTCACTTAGGTTCTATACATGCCCAATTAGATGAAGATACACTTGTATGTAAGTGTACAGCTACGTTTACCTTCTATTTACCTTCTATGAACCTCACAGCCCATTAGATAGGTAGAATCAGTTTGTCGCAATATATTCCACTGGTAAATACGCTGACATACTACTTATTTACGGAGAAACTCAACGGAATGTATTACAGACTAAACGCCTGTATGAAAGTCGATTTCCAGGAAGAGGATAACCATCATCGAACACCTTTCGGAATGCTGAACGTTGTTTATGTATAACAGGAGCACTTGAAAGGACAGGCGCTATTAGAGAAGCATAATGGAGATGATATTAGACGATGTCTTAAATAATCTTCATATTAGCATGCGAGCACTGGCACAGGATACATATATCAGTAGGTCACCCCTTATGCAAATGCTGCATAACGGTAAATTTCCTCTTATCGCTTGCAGCTACGCCAGGAAGTCCATGGTCGCGCCGTTTAAGGTCGAGTAACTTTTTGCCGGTGGGTATTTACGTAGTGTGAAATGTAATAAGTCTTTTTATCCAAAGTTCTGTTTTCATATCAATCGGTATTTACAACAGTGGAAAGTGAATCGCCACTATATACACTACTGGATTGTCAATAATCCTCCGTGCCGTGGGTAAGATAGACAGCCAGAGCTTGACCAGGGGGAATTAATGTACGCTGTAGCATTTTGCGTGATTACCTAATCGGTCAAGATTTCTTCTAAGGTCAACTTACTCTTCCGGCAGGCGCGCATTTTAAAGTTTACAACATGGATACTTTTTAGTATTCACAAGACATTTCTGGGAAATTTGGATAATGTACTGAAAGACAGAGTTAAATAAATTGTTGTATGATGCTCTGCCAACAACTTAAGTTGATTGAGTTCCTGATGAGAGAATTTTGTCTTACTATTCTGAGAAGTATTCATTTTCAATATGCATTTCAGGATTTCATCAATAATGTCAAAGACATTTATTTTCAGGAAAGCATTAACTTTATTAGCGATATTCATCACTCGCCTCTTTGGACCTGGAAGAATTTTCACGACGTTTTCTTTTCCTTTGCAGTTTTAACACACTTTTACACCATCGTTTATCTTTGTCTCTTCCAATAAATCACACCTACACATTTTCCAGCTGGTCGAGATCTACCATTCACTTCTTTCTATTGATTCACCATTGTGGTTTTCTGATTCAACGTTCTCGTCACTCAAAGACACCTTACTCCTTTTCAGCTCTGTAAAATCCCCATAGGTTTCATTGTCACGTTCTTCTATAGCCAGAGTTACAAATTAAGAGTGCAACTTATCAGAAAACTTTTGATAAAGTGCACTTTACATTTTATTATACTTACCTCTGCATATTGCTAACTCCTGGTATCAAGGCACAAATTCTGCACAGGAGCAGACGCGTGTTGTACTTTTCACCATATTCAACATCTCGTTACTTAGAAAGCCTTAATCCAAACACGAACATCAAACAGAAAGGGTAAGAGCTACTATACTGTCTGTAGGAATACATTGAGCCGGTGAAGCAATACATGAAGTTCAAAACATTGATAAAACTTAAGTACTGCTGATGTACCGGCACGTCTGCTGGAAGGTCAAATAACACGCTACTTCCCTTCTCTCTTTACTGTATACACCATGGAGGATGGATGGGAAGGGGAGGACCTGTCTCGTGGGTTGCCATATCTTCCAGTCTTACGCCACTTGACTACTTCCTAAGGTCATTTAAAGCAAATGGTGTACAGACTACAGCCGGAGACATTAATCGTCTTCAGCTAATAATCAGTGAGGTCGACAGATCACCCCAGATGCTACTACGTGTCAGATTGTTATTGAAACATAGCGCACAAATCTGTATCAAAGAAGGAGGTCATCACTTCAAACAGCTGCTTCGCTAAATGAAATTGCATCACTAAGTTCTTGCATACATAAAGGACACGCTTTATCTCGTGGATGTTTAGAAGTGTGTTAAGTTATGAGTGCTTAGTGCTCTTTCCACCTGAAGGGCTTGCTGGATAGGTATTTGATACATAGTCCGTGATTGCCAACAATCTAGTTTCTTATATTTTCCTTTTAAAATGGAATCCTGAACATTTGGATCTTGTTCTGAATATCTATATACCTCGGTATTTAACTGAACTTGAATCATCACTTGGTTTTCCTTTCTTTTGTATTTCCTGTAATTAGACTGTTAAAGTAGACAAGGTGTAGAAATTAAACATTACAAACCATGAAAATGACAGAAAAAAATCAAAAGCAAGTCAAGGTATTTTAGATCGTCATGTTGCTTTGTGTCACTGAGGGAGAAGGAAAACGAAAAAAAAAAATATATATATACATTTTGTTAGGATTGGAATGTGATACCAATATTTTGGAACTCGTACTAATTGCACTGGGCGCTAACCAACTGTGCTACTATTTAGATGGACAGGCATATCGTAGTTTACAGCATGTATACGAACAATCACATAGCGTTGAAAAACACAAATATGTCTTTTTAGCATTTGGAGTCGTTTACTTTAAAGAACTTAGGAATCTCTAATATACATTTACACGCGCGCTAAGCAATGCTTGCGTATTCTATCGCATCAATTCAAGCCTAATATCGTTCTGTTAGTGCTGAGTGGCTTCTCGGAACGATATTTTCAGCTTAGACTGTGATCTGCGCGTTGGATAAAACCAAATAATAAGGGATAAGTGAACCACACGGTATTTACCACATTACTTTCAGTATATGTTTTCAAGCTTTTCGCTATTAAGTGATTTTTAACAAACGTAACATACGTATATATCTCCAACACCTATTTAATTCTCTTATTTTTAACAAACTCATAAAGAGGCGCACTTGTTTGTACTAATCTACACACCCGAATTAAACGTTGAAGTTATTTTTTGCTGTATTTATTTTTTCACATATGATGAACTATGACTGTTGGTAAGAATATTGTGAAACAATCGTACATGCCTGCTCCTCCAACTAAAAGAAAACAAACAGGACATCATCTAAACATAAAGAAATATGCTGCGTTAACTGAATTCTGCACTACATCAACTAAAACTCCAAAAGATATGGGAGCAAAACAGCTATCTATGAGACTTTCATACAATATGATAAACCCTGACTTTGATAATAAAGGAATTTGCTAAATTCCATAAATTAAGTCAGAATAAGTTTAGAGAAAATCAGAAGAAAGTAGTGATGAGTTATAATGAAAACTCAAAACAAAAATACAACAAAACAATAATACTGAAGACCAACCTATGTAAACTCATCATTCAAAATCAATCACATCTCAAGCAAAGCGTGTAAGATCTAAACAGAATATTTTCGACTCAATTCTTACTCTTCCTGGAACCACCCGTCAGATTCATATTACAGATGAAGAGATAGATAAAAGGATACATTAATTATATATAATTGGTTTATATAATTGAATATGTAAAAACAAACCCTGGTACTCGTATTACATTGGAGAAGAGGTGATAGCTTTAAGTTAGTGCTACTATAGTCAAAAAGTATAAAGAACCAACTGCAAATATCATTAAGTATAAAGATGCCTTAAAACTGCAGGGGATGAAATAACTTAATTTTGGAACTGAAAAGCAAGGTTTCAGAGAGCAAATTGGTGATGTTGATTTGGGTGGCTTAACAGAAATAAGCAAAAACTATATTCTATGAAGACTTAAAAGATAGGGTGACAAAGCAAAGCAATTAAAGCAGCTACAGAAATAAAAACACAAACACATATGATTATTAGCGTGTTATTTTCATTTCTTTTGTGACTATTAGAACAGTCCATGTTATCTAAAAGTTGATTGGATAGATCTTTACTTATTTCCTTTTACTCTTCGAAAAGATCATCAAATCAACATTAGAGAAATAATCATTTAGAAATACTCTATCTAATTGATCTTTAAACTCAAGCATAGAACCTTCTGGTTCTCGAAATTTAAAAACCTATACTTAGAAGTTTGATGCGGTATAAATGTTATTTATTTAACATTTATTGTAGCCCCACGTTGTGGTAGCCAATTTGTGACGGTATTACTTATAATGTTTGTTTACATCACGTGTGTTGAAGCCATCTTGTGACGTCATTCATTCGGTTTGTAGCTCCATCTAGTGTTAGCAATTTGTGGTAGTATTAGTGTTTGAAAGAATTATAAGTTTTGTTTACTGTCCTCCGGCTAGCTATTATTTCTCAGTCGAACATGTCTCTTGAATCAGAGTGTGTAAACGGAAAGGAATCTTTTATCCAAATATAACACTGATGAAGAAATTTGTTTTACACATTTATTGTCAAACACGTTAACTATCACATTTATACATTGATCTTAACACTCGCCAAACTGAAACTGTTATAATAACTTCATTACTAATCACTCTTAATTCACGTACTTCAACTTTGTGTATAATTAACTTTATAATACTTTAGATTTTCGTAACTTGTGAATCTATAGCCGACGTATCTCATACAGATATTTTGACGAACTGACGAACTGAAGACGACGTGTAGTGCATAAAGAATTTTGATGAACTGAGCAACTGAAGGCGACGTGTAATGTATTGAGATTTTCGATGAACTGAGCATGAAGCTACCTCTAACCTACCCTATTTATACTCCTGCATCCAGATACGCCTAAAGATTATAACTGAACTATTATTGGCTAATAAAACGCGGAAACATTAGCGTCTATCTTAATATCCAATGAACATTATGAATACATATGCTTTAGGGAGAAAATATTCCAGAAGGTTCTAAACGGAAAAACGCGCCAACATTACGTAACTTCCTCGTTTCCAATAATGATAAACAGCTCACCCCCCCTCGCTGCATTATTGCGCGCTATTATTGACAGTTTCAGTAAGGTCGTATAAACTTACTTATCAACAATAATTACAGTCAAGAAACATCTCAAATCAATGTCACATAAAAATGCATATTCATATTACAATCATTATTTACATTTAAGTAATTTGTGATACAAATTACTGCATCAAGTTGCATTTTCTTTGATTTTTTGTAAAAACGTTGTTTGATTTTTTTGGGCTCTCTATAATATAGTCTCTCTTTAGTCTGCTTTTCAAAGCACTAATAAAGTTCTGTGATAGTGTTTGATATTTATAAATAAATTATTCTGAAATTCTCCTGTAAAAATCTTCAGATAATAGATGATTTAATGAGACCGCTGCACTATTCAATTTATCCCAAAATTCTGTTATAATGTCTTCAGATACTGACTGACATTCACTATAATACTCCGAATTAGATTCGTCATTTAAATCTATGATAAAACCTTCTGATAGTGGATATTAAGATAAAGATCATCCACTTTATTATCATTACGTGTTTTAGTCCTTTTATATAGCCAATCTCTGTATAGCTAACATCATCATTCTTTAAGAACAAATTCTGCACATCAGCAAATTTAAAATATTAGTAAGACTCATTCATAATATATAAGATGGTTGTAAAACACACCAGTATATTGTTTATATTATTACCATTTATTGGTTAAAACGTCTTAAGTAGTTTATTAGTTTACAACCTTTATTATCATTATTAATAGTAATAACACTAATAAATGCAGTATTTCCTTGTGGTTAATAACATCCAAAAGCTGAATGGGTAGATATAGACATATTTCCATTTGTTAGAATGTGGACTTTAAGTATTCTTTATGTTTATCTCTAAATTCTTTTTTAAAATTGTGCAAGATGTTTTTATTTCCTAAAACAAAATCTGCTTGTTAAAAAAATTTAACTTCAAGCATACATATAAAGCCTTGTGATAATTCTTGAGAAATATTTTCTCAGTCAACTTTTGTGTTGAAACTCCAATAAAATCTTGTGATAATTCTTGACATTGTGAAATATTTTGCCAGTAAACTTTGCCTTGAAACTCTCGAATAAATTCTTCTGATAGATTTGATATTCAGAAGCAACAACCAAATCAATCTTATCTTGAAACTCACGAATAAAACTTTCTGGTAAATTTTTACTCGACGAAAAATAATGCCAGTCAACTTTATCCTGAAACTCTGGTATAACATTTTCTGATACATTTTGGTATTCACATATAGCATTCCATTCAACTATATCTTGACACTCTAGCAACATCCTGTTTGTGAACCCAACTAGTATGTGAACTATCAAAATCAAGCCATATTATATACGCTTCATCTCCTATTTGAGACAGCACCTTTTCAACTAAATATACATCAGGTTGTTTTACTTTCTGCACTTCTTACGCATAAACAATTCCTTTAATTCCTTCTATATTAAAATCCTAAGGATAATATTAACGGTGGGTTATTTTAAATATCTTATCAATAATAAATACATGTGTATATAAATTGGCTGTGTATCCTTTTCGAAAATGGTTTTAGTTTAGTAATACGAACTTTATCTTTATTTGAGAAGTATTTTCAATACACCGTTGGCTGATGCTGTGTATAAAATAAAAAAATTAGGAGTATACCAGGACCAATGTGAAGATTCAGATGGCGATGCCTTGGTAGAACCGAGAGAAATTTTAAAACACATTTGGGAGAATATTAATGAAAAAAATTAAAACAATTGGATAAATTTGCTGTTGCTAATCAATTTTGGACTTGATATCACGAGATAGGCCTGAAATCAAGCTACTCAACGCTACTAAGGTTCCAAATATGGGAGAAAATATTTAATCATCACCATGTTGAGAGTGTTCGGAATTTTGAAATTCCGCCATTTCATACTATGGAATAATTCTCCAATCAGCTCACAGAAGACGGGAGGACAGACAGAGGATTTCTCCATATACATGACAGAGTTTGTTAGAAGTAAAGGATCAAATTCGGAACACTTACAACAGCAGGCAGCAATTTCACCTTTTACTTCACACATGTGAGACAGGGAAAGGAATTGGTTAGTTCTGTTGACAAGTCAAGTTGATGATGGAAGGAATGAAGACGCCTTCCGAAAACGTTTCTGGATCACAACACCAAGAGCCAAAGGGATATGAATTGATAAAGAAGAGGTCGAATCAGCACATTGTTATGAAGAATGTTGTATTACATTTAAAAGTGCTTCCTACAATTATAAACCTGAACCATACTTGCAACCTAAAATACCTCTAATTATTATAGATGGCAGTAATTGTGTAGAATTTGGATTGGTTTCCATATTTATATCAGTGGTGTTAAGCTTCATAAAACACGCTTTAAATACTTATTATCGCATTCATAATTTATGGTCTAGTATTATCAACTTTCCATCTCCATGAAGAATGTATATTTTATTTAAAACCTTTACCAGTGTTATCCAGGTTTATAATTTGTTATTTTCGCGTAATATTCTATAACGTCTTTAATTCTAAGAGAAAGAGTGAATTAAACCTAGGCTTTTGTAAGGTGCTATTCTCTCCAAATTGATAATAAACATATCATGTATTTTACTTTTATTACACTTTGGCGCTACGATAATGTGTCCATATTTTCGTAAATGCCATTGGATTTAATGAGTATTTACTCATAAGTTAACAAAATTATCTACGAAATTTAGCATATTTTTTTAGTAAGCAAAGTAAAAAATAAGAATAGAATAACCATCAGTTGCTTTATATATTTTTCATTCAACAACAATGCTATTTCCATTAGGCATTTCTTCTAAGTTTCAAGTGTATAATTAAATGCCTTCAGCGCATATTTCAGATAATGGTTTGTCGGTTTCTCATTTAAAAACCTTCCTAAATTTTTACCTTAAGGAATAGTACTGTACTTTGTAATTGCCGGAGGCGAACTTCATTCTGGTGCATAGCAAGTGGAATAAATTTAGAAACACTACTTGAATGTTTTCGACTAATACTCGAACTTATTTCTGAAATGGTATCTTTCATAGGTTAATTTTTTACGATCACTACCACGTACACTGTATTACACTGGCCCATTCCCATATATTGCTATAGTGTTTTCGTTTCTCCTTAAGGTTTCCAATTTCAGGAAACCAACTTATGACTCTGCCCGACCAGTATCTTTGGTGTGTGGCTGATCGTAAAAACAATTCAGGGGCATAAAAACTAACCAATGAACCATGTTTCTGACCTACGTGAAGTGAAGGGGTGTTTCGGATACCCCTCTGTGAAAGAGTTTCGCTATGATTGACGCACAAGGAAGGGCCAAACCAATTACAAATATTTCGGCCTTCTAGAGCATGAAGTGACGAATCATTTGCATGTCTGGTTAAACTGAATGACAGCTATGACATTTACATATAAGTAGCTTGTAGCAGCGAGCGAAGTTTTTGCGTTTATATGAGAAAGGATAGGGAAAACGACGGTAATTGCGACGGATCAAGGAGGAAAATGCGTTTATCTGGGAGAGATAGGGATTACGAGGGTCGATGCTAGGCTAGACAGGGGTTGAAGGAGTGGGGATGTGCCCTATATGTGAAGGTGTGGACTACGAGGGTCGATGCTAGGCTAGACAGGGGTTGAAGGAGTGGGGATGTGCTTTATATGTGAAGGTGTGGACTACGAGGGTCGATTCTAGGCTAGACAGGGGTTGAAGGAGTGGGGATGTGCTTTATATGTGAAGGTGTGGACTACGAGGGTCCATGCTAGGCTAGACAGGTGTTGAGGAGTGGGGATGTGCTTTATATGTGAAAGTGTGGACTACGAGGGTCGATGCTAGGCTAGACAGGGGTTGAAGGAGTGGGGGATGTGCTTTATATGTGAAGGTGTGAACTACGAGGGTCGATGCTAGGCTAGACAGGGGTTGAAGGAGTGGGGATGTGCTTTATATGTGAAGGTGTGGACTACGAGGTTCGATGCTAGGCTAGACAGGGGTTGAAGGAGTGGGGATGTGCTTTATATGTGAAGGTGTGGACAGCGAGGGTCGATGCTAGACTAGACAGGGGTTGAAGGAGTGGGGATGTGCTTTATATGTGAAGGTGTGGACTACGAGAGTCGATGCTAGGCTAGACAGGGGTTGAAGGAGTGGGGATGTGCTTTATATGTGAAGGTGTGAACTACGAGGGTCGATGCTAGGCTAGAAAGGTGTTGAAGGAGTGGGGATGTGCTTTATCTGTGAAGGTGTGGACTAGCAGGTTCGATGCTAGGCTAGACAGGTGTTGAAGGAGTGGGGATGTGCCCTATATGTGAAGGTGTGGACTACGACGGTCGATGCTACGCTAGACAGGGGATGAAGGAGTGGGGATGTGCTTTATATGTGAAGGTGTGAACTACGAGGGTCGATGCTAGGCTAGACAGGTGTTGAAGTACTGGGGATGTGCTTTATCTGTGAAGGTGCGGACTACCAGGTTCGATGCTAGGCTAGACAGGTGTTGAAGGAGTGGGGATGTGCCCTATATGTGAAGGTGTGGACTACGAGGGTCGATGCTAGGATATACAGGGGTTGAAGGAGTGGGGATGTGCTTTATATGTGAAGGTGTGAACTACGAGGATCGATGCTAGGCTAGACAGGGGTTGAAGGAGTGGGGATGTGCTTTATATGTGAAGGTGTGGACTACGAGGGTCGATGCTAGGCTAGACAGGTGTTGAAGGAGTGGGGATGTGCTTTGTATGTGAAGGTGTGGACTACGAGTGTCGATGCTAGGCTAGACAGGGGTTGAAGGAGTGGGGATGTGCTTTATATGTGAAGGTGTGGACTACTAGGGTCGATGCTAGGCTAGACAGGGGTTGAAGGAGTGGGGATGTGCTTTATATGTGAAGGTGTGAACTACGAGGGTCGATGCTAAGATAGACAGGGGCTGAAGGAGTGGGGATGTGCTTTATATGCGAAGGTGTGGATTATGAAGGTCGATGCTAGGCTAGACAGGGGTTGAAGGAGTGGGGATATGCTTTATATATAAAGGTGTGGATTACGAGGGTCGATGCTAAGCTAGACAGGGGTTGAAGGAGTGGGAATGTGCTTTATATGTGAAGGTGTGAACTACGAGGGTCGATGCTAAGATAGACAGGGGTTGAAGGAGTGGGGATGTGCTTTATATGCGAAGGTGTGGATTATGAAGGTCGATGCTAGGCTAGACAGGGGTTGAATGAGTGGGGATATGCTTTATATATGAAGGTGTGGATTACGAGGGTCGATGCTAGGCTAGACAGGGGTTGAAGGAGTGGGGATGTGCTTTATATGTGAAGGTGTGGACTACGAGGGTCGATGCTAGGCTAGACAGGGGTTGAAGGAGTGGGGATGTACTTTATATGTGAAGGTGTGGACTACGAGGGTCGATGCTAGGCTATACAGGGGTTGAAGGAGTTGGGATGTGCTTTATATGTGAAGGTGTGGACTACGAGGGTCGATGCTAGTCTAGACAGGGTTGAAGGAGTGGGAATGTGCCCTATATGTGAAGGTGTGGATTACGAGGGTCGATGCTAGGCTAGACAGGTGTTGAAGGAGTGGGGATGTGCTTTATGTATGAAGGTGTGGACTACGAGGGTCGATACTACGCTAGACGGGGGTTGAGGGAGTGGGGATGTGCTTTATATGTGAAGGTGTGAACTACGAGGGTCGATGCTAGGCTAGACAGGTGTTGAAGTACTGGGGATGTGCTTTATCTGTGAAGGTGTGGACTACCAGGTTCGATGCTAGGCTAGACAGGTGTTGAAGGAGTGGGGATGTGCTTTATATGTGAAGGTGTGGATTACAAGGGTCGATGCTAGGCTAGACAGGGGTTGAAGGAGTGGGGATGTGCTTTATATGTAAAGGTGTGGACTACGAGGGTCGATGCTAGGCTAGACAGGGGTTGAAGGAGTGGGGATGTGCTTTATATGTGAAGGTGTGGACTACGAGGGTCGATGCTAGGCTAGACAGGGTTGAAGGAGTGGGAATGTGCCCTATATGTGAAGGTGTGGATTACGAGGGTCGAAGCTAGGCTAGACAGGTGTTGAAGGAGTGGGGATGTGCTTTGTATGTGAAGGTGTGGACTACGAGGTTCGATGCTACGCTAGACAGGGGTTGAAGGAGTGGAGATGTGCTTTATATGTGAAGGTGTGGACTACGAGGGTCGATGCTAGGCTAGACAGGTGTTGAAGGAGTGGGGATGTGCTTTATCTGTGAAGGTGTGGACTACGAGGGTCGATGCTAGGCTAGACAGGGGCTGAAGGAGTGGGAATGTGCCCTATATTTGAAGGTGGGGAATACGAGGAGAAGTGCTAGGCTGGACAGAGTTTGAGGTGTGGAGTATGCGTTTATATGGGGGAATATATGGGAAACGGGGAGAGATGATAGGCTAGACAGATACTAAAGGAGGGGAATGTAGGTTTATACAAGTGAGGTAGGAACCAAGGAGAGATGCTAGGCTAGACAGATGCTGAAGGAGGGAGACATTCGCTTTATACGCAAGAGATAGGGGAAACATGAAGGGATGCTAGGATAGACAGAGTTAAATGTAAAATCCGTTTTATGTGATATATATATGTATATATATATATATATATATATATATATATATATATATATCAAACCGAGGAGAGAGAGAGAGTATGCGTTTATATGGCGAGATGGTAAAACGAAACAGATCCTATGCTGGGAGAAGGTTTAAGGAGAGGGAAATGCGCTTACATTGGGGAGATAGGGAATACGTGGGTCAATGCTGGGCTAGACAGAGGTCGAGTAGTAGAGTATGCGTTTATATGAGAATGGAAGGGAAAACGTGGAGGGATGATGGACAAGACAGATGCTGAAGGAGGGATCTACTCTTTAATGTGGAGGTGGAAAATACGGAGAGACGTGCTAGGCTAGACAGAAGTTGAGGAGTAGGAAATGTGTTCATATGGGAAAATATAGGGACAACGAGGAGAGAGGTTAGGGAGGCTAGTGTTGATATATGTGTAATATTCATCCATTCATAACTTCACCTAAAGTCATTGACTTCAGGATTTAAACGCTACCAGAGGCTATATTGCATTCTAACGTCCGGGTATCTCGCCCCTAATAGACAGAACGTAGGCCGCCGTTCGATGAATACAATTATTCGAATAAAACACTTATGATTAATACAGTATAAAGAACAATTCGGATAGCATCGTATGTATGTAGAATAACCCGGTTAGTTTCACCAGTGTTCATGTAATTCCGAGCAGTAATTCATACCAGATTTATTTAAGGTAAATTTCATATGATTCGGGTAGTACCACAGGTATTTAAGCCATTCTAACGGCAATTCAAATAGTGTCACATGTATTCATGGTAATATAGAGAGCAATTAGATTATAAACATTTTTATCCAAGGCTACGACTCATTTATATACTTTTTTTTAAATCTTACAAACATTTTATACCTTACAGTTAGTTAGCGAGACGGAGAGGGTTAAACAGTGTATAGAGTTACAGCGAAGGTGTATAGAAGTATTCTAAACTAAGCCCACATCGAATGGCTCTACCTTAGCTGCTCTGGATCATCTTCTCATTGTCTATTCAGTCCTATCATCGTCTAACCAACCAACGTAACAAGACGTAACACCACGTAACACTACGTAACATAAGCTCGTAACCCCGTGACAAGACGTAAGAACAACACGTAACCAACCCACTGCTAAGACAATCTAAGCTAATTATTCCTTCATAACTTAGACAATTAGTACGTGAGCATAGCCTAGCCTAACCTAACCAATTCCAGTTTATCTTCTCATCAACTATTCCACTCAGTTATCGTCTAATCTAATCTGCCTAACCAGAGACAACCTCGAGTTTCTTTTATTGAAATTGCGAAGTTTTATTCAGGTTTTATTATTTGAGAATCTTAATTGAAAGGTTTTACGTCAACATACCTTTATTGTAGTTCGTTGTAGACGCCTCTCCCCTTTATCTAAGCTTGAGACTAGCTCCAGGATTGCTCCTAATGACAGAGTTAACGCCTCCCCTTCCATCTTCTCATTCTTCTTTATTCATCAGGTGACTGCATGGACAAGCTACCATTTTTTATTTTGCAGACACACGGAGAAAATCTACATCTTCGACTTACATTCTGGTGCTTGTAATGCTGTAATGCCCATATGCCTAAGTTGCTATTCCATCCTCTGCAATAACTCTTTTGTCATCAAACGGAGTCAATGTGATTTTATTCACTTGCGCTGTGCTAACAGTATGCTCCCGGGGCAGGATCAGATTCATGGGCGTTCTGACGATTTCACGGATTTTAAGACTGTCTGTATATCGGTCAAATGTAATGTACTGCTTAATAGCGCTACATTTTATGCCTTTGATTTTGTTTCTCCCAGAAACTTTTTTAATCTGAATGGAGTAACATATATGGTTAACAGGGTTTTCAGCTGTATCCAGATGTTTGAGAAAACGTAGCTTATCTTGGTACACATCATAAGTTGTCACACGATGAATGAATAAATTAGTGTCCATACGCATAAGCTTCAAGTTTTCAGCCCCATAATATGGCAACAACACATCGTAATGATAACGATACATTAATGTCTTGGAGATGTCCAGCACACTCATACCGATATATATACCTGTTGAACACGTTACGTTGCGAGGCTATATGCCCAGCAGCTAGATTAGCAGCATATATCGTCCTATTGATAAACGTGTCCTTAGCGATGAACTTTTCCCGTGTCTTCTCATTTGTAACAAGTAGTACATCCATACGATTACGCAATCTCTTCATAATTTTTCCAAACATGGCGTTGTTAAAGAGTTTGTATAGGCCCTTCTCAAAGACATTTGCAGCCTGTTGTCGTAGCCTATTGTTAAACTCCACATAAGGTTTTAACCACTGTGACTGTCGGAATTGTAGCAACGATGGATTTTTGTTAGCCGTAGTCCATGATTAAGAGCCTGCTTCAAGGTCATGTAATGTGCTACATACTTCCTTCGAGGTCCAATATGGGGTATCAGTTTCTTTGTAGTCGAGTCCTTAGGCTTCATACACTCAGGCAAGAAATTTGGATCGTTGTGAATATCCTGAATCTCTGCAGGATAACGGATGTCAGCTTCTAATTTGTATCCATGGATAGTATCTTCTTGTAGTCTTTCTAAGTCGATTTTTCAGGCGACACCCACTCAAATCCACCATAAGGGAGGGCGTGGCACATTGTCCAACCATATTGGTTATTGGCGTCCTCATCTGTAATAAATTGGGTTGGTGTTGACGGATCGTACTTCGCCATTTAGGCGTTGTTTGCGTCGGCATACCTGTGGGAAACTTGACATAAACCTCCTCTTATACCAGATTCAATCATGAGTAATTCGTCATAATTCTGTAGTGCATCTAGCTAAATTCCAGTATAGAGCAACATGGCGTACCATGTAGGTCGTGGAGAGGTAAAATAATGAGCAGGTTCGAATTTGTGTGTTTTGAGGTTTTGATCTCTAAATGTCTCAAAGACATCAGTTAGAAAAAGTACATCATAGTTTAAGTAGACTTCGTTGTACTCGCCCAGGTTTCTCAGATTAAACAGCTCCCATTCATTTCCAGCATGATTGTAATCAGCATCGCTAATTTTTTCATCATTTAACCTATTGTAGAAGGAGTGTTTGGGTGGTAAGCAGGTTAGGTTCAAAACACCCCACGACGTGACGTAACCAAAGGAAAATACGCCCTTACGAGTCATCAACTTCAACTTGTCTTATCTGAAGTGCTGCAGTGTTTCAGGATACGGCGTCAGATTTTTCACCGGCTTATCGAAGCTTATAATGAGAAACCGAAAGCTATCCACAAACCGTAGTTTTATAGCTCCTACTTACCTGGAGAATGATATATAGCTTTATTCAGAGCTAGGAATAACCTCCACCTTATCACATGTGCAACCCAGCTACTTAACAATGAAGTGTGAGTCATACGCACTGAGGTTGTGCATGAAGACTGGAATATATTTAGGTGTTTGCAGGCTAAATTACATTCATTATGTAGACTTCCACGATATTCACTACCGATGTGATCATAGTCATGTACTTTGTAGTTCTCTTCAGTAAAGGTTTTTCCACACAACTGGCATATTGTAGAAGATTTGAAATCCATCTGCTGTTGATCTGCAAGATTCAGAGGCGTGGTAGATTTGTATATATTATTAATTTCCTTTTCAATGGACCTGAAATATTCATAAACTTATGAGCAGCATCAACACCACGATATATCTAGGAATTGTTAGGAAGACCAGCTTCCAGATGTTCAACGACGGATGACGGTTTAACGTAAACGCATAAACTCATAGGTACATGCTACTGATAAGGGGTTGTATAAGAAGTGTCAGGATTGGGGAGGCATGTGTGACATGGTACGAGAATGCTTTCAAAGTCTGCGTAGATGACGTAATGTGGTTTCAACATCCTTTCAAAATTTTTAAACTATAAAATTGATTTCTACTTGGTAGGCATAACTACCCTTGCCAAACCAAGTTGATTACAGATGCATGCATGTTCTTTCACTTTTTTCAGTGCACTGATCATCAAAATTTGTAAAACAAAGCTTACACTTCCATTATGCATAATTTTCTGACGTCGAACACGTTTTTCAAAATTATTTATATAAACGTAGTGATGTTTTCCACTACTGTCACTCAACAGTAGGAAATCACGGTGTTCAGGTAGTTCAGTCTCAGTCACCTTTATTGGATACACTTCGTTGTTTTCGTTCAGCCCAATAGACATACTGTTAGGCTTCTCAAACTTGGTATTTGAGAAACAGGAATTGGATAAGAAACACAGCTGAAGTCATATTTATTTTGAAGTTGCTTGTATTTCCTCACGCGTTGTGCATCCTTCTCAATGAATTTGGCTAATACATAATACAGGAAGCATTGGTCATCGGTATAATTCTTGATGTTCTTTAGCTCCAACAGATGCCGGCAGGGAGATGTAGCTACTTCTTCGTAACGGACTGCACTTGTTAATACGAAGGCGAACGCCTTCCACAGCAAGCTGAGCGTACTTTCTACTCTTAAGTTGTGATTCCTCCATTTCAGTAACCAACTTCTTCATTTTCGTTTCCAGCATACAGTCCAGATCCGTTTCTAGGAAAACAGCTGTATTCCGGGTTTTAAATGTTTTGTGCCAGGTTTCTCCGATACTGTTAACAAATAGCCGGCAGATTAGTTTTCACACTCTTGTGAATACCAAGCTCTTTATCACAGCCTGGACTACTCGCTGTTTTATCTCATGCAGGTACATATTCAGGTCCTTAGTTGATTCGCATGGTATAAAATACGATTTCAAGCGTCCATCAAATGAGGTTTCATATATCTTTCATGTCACAGTCCTCCATTGTAGATAATAACCCTTGTTTAGTAGGTTCTAATCTACGTTTCTTCTCAGGCATGCTTACTTCACAGGCATCTTCGTGCCACTGGCCCTTATAGCCCTTTAACTGGACCTTGAAGTTCACATTACAACATTTACGCTTCAAACGTTTCTTACAACCTAGACCATGCCTTCGTTTAGCATACCTGCGTTGAAATTTCTTTCCACATTTACCACAAGAATATCCTGATGAACTAGTAATGATATCCTTATATGCGGACTCATTGAGCTTTATTCTTCATATAGTTACATATTAATTCTTCTTCAAGGAAATGTAGACGTCTTCACCTTGATAACACTTTAGAAAGCCGATTATTTTCTGAGAGAACAATGATTTTGACACCTCGGGAATAATTAGCAGAATGAAGTCCAATGGCCGAGATGGCCCTATTTATAGACGTGGCCCGAAACTTTTTAGATCAATTATATACTGAACGTTAATGGTAAAACGATGCTTAAGCGTCTAAGCTCGTATATTTCAATACGTGTTGCATAGATATTCGGGTGTATCCGTATGTCTTCGCATACCTTCGTATATTTAAAGTGACGTTCAGAGATGTTTATCTATGAATGTACGTATTCGTAGGTATTAGTATAGCTTCGCGTGTTGGAGGAAGTGAACATGTATCAGAGTGTTTGAGCTTCTTTGTAGCTCTTCGTACATGTTGGAGTATTTATAGAGGCAGTCAGAGATGTTTATGTGTGAATGTACGAATTCGTAGGTCTTCGTACAGTTCCGTGTGCTTGAGCGAAGTTTTAGAATCTGTGAGCATGTATATCAATGTGTTCGGACGTCTCGGTACAGGTTCGGATGTTTAGAGTAAGTGTTTGAAGTGTTGCGAAGGTGCATGTATTGTTCGGAGATGTTCGTACATCTTCGTGTAGGTACCGGTGCTTAGAGAAGTGAAAGCGTGTATCTATACGTTCGTACATCTTCATGTAGGTTCAGCTGCTTGGCGAGTTGATCAGAGATATTTGTGTTTCTTTATGCATGATTGGCTATGTGTGTGCGTGATGATCAGTGCGGAAAAAGTGGACTGGAAAAACTGCAAGAACATGCATGCATCTGTAATCAACATGGTGTTGCAAGGGTAATTATGCCTACCCATGAGAAATCAATTTTATAGTTTACAAATTTTGAAAGGATGTTGAAACCACCTTACGTAATCTACGTAGACTTTGAAAGCATTCTCGTATAATATCACACATGTCTCCCCAATCCTGAAACTACTTATACAACCCCTTATCAGCAGCATGCACCCATGCGTTTCTGCGTTTACGTTAAACCGTCATCCGACGTTGAACATATGGAAGCTGGTCTTCATAGGAATCCATAGGTATATCGTGTGTTGATGCTGTTTAGAAGTTTATGGAATATTTGACATCCATTGCAAAGGAAATTAATAATATATACAAATCTAACACGCCTCTGAAACTTACAGATCAACAGCAGATGGATTTCAACTCCTCTATAGTATGCTATTTCTGTGGAAAAACCTTTACTGAAGAGAACTACAAAGTATGCCACCATGATCACATCATTGGTGAACATAGTGGAAGTCTACAAAATGAATGCAATTTAGCCTGCAAAATACCTAAATAAATTCCAGTCTTCATGCACAACCACAGTGCGTATGACTCACACTTCATTTTTAAGGAGCTGGGATGCACAAGTGAGCGGGTGGAGGTTATTCCAAGCTGCGAAGCAAGATATATATCCTTCTACAAGTATGTAGGAAATATAATGCTTCGGTTTCTGATAGCTTTCGGTTTCTCAGTACAAGCTTGGATAAGCTGGCGAAAAATCTGACGCCATATCCTGAAACACTGCAGCACTTCAGATAAGACAAGTTCAAGTTCATGAATCATAAGGGTGTATTTCCCTATGATTACGTCACGTCATGGGATGTTTTGAACCTAACCTGCTAGCCACCCATACACCCCTTCTCAATAGGTTAAATGAAGAAAAAGCTAGTGATGCTGACTACAGTCGTGCTATAAATGTATGGGAGCTGACTAATGTGAGAAACCTGGGCGAGTACAGCGACCTCTACTTAACCTCTGACGTATTTCTTCTAGCTGATGTCTTTGAGACATTTAAAGATCAAACCCTCAAAACACACAAAGTGGACCCTGCTCATTATTTTAGCTCTCCCGGACTTACATGGGACGCCATGTTGCTGTATACTGGACTTCAGCTGGAATCACTACAGGATTATAACTCATGATAGAAGCTGGTATAAGAGGAGGTCTATGTCAAGTTTCCCACAGGCATGTCGAAGCAAAAAACACTTACATGGAGAAGCATGATGCGTCGAGACCAACCCAATTTATTGCATATGGGGACACTATAACCAATATGATTGGGCAATGTGCCACGCCCTCCTTTATGGTGGATTTGAGTGGCTGTCACATGAAAACATCGACTTAGAGAGACTACAAGAAGATACTCCTCATGGATACATATTAGAAGTTGATATCGTATATCCTGCAGAACTTCACGAGCTAAACAATGATCTACCTCTCCTTCCTGAGTATATGAAGCCTAAGGACTCGACTACAAAGAAACTCATACCCCATCTTGGACCTCGAAGAATGTATGTAGCACACTACATGGCTTTAAAGTAGGCTCTTAATCATGGACTAAGGCTACCAAAAACCTATCGTGTGCTGCATTTCCGACAGTCACAGTATAAAGCTTATGTGGAATTTAACAACAGTCTACGACAACAGGCTGCAGATGACTTTGAGAAGGATTTCTACAAACTATTTAAGAACGCCATGTTTGGAAAACCTATGGAGAACTTGCGTAACCTTATGGATGTACCACTTGTTACGAATGAGAAGGTACTGGAAAAGTTGATCGCTAAGCCCACGTTTATCGATAGGACGATATTTGCTGCATCTAGCTGCTTTACATATGGCCTGGCAACGGATCGTGTTCAACAAGCCTATATACATCGGTATGAGTATATTGGACATCTCCAAGACATTAATGCATGACTACCATCATGATGTGTTATTGCCATATTATATGGCTGAAAACCTGAAGCTTATGTATATGGACAGTTATTCATTCATCGTGTGGCAACTGAAGATGTGTACCATGACGCAGCCACGCTACGTCCTCCAACAATGAAGCAAATCCTTTGCCTCACGGTTGCTGCTTTGCTCCTCCTAGTTGGTTCTTTTTATTTTGCCACGGCTGCTCGAGCATGAGATCTTAATCACTGGGTATGCGTGAGTGTATGTATAGAGACATACGAACGCTTTCTTGAAACACTTTTATTTTCACCATTTAAAATAAAACTTAAGGTTTGCCGATCACTTTTAAATGCATACGATGCTACTGTGTCTTTACTAAGACCAAAGATTATTAACTACAGCTGGACGTTCTACCCTCTTGCATGTTCGCTGCCAATGTTCACACCTCGACGAAAATGTCATCCCACACTCACCAATCGCTCCGGACAGACTGATCTACCCGCGCTACTACAAGGAAAACCAACGCCTAAACTTCCCTTCTCAGCCCTTAAACATTCTCCTCAAACTTAGCGTCATGAAGCTTCTAGAGTGACCTTCACCAGGCTAACTGCAGATGTACTCCGCTGTTACCAGGAAAAACTTGCTTTAATGGTATTTACCCTTTCTACCTGAGGCTGGTCCCTAATTAACAAAACTGTGCCTGTCTGGTCTTTGTGTCGCTTTTACAGTCAACGATTTTCACAATGCTTCTCCTTTTTATACATATACTGAAATTAAATATTTTATTATTTATTTTATATGACTATCCTTCTCAGATTATTATGATAATTATTGCCTTTATAATTCTGCCTTCAAATGCACCCCATATACACTTCATATTATACCATAACATTACAATGTGTATGTCTTGGCCGAAACAATTTTCTCTCAGTAATTTCGTGATCGATCGGCAAACCTTGAATTGATTACAGGATTCTTTTACAATTCGTCAACATATAAATTTCTTTATACTGTTTACAATTATGTTGCTTCTACAATTATGTTGGTCATACATATGACTTACCCTTCACATGATTCACCTTAACCATTATTATACAAAATTTACATTCACTAACATCATCATTTAAATTAAACATTATTATACAAAATTTACACTGAATTAATTACAGTATTCGAATTTAAACAATTATTATCTTTTGTCTTCTGTTATTCTGATTGGAGTATCTGTTTTTGTTTTGTTTTTTTGTTTTTTGTTTTTGTTTCTTTCTCACTTCACTTTCACATTGTTCACTGATCACTTTCACTTCACTCTTTCTCTTATAATTATTTTACAATTTTCATAACCTAATGACATTTCTATATTCATGTTAATTATTCTCAGAAAATTCACACCGTTTGTATTTTATCAGGAACATTCAATGATTTTCTATAAGGCCTCATAAGTTGTTTGTGCCATTTACCAATAGATTTAGTAGTTTTTACATCTCTAACTCAAAGTACGTTTCCCAAGTTTACCAGTAATAATTTCCGGACCTTCATATAAGGGCTCTAATCTATGATTTCTTCCTATTAATGCGCTGGATAATTTGTGATCTCTGGCAAGCACAAGGTCTCCTATTTTGGTTCCCATTTATGCTTTCGCTTCTTTAATTTAGATTTCCTTTTTTCTGCTTTTTCTTTCAACCTGTCAACAACAAGTTTTGCCCTTTGTTCTTCGGATAATGGTGATTGGTCTCCCTTAATCGTTTTTAGTATTCCTTTAAAAATCGGTTCAGGTTCAATTCCTTGCATTAATTGTATTGGTGCAAATCCTGTCGTCGTATTGATGGTGTTATTTATTATCTTTTCTATCACATTACAATACCTTACCCAATTTCTGTGATTATTATGAGTCATAACACGAACATAGATTCCAATGCCCTTCAATATGCGTTCTGCTGAATTCCCAGATGGAAAATAAGAGGAACAATGATAGAGTTTTATATTCTGATTCTTTCTAGTTTCCCTGAAGATCTTACTGCGATGTGTAGTAGCTTTAGATTGTATAACTCCCTAATAGCACATGAAATTGGCCTAGCTTTATGAGCATATGGTTTAATATCAGTCATTTCAAATGAATGAATGTAATTTATGCACCTTCCCGGCTTTTCTGAAAACACTTCCTTATTCTCCATCAAAATTTCCCATAATTCCTTCTTTTGTTTCTCATTCAGTCTACTAGCCTAGTTCACATTATTTTTCAACAAATTATCTATTTTGACACAGTCATCAACTTTATTGTACTTAGTTGCATTCTTATAATTCGAGCCTAATCTGGGATTTTCTTGAGGTTTCTCTTCGCCGTTATTAATACAAAATTTCTCATGTTTTCCGTAGATTATATTTTCTTCATTAATTTCATGGCAATCCCCTAACCTTACTTCGTGTAATTTCATAGCTCCAATGTTTATAACTTCCACAAAGAACCTTTCCCCTGTTATTTCTTCCTCTAACTGATCCCGGGCAATTATTCCTGAACTACTGTTGTCCAACAATGGTACGATTATTGTGTCTTGTTCTGTTTCGAGCTTCAAAATTTTGTTCTCAAAATCTATAATGGAGTTCCATGTGTAGAGACTATCACAATCTATTATTATGTCTGTTACAAGCCTAGGTACTATTAAAAATAACATCTCAATAATTTGCTTTCCGATTTCAATATTCATCATGGCCTGAAACCTTACTCTTTCTTTTCTTTTACCCACTGCTACTGAACAATATATCCCATGTACTGGTAAAGACAGTAATTTTAAACCACTGTTTATTAATTCTTCATAAAAATTTTGTGTACAAACTGTAGTGTTGGCGCCGGTGTCTATTATTGCACGAAATTGTTTGCCATTAATGCCAATATTTATCCTTGGTGGATCAGTTAAAATTTCGCTTTTTTCTGGCCTATATCTCCCTTGTTGATGTTTCTCTATCATTAGTTGCCTTCCATTATTCCTACTTTTCGTGTACCGCTCATTATAGGAATTGTTCCCAATCTTCACTGAAGGCGAGGTTGATTGGGTTTGGAGTTTTCAGACACTTTACTAATTGCTCCTATCCCAATATCGTTATTCGAATGTCCTGTTTTCGTTTCATGACGGTAATTATTTCCCATTATTTGTCTTGTAGAGTTTATTGCGCCAATCCTATCTTCTTGAACTGTTGAATTCCTCCCACTTCTACTTCTCGCATCCTGTCTTGGTGAACTTGGTCTATACCTATGGTCATAGTTATTGCTACAATCATCTCTAGAATAGCGTCTGTTTCTAGGATATCTTTCCATTCTATCATAATTACATCTGTGAGTATGTACATAATTTATTTGTGCGTTCCGTCTTCGGTAGTTTTCGCCTCTTCCCCTATAATTATTTTCAAAGTTATTCCTTCTGTTATCATTGTAGTTATTTTTCGGTACAGCCCCATGGTATCTATCTCTCACATGAAAATTTCTATCATTTCCTGGATATGCCCGCTGCCCGAAAAACTTTGTAGGACTTCTTTCTTTCTGTGTGAAATTCCTATCCTTAAGCACGCCATCTTGATTTCTCTTCCTTTCCAAAGCGATCAACAAATCTATCACTGCTGCTATCGTTACCGGTTTTGCAATAATTATGCAGTTTTGTATTGTATCCGGAAAGTGCGCGGTTACTAGATTTATTGATTCATTTTCTCCCGTTGATGGATCTAGTATCTTAGATTTCCTTGCAACTACCATGAAATAATTCACCATAGATTGTTCCTTACGGAAATTGTACTTGCCATTACTGAGTTCTAATCGTACATTCACTTGCCTACTCGCACCCCAATATCTGTTCAGAAATAACTCTTTAAAGGCCCCGTAATTGTTATCTAGACATACAGACAATCCTAGCCAAATGAAAGCATTACCTTTAAAACATTTTCGCACTACAGTCATCTTGTATTCCTCTGGTATACCCTTAACATTGAAATATTCCTGCATGCTATTTATGAATGCTTTCGGATTATTTGATTCCTCGTCTTCAAAAATTAGTGGTGAAATTTCACTGAGAACATGGTTAGGCCATTGAAACGTTGGGCCGCCATTTCTATTTACATTTGTACTCGTAATCTTACTGGAGGTACTTGGACATAAATTCAGCATCGGAATGTCAGCTGACGCCTTCTGCACTGCATCGTTCCTTACTGTTGCACTGTTTACATTGCTACATGCTGAACTACCAATATTGTCTGATATGCACACTTTTTCTAACCCTTCCTTAAGTCTATCACTTACATCATCTATTCCTACAGCAAGTCTCCTACTTTCTGTTTTAGACTGTTCTAACCTTTTCTGTATATTTATGGTTCTTTGCTAGTAGCTTCCCTGTCTCTAACTAATTCCTGACTTAATTATTCCCTCAATTCTCTGTTTTCTTTTTCTACTCTTTCACTAATCTCTTGTCTTACAATTTTAATTTTTTCTCTAACCTGTTCTTGATTCTCCCTAACCTCAATTCTCACGTTTTCTATTTCATTTCTCGCTTCCTCCTGGAAATTTTCTAAGACTTTCTGCTGGTTCTCAATTTTCTTCCCAATTTCAGTTAAATTGCTTGTTAAATCCTCTTTTAAACATTGATTATTAGCTTTCATCTCATCCCTTAATTCTTTCTGACCCTGTTCTATTTTTCCTGTTAATTCTTTTTGACCCTGTTCTATTTTTCCTGTTAATTCTTCTCTCAAGTTTTCTGTTACATCCCGGTTAGCCTTCATCTCATCCCTTAATTCTTTCTGACCCTGTATCATCTTTCCTGTCAAATCTTCTCTCAAGTTTTCCGTTATATCCCTTAATTTTTCTGATCCTGTTATATTCTTCCTGTTAAATCTTTCTGAGTCTCTATCATTTTTCCTGTTAATTCTTTCTGACCCTGTATCATTGACATAATCAACTTTAACATCTCGTTAGCTTCCGTACTTCCCCCTGGCTGTTCTACCTGTTTTTGTACATTTCTATCGTCTACTATTTCTACTACCTTATTTACACTACTATTCACGTCCTGCACAGTTCTACTATCACCGTCCTGAATTTCCATTTTTGCATCGGATTGCTCAAACATTTTACCGTTCTTTAACTGCATTTACCACTGGAACACAAAATAAATTTACACTTAGTACCTTTATATCTGCTGCCTGCAACTGCTGCTTCGATGCCTCTCCTGTTGTCCTCCGCGTTGTCCCGGGCTCCTTGACTTCTCCGTTGTTCAGCTTCCCCGTTATTCGATCCTCCTTGATGTCTCCATCGTTCAGCTTCTCCGTTGTTCGGGCCTCCTTGATATCTCCGTCGTTTAGCTTTTACGTTGTTCGGGCCCCACGCTGGGCGCCATATGACGCAGCCACGCTACGTACTCCAGCAATGAAGCAAAACCTTTACCTCACGGTTGCTGCTTTTCCCCTCCTAGTTGTTTCTTTTTATTTTGCCACGGCTGCTCGAGCATGAGATCCTAATCACTGGGTATGCGTGAGTGTATGTACAGATAAATACGAACGCTTTCTTGGAACACCTATTTTCATCATTTAAAATAAAACTTAATGTTTGCCGATCACTGTTAAATGCATACGATGCTACTGTGTGTTTACTAAGACCAAAGATTATTAACTACAGCTGGACGTTCTACCCTCTTGCATGTTTGCTGCCAATGTTCACAACTCGACGAGAATGTCGTCCCACACTCACCAATCGCTCAGGACAGACTGATCTACCCACGCTACTACAAGGAAAACCAACGCCTATACTTCCCCTCTCTCCCCTTAAACATTCTCCTCAAACTTAGCGTCATGAAGCTTCTAGAGTGACCTTCACCAGGCTAAGTGCAGCTTTACTCGGCTGTTACCACGAAAAACTTGCTTTAATGGTATTTACCCTTTCTACCTGAGGCTGGTCCCTAATTAACAAAACTGTGCCTGTCTGGTCTTTGTGTCGCTTTTACAGTCAACAATTTTCACAATGCTTCTCCTTTTTATACCTACACTGCAATTAAATATTTTATTATTTATTTTATATCACTATCCTTCTCAGATTATTATGATAATTATTGCCTTTATAATTCCGGCTTCAACCAGAATAAGCTTCGTTTTCTCGAACACCTGAATACAGCTGATTATCCTGTTAACCTTATATATCACTCCACTCAGAATAGAAATTGCTAGGAAAATTTAAAGATGAGGCTAATAGCAAAATCGTGTTACACTTTGTTGGACTACGACTTAAGATGTGTGTCTTAGATATTCAAGGCTCGATGATAACAAAAATTAAGGGCATAAAACGTAGTGCTATTAAACAGTACATTACATTTGCCCTATATACAGACTATCTTAAAACCCGTGAAATCATCAGAACACCCATGAATCTGTTCCGGTCCCGGGAGAATGCTGGCACAGTGCAAGTTAATAAAATCACATTGACTCCGTTTGATGACAAGAGAGTTATTGTCGAGGATGGAATAGCGACATATGCATTTGGGCATTACAGCGTTACAAACAGTGCATAAGAGCATGTAAGTCGAAGATGAAAATTTTCTCCGTGAGTCTACAAATTAAAAACTGGACGTTTGTCCAAGTGATGTGTATACACCTAGCAGTCACCTGATGAATAAAGAAGAATAAGAAGATGTAAGGGGAGGCGCTAACCCTACCGTTAGGAGCAATCCTAGTGCTAGTCTCAAGCCTAGATAAAGGGGAGAGGCGTCTACAACGAACTAAAGCAAAGGTATGTTGACATTAAGTTTTTAATTTAAGACTTTAAAATAACAAAACCTGAATAAAACGTCGCAATTTCACTAAAAGAAACTTCAGGTTGTCTCTGGCTAGGCAGATTAAGTTAGACGAAAACTGAATAGAATAGATAATGACAGGATGGCCTGGGATTGGTCAGGTTAGGCTGGGCTGGGCTCCCGTACTGATTCTCTAAGTTATGAAGGTTGTGTTAGCTTATATTGTCCTAACAATGGGTTAGTTACGTGTTGCTCTTACTTTTTGTATGTGTATCGTTTCTGGTTACTTCATGTTACGTCTTGTTACATCGTGTTACGTTTACTGTTTACGTTGGTTACGTTTACTGGTAATGTTACGACCTGCCACATGGTTACGTATACTGGTTACGTTGGTGACGTGCTTATTTTACGCCGTGCTACGTGGTTGTGTTACGGGGTGTTACGTCTTGTCATCTGGTTACATGCTGCTGTTACGTAGTGTTAGGTGGTTATGTTGGTCACGTGGTGTTACGTCTTACTACGTTGGTTAGGTTAGACGATGGTAGGATTAAATAGACAATGAAAAGTTCATCCAGAGCAGTCAAGGTAGGGATAGGTTAGGTCATTATGTGTGGGGTTAGTTTAGAATACTTCTACATACCTTCGCTGTAACCCTGTACAGTCTTTAACTCTCTCCGCCCGCACACTAGCAGTAACATATATAAAGTTTGTAAGATTTAGAAAAAAGTATATAAAAGTGTTGTAGCATTGAATAAGAAAGGATTAGAATCTAATTGCTCTCCAAATTACCATGAATACCTGTAACGCTATCTGAATTACCTGTTCAAATGGCTTAAACACCTGTGATACTACCCGAATCATATGAATATTTCCTTAAATAGCTCTGGTAAGAACTGCTCTGAACTACCTGATTATTTGTGATACTAACAGGTTTACCCTACACATATACGATACTATCCGAATTACTCTTTATACCATATAAATCAAAAATACTTATTAGAATAATTGTATTCAGCGATCGGCGGCCTGCGTCCAGCCGTTTCTGGGGCGTAATACCGGGACGTTAGAGTGCAATATAGCCTCTGTTAGCGTTTATATCTTGAAGTCAAGTACGTTACATGATGTTATGCATAGATGAACATTACACATAGATCAACCTAGCCTCCCTAGCGTCTGTGTTTGTTGTTCTTATATTTTCCCATATAAACACATTCTATACTCCTAAACCTCTGTCCAGCCTTGCACGTCTCCTCGTATTCTGTACTTCTACATATAAAGCGTATTCCCCTCCTTCAGCATCTGTCTTGTATATCATCTCTCCAAGTTTTCCCTATATATTTTCATATAAACGCATACTCTAGTACTAGACCTCTGTCTAGCCCAGCATCGACCCACGTATTCCCTATCTCCCCAATATAAACGCATTTCCCTCACCTTCAACTCTCTCCTAGCATAGGATCTATCTTCGTTTTCCCGTCTCTCCATATAAACGCATACTCTAACATTCAAAGCCTCCTAACCTAATACCGCTCCTGGGTTTGCTATCTCTCTCTCTCTCTCTCTCTCTCTCTCTCTCTCTCTCTCTCATAAAACACATAACTACCTTTAACTCTGTCTATCCTGGCATCTCTTCATTTTTCCCCTATCTCTTCCGTGTAAAGCGTATCCCTCCCTCCTCCACCATCTGTCTAGCCTAGCATCTCTCCTTGGTTTCCTACCTCACCTGTATAAATCTACATTCCCCTCCTTCAGTATCTGTCTAGCCTAGCACTTCTCCTCATTTTCCTCACCTCTCTCATATAAAGCGCATTTTCCAACCCAGCTACTCCCATCGTTTTCCTCGTCTCCCCATATAAATGCATACTCTGCATTCAAACCCTCCTAGCCTAACACCTCTCCCATATAAAAATCATATTCTACGGTTCAAGCCCAGTCTAGTCTAGTACCTCTCCTCTTATTCCCTATTTCTCCCGTATAAGCCCATATTCCCCCTCCTTCAACATCTGTCCAGCATACCGTCTGTCCACGTTTTTCCTATCTTTTCCATATAAACGCATATTCACTTCACAAGCTCTGTCTAACCTAGCACTTCTCCTCGTATTCCCACCTTCACATATAAAGCACATTCCCACTCCTTCAAACCCTGTCTAACCCAGCATCGACCCTCGTAGTCCTATCTCTCCCATATAAACGCATTTTCCTTTTTGAATCGTAGCATCTAGCCTTGTTTTGCCTATCCTTTCCCATATAAACGCAAAAAATGCGCTCGCTGCCCCCTATATATGCAACTCATATATGAGAGCCTTCATCAGTGACATGGAGGCGGAGTTTAAGTTATTGCTGGTACTAAACGGTAATAAGAAACCCGGCTTTAAGAAAATTGTAATGTAGCAAGAAGATACAAGGTTTAAGTTGTAATTTTACCCTTCGGCAGTTCGGCCATGCCTATTTTGGGGAGGAAAAGTACACTTTCAATCTAGAGGCTAGGATTATCCTCGATAAACGTAGGTGGTCACGCTGGTAGGGAGTGTAGCTACTCTTGTTTGTGAGTAACATAAACAGCTTCGTTCCATTATGACCACATTATACACACGGGTATACGTAGTAGCTAGAGAATGTATTGCGTTCCACCTAAGCATTCGATGTTGAGATTTCGCCGAAAATGCATGTTCTGGACCATGCTGAGTGGAGAAAGCATATTCATAAAAACGTCCGCGCACGCTAGCATGTGTGTGTGTGTGTGTGTGTGTGTTTGTATGTGCGTATGTGTGTTAGTGCATCTGTGTGTGAACAGCATAACCCGAAAATGAAATTTTGGATAAATACTAACCTTAATTGTGTTTAGCATCCTTTAAAGATGCGGCAGGAAGGTTTTCAAGAAAATCTCCGCTCCAAACTACCCTTTTCATCGAACATCCAATTTTTTTATTTTCAAAGAATGGCTCTGATAACGTTATATACATTATATGAAAAATAGTTGCATAACAAATAAAGCGTACTTATAAATCCTGGGAATAGTCTGTGAAGTACACTTCATTTGGAATGCCTTTTATGTAATATTGTATAACTGGTAAACGTTAAGTGACAAGACCAAAACGTAATATACAAAAATGTAATCTCTTTAAAACACACAATTTATTTAACCCTCCGCTACACGCGCGATCATTTTACCTCCGTTACAGGCGTACCTCCATTTCTACCATGAGTCCGCATTGCATTTTTTACCAGTTTAATGTTATGGTTAGAAAGTTTAATACATTTTAACCTTAATAGTATAAATAAAGCAGTGAATACGCTTTGATCATCAATGATGTAAGTAAATAATTTTAAGTCATAATTTACCCTTAAACGAATAAGAATGTTTACTATAATCACTGAAATTAACGATCATCCTGTTTTTTCACAGTTTTTAAGAATGCATATTAACCGTCACTTATTTTCAGAAAAATAGTTGAGAATTTTTTTTAGAGAAATGGTTCTTAACGGCATCACTGTCAATTTTATATAAATCATACATGGTGGTTGCTACTTTCACTGCATAGATATGCTGCGACATGTTCCCGGGATACAAATATACTGTACAGATTGCAACAAAATCCTTTTGGTCTGATTTTCTTCCTATTGCAGAAGCTGCATCTTCCTCGAATAGTTGCTTGTGGAGCTTTAGGAGTAAATTCAGCTTTAGGTAATCCCAAAATGTTAGTAATACGATTCTTGATAGTCCTTGGAGTATTTATCTGATTGGCCCTCGATTTCAAATAATCATGCAACAATTCCTTGGCAAGAACTTTTAGATAGTCTTTTCTTGGAATGGTTGTATTTGAATTGCTCTTGTAAATTACATAGCTATTGATTGCAGCAATATTCAGAAGAGAGGAAAACATTATACATGGCCATCTTCTGCTAATTATACTCACAGAGTATGTTCATTTCATCTCATCTACTTTATCCACACCAGATTTTGTATCATTATAAAAAGTGATGATTTGTGGCTTAGGATTTTCCGAATCACTGTCAATACTATCATCATCATGTAACGTAGACAGTGCCAGAACGACCTTGTCCTTCTTAGACTTATATGAAGCAAGTGTCATATTCTTCCTAAATGCAAAATTCCTGGAATCCAGAGGACGATTTTTTGCTACTGTCATAAATGGAGGAATTTCAGGTTTATTTTTTCGAATTGTTCCAACTATTGTCAGCTTGTCACTATCCAACAAGCCAACAGCAAGTGGAATTGATGTGAACCAATTATCACATTTACATTTCTACCAGATTTGGATAAACATTTCACCATTCTTTTGACAATGTCACAGAAATATGGGCCATTCACCTGTTTACTACAATATATTTCTATATGACTAGTATAATACATCTTCAGATCTATAAGTGCAAAACTTTTATACCGTATATTGCCGTTTTGATGGAATGTATTGTATAAATTTACATCTGCCCCTGAATACATCCAGCATTTCATTCACTGTAACTAGTTCTGATAAGTGAAACGTTTGTTGTAGTTTTCATTGAACTGATTGATCAAGAATTGGACAGCAGCTAATGTGTCCTTTCCGATGAGCTCTGGTTCTGATGTCATAAAATCTCAGACATTTTAGCAAGAAACGAAAACGATTTATGCCCATTGAAAGTCTGAAGTACTCCACCCCAGTACCATCTGCAGCCCAGAGATCTTGTAAATTTGTGTGTGAATTTCGCAGAACACCCCCCAAGGAAAGAAGTCCTAAACATGTCTTGATTTCTGTAACGTTAGTGTCTGCAGCATACCTTTCTCTGGAATATTTAGAAAGTAAGAGATGTAAGTATTAGCATAACAATTTCTACTAAAATGTCATCTGTGAAGAAAAGCTGCAAAGGATCAATTGGACACGACGCTTTTTGCTTCGGCTACGACTCCCGGTAAATGCTTCACAATATTATGTTGAGCTCTTCTTACTCTCCTATTTTGAATTACAGGTCGATGACTCCATTGCATACTATCTTTCCCAGCATACAAGTCAAATGTATGTATCTATAATATCATCTTCGTGGAAAGACTGTTCATTTTAGGAATTGTGATCACTTTCAAAGATTGACTCTAGATCACTACAATCTTCATTAGCAAGCTCTTTATCCAGCCATTTCAACAGCTGCTCATCATCCACTTTTCTGTAAATAATAATAATAATAATAATAATAATAATAATAATAAAATAAAATAAAACTTCTTTCAGTACGTAATCAATGTTGGACAATGACAGGTTTACAATTGTATGACAATTAGGATAAATATGTTTTCTAAATAAAGAAATGAACAACTTTTCTAAACTTTATTACTTATATTTTGTATATTACCAAGAAAAAAAAGTGTTTTACCTGCAATACGTTATAAAACAACTGGCCACAAAACTGATTCAAAAGAATACACGCCCATGTATTGACACTCCGCACCTCACCAATTTGCTGTTTCAGACAGCTTGAATCTGCTGAATCTTGCTTGATTCTGTTCTACAAAATGGCTGCCTAGCACATTCCAGAATTTTAAAGTGTCCACTTTTAGGAACCTTCTAAGATACAATACATTTACTGCTGCACTCGGCCTTTACAATCCTTTATCAATATGCTCCAAGTAAATGCTCCATTGTGCTCATTGTTTTACATGAATTCAGCCGTGAGATACGTACAGAAAAAGAAAGTAAATGCAAATACTAAGACTTGCGTGAATTTAAAAAATTCGGATATTACAAACGCTAAAGGGAGGGTTGCCTCCAATATCCAAATCCAAGCACAATTTACAATATATATATCGCATGATACTTAACTCAACAAAAAGTACTAGTTCTTCAATGCGAGAGTTACAACGGCTCATTGGCCGTGCAGCTGCCTAAAGCCCCCTATTCGTCGAAATTCTACTCCACAGAACACCAAAGTGCAACTTTAGTGTTGAACGGTGACAACACGAAGGCGATCGCAGCGTGAGTAGTAATCTGGGACGGAACTAAACTATGAAACATTGCGCTCTCGGATGCTGACGTCACTTGTCGCTGGTAGTGACTACTGCTGTAGTTTTCATACCTGCCTAGCTGTCTGGTTCAGCTGATCGTATGTTCTAATACGTATCGCTACTGACAACTTACAAAGTTAATTACGTAAGATTCAGTGATCGTGACTGCACTTTGAATTATTCAAGCTTCTTTTTAAAGGAATCGATTAAGGCTCACGTTGGTTAAATAAAGAGGCAAACGTGGTTATTAGAGATCATAACTTTTGTGATAAAGGAGTGAGGGAGAAAGAGAAAGGGTGGATGTCGGAGGAAATATGTATACTCCTGAAGAATAGGAAAATAAAAGGGAAAGCGCTAAATGGAGGGATGGTATTATGGTACATAATGGAAGTAGGAGAGGTGAGGAAAACAACTGTGTGGTTAGGAGTTGCGTGCAATCCACGGAGTGTTTAAGAATTCTATGATCAAAATATTTTCAAGATAGTGCACCAGAATATAGAATAAATACCGGGTAGATATGCAGAAATAGATGTAATAATGCTAGGAGACCTAAATTCAGGGACAGGGAAAGAAAAATCAGGATATGTGAAGTACAAAACAATATAAAGAATACAGCAAATATAGAAACTACGAGGAGTAGGGATATAATATGCAAATGTGAGGGAATGAAACTGATCGACGTTTATGAAATGAATAATATGATTGAGTGTAATGGATTTAAAGGGAGGGATAAAGAAGCGGAATCCATATTTACAAATAAGAAAGGACGAAGTGTGACATATGAGGCAGTATTTTTAACATTTAAATAATTTCAGTCAAATTATATAATATAAAACATAATAACAGCCCGCCCTAAAGCAAAATGTACATAATATATAAAATGCCTGTAACAGTCATGGTATTAATGTTTATATTATTATGTACATGTTCAATAATGTTATGTGAATGTATTACGTAATTTAATAATGTAGGAGCTTTGAGAATAATAGGTTAAAAGTTGCTAACAGTGAGGTAACAATGAGGTAACCTTGAGGCAATAATGAGTCAGAAAGTTTGATAATACTACTAGTAATTCTTGGAGCAACAGTAATGTAATTTTGAGACAGTTTATAAATAGCCAATCAACAACCAGAAGAAAGCTTAAGTTAAATAAAAGTATTCTATTGGAGTAGGATTAGCCAATCATAAAGTGAAATAGAGCGAATTCTACAAATTCAGAAGGCAGTTGCTAGCAGACAATGTTCCTAACCGGACGCGAGACGCGTCCTCGAGAAGCTTAATTCGTATTCAGTATAAGACAAAAAATAGTTAACGTGTTAAAAAGTGCAATTAATTAATAATTAATCTCACAGCTCTCCAAATCAGTGAAGTGTTATTTAAATCGTGTCCAGGATTAGTAAATGGAGTGAGGTAAAAATTATAATCTGTGTAAGGCTACATTCTTCAGCCGCACTACGCCCTGTTAAGAAATTCATGTCTCTACAAATTAATACTGACCAGCCGAGGCAAACATAAATATATAATATTTAAAGAAACAGTTAAATTACAAGGTTCATATTTTTAAACTTGGGGCAAAGGCTACCGGAAACATTGTACCATACGTAGTCTAACAATACGAGCTTACAACTACTTCCTCACAGATCCTATACTATACTCAACAGAGTTGAGATACATACTGTGCGGACTTTGAGGTCATGAACAATGTGTTATAGTTATCATTTCCCATTAAAAGTAAGTTTTAACATCACAAGCGAGATGAAAAGAATGGAATCAGATAAATGCACTAAGGAATTCCGAACATATAGATTGAGGTATAAGGATAGGGAAATGTTTTGCAAAGCGCTAAAAAAGGAGATGGAAATGATAGGGTTATCATATCTAGAAGGGTGCAGATACCAAACATTCAGGATAGAAAATGAATTAGAATAATACTTATTCTCAAAATGCAGAAGTACAGTATAATCACAAATGATACGAGACTAAGATAAAGATGGAAAGGGAAGTAAAGAAATGGGGCCAAACAGGAGAACAAAAATATAAAGAAAGAAAAATTTTTTTTTACAAAGACCGGTCTATAAATGTCTAATGAAGGCGAAAAAGATAGAACGGGGGATTAAGTCGTAAAATGAATGCAGCAGCAAAAATTCGGCCTACGAAGGTGATATGGCAAATGGTGAAAGTGAGGGGGAAAATATAGGTACAGGTGGAAACATGGTGCAAGTACTTAAAAGGTTTATTCGGGGTGCAAACATTAGTCAAAGTTCAAGAGAGTTTAAAAGAACGAATGCAGTATATTTAGGATTTAGACAAAGAAATGAAGATAAATGAAGTTGAAACACAAATATTAAAGTTGCAAAATAACAAGGTCTGTGGAATGGAGGGTTACCAGGTGAATTCTGGAAAGCATGGTGCGAAAATAATATTAGGCTGAGGTTAATGGTGAAATTGTTTAGCTCAATACGTGAAAGGGCCCAGAGAACTGAAAAAAGGGAATTGTAGTACCAATATATAAAGGCAAAACACATATAGAATGTCCTATATATTACAGTGGTATTATCCTCCTAGCAATGATAGGTAAAGTATACGCGGAATACTAGCTGACAGAATGCAGAGATGGGCGGAGAAACAGGAGAGGCTATCAGGACTCCAAGCAGGCTTAAGGAATGGAAGGAGAACAACAGATAACATATTAATCATAAAGACAATGGTGGATAAATATTTAAGTATAAAAAGGGCAGGGTATACTTGATATTTATTAGCTTAGAAAAGGTATTCGACAGTGTTAAAAGGGATACACTGCGGCTGAAAGTAATTAAGAAAGGAGTGAGCGAATCATTTATAAAGAATATAAAGCATTTATAGCAAATAATGAATGGTGTGTAAAAATAGTCAACGCAAATAATCTCGGATTTAGACAAGGACGCAAACTTAATCTCGTGCTATTTAATCTATTCATGGACGATACTATAGAAGAGATAAAAAATTTAATAATAATAATTCACCAGTTGTTAATAATAAAGAAATAGCAGGATTGTTATTTTCAGATGATCTAATGGCAGGTTCTATTTCAGTTGTGGGGCTAAGTAAAGCCATTCAAGCAATTGGCAAATAATGTAAAGATTGAGGGTTGATAATGAACAAACACAAATGGAAAATTATGATTTTTAAGATAGGATATAAATCAGAAAGGCCGAAAAGTGATATTGGGAAGGAATGGAGCTGGAAGAAGTGAGGAAAATTTACTATGTAGGATTAAGGCTCAATGTTGCAGGGGACTGGGGAGAACAGAATAAAAAAGTACTAGCAAAGGGGAAACTAGCAATACAGATAATCAGAGCATAAATACCAGAAATGCAAATTGCGTGGCTAAAAAGGATATATAGAACAGTTGTGGAAGCAAGGCTGTTATACGCAGCAGAGATATGGGGGATGGAAAAAGGATGGGAAAATGTATATGCTATACATAGGAATTATTTCAAAATAAGGCTGTGATTACCAAGGTGTTCACCGAATGGAGTAGCACAATCAGAACTAGGGAGGTTGAGAGCTAAAGGAAAAATGCTAGAAAGGGCAATCAAGTACTGCTTCAGAATAAAGCTACTTGAAGAAAATGAGATACTAAAGCAATGCTTTGTTGTACAGGAGAAACTGGGGGAAAAAGAAACTTAGATGCACGGTATACAGACAACATTGGAAGAAATAGGAATGTGGGAAATATGGGCAGAAGGAAACAACAAATATAAGGGTTTCCGGAAAGAAATTAGAACAAGGGTGGAGGAATTATATGTAATTTTGAGGGAAAAATGTGATAAAGGATTATAAATATTTTAAAACGGAATGGGGAAATGACAGTTACACCGAAGTATGCCACATAGAGACCGGAATGGGATGTATGCGTGAGCGAGAACAGGTGTAATGAATTTAAGTGGTCTAACAAGGAGTAGAAAGGATGGAGATGTACTAAATGTAATGGATTATATGGCAGTTGGCATTATGTTCTGGAATGCGAGAACAGGAATAAAGGAAGAGAGAATTTAATACTACACAAATGGAAGAAATTACCAATAGAGCTAAAACATTGAAGATTTTTAATACATCAAATGAATATATAGAGAAAGCAGGAAGATATTTAGGAAAAGCTAGGTTAAAGAGGTTAAAAGTGATTTGAAGCAAATTGAAGAATATATATATATATATATATATATATATATATATATATATATACAACAGAATGTTAAATATACGGGGAAGAGAAATAATAAGCAATTCCATTGTATTGTAAATATTGTATAAATTGCATGTAAGTACAAAGTAGTCAATAAATCGTTGATTCATTCATTAAGCTCACATAAAATGACTTGTCACTGTGATCTGAAGCAATACAATATTAGAACACAATTATGATCAGCTGAACACCTGACATCTGGGCTAGTGTGAAAAACACAACTGTTTATTCTTGTGTAACTCTTTTTATTTAAATTATCCAATAGTCGGTACATACATTGCTTTTATGTAATATTATTGGGGATAGTAGTGGTTCCTAAATATTTCTATGCCATAATACATAATGATCACACTTCAATTTTTGAGGCTGAACGAGAAGTTGTAATACCTTGCAATGATTTTTTCTGCAAGCTTCATAGTAAAATATTTTGCACTTAAACTGTCTCCAAGTTTGGTTTGAACTTGCAAGGAACTAACAGGAGGATATGGAATTTGACAAGAAAATGGGAAAAATAAGACATGTTTGACATTCGTTATTTTATTCTACTCTCAGATAGCGAACACAATTTGACATATTTGTCTAACATGAATAACTTCATTCCATTTCCTACAAAGAAACTTCTGAATACATTATATGCAATAATGTAGCTATTGTTTGTCATTCACTAAACCACTATTAGCAGTGCAATAAATGTCATAAGCAACAGTTTCACCACACCATATAACGCTGTTAATGTCATTATCACTCTGTGCTCTGACTAGAAGCACAATCTCTGTACACAAATAGGCACAACTTGTCTCCAACTTTCCATTGTTTATATACTAGAAGTAAATAGAAAGGCATGTTTAAAATACCCTTAAACTAGGTTTCAGAAAAGAGAAACCTACTTGCATTAAGGAAAAATTTGTGCTTGCAAAACCATATGATTATATTACGATGCCATTCTAAACCACGTTTCCCTCTGATGTAAACCAAAGCACATATGTACTTCTGTTTGTCACGAAATTAAGCACTATGCTTGCGCTAGTGTAAACAGATCTATAATAAATGCTTGTATCACGAAATGTTGTAGTAAGGAGGGTATAGAACTACGGATTTTATTGCGGTTATCGTAAGAACTCGCTTAAGGTAATGGATGCATAATAACAGTTAAGGGATTGCAAACTATGATTTTCTTAATTCTACCTGCTATTGCGCTAACACTCAAGAGTATCTTTTCGCTAACTACCAACTGTATGTATGACTGCTATTCTCTTACCTATATGACAAATGCAGCAACGAATTCCCAGAGGTGCTATCTGAGTAACAAATAAACTCTTTGCGCAAAAAAGGAAATATGATAACGAACAGTAATTCATAATACTCTAGCAATTATATGCTCAGCTCAGGTCAAATCTTGTGATTGTATCAGTTAGTGTTTGAGTTGCCATGGCAGAGGAAGAAGCGTGTAGTGTGAATAAACTGTTCAAACACAAAAGTGGGAAAGCGTTAAAAAGTGGCGAAAAAGAAATGATGCTTAATGTGTTCAACTCACTATTATAAAAATACCTGACACTTGCAATAGTGGATATTACGATACTAACATCCGAGTTTACAGACGTTTTAGCAAAAAGTGTAACCAAAGCACGCAGGAAATATAAAAAGACGCAATAAGAGACTAAAATTTGGGAACTTGTTTTGTGTGCAACAGAGCTGTGGATAGGCTTGTCATTAACACGCCGTCAGACGTGCGTTCTGGTAGAACGCTGTTAATCGTGCGGGGCCTGGTAGACCCGCGCTATATTTTTGTTGTTATTGTTTGTATTTTTGTTTTCTTTCGTTTATTTTCTTTTTTCCCTATGTTTACTTTTATTTAGATTAAGCGTACAGGGCTTTAATTTGTAGATATTATGTTACAGTACGTATAAAAAGCATTGCAATTTTCAGATATACATACAACTTGTAATTTCAAATCTTCAGTTACTCAGAATCATGTACTATTTCACCCGTGTTTTCCCCGACTAAGCAACTATCACAAATAATTTTAGCATGTTTGCTCAAACACAGGGGGGTGTTGCATTTCCCACATGCATATTTAGTTTTGCAGTTCACTTTGTCTTTGTTGCAGGGTTCACATCGTTTCATTTTCAGTGTGCATAGCGATGTATTTGACAATCCATCCACTACGGATTCTTCAGGTTTATATTTTGTCAAAATGCCTTTAAAATCACCGGGTTAATTTTATGCTGTTGCTCTCCTTTGTAGCTGTTACAACAGTGAAGCTAAAGATAGTGCTTTTAAATGCTCCTGCTTTTTGGAATATTTATTTTGGTTTCCAATGAAGATAACCCTAGAATTAATACCTGCAATGTTCAAGTAATGGTAAAAATTACCATGGGCCACCTTCTCGTTGTTCTGGCTACATTTTATGTAACACAAAATTTATCTACTACATCAACTTCAAATTTAGTGTCCTTGTAATGCAGGATTATTTCAGGCTTTTTCTCAGCGCATTCTGATAACTGTGTGGATGAAACATGTATTGAAATTGAGTTTTATTTATGGACGCTCTTTAACTACTATGGTTCTTAGCGTCCCATTCTCTATTGGGCGTGAAAGACCGGAAATTTTGCTCAGAGGCCTCTTATTAGGCTTGAGGTTCTTTTACATGCTGTAAATCTACGACACGGGACCACCGGCTTTACCTCCCTTCCGAAGGAAGCCGTGCTAAGGATATTTACGCCCGAAAAAAAATCCATCGCCCTCCGCCGGGTTTGAACCCGCTACCTCGGGAACCAGAAGCTAGCACGGTACCACTAGTCCACGGAGGACGACTTGATGAAACATGCAGACTTGAGAACAAAATTACTGTTTTACCCTTTTTTGCAATATATGAAACAAGTGTTTCATTGTTTGTGAAGCCAAATATGCTTTCGTACTGACTGCAATCTTTTGAGAAGTGAAATTAGTGGGTAACACTTTTTTGTTCTTGCGTACTGTACCGACGAGAGAAAATTGTCTTTTGCCCAATTCATTCGCCAGCAATATACTGGTACACCAATTATCTGCAGTAACGTCTCGTCTAGTGCCAGAGAATGCTTCAGTCAGCGTCAGTACGACAGCCTCTGCCGAGTTAGTTTGCAAATATGGTCCGTCCGGACAACTTGTCCAAGAAAATAATGGTTCTGACAATTGCTCAGAAACAATGTAAACATTTCTCTAACAGCAGCCAATTTGTCCAGTCTTCGTCGCTCCAATCTTGAGCTTTTGTCATCAAAGCGAATTCAGCGTAATAGAAATTTGAATCGTTTTTCGGACATAGCCTTCGAAATAGTGGAATTCCAAGATCATTGCTTCTCCAAAAATTGTGAATATTCTGGCGTCCACCACGAAAAATTCCTGCCGAGTACAATAAACCTAGGAAAGCTTTTATTCCTATTATATCTGTAGGTCTGCTGTCTCTTTTACGATCAAATTTGTGCAGCACACTGCTAATGTAAGTATTTGAGCTTTCAACTATCAAATTAACTATATTTTCAATAACAAAAAGGTTCCAACAATCAATTTACGTTTTCGCATTTTTGGCAGCTCCTATTACACCAGGAGTTTGGTCAATATATTTTGAGTCCTTGTATGTGTTATTTTCCAAGGTGCTTTTTTCATTTTGTGCCATCTCCTACTGTAAATAACAACAGAATGTATTCTCAATAGTAATAATAATAATAAGAAGAATTACTATGATAAGCATATGATGTTACCTATAAAATACATGTTATCACACAAGCTGCTTTCTTCTTCTTCCTCTTCATCTTCATGGTCAGTTTCTGAACCTAAAGATCTCATTTTGAGTTTATCTTCAGATTCATCTGATTCATATAAGTTGTCATTCACGGGCAAGGCATCATCATCGCAAAGTAGGTGATGTACTTCTTCCAAATTATTCGGATTTTGTAGATCGTACCCTTTACTCGTGTTCATGACGAAGCAGTAACAACTCCTTGCAATGCAAAGTAATATTGCACAACAGCTAATGAGAAACATATCTGTCAACAATATGTAACGAGAGCAGGCGCGCGGGGCCTGGTTGACCTGTGCGGCACGTAACTGCTGATTATTCATTCCTCCAGCCAAACAAATAAACAGATTACGTTATCGCTGCAGCAAACAATCGAGAAAGGTGTAATATTAGATGTCCTAGTCAGAAAATGGAATGGGTGCGTTTGTAGGGAAATTATAGCATTTAAATAATGCCAGGCGTCCCTCAGGCCTCTAGCGAGGATAATTCTAATTACAATATGACAGGTGAGTTATCTTTGGAGGATTTGGATTAGGATGTTGCACATTTGCCTAAGGATTGCAACTAACATAACTTCATTTTCCGCATGCTTATAAAATCGATGTTACTTCAGATTGCATGCTGAATTATTATTTTTACACAGGGTGCCTTTTTATAGGCTGAAGCAATGTTCAGCTGTAGTGATATGCAGCAAGTATGTGTGAGAGGAAGAAGCAGCTTTAAGTGGCGAGGATTGCAAACTACGTTCGCACGGATAATACAATGAGTTTGTTTATAGTGAGAGGCACACTCGTTTGGAGGGGATAGTAAGTCCACTGTTGCTAGTACACATGTCAGATGTCAGTAGGTAATTGCTAATGCTTAGCAAAATGTTTATTCAACCAGCAGCTTGAGTAATGAGAGTGCTTTGGGGTAAAGAGGGGCTAGGATATTTCCTGCTTATATGTATTTATAAAAACACACATATAAGTTTTAATGCGCAAATATTGATATGAGTGAATTAACTAGTTAGCCAATTAAGTGAAACACACTACAAACACCTTAAGTGTAAAGAAACAGGTACTGAATTAGTAAACTGGAATTCTGTGCTTGTGTTTGGTTGATAAAGCGTTAAATGAGAACGAAATAACACTTTTATTGTAATACCACGCCACCTTGTGTTACTTGGACAATAATCAGTAAACGCATAGGATCCATGGATCTTTTCATTGAAGGTTAAATGAATCGGATCTTTTGAATGATCGATAGATCTGTTATTTATAGTGAACACTCTTCAAGCATGTTAAGCAGTTTTAATTTTTATAAAAAACTAACCAAATGCAAACCTTCCGTGAATTCAGAAACCTACGCTTATACAAAAACCTAGTGCCTCGGATGCAATGAATTGTGTATGGAAAGTGTTTAAACTGCTTACTGCCATCTAAAACGTTCTCTACTCAAAGTAAGTTATTTTCCGAAGTATTATAAAATGAATTATCATATATGGTGATTAATTTCATGTTTATCATGATATTTGTTAATTTAAAAGGCTTCAATACATTTAAAAAGTAGTACATGCCATTACTTCAAAACCTCTGGTTTTGGCACAAAAACCAACACATCATTATTTAAATGCCTTACATTCTTATAATATCCTGCAAATTAATTACTATTGCACAATGTATCTTCTAAGGGAAGGATTTTCTATCATCAAAATTGCTACCAATTTTAAATGGTAGAAATCAGACATAAGAGATTGCAATCACTTTGGAATTTCAAAGCCTCAGAACACATACTGAAGCTTCTTATTTCACTCAAACATCATCATGCTTTTTCTTGGAAACAAATTCTTTTGAGCACTTATGCTATCAGATTACAAGGACACTAATTGTCAAAAAGGCTTCCGGAATTTCCATTTTTATACATCATGTCCAGTTCATAAAATGACATTATAGTGGCATTACATAAAAATGACAAAACCAAGTGAATTACGGAAATATATGTGAATGATATCAAATATCATTCTTCCTTTTGTATTAGAAAATTTCATTTGAATACTGCCTTAAATGAATTACAGTATCACTGGCATGCTATCCTTGACAGTTAATATGTCAAATAGTCCACAAATAATCCTGTATTTTTAAATTATACACGAGTATCTCTCGCATCATCTACATCTACGTGTTTGAATATTGGCACTACAACATGCTACTTAATTTGCATTAAAGATTTATTTTTGCTTTACACATTTTAGCTGTGACCTCCATCCATCAATTATGGAGTACAAACGAAAACAATAATGGTGTATTCCACTGTCTGGATAACTCACTATATCTGGAAAGTAAATCAGGGAATGTAAAGTTTTGCAACTCTAAGAAGCTATGAAAAGCTTAACCTTTCATCCAGTACTATCATTTTATGTTGTTCAAACTTAATAACTTATTTTGCTATTGCAGTGTTTTTGAAAGAATCGAGATCTGTCTGTTTTGATGTATTTTTTGCAGCGTTTGCAATAAACAGTGTTGTTTCCTTTGATGAGGAACTTTTCCTTTCCAAACTCCTCTATAAGTGCATCCTGAAGAGAATCCTGCTTGATACTCTTATTCTTCGACATGTTTCAAAGTACTGTGGAGTATAAATAAGAGCAATTAATACAAACATAAATATCAATGCACATGTAAATACCATGAAACTATAGTTCTTTACTCACTGGATCTCGAGTACTTAAGGAGACTGCATCAACCAAGGCCAAGCAGCAAAATAAATGTCCACAGTGACCTTCGCTACAGAACCACCTGTAGGTTGGAAGTGCTACCCCTTCCACCGGGATAGGACATCAACTCAACCCCGTTCGTTCACAACTGCAGTCTGCTAATTCCGTGATTCAAAACCAAGGCCTGGTGATTACTGTCTCTGCTTTGTCCCGGGTGAAAATACATCAAACGAGATCCCTCCGTTACAAAATCCATTCGTTCTTGCCTGCCATTTAGTTCGTTACGCATTCGAAAACTTGAAACAGCCAACCAGAAACATCGCCTTTCCCACAAATGTACAACCAGCCACATATCGTGTTCATGTGAGGAGTTTGTGTTGCCAGTTTCTTTATCTAACCTTCACCCCTGTGACAGACTCTTTGTTTGCTTTGGCTGGCAAGAGGGGAAGAGCAGGAGGTAATCAGCATGCCGTGTAAACTCGACCGTGAGGTGCTGCGACCAGTTACTCTCGTTGCATGGTAGCCAACATCTTAAGGCATAAGCAGAAATACACAGGTTCACTCTTATACTAGCGAAGTGACTTAACAGAGAACTGGTTACTTTGATTCCATTACGGCGAGGATAGATCCAGTATAGCAAGTGACGTACAACCTTGATAATTATTAAATGTGCAGCAAAAGCTTAGAACAATCCAATTTAATATCATTTGAGCTAAATGATTCTACCAGAAACAATTTAAACAAATACTGGAGTTATTTAGTTATAGATCTAAACATTAGTGATGGTACTTATTTTACAAGTAGGACGATCGTTTGAATCTCGTGGAAAGGCAGAGGATGCATCGTTTAATAAGGGCACTAATATTAAACTTGCACATAGTTTTTTACACAAATGCCTATATCTTATACGTTTTGGTCAAGTTATAGAAGGAGTAAATCATCTATAGCGATCCTCTTATTTGTTCCAAAAATAGATATGCATTTATATAAAAGTTGTTATCAACGATAAAATTATTAACAACCAGGAAGTATTTATGAAGTATCGTTTCGACCAGAATCTTTCTATGTGTTTCTAATAAGGTATAATACGCAACCTTTCTATAACTTCGGTTTCATTTTTTTGTTCAAAAATTTAATTGAGTTTTATCTACGGACGCTATTTAACTGCTGTGGTCCTTAGACCCCCATTATATATGGGCATGAAAGACCCGCGATCTCGGGAACTAGGGGCTAGCATTGCAACCACTACACCACGGAGGACAAGGTTTTCTTTCAGGTGAGCAGTTTATGATGAATGCATGGTTTCACATACAGAACAAACTGAAAGACGATGTTTCTATAAGAACAAATATGCCCCTAATGACAGCAGAATTGTTACAAAAGCATGTAATATCAAACTATGAATAATATATTATGAAACAAATTATGCTGAAACTCAAAAAGATAAACTGATAAAGAAATCACAAACTATAACTATTTCGAATAGAGCGTTAAGGAAGAAAATCGTTTTAAGGCAAATAACATAAACATCGATGTCACTACTTCAACAGTCTATAATTTGATAATCCTTATATCTGTACCACACATTTCCGAACAAAGAGGCCAAATAAACTAAACGAGATACTATAAATATGACAATTTTCAGCTCCAGAAGTGGTCATTCAAAAATTTGAGAAATGAGTAATTTCCACTTTAACCCTCCGTCAGTCGCTAGGGGCCTGAGAGACCCCTGGCATTATATAAATGTTATAATTTTCGAACGAACGCACCTATGCAATTGCCTGACTAGGACATCTAACATTACAGTTTGCGCGATTATTTGCTGCAGCGATAATCTTATCTATTTATTTGTTTGGCTGGAGGAATAACTAATCAGCAGTTACGTGTCCCACAGGTCAACCAGGCCCCGCGCGCCTGCTCTCGTTACATATTGTTGACAGATTTGTTTCTCATTAGCTTTTGTGCAATATTGCTTTGCTATTGCAAGGAGCTGTTACTGTTTCGTTACGAATACGAGTAAAAGGTACAATCTACATATTCCGATTGATTTGGAAGAAGTACATCGCCTACTTTACGATGATGATGCCTTGCCCGTGGATGACAACTTATATGAATCAGATGACTCTGATTCAGAAGATAAACTCGAAACGAGATCTTTAGATTCAGAAACTGAGCATGAAAATGAAGAGGAAGACGATGAAAGCTGCTTCTGTGATAACATGTATTTTATAGGTATTATCATATGCTTATCATAGTAATTCTTCTTCTTCTTTTTATTATTATTATTATTATTATTATTATTATTATTATTATTATTATTATTATTATTAGTGACATACATTCTGTTATTTACGGGAAGAGATGGAAAAAAATGAAAAAAAAAACACCTTGGAAAATAGCACAGACAAGAGCTCACAATATATTGACCAAATTTCCTGGTGTGGTAGGAGCTGCCAAATATGCGAAAACGGAAATTGATTGTTGGAACTTTTTTGTTACCGAAGATATAGTTGATTTGATTGTTGAAAGCTCAAATACCTACATTAGCAGTGTGCAGCACAAATTTGATCGTGAAAGAGACCGCAGACCTACAGATGTAATAGAAATAAAAGCTTTCCTAGGCTTATTGTACCTGGCAGGAATTTTTAGCGGTGGACGCCAGAATATTCACGATTTTTGGAGTACCGATGATCTTGGAATTCCTCTATTCCGAATGGCTATGTCCGAAAAACGATTCAGTTTTCTAATATGCTGTATTCGCTTTGATGACAAAAGCTCAAGACTGGAGCGACGAAGATTGGATAAATTGGCTGCTGTTAGAGAAATGTTTACATTGTTTCTGAACAACTGTCAGAACCATTATTCTCTTGGACAAAATGTCACTGTCGACGAACAGTTGCCGGCATTTCGTGGTCGACGTGGTTACGACAATATATACCATCCAAGCCAAACAAGTATGGCATAAAGATATTCTGTTTGAGCGATGCAAAACTGTTTTATACAACTAACATGGAGATTTATTGTGGAACAGCAGCCGGACGTACCATATTTGCAAACCGAGTTCGGCAGAGGCTGTAGTGCTGAGACTAACTGAACCAATCACTGGCAGTGGACGAAACGTTACTGCAAATAATTGGTTTACCAGTGTATCGCTGGTGAATTAATTGCGCAAAAGACAACTTTCTTTCGTTGGTACAGTGCGAAGGAACAAAAAAGAATTACCCACTAATTTCACTTCTCCAAAAGATCCCAGTCAGTACGAAAGCATATTTGGCTTCACAAAAATGAAACGCTTGTTTCATATGTTCCGAAAAAGGGTAAAACAGTAGTCTACGTGTTTCATCCACACAGTTATCAGAAGGTGCTGAGAAAAAGCCTGAAATAATGCTGCATTACAACGACACTAAATCTGGAGTTGATGTAGTAGATAAATTGTGTGCTACATACAATGTAACAAGAACAACGAGAAGGTGGCCCATGGTAATTTTTTACCATATCTTGAACATTGCAGTCATTAATTCTAGGGTTATCTTTCTTGGAAACCAAAATAAATATTCCACAAGGCAAGAGTATTTGAAAGCACTATCTTTAGCTTTACTGTTGCAACAGCTACAAAGGAGAGCAACAGCATCAAATATACCCGGTGATTTGAAAGACCTTTTGACAAGATATAAACCTGAAGAATCTGGCGTAGATGAATTGTCAAATACATCGCTATGCACATTGAAAAGGAAACGATGTGAACCCTGCACAAAGACAAAATAAATAGCAAAACTAAATATCCATATGGGAAATGCAACATCCCCCCTGTGTTTGAGCAAACATACTAAAATTATTTGGGAAAGTTGGTTAGTCGGGGAAAACACGGGTGAGATAGTAGATGATTCTGAGTAACTGAACATTTGAAATTAGAAGTTGTATGTATACCTGCAAATGGCAATGTATTTCTTTATACTTACTGTAATACAATTTATAACGTATATGTGCTCATATTTTAGCTTGTATTTTTATTTTGCAACATAATACCTGCTAATGAAAGCCTTGTACGCTTAATCTAAATAAAGGTAAAAACAGGAAAAAGGAAATAAACGAAAGAAAACAAAAATACGAACAATAACAACAAAAATATAGCGCGGGTCTACTAGGCCCCGCGCGACTAACGGCGTTCTACCAAAGCGCGCGCCTGACGGAGGGTTAAGGGCACAAATTGAAAATAATGAAACAGCGTTACTAATGTCATGCGACATTTAAATGTCATTAGCAGAAGTATGAGCTAAATCAAATGTGTTAGATGGGATGTTGATGAATTTACCCTTTATGTCTTTATAGCTGTAACGGTTATGACTATACGCAAAAATATCACATATGCAGATATATTTGCTGATAAAAAGTTAAGACTTTGGTGTTAATGTTCCAAATGAAACAATTATTGACATTCTTATGGTGATGAAAAGAACACCACTATTAATCTTAGTAATAAGGTTACAGAGGAATTTGATGTCTTTAATGAACACTTCTGTAATTAGCGTTCTATAACATTATATTGCAATCACCACTGCTGATCAACCTCAATTTTTTTAATCACCTTGATAATTTTGGATATTTTATTGCGGAAGGATAGAAACTTAGACGTATTAATCAAAAAAGCCTTAAAGGGGCAGGTTTATTTCTTATGGATATTGTAATTTAACAACTGACGTCTCAATGGGCTGCGAACTGTTAAATTTAGTTAATTGAAAAAGATGCTAAAATATGGACAACCCTTCGGAATGCACGCTGTCTTCGCATAAATGGAGTATAAAATATTTAGGACGACATTATGCACATGAAAATGGTGCTATAACATTGTAGATACTGCGCTTATAGCGTTCGAACTATATAGCATAATATTTTAAAGCTAGAAATTCTCATGTCGAATAAACTCTTAAGTCATAAATTGCAGAAAAAGTATGGATAATGTACAAAAAAAATAATAGGGCAGGTGGTATAGACGCTCACACTTTCCATTCAAAACGTGTTAATCCTTTAGTTGATATTACATTGATGCTGATGAGGAGTTAGTTTTTAAAAATGGACAAATTAATCCCATGCGAGAAGACTAACTGATTTTTGTTTTGTTACACGGAACAAGACACTATATAGGTTTTTTTTAGACAAATGAAAAAGGAGTCGTCATGTATCCATATTTCGTAAGCGATGATATTGTTCTACATCATTATAATGTGTGCACATTCGACATGGTCTTCTATAGTAAGTTATCCCAGTTACTCAAATAAAAGTAAGCAGTTCGGTAAGTCAGGAAGGCCTAATTCACTTCCTCGACCCCACGATTCGCCTCACCCACGTAATCATATGACGTCACGATACGCCACTCGCGGAAGCTAAGATGCTACTTCCTGGTTTAGGTACTCCAACCTCCAAGAGATTTTGGATGGGGGATAAAAGCTACACGTAAAGACGATGGTCAGCCTCTCTCTCAATGCTGTGAGAAAAATTGAGAGCATGCATACGTCACGCAATTAGATTACCCACGAATTATTTTAATCGATAGGGTTAAAAATATACTTGAATAAAGTTGCTGAACAATAGTAGTGATAAACCACGGTTATCAGCACACCTATGTACTTGAATTACAATCCGTGGTATTGAAAGACGGAGTTAGTACCCGCATATACGAGTAACGTGTGGGATTACGTGACGTTTGGGAGTCTGAGTGGAGAATTCTGAAGTCCGTCCCCCTCCTCTGCGGTGCTCCCTGGAGCACGTTATTTCCCCTCGTGAAGTTGTTGATACACTTTATTGTTATGTTGTGGAATTAAATGAATAATAAAATAATTAAAGGCCGAAAAAAATATCTGGAGCACGTTATTTCCCCTCGTGAAGTTGTTGATACACTGTATTGTTATGTTGTGGAGTTAAATGAATAATAAAGATAATTAAAAGCCGAAAAAAAATATCTGGAGCACGTTATTTCCCCTCGTGAAGTTGTTGATACACTGTATTGTTATGTTGTGGAGTTAAATGAATAATAAAGATAATTAAAAGCCGAAAAAATATGTGAAATTTCGTGCGCGCTCACGTCCCCCCAGTTGTTTGCTAAACCGGAAAATATGCCTTAATTGCAAGAAGAACCCCGTTCAGAGGCAATGCAGTGTATATATGAGAAAAAAGACGTGTGGTCTAAATAATATTCGAGTTATGTGTACGGTTACCGCGTTTGCTAAAAAAAACTAATGTATGGCTCTGAAATGCATCAAGAAGCGCACTAATAATGTTCGAGATCCCACAGCTAAAAACTTGGAATCTTTCATCAAGAAGGCAATGGACTATAAAGTAAGAAAACCATGCGAGGTTAATATAATATTCGAGTTAGGTGTATGAATGTTAGACTGCATGAGTATGTTACAGAAGACTGTGTATGTGAGAAAGAGCCCACGTGCGTAACGGTATAAACTAGGTCAGTGCAAGAACGAGCATGTTCAATCCCCACCACCACCACCCTATCCATTAAATGTGAAACGAGAATGGATCGGCGTTCACAGTCGACTGTGAGCCAGCACGATGAGTAGTGAAAATATCAGAATCGCGAGCGTAGTGACAATTGTTGCTGGGTGAACCTCGAGGAGTACGAGCAAATGAAGCAGCACTGTCTCGATAAGCATGAGGAAATATGTGATGGCGATACGCATATCATCATCTGTAAGGAACCATCACAGCATCAACAAATGTCGTCATTCTTCCGTTGTGGAGAGTGCTGTGACGTGTATCTCAAAGCAAAGGGGTAAGTAAGTAAAGAACATGTGATAGAATAGATGTAGTAGGGGGAGAAAAAAGATAACTAGCAAAAACCTGTGCCTTTGTTTTTACAGAACGCCCGAAGGAGAAGATGTGCCACCGCATCGTGACGTGGATCGGTCGGTGTCGACATCCGAACCCGTGGAGGAGAAAGAAGAAGAAAGGTAAGCAGAATCATTGTGAATAAAAAGAAAGAGTTTTTTTATTAATGACTCGTGTGTTAAAACAGAGATGTTGTGTATATGTCTACATGTCCGAAAAAAAGTCTGACAAGAAGAGGAACAAGGCAAAAGTCGTAAACAAGAAGATGTTGGAAGCCTCTCGAGAGAACGTTATAGTGCTCATCTTTGACCCCATTCCAGAAAAGTCAGAGGAAGATGAATCCAAATAGCGTGTTTATGCTCGACGACATCTCCATCAGCTCCAAGCATCGTGTGAATATAGGACTGCATTACGAACTCGCATCCCTCTTCATCAAAGCAGTTGACGAAACTTTTGTATACATAACAAAAGAGGACTGGCAGATAATAGTTCGAAATATAGCTGTGATTGAAACGTATGTGAAAGACGGTAAGCTTCCTCGTTTATCGTACAGTGAGAATATAATCTATGCATATAACGTAACAGTGCATATGAATAAAGTTAATGAAATAGCATTTGTGAATACGTGTCTAAACGAAAATGTCATAAACCTGGACATTGTTGCAATAGCAGGACTGAAGAGAATAATTCCATACATTGAAATATATTTATTTCAATTGCATGACGTTCATAAATCAATGTGTTCATACGATGTTAGAGGTAGGAGTGTCAGAAAAAAGTTAAAGGAGATGTATGCTAAAATCAATAAAAAAAATATAAAAACTTTTTTCTTTATTGATATAAAAATACATTTTTCATTTCTTATATGATAGATTGAACAACAGGAGTTAGGGGTTTATAAGTGAACAATTTAACATGAATAATCAAACAAAACAAAGATGTTTGTGCAGGAAAATTCGCCGATGCTTGAACTTCCAATCTGATGTTAACGGCTCCAGTCACGGTCTCCTGCGGTTGATGAGAACAGTCTATGACGAATAGTGGTGCATATTTCAGAAAATCGCCTCTCTTCAAAAGAGGGTAATTTTCTTTGCCATAATAAGAGTATTGAAATTTAGAATACTGATCATACACAGATGCAAACTTTGAATTTGCAAAATCCAAATTCATGTCATGATACGGATAACATTCGCTGTTGAGATAAAGCTTCAGATTGGTGATATTGCAGTGATCAAAGATAGAGCTATCTTTAGCAAGATGGTTCAGTCTGTCCGTCTGTGCACCCACTATGACAAAACGCGGTTTCTCAAGCTTCGATGTCGTTGCAAAGTTCCACGTGAACGCTTTAGTCTGCGGTACTGCAGGTTGAGTGTGAAGGTCCAGGGTTCGAATAGCAACGTGCAGTGGGCGATCTGACTGGACGAGTTTAAGTTTCTCCACCCTCTCGGCATCGGAGAGTCTAAGTACGGGCATTCTCCATTCGATGCGGTTTAGTTTAATGATAGTCACATCGTTGCTCATCACACAATTATTAGAATTTTTAGATCTAATGAGAACGAGTTCAAACTTGCTATTAAGTATCAGCTCCTTGTGATCGTCTGCGAAACCCAGAAGCATCGAAAAAGGAACGATAGCGTTGAATACACCATTTGATGCGTTCACGAGGTCTACAGCTTCTCCGGGATACGTCCAGCCGGCGTTCTGCAGGCAATTGGAGTCCAAAGTGTTGAGAGCCGCATAGTTGCGCATAGTCGTACAAATTACAGGATTTCTCGTTCTATCTATGGTAGTACCATTCATATCTAAGCGAACTTCATCGAACAGAAACGCCATGGCATTGTTGGTCAGTGTTGCAGATGAAGCTTCGCCAGTAGGTTTTGTCACAGATCCCTCTATGTAGAGGTAACTTCTGCTAGGAAGCGTGTACAAATCCTCGGCTTGTCATGGTATTCTAATTTCATCATTCACATCTAGAGCAGATGTATTGTAAGGTAGGAAGACATGATTCTCCTCCTTACTAATCTTATCGTCAAACGTCGGAACTCCGGTCACATCTAAAACATCCATTACAGAACCTTGAATCCCAGACGCTCGAGGAACTCTCGTTTGTATAGTGATAGCAGTTTGCGTGTCGAGGACTGAGTAGGTATCAATCTCGAGAGAAGCTTTTTATTATAGTAATGCCTTTTAAAATTTATTCCCATTCCGTCTTATGTGCAGTCTCACTGTTATAGTTTCGTTTCTGAAGTCGAGCGTATCCCCAGCGTGGGTAGATATATAGGACTGGGCGGTTCCTGCGAGATGTGGTAGCCCGGAGGAACCGACGGGAAAAACTCGTAGAGAGAATGCCCGCATTTACCGTTGATGAAGGATCCAGTGGCAAGGCTGCACTCAACGCGTATGATGCTGACCTTAAAGATGTTCACCAGTTCGTCAGACTCGGTCAGTACACCCGGTTCCACCGTGCGCTTGCCGGTGAAACCGAGAAGAGAGCCCACCGATCTCTCTCGAGCGAAATCGATAACGTAGGGGCACCGATCCTCAGCCTTCATAGTGTTATTATTGGGACGGAGAAAAAAGTCATCGCCGGCTTTGAGTCTGTCCTTGAGGAAGGTGTTTATATCTTCTATTTCATAAGTTCCAGGTGGAATTTCGGCGGTTTCAACTTTTCCATCCCGCACGTAATGGAAAAGGTTATTGCTAGGATCAGCATTTGGTATCGAGTAAAATGTCTCGAAATTCAGTAGAGCAATCTCGTAAACTTCATCTGGATCCAGATGGAGTGGCGGATTCAAATGGGTAGAGAAACTAGAATCAGATCCGCTCACAGTGATAGTGTAACTCATTTTGACCATTCGAACATCCTGTCGAAAGTGTTTTATAACAGAAACTGCAAGCACAGATGACCACAAATGACAGAATCGAAAATCTGATACCTGTGTCTGTTATACATGATCTTAACACCGTCGAGATGGGATTCTATCTCCCTTGGAGGATTCAGATTGCCGAAACTGTCAAAATAAAAGGCTAAATTTCCATCCTTGCGTATAGCAACCCAATGGGTACCGGGATTCTGCAAGTTGTCCAAATTGACGACGATCCTCTCTGCACGTCTAGGTCTTAGAGGCAGTTTATCTAGCATGTATACGCCTCTAAAATTAGGAATGCGTAGACGTTCAGCATAAGTTTCAATCTCCGCACCACTTAAGGCTTTTTCCGGGATAAGTACAGACCTCTCCCCGAGTTTTTTGGACGTAGATAAAAGCCCCTTCCCTTCCTGCGTCGTCCACCTCCCTTCTTAAGACCTCTGCCCTTGCCCGTGGCTAATGCTTCCATGTGCTGATTGTGACGAACCAGCTCGTTCAGTTGCTTCTCCGTAGCACGTTTCTTATTCACCGAGGTAGCGATCTGTGCGGCTCCCCCTGCCAAGCTACCTGCAGCACCCAATGCTGCCAAAAGCGGTAGCAAAAGTAAGATCCCACCTCTAGCGGGTGGCGGTAATATTCTCTTCCAACGTTTGCGCAATCCGGCACCCATGGCCAGCTTTCCCTTCATGATTGCCGTCACAAGTCTAGCGGCAAGCTTCTCGCCAAAAGTAGGGTCGGCAGACTGCACCCGATTCCAGGCTTTTTCCACAAGAACCTTATCAGCCAAATGCCTCGGAACAGTATCCTGATGTGTGGCGTAGGTGATATCGTGTTCTCGACACGCAGCGTCCAATGCGTTTATAGGAGGATCCCCTCGCTGCAATCGCTTATGTAGCTTAGTTCCGGGACCGCAGTACCTGTAGCCGGACAAATGAGCCTCAAACGGTAGAGAATTAATCAAAGAATTAAGTACTCCGGTACCCTTCCGAGCGCGTCCAGAGCTCATGATACACTATGAAAATAAAAAGCGAAAGATATAACTTATAATCTTAGTCGCACGATGGAAGTTGTGAAACAAAAGTGCTCGTTACCCATACAAGTTTTAGACTTCGACAATGACATTCGCGAGGGTAGGCACGGCTCTCTCTTCCCGAGCAACGTCAGAGCGTTCATTCTGGGTAGCTCGAATGCGGGGAAGACGAATATCTTACTCAACCTGCTAATCCACGAGAACGGGCTATGGTTCGAGAATCTTTATATTTACTCGAAATCACTGCATCAACCGAAATATGAGTACCTGCTCAAAGTGCTGAAAACCATACCCGATATAGGAGTGTACACGTTTGAGGACGGTGAAAAAGTACTGGAAACCTCAGAAGCCAGAGAAAATTCCATATTCGTATTCGATGACGTCATCAACGAGAAACAGGGTAAAATAGCTTCGTATTACAGCATGGGCAGACACCGTAACATCGATGCTGTATATCTAGCACAATCTTATGCAAAGGTACCCAAACATATTATTAGAGACAATGCAAATATGATCGTGCTATTCCGACAAGATAATCTCAACTTAAAGCACATATACGACGATTACGTAAATACTGACATGTCGTTTACGGAATTCAGAGTGTTGTGTAAGCAAGTATGGGAGAGTAATGACAGATCGAACTCGAGACCCTTTGTTGTCATGGTACCTGAATTTCCGCTGAATGAAGGACGATAGAGAAACGGTTTCGATGTATTTATCAGAGTGAATAAATAGAGAGTATCGCTCATTACAGCTATGAGTATCGACAAATTCGGATCGCGCAGGATCATCCCATCCAGGGGTGTGCTTAACCGTTATATTATAAATCGAGATGACACGGGAAACTATCAATTAAAGAAAAAGCGATTATGCAACATTCAGGATCCTGAAGAAGAATATGATGCAACGACTAAACACTATGTGGATACGCTTACGACTATCGTCGAGCATCGAATGCAGACGTTCACCGAAAAGACTTCATATCAGCATATGGGCGAATTTGAAGCTATGCTTAGGCAGCACGTGCAAACATCGCTCGAAGGTCAACATCAGAGCCTAATGGAATACCTGAGTAAATATGCTTTCAAACGCGATGCAGAAAATAATGTCATTCTGGATACGATAAGAATGAAAGTACTATTGCCTTCAGTTGACGATCATGATGTTCCGAATAAAAAATATATTTTGGATTACATAAATGCACACACACCGCTTCCCGATTCGAACGGTAACGTTTCCTTTCGAAAGAAACGGATAAGGGAGATAGACGATCCCGTGGATGATAACGATGCCGCAACTAAAAAATATGTTAGACATTTACTTGTAAAAAAAATGCCGAAACACAGACAATTTTAAACCGAACTCTAGCTTCTATGCCTCAAGAAATTATTGCAGCAGTAGAAAAAAATCTTGATACCGTGGTAGCCTCAATTACGAATAGTATTGCTAATCTTAACTCGCGAGTGAATCTAATAAATACTATTTTAGGGAAAATGAGTGGACAGCTCATCATTACATTGCAAACGAAACCGTACAGAGGTAACTCACAGAGATACATGCTAACTTCGGGACTCGAATACTACAGGTCCCCGGTTAGCGGAGAGGTGTTTGGCTGCAATATGATTTCATCATCGAATCCCAATACGAGAACGGATGCAATATTTGCAATAAATGATAAACGAGTTGAAAGTTATCCTGCACTCGTCATGATGGGCGATAATTTTACCTTCACAGCTCCAGTTAATCGTGCTAAAGATGGACATATTCTAAGTATCGAATTAAAAACCTCCTATATATTGATGCCAGCATCTTAAATCTGCATTCATTTTACGATGGATGTAGAAGGCATCAGACTCAAGCAGTCCATCGCTCGACACAGTAAAGCGATAAGAGAAAAGTTACGTTCCCTGAGGGGTCTCAGCTTCAAAACCCAACGCGTGATGTCCGAGGTTCTTCAGTCCGTCACCGTTCCTCTGAAGGATATACTAAAGAATCAAGAAAAAAGCAAAACCCCTCTCTCTCACCCCGAAGAAGAAGCCGATACCCTCGTGAATTATCTGAAGAAGGTTCGAACAGCTAGCGCCAGCGATCTGGACGTTACCTTTGAAGTACGGTATGAAGACGGGGATTATAAGATAGGAAATAAATTAATTACATTTGCAGATAACAGTGTTCAGATAGGAGATGAGACTTATGTGGCTAGCCCCGGGCTGTACGAACTATTATTCAAGCGAGTACCTCAGACCTCATCGTATACGGAAGACGATCTGGATATTTATTCTCAGATTTTGAAACAAACTCTAGTTCACAGAGCGGTCGTCTGAGATCGAACAAGGGGTATAAATATAAGAATATCATACGCAGGCTAATCGACACTACGACAGGTTCCGGTCTCGAATGGAAGCAGCACGTTCCGGGTAGGAAGTTGGACTACGTATTCTGGTCCGATCCTAATAGTCTGATTAGCAGACTCAGATTGCTAATTGAATCGAGGGAGGCTGGCAATTTGAATCATAGAACGGAAATTCAAGAGATCATCACAGAATTGAAAAATTCGAAAATAATAGCATGATTAGACGAAACATCGTTAGTGAATTACATTCCCCCGCCAGAAGGAAATTTCTACGTAGGAAAATAATTAGCAAAGGTCTTAATGACTTATTACAAATAGACCTTATTGAAATGATACCACACGCAAAACAAAACAGAAACTATAAGTACATTCTTATTGCTATTAATTTTTACTCAAAAATGGCTTATGCAAGACCGGTGAAGGACAAGACCGGAGTGAATGTTACAAAAGCAATGCGAGATATACTGGAGGATCTGAATACAACACCTAAGAATATTCAATCCGATAACGGCAAGGAATTTTACAATAAGCATTTCAAGCAATTAATGACCAGGTATGGAATTAGTCACTATAGTACATTCAGTGTCATTAAGGCTGCTGCTGTCGAGCGTTTAATAAGTACGCTTAAAACTATGATGCATAAGGAATTTTTGACTATAGGTTCATATAAATGGCTGGATCTCTTGCCAAGAATCATTAACATCTACAATAATACTTACCATTCGACGATTCAGATGAAGCCTCGCGACGTCAGGAACAACGATCTCCTCCTCACGGTATATCGTCGTGATGTTATGAGGTACGAAAAGATGAATGCCAGGAGGTTCAATGTTGGAGAACATGTTAGGATCTCTAGGCATAAGGGACAACTCGAGAAAGGTTACACACCTAATTGGAGCACTGAAATCTTTCGCATTGTCAGGGTAAGAAGCACAGTCCCACCCACCTATCATCTGGAAGATGGTGAGGGGAAGGTAATACAAGGTGGATTCTATGGTCCTGAATTATTAAGAACTAGTTACCCTGACACATATCTCGTAGAAAAAGTACTACGTCGACGTGGGAATAGGTTACTCGTCAAGTGGCTAGTTTTTCCAAAAAGTGAATGGATAGAAAGGAATGCTGTAGTGTAGAAGATGCAAAAAGCTAAGACAACCTGTAAAGATATTTTTAGGATTCAGGATGTGTGTTGTATAATTTTATTTCTTAAGAAATAAAGCAACAGAATCCAAAAGTAATTGAGTTTTTATTTATTATTAAAACATAACCCTACTTATTCCCCATCACCCCCAAAAAGTATAAACATGTAAAAATGAGTACTTATTCAGGTGGACATGTGTTTGCATTTATAAAACAAGATTTGTGAACTTCAAAGTATAAAAAGGAAGTATGGTTTACATATCATACATCATAAAAAAACTTTAAGTATAAGAAATGCACAACAATCTCTCACATTAAATAGGGAGGTGCATTCATAAACAACACTTTTGAACTCAAAAAAGTATGGTTTACATAACATATAGCATAAACTTTAGAGAAAATATAAAACAAGATTTGTGAACTTCACAGTATAAAAAATTCAATTACAAAGAAATCTCTCTCTAAAATGAGTACTGGACATGTGAACTCGAAAAAAGTATGGTTTGCCATATACTTTAAAGTCCCTCATTAAGCAGAATTACATGAAATGGCATACTTTCAATAAGGTAAAAAACACATAGTCTCTCTCTCTCTCATTAAACATAATTACATGAAATGTATACTTTCAAATAAGGTAAAAAACACATAGTCTCTCTCTCTCTCTCTCTAATTACATTACAATGTCAGCTGTGCTCAGAGGTAGCAGGATCTCTTGGAATAGAAAAATGTCCCCGGTCCATAGTTCCATGCGAGTTTTCATTCATATAACGTTTGGTATCAAGCCCTCTCAATGCAATTTTGTTCATTTCTACTGTGTGAACGTTATGCTTACGACTTTGGAAAGTTGTTTGTCTGGCATAATGTGCTACATTCATGTCATTGAGACACGATAGGTAATCATCAAAAGTTATTGAACGCATTGCAGCCTTTGAAACGCCTTTTGACTTCTTAACGATCTGACCATCAAAACGATATGAGTACAGCTTAGACCTTAGCCCAGCGTATTCTGTCATTAATTTTCCCGATAATTCGTGTTTAAATAAACCCATTACTTTCCTGTTTACCAGAGGTAACGAATATATGTTATCGGGTGGGTAATTGGTTGTATCAAAATGCTGAATATTGGTTTTGATAAAATTATAAACATCTGTACTAGTTTCAAACAAAAATGAATCGGTATCCATGTAATTTAAAGACAAATCATTTAGGTTCTTTTTCAGAATGTTATAATAAAAGTGGTACATCACATATTTAGAAATGTCAAGTATTGCCTGTCCTATGTATATGGGCTTATACACGTGAATTTCTTCCTTTGCCAGTTCGATACCCACAAGTTTCTCGTCAAATATAATGTAACGCAAAAACGTTTGACGCGATATCAGCTTTTTCGCTTGTTTCCAAATGGTAACGAGACGAAAATCGTTATAATTACGTACATTTTCCATAAATTTTCCATAAACACAATTATTCATTTTTTTCCATAGATTCTGACCGAATTTAGATTTCTCCTCAGCACGTTTTGCAGCGTTTAAGTCAATGTATGATTTTAACCAGAAGGATTGTTTGTAAGCCACTGCTCTATGTACGTATTTCAACTTCATTCCTAATTCTACACATTGCTGTAGATTACGGTAATGCAAGACATACTTTGACTTATCAGATAGGGTTGCAAGGAACTTATTGCATGTATCCTTTGGAGGTATTTCGCTCTTTGGACACAGTGGAAGATCGTTGTGTTCGTCGTGAATGGCTTTAGGATATTCGAGATCGACTTCGAGCACATAACCCGTTTCCGAATCTGGCGGTACGGTTAAGAATTCTATTGCATTAATTTCATCTCTATTTAACCATCTGAGTTCGCCACATGGGGTTGCATCTCTTGCCATAACATACCCGTATAAGTTTGTACAATCGAGAAGTGCTAAGTATTTAGGTGGTAGAGATTCGTTGTATTCATTCATGTACTTGTTATTGGCTTTGGAGTATCGCTGCGACACTGTGCAAAGCCCACCCCTGATTCTGGACTCGAAAAACTCTAGCATTTCTTTGTCGGTGATTAGCGATAATTTTGTTTTAGTCGTCTTTAACATTGCCTGATAGCCCAACCCGGGAGCAGTGTAGAAATGGCACGGATCTAGTTTATATAAATTTAGGCATCAGTTTCTGAAGGTTTCAAAAATATCAGTCAATAACAATGTGTCAGTCTTAAGATATAGATCGCTGTATTCGCCTAAGTTTCTGATATTTAACTCTCGCCATACTGTTTGAGCATGCAAGTAATCTTCCGTTGTTATATCATCACATTGTGATATATCTGGTAATGCGGTCTCTTTCAATTTCTCTACGCAATCCAGATATGTGTATGGAAATACGCCTTTACGTATCATTAGCTGCCGATGTGCAGGATTTTCGTATGATCAGTTGTATTTTTTAAGTCCTTGGGGTTTAGCATATCAGCTAAATTGCTCAATTTATCATCGAGGAATCTATAACTATCAAGAATTCTGAAATATATACTTTTTCCATTGGACGTATATCTCTTACTGAATGATAGATAGTTTTCAGATGTTTGTGAAATACATGATATGGGTTCTCGATCGTAAGCGAGATGTTTCACGAAAAAATGTGAATCGTAGTTTGACAGAAAATGAAAATAATCGGTATGTAATTTGGTAACTTTCTATTCAAATTACACGAATTGTGGGCCGGTCCTATGAATCTACCGGTCAAATGCCAATGGTCTAATATTTTGTCAGATTCGGACTCAAATTTATCTTCACACAGGTGACAGAAATCAGTATTTCTGAATTTTATTTTATCTGCATCGGTCATATTTAACTCTTTGTTTTTCGAGTAAATATCGATTACATCGTCTGCAATTACAGTTAATTCGCTGAAAAAATCTTGAATCGCATTAGGACCTCTAAAGATTCTGAATTTCGATAAGGAATCGTCATAATTGCATACAAGGTTTAAAGCTATTGATACTGCTTTGTGTCTTTGTAGCGATCTCGTCCAACTGCTATCTGCGGAGGGCTGACATGAATGAAAATTTTTAATTATTGATTCGATATCTGCATATATGACAAATGGCACCGGAGAGCACTTGGAGTATGAGTTGAATCGAATGGTGTCATTTACCCCTATTTCAGGCATACTAACAACTTGCGATTTCATGCATCTCCTTTTATGTTTAGCTAGGTTGCTTTCATTCGAGAAGTATTTCATGCATGCCTCACATATACACATCCTACACTTGCGTTTAGTTAATTGGAGGACAACAGGCGAGATAGGTCATTTATTAAGCAATAGTGTGATCTAGCTTCATCGGCAATTCTTAAGAGGTTCACATGATGCTGTTACGTTCCGAGGTTTGATATAATGGAATAATTGAATATTCGTCTATACCATATACCATGATAGATATATTATCATTTTGCTTTTCAAATTTTTGTATGTCATCTAAAGATACTGGAAGCTTTATTCCTGCGAAATTAAATTCTTTAAACATATTGTACTTGGAGTACGAACTCCCTCTATAGCTGTTACGCTTTACCGGAAATTTGGATGCCAGTAGGCAATATCCGAAACATTTCTTATCAGTATTCCTAATATTGGTCACTGCTCTCTTGTGTTTTATGAAATCAGGCACTTTTATGTTACAGCCTGCATTTAGTGGATCGTAGTGACAGAAATTTAGAATTAAGGAACATATTTGGTATAGTGATTTCGAACTGCTTTTCGATTCGAACGTATCAATGTTGAATAATATGGAATGTTTAAGTTTATTCTCATACCACTCGTTAATGTTTGTACTTTGTAAGATAGCATCCATTTTACTATTGAAATTAAATGTCTCGATCTTTTCATTTTCGGGTGTTTGGATGACATATTTGCATACTAATGTGGCACATAACTTTATTCCTGACAAATGACGAGCGAGATTGCTCCGAATTTCACTGCTAACGAGCGGTTGACATTCATCTAGAAATGTTTCAGGCTCTATCATCCCCACCGAGTTTTCTATTTGACTCGTATAGATCCAATTTTTAAATGCCGATTCAATAGTCATGCGTGCAAGATCATTCTGCCTCTGTTCACTCCCCGATTCTGTTCTTGGTTTCTTTGATGGAGACGCGCTAACATCTTTCGAGGTTTTCGGTATCGTCCTCTTGTTCGGGGCTCCGCTCTTATTTGAGATCACGTGCACGTGTTCCTCTGAAATTGAAATAAATGAGGTGTCATCAGTAACACATATTTGATATCTTTTAAGCTGATAAAAATGTTCAGGTAAAGTTTCTTTTTTTAAAAAAACTGAAATCGAATTTTCTTTTTACGTGATATTAATTTGTTACTTTTTTGAAGCATGCATGAAAGCTGAAAAATCTATAACACATAGTTCATTTTTATCTACAGTAATGTTTGATGTCAAGTATCTTTAAGCTGGAAATAATGTTGATTTTATTTCAAGTAAAGTTTTTTAAATCGAATTTTCTTTTTTCGTGATATTAACTTGTTACTTTTTTGAAGCATGCATGAAAGCTGAAACAAAAATATATAGTTCACTTTATTAAGGCTGATTATAAAATTGTCATTTTATTTCAAAGTAAAGTTTAAAACCTGAAATCTAATTTTCTTTAAAGCTGAAAAGAAAAATATCCCTTTTTAAGCATGAAATACACTTATATAACAAAACTGCTTCATTATTAATGTTTGATGCTACTGACATTAAAGCTATATATTAAAAAGAGGAAATGGAATTTTACTTATAGCTGAAAAAGAAATATTGTCAAATTACATTTTTTGTTGAATGTTTAAGCTGAAAAAAAATATTATCGTATCCGATTACTTTATTATTTCCAAAATGTAATGTTTTGTTTTAACACATACATGCGAACAATAACTCACCTTTTCTTGTCATGGAGTCTAATTTTCTGTGGATTTCTTGTTTTACTGCAGTGTCTGCAGATGCATCTCCTTCGCTTGAGAATTCTCCTGCATGTTTGAACTCGTCTGAAAATTATACAATTCATTATTGCAACGATCTCGGAAGTGAAAATAGTATGTCATGAATAACATATATATGTTCATTTTATCGACTGGCTATAATCTGAAATTTCGAGATATTCATTTTTTTTCACGTACAAAGACAAGATTTTTATCCATGCAGTATAGTTATGTCAAATTAATCTTAAAAGGTCAAAAAGTTAGAACTGTTCCATTAAAAAAATGACATTAAGAATATTTTTCTCTTTTCCGAGATGCATCATTTTTTTTCTGAACTGAGCTAACACATGCAAAAAACTGTTTTAATATACCTTTTTTGTAAAAACGTAACCTTGTGACGTCGATACCCGCTAGCTAGCGCCTCTTGTCCCATGTACACAAGGTGATAGCCTCCTTCATTTATAGCAGTTTTCTGTTCTGTAGTCATACTCTTAAATCGCTCGGGAAGAAAGATCTGATACTGATCTAATATTACTACGACGCGTTCCCCATATCTCGTGCAAAGCGTCTTCAGCTTGTTTATTTTGAACGGTACCTTTATCTCCAGATCTGCAAGTTTCTTTATTGGTACTATTGGAGCGCCTTCTCCAATTTCATTGAGCTGGCTTATGATTTGATCTGAAACATACAGATGCGTTTCAACAGTATTATATTATTTAGGTCACGAAAAAACACGGAAATAAAAGACACATTGAATCGATTGTTTGGGTCACTGAAGTATATGTAACAAGACACACAGATCGAAATTGTAACAAATAATAATTTTTTTCACTTACCATCCATGTTCTTTCCTGGCTGCGCACTTCTGTTGCAAATGGTCTTTTTTCGTACTCCCTTACACATTTTATATGTCCCCGACGTTGTTAACCCCCCTCCCCACAAACACTTGTTCTATGCTATAGTCACATGTCCAGCGGAATAAGTACTTAGTTCTTAAGAACGGTATCCTACGTCTTTATAAGTTCATTATACTATACGCCTATTTTCCCTTCTCCTCCACGTATGCGCACGCAGTTATCTGACCATTGGCTGACATTCGTTCGTGACAAAAAATTACCTTGTCCACCTGGCCCCTGTACTTACGATAATTATAGCATTGGTAGGATCCGTGTTGCTACTTCCTTTTTGCTACAGGCAATTTCTTACGCTACTTTCAGTTTTTTCCATCACCTATAATTAGGTTCATTTATAAATTCTGAAGTCCTGGTTTCTCTCTATGCCTTCGGGTTACAGAGACGAGAGAACACATTGCCTTAACAGACATTGCATTTGCATGTCTCAGCATTAGTTTTATCTGTGAGCTCGATATGCCGAGGAATCATCGACATGGTTTTTTTTAAAGCACTTAATTTTAGTAATTTATAGTTCATTGCTGTCTTGACCCTTCTGTTACTGATCCAGCGTGAACGGGAATCACTCGCATGGATTTCTTATTTTGCCTTCTTGATGAAAGATTCCAAGTTTTTACCTGCGGGGGGACTCGAAAACGTAGTTTGTTATGACGACGTAACGGTACACCTGACTCGAATATTATTAGCCCCCTTAGTTTTTTTGCCTATTTATAGCTCAATGCCTTCTTACTGAACGGGATCTCTTCTTCTTTGATTCATACATTAGTTTTAGGAAAACAAAACCTTGGATATTACGAGATAACCGTACACATAACTCGAATATTATTAGATCACATGTCCTCTGCCTATGAACGCGGGAGCCATACATTAGTTTTTTTAGCAAACGCGGTAACCGTACACATAACTCGAATATTATTTAGACCATACGTCTTTTTTCTCACTTCATTGCCTCTCTTCTTGCAATTTTTACTTTATCTACTACGTATAGTAAGTAGGGGAAGTATTGCATTCCACCCAAAAATTCGATACCGAGATTTCACAGGAAATACATGTTTTGAGACCCCCCATTTTTGGAAACATGTCCGTGTGTCTGTATGTGAACAGCATAACCAACAGTCGGATAAACACCAAATTTAGTATTTTGGTTCAGTATCTTCACGAAGGTTTTATCAAGAAAAATCCCCACCATCCCAGACTACCCTTTACATGGAACATTTTGCTCAAAAATGGCTCTAACGATTCTTCATTGTGAACGACTTTTGCATAATTGGTAAAAAAATCATAAGAGATAGACAAAAGTTTACTACACGTGAGCGCGCACGCGCGCAGATCGAAATTTCACATATTTTTTCGGCTTTTAATTACCTTTATTATTCATTTAACTCCACAACATAACAACACAGTGTATCAACAACTTCACGAGGGGAAATAACGTGCTCCAGATATTTTTTTTCGGCTTTTAATTATGTTTATTATTCATTTAACTCCACAACATAACAATACAGTGTATCAACAACTCACGAGGGGAAATAACGTGCTCCAGATGTTTTTTCGGCTTTTAGTTATCTTTATTATTCATTTAACTCCACAACATAACAATACAGTGTATCAATAACTTCACGAGGGGAAATAACGTGCTCCAGATATTTTTTTCGGCTTTTAATTATTTTATTATTCATTTAACTCCACAACATAACAATAAAGTGTATCAACAACTTCACGAGGGGAAATAACGTGCTCCAGGGAGCACCGCAGAGGAGGGGGACGGACTTCAGAATTCTCCACTCAGACTCCCAAACGTCACGTAATCCCACACGTTACTCGTATATGCGGGTACTAACTCCGTCTTTCAATACCACGGATTGTAATTCAAGTACATAGGTGTGCTGATAACCGTGGTTTATCACTACTAACAATGACGTTAGAATATCGTGCTTGTTATCATTTCTATGGAATTGTTTTCCGGCGAATCTAATGCTATTATTAAATTTCCTCTACCCTCACCAATGATCAGGGATTATTTTTATCGAAATGGCTACGTAGTCGCTAATAAAATTGCTCAATATCTACTGATTGGTGTCAGTTTCAACCGATTTCCACCGGTGAGACCGAAGGTGCCATTAGATTTCTTGTATTGCTAGCCCCTATTCTAGTTCAGTAATATAATATCAGTATTGCGTGTCCCTGTCGAACATTGTAGGTTACAAACATTGAAAGTTGATTACCATTGAATTGATTAACATAAACAAGAGTTTAATAAGCTGTAGCTGTATCATGAAGATCAAGAGCAATAACACCTCCAGCTCCTTTAAGGATACTTCGCCGTCAAAGAGAGCAGAATACTGACATGTTAAACATACCACATAATATGAATACTTAATTAGTTCTTCATTTGATAAACGAATGACTTCAACACTTTTCCATGTGTAATTAACGTACACGTGTCGTTGAGAAATCAAGATAAATGAGTGATGAATGACAGAATTCAATACTTTGAACCATCACAATCCGGACGGTTTTGTCCGGAACCGTATAACGTTCATATTCAACGTAAATATGTATTTACATATTTGGACACTTGGCTGTTGTTAAACAGACAGGTTCATGATTGTTTACTTTATTACAATATCGCATATTTCATGTAATTTTGTTTGAATGATTGAAGTCGCTATCATACAATGTACACAATCTAACATTCATATTCCATAATTAAAAAGAGATATATTTAATTCTACAAGAGTTGTTAACGGATGTATGTTTGTAGCGTATTACGCATTGTTTTAAACCAATCCTGCGTGATGTGGTTTAATGACTATTTGTCTCCAAAACCTACTATAGCACGTTTTAAGCACTAACCTACACACATGCATAAGACACTCACATACATACATACGTACATCACACATAAATACATACATACAAACATACATACATACAAACATACATACATACATACATACATACATACATACATACATACATACATACATACATACACTGCGGCGTCTGAGTAGGATAACTGTCCTCCCCACTGCAGCATTCAGGAAGGTAAGAGGGGCACTATTTATATTTTGAGCCTAATAATTAAAACATAGTAATTTCTGATTGAAAGCTGCTTTATTGTTTTTCAAAATATTCCCCTTTATGATCAATACACTTTTGCATCCGTTTGAACCATTTGTCAAATTATTTATTCCAGTCTTCTTGAGACACCTCCAAAACATGGTTTTTGAAGGCATCTACGGCTGCTTCTGCCAACGAAAATCGTTGTCCTCGCAATTTATTCTTGATGTTCGGGAATAAAAAGAAGTCATTGTGTCCCAAATCCGGACTGTATGGCGGATGACCCATCTATTCGATTTTTGAGCCTTCAAATACCCTGTTGTTTGACGAGATGTGTGTGCGCTCGCATTGTCTTGATGAAGAATGGTCCTACGGTTCTTGTTGGTTTTCTTTACTTCATCGATGACTTCCGGCAAACAAATGGTTGTGTACCATTCGGCATTGACCGTTTTACGTTCCTATAAAGGCACTTTTGCCACATGGCCAGTTTTGCTGAAAAAGCAGGCGACCATTTGCTTCGAAGTGCTTCGAGTGCGAACAACCTTTGTTGGATTTGCTTCATCTTGAAACACCCATACAGTCGACTACTGTTTAGTTTCCGGCGCATACCCATAGATCCATGATTAATCACCTATTACAATCTTATATACGTTTATTGAGGTACCGCCATTGTATTTCTTGAGCATTTTGGTACACCAATCGACACGAGCATCTTTTTGAGATTGCGTCAAATTATTTGGTATCCAACGAGAGCAAACCTTTTTCACGGCTAAATAATCATGCAATATTTTATATATGCTAGTGGAACTAATGCCTAAGGTTGACTCAATCTTACAGTGTGTCGCATGACGATCTTTCATTATTAGTTTTTGCACAGCATCAATGTCTTCTGGCACAACAACTGATTTTGGACGACTTTCACGAACTTCATCATTGAGCGAACAGCAGCCACGATTAAATTGGTTATACCAGCGTTTCACAGTGGCAAGTGATGGAGCTTCTTCGCCAAATTTTAAAGTTAGCTGATCGATGCACTCTTGTCTTGATAATCCACGTCGAAAGTCGTAATAAAGCATTGCACGAACATTTTCAGGAGTTAATTCAATGTTTTTGTTGACACACAATTTTCAAGGTAGTGTAAAGAAAACAATTGACGCTCTATTGACAAAATGTTTGAAGTAGATTATGGTAAAAAATGTCAAACTTTCCATTGGAAACGTCAGATGGCACCTACATCATTCAGGGTTGCAAAGGCTCAAAATATAAATAGTGCCCCTCGTACGAGTTCGAATCTCAAATGAGAGGTGTGGCTGTTAAGAGATAGGGGAACAAACCTTAGCTATGATGTCTCAATTTCAAACACATTTAAGAAGTTGCGAGTTCGAGTCTCTAATGAGAGGTAACTAGAGCACGTGACCGTTAAGAGATACTATAGTAAAGTTATATGGGAAAAGCCTTAGTTATGTTGACTCAAGTTTAACTTTGAATAAGTTCCGAATGCTTGAGCTTGAGTCTCGGTTGAGCTTGAACAGTTCGAATCTGGAATAAGGGATGATTAGCTCGCGTGGCCGTTTAGAGATACGGAGGCAAAGTTATATGAAACAAACCTTAGTAATGTTGAGGCAATTTCAAACGCATTCAAGAGAATCCGATTTAGAACCTAGGATGAGATGTCACTAGCCCCGTAACCGTTAAGTATTCTACACTCACACGCAAATTAAAATCGCTGTAACTCACGCACAAGCACAGAGTTGCTTGCAGGTAAACATTGTTGCTTCAATAAAACTCGCGCCAAAGGTCTTATAACCAGAGCGAGAAAATCACATGAGTCTAACAGACAAAGCTTTGTAAAATGCATTTGTTACGCTAAAATTCTAATACAGTGTCATACCAGACAAAACGTTTAGCTTCTGAAAATATGAAGCAATAATAGGGGAGTGCTTATAACATGAAGTAAAAACATACAGAAAAGCGGAATTATTTTTAGGAATAATTTTAGAAAGGACAAGTAAACAGTAAGAGCTAGAGATGGACGTGTTAATGGCTTTCAGAATATTCACTGCCTTATTTAAACATTTTCGCCTCACTTCAGACTCTTCTACTCCCCCTGTACATACCAACAAGGAATCATTTACGCAAAAGTGCTTGGAAAATGTTGAATTATTTTTTATCTCCGGGCAAAATAATTCTAATGGTTTTGTAGAGTAGGAATATTTCTGGGGTCCAGGGAGTTTAAAGTGTCTTCAACATGCTAACCGAGAAAACTTTGCTCATAATGATTTCTGTTTTAAACACCATGTTTTATAGATATCGGATAAGGAAAACACATATTTGATATTTTGTAATCAACCAGTTAGGTCCTGCTTAATCTCGTGAGTTTAAATCGCTGGGACAGGAATACATTACAAGTTCGTCAAAATACACAATTAATGCAAAATAATTTGTATTGCTTCCCGAGTAGATGTTGTCCGTTTAAGTTCAGAAACGAGGTAAGAAATAGTCTGTAGTCTTTGATTTGCAATCCCATATGCCTATACATGTACACGTCACCCCTCATATAGAACATTTATAACACTAACTCCAACGCCATGGATATTCTATGTTTGTATTACGTCGTGTTAAACAATCACACTACTAACGCTATGTAGCTTTTAAGCTTACAGTACTAAGTTTACCACAAATATTATGTTAAGACCTATATATTACAAAACTACTTATTCTTCACCTGAGAAATACTCGAATTGTTAATTGGTGTGTACATGACTGCATTTTATGCTTTGACTGTACTATCAGCTGTACCAGCACCGTACAAAGAAAACTTTAAGTTATAGCTCAGCTAGTGTCTTCTGCCTCTTCCACGATGTATAAGCTTGTCGACCATGCAATACACTATAAACTGTGCACTTACTCGTACATATGAGAGAATCATGAATACATGTATATACCAGAACAGGCATGACAAAAGAACATATGTAATCTATGAGTGTATGCTGCAGACGTTTTTTAAAATCGATCCTTCAAAAACAAAAAGATTACCCCTCTCTCACCATCTCCCCTAAACACACACACACAACTAGGCATATAATATACACCAGAGTGAACAAGCGAAAAAGGGATATCAAAACGATGTTAGCGTAATGAATGCATTTTGAAAAATCAGCAGCATGCTCGAGCCTAGGAAAGATATCGTTCTTTCTCGTGTAAATGCAACCTCGGCAACAGGAAGCCATTAGCAATAGTTATGGCTATCGCATTACACGCATCCGGTTAAGTTCCTTATAAGTTTATTGTTTGGGAATGTGAACGGCCAGAAGTGGCCTGTAACAGCATTCTCAATTCAGCTATCGCAACGTTCGCTTCCTTCGAAAATAATACTACATTAATTTGAAAACCCTAATAGATGAATATTGGGGTATAAAATAAGTATATTGCAACGACCCAAACACCACCATATATACATTATTTACAGGTCACATTAACCAGCTAAAAGGGGTGGCGATCCCGGGCAACTGTACCCTTCAATCATCTTCATCTTATCATCTTCTCCCCGCAATGCCAAATTATTCGTATCAATTGTTCAAGTTTTCTTAAGTTATATAAGTTTTATATAAAGTTTATAAATTTATTGTGTTATATTTTTAAATTAAAATAATTTGATGCAGTATATTTGTGTCTAAATGTATATATTTCAGCATTAAGTAGTAAGTGTGAAGATAGATATGAGATGTTTTAAATAACTTTAAAGGGGAATAAATAATTGGATTTTAGGATTATTTATGTAATGGAATATAATTATAGATAGTAGAAAAGGAAAATATAAATTATAAAATAAATGAGGTATAAGATCATTATATCAGGTGATCCAGCTGCCCCTAGGTATTCCTATCTATGCAACCCGCAATTTATAGTGTAATGTGAAAACATTCACGCTTTTAGCAAACAAACTCTTATTGTAGCTCCGCCCTTCTATTCGCTACTATACGCAATCTCCGTTAATAATTAAAGACCTGAATGGGAACCAAGGAGCTGCGAAAGCCTTAAAAAAAAGACGGCATTTCATGAATATAATGCTTGCAAGGAGATGGAGGAACGTTTTCCCGAAGAGCGGGATAGACTACGTGTGTTCTGGCCGAGTGGTTTAGCTGCCGGAATGTGGTAAAGAAAAGGTTAGCTTCGGAGGTTCGAACGAACATAAAATTGTTTTGGTTCTTCCCCCCCCCCTCCTTGTTTTATTTTCTGTATTTTAGTGTACTAATTTATTTAACTTTGTTATTGGCTCTTCTGTGAGCCAAAGACATAAGAATTACAATCAGATAATTATGTATCATGTTTACCCTAATAATCTGTACCGTATCTGGGGTTGTAAACCGTGTTACGTAGTTAGCTTTCATTCTTTTGGGAGCATATCGAGGATATTAAATCTGACAGTTTTTGTTTCATGTTTAAACCCTATGTTTCATTTCTTCTATTCACAAAGGATTTGTAAGTGTGCTATAAGTACACGGGTAAACAGAGCAATAAATTGTTAACGAGCGGGGATTTCATCAAGGAAGTAAATGTTCAAAATGACCACCCCCTTCATCAATGCACATTTGTGTACGTGCCGGAGAGACTTTCTTGCATGCTGTAACATACGCGGTGTAATCTGCCTTCATTCTTCAGGTATGACTTCCCGTAGATGATTTGGGCTTTGTGGCTCTTGAGCACATAGACCTGTTCCTTTAAATGATCCCACAAAAAGAAATCCAGAGGGGTGAGATCAGGTGATCTAGGTGGCCATGGGTTGGATCTCCTCGGCCAATCCATTTTTGCGGATATGTTCTGTGTAAGTGATTCCGTACAGTGAACAGTGTGGTGGAGCTCCATCCTGCTGGAACCACATTCCTGTCCGTTTCACTAGTGGCACATCTAGTGGAGAAATGGGAATTCTTCTTGCATAAATGCAAGGTACCGTGGTCCTGTGAGGTTGCCTTCAAAAAAGTACGGTCCAATTAGCTAGTCTCCTAATATACCGCGCCAGACATTGATGCCCCACTGTACCTGGAATACAGCTTCTCTAATCCAGTGAGGATTGCCTATACTCCAGTAGCGCATATTATGGCGATTAACAGTTCCGTTATTGTGGAATGTGGCTTCATCACTGAAGAGAACACTTCCTAAACACTCCGCCTCCATTTGCGCTCGCTGCTATAGCCATTGTGGATATATCACTCGCGCTTGGAAGTCGCGTCCATGGAGAGCCTGGTGTAGTTGTAGATGTTATGGATGATTTTTATTACGGTGCAATATGCGCATCACTGAGGACTGACTTATGTACAGATCTTCTGCTATGGCTGATGAACTGGTATGTGGATTGTTTTCTATTGCGTTTCGGACAGCTTCTTCATTGCCTCCAGAGCTTACTGGAGCATCGCGAGCAGGTCGCGCTCTTCCAAATGATCTTGTTTCACGAAGGCGTCTTTCAACCCTTCGAAAAGTGTCTGCAGTAGGTGTCCTCCTTCAATAAAACCGTTTTTCATACAGGCCCTTTGCTGACAGTGCATTACACTTTGTTTCTCCATAGATCAACAGCATGTCAATATACCTGTTGTTTGTATACATTATGACAGCAGGCGTGTCTCGTAGAAAGATTTCAGATACTGAGTAGATAATGGAGAGAGACCTATTTATTCACGCCAAGCATTGACGCAGGCGCAAATAGCTAAAGCATTTTGTATGTGTGAAGTGTTTTAATGTTGGTTGAATGGGTCAGGCTAATACTGAGCACAATAAAACACCTACTACGAAGTACAAATTATCCATCTGCCACTAGTGGAAAGCATGGCGATTATTCTATTTTGTACACACTTATAATGTTATCAAAATATTATTTATGTCATAATATCAAATTATAGGCCCAAGGAGATAAAACAAAAGGTAACAACAATTATAACTTAACGCGAAGGATTTGAACCCGAATTAAAGTGGTACAGTGTTAAAGCAACCATGATAATACCATTCGGCCAATGCTACCTTGCAAATTGAGGTTCATATACAAATTAGTAATTGCAGAACTAGACCTTACCTCGAATCTTTACACGCTTTTTGCAGCGTCATACAGTATTTTGAGCACGGTTTGGTAGTTTTAATTCAAAAAAATGAACTGCATCAGTCATTAAAATTAGTGTATGATCTGAAATACACCATAGTTTGTGAAATAAGAGAAATTATCTACCTAATACTTAGCATTTTTGACAAGGCTGTATATTGACTAAAAGCTTAAATCCAAATGATCGCACTGTGAAGATCTTGGCATTTTGTTTTCAAATGGTCTTGTCAACCGATGCATGTGATAGGTTGTTCCTTCTGGGGCGTTTTCAAAGGTGTGCATGGATGTATGCTAAAGAATAAAAGTTTGTAAAATTCGCTAAAAGTGCTACTCTAGCTCCCAGTGTCAGTGTAGGATGTTTTTTGTCGACATACATAGGGATTGCATTCTGTCCCGTAAAACACTTATGCACTGAGTTATGTATCCCTCTCTATAAAAGTTATGCAAATCAGCCATTAGAAGGCATTCAAGAAAGGCGTAAGTCACATATGTCGCTTAGCACGCTGCATGAATTCAAAAATAAATAGGCGCAGCTGACTCACGTATATATGAATTTAAATAAGATAGATGATTATAATGTAATATAAGGGAAATAAATAAACGTAAATGAAGGAAATGTTGTTAGTTGGCCTGTAGTTATTTTATTGTGAAAGTATTAATTTAAAAATACAAGTACGTTTGTAAATTCTTGTTATAATAATGTATTAAGTAAGCTTTATTATATATTAATTAAACTCTATGATAGTAAGACGGACCTATTTAAGCTAGAAGATTTTGGTAAACAGTACTGGATACAAGTATGTAACCGCTGGATAGCAGTGGAGTAGTTTTTAGCTTTGTAGTAGATTTAGTTAGCTAAGTAGCTGGACACCAGTTGCTTTTATGTTGGTTACTAGCATCAGTATAGATTATACATTTTGTAATTATTATTTATATACACTTTTACTATCTATTATTCATTTTCCTTACTTATGTTTTCTATTTTATGGTTTCTTTGTTTGTACTACCTAAGTAGTTATAGACTTAATCTGTAAAATGAATGTATATAAGAATTGAAAAATGTGATTCAATAAATGGAAAGCTTGGACATAAGCCTTGGTATAGTAACCTAAATGCCGAGGTTAACATTCAGAACTTATTTTATTTATTTCCTTCTTTCAAGTTTTCGTTATTGTACTCCGAAACTTTTTTTCAAGGTATAGTATCGCCTGCCGGGATATTTTAAGCCATGAGAATATTTCCTGATGTCTACGTTAATTTTAACATATGAACACATTGAAGGAATGTTAATATGAATACAGGGATTCAAAAACCTTCCTTAAAGAAACATATATACGTTATTAAAGCATACCTTGGGGTAAAAAAGAAAGGCAATACTAATAATGCAATAATTCAAAAAGCACTCATTAATGAAAGAGATATGCAATGTTAATGAGCAATGAAAGAAACATAATGCAACGATTTATCTCTCTCATATATTCACTATTTACAATTCCATAGTTTAGCACTAGCATCGCCAGGTCTAAGGGAGTGGTGATTCCCGGTGAGTGTATTATATGATGCTTCCATCATCATGCTCTTGTCGCCCTCTCCTCTCGATGTTGATTTATTCATTTTGAGAGATGATAGCTATTCCATGCTTCTTACTTTCTGCATGTTATAGCATCTCATGCTCAGATCTTTCAAAGGTTCAAGGTACTTCCCAAAATCTAATGATTGCATATCTGCTCTAGTGATGTATTTTGCTTATGTAGCTCTCGTGCAGAATACTTATAAGCATATAATTTGTGTCCGGCGGTGCACTCCTCCTTAATCACGCCACCCAATTAGTACTTGAACAAATTAATCTTTTTCTTATTGGCTTTCTGAATCTCATCGGAATTGTCTTTTGAATAATATCATAATCTACTCCATAGTCACCTTTCGAATGTTGTAAAGACCTGCCGAGGGTGTTTCCGGATGTGGGCTTTAAAGGGGTTTCTTTCCTGACGGCGGTCGGGGCTGACCAGCAGGGACGCCCTCCTTAGTGGATCCTATTGAGGTGAATCATGGATGGTTAAGGAATAGTGGGGAGCCGGGTTTAGGTAGCTGTAGAATGCGGTTAATCTGGAATCGTTAGGGACCCGCCTATGCTCTGCACTGTCGTCATCCGGATATGGTCGTCCTTCAGGTCTCTCCCCTCATCCATCCCTCGCTCGCTCCCTCCCTCCCTCCAAGGGGTCACATTGGAAGTACAATGAGATATATGACTTACCCATAGTGCGCTGTCCTGCTTGTGCAGCCTGTCCGTAAGTATGTAATTGTACTTATCTATGGTCCTAAATGACCATATTCAGGATGCCTGAGATAGCCGCATCCATGCTTCTATATGTATAGTTACCTAAGGAATATTGATATAAAATAAATAAGGAAAGAAAAAGCAACAATGTCCTATGGAGGCTGAAGTTTACTTCCCTGCATTCATTTTGTGGTAGATGTGTACACAGAATAAATAGCATCATAAAGCAGAGACTTGGTCGTTGTACTATGAAGTAGCACAGTAAATTGTTTTAGTGGAGTCGGGACAGCAGAAACATGTAAGGATAATCACATATTATACAATATGTGATGTAAACGAATGCATGGTCGTGTTATGGGCAAGTTATGGGTGTTTAAGTGGTCACAAACTCAAATCATAATTGGAACCTGATATAATCTTTAAAGATTTCCTTTGTGAAAATTTTAAACAAATATTTCAAAATTTTGACGAACATTAAGAATTGAGTAGGTTTAAAAACTTGAGTGTTGCCCCTGCCTAACCTCGTGATTGTTATTTTTGGTACAAATTTATAATCAAACAGAAAATGTTTCACGTGTTAGCATTCACATGACTTTCTGAACCCAAACTTCTCCGATTGCTCTTAGAAACCTTATGAGCTGATTTCTGCTACAAGAATTAATCGTGTTTCAAGAGTTCATCATAATGGCATCTGTTATCTACGAATAGTAGATTACCATAGCAGCGTCTAGTTCTCAAGGTCGCGGAATCAAAGCTGGCGAAAGGCGATGGACTTTTTAGAACACAAAAATCCTTAGCATGGCTTCTTTCGGAAGGGAAGTAAAGCCGGTGGTCCCGTGTCGTATATTTACGGCGCATGAAGAACCTCAAGCCCCATACAGAGGTCTGTGAGCAAAATTTCCCGTCTTTCACGTTCCAGTATAGAAAAGGACACTAAGGACTATAACAGTTAAAGAGCGTTGATAAATAAAATTCAATATAATTTAATTTAAGAATGATAGAAATGTATGGTTTCAATATCTCCAAACATTAGGGTTGTCTTTCTTTTGCTTTACATTTATAAAGGTACAATTTTCTTTTTAGATTGTTTCAAATAGGTTTATTCTATGTAGTGTGTACATTTTCAACAAATTATTTGATAAATTACCTAGATGCTTTAGAGAACATAATAAAGCTATATTTCAATGCTTTGAAATGTTTAGCTTGTTTGTTCTTTGTCATGAGATGAACGTTACATTTATAATTACGAATATTCTCATCATTGAATATATATATATATATATATATATATATATATATATGTGTGTGTGTGTGTGTGTTTCCAAGACTACAGGATATTTAGTGCCTGTGAAATATTCATCTTTGAAGGAAATGCAACAAGTAATAGCTGTGACTATTATTATGATTATTATTATTATTAGTATTATTATTATTATTATTATTATTATTATTATTATTATTATTATTATTATTATTATTATTGTTAGTGTTGATAGTGTGCATTTGAAGAGTAAACCTAGCGTTCATTCTTTCTTTACTAGCACGTGTACAGTCTTACGTGCGTTTCACGAACGTTTATGTTTGTAGATAAAATAAATTTCAGTAAGGTACGTGCCATAAGGTAATGTGAACGTTCGGGTTGCTTAAGGTGACCCGTGGTTCAAATGACCCACACACACAAATACGTTTACACACACAAGTGGGGCGGAAGTTAGGAAGGGGTGTTAATAAATTTAACTACACTAACTGAAATGAGAAGGATAGAGCGATATAAATAATACCAGAAAGGAAATGGATGTATGTAATCTATTGTTATAAGGTAGTCAGTATTATAATGCAATGATACAAAGGCGTATAGAAACATATGGTAACGAGAGGACATTAGACACCTTGGCAAAAAGGATTGCAGCGGACCGTGTTTTTGCATTTGCTAATAAATGTTACTAAATGTTACTACTGATTGTGTAACTTGTATGCACACTTCTGCATTAGACATGGCACGTTAGATCCTTGGCTGTTACATAGACTTGTCGCTCGCATGAGTACTAATAAAATAATGTTGCATATTCAAATGCAGAGTATAATTAAATTATATTAATGTTTGTAGCGCAGGGCACCGGTTACCTCTTAACAGCTGCTATTCACTGCAAGAGCCATCTTTCACGTTTTGGACAGTTTTACCACATCCATGGAACAGACAAGGTAGGAGCAAAACGTAAGTAGAATTTGAGGAAGAGGGTGAAAACTAAATAATGTAGGGTGAAGAAGATGATATGTTGTAGCTCACCGCTGACAGCTACTATCATATGTATAGACTGCGTAGTTGAAAATCTAGCTGAAACTCTGTCAGGCCAATACTAGGCCTGCAGACAAGTGTGATCAACGGCGAAACACATTAGGACCTTCCTCTTTTCCTTGTCGTGATGGTTTAATTCGGGATTACCTAATTGCTGGGAAGAAAGCGTGGCTGGGTATTGTAGCAATCCCTGAGGATTATCCTGAGGCCACTGGCAGGAGGTTATGAGCTCCAAGGTTAGAGGCAACCGAGCTGGGGCAAGAGGTGCCTCTGACGGGTGCCCAGCGCAAGGGACTTAGGAGTAAAGTACACATTGCCATACGTGTGAAGTTCTCACAGGTCTTGGTGCACAAGGTTTAAAATAAAACTTAATGTAAAGTCCGCGGTTCAAGACCTGGTTAGCGTGGATGCATGCGCTCAGTTTAACAGCAAGACGAGATGCACCGCTGACTTAGCTAACGACACAAATATGCGCATCCAATAGCCAGTTCAGCACACTCATGACTCCATTACCCAACAAGCTCTAATCTCAACATTTTAGGAAGTCTGATACACATCCCCGACTGCCAAAAGGATCCCGCAAAAAGTATATACAACAATTTTAAATGATTAATACTCTAAGTAACATTCCTTACAATTCTTGGAAGTATTATATAGTTGAGTCATGAAATTTAAAAATATGAAATACAATTTGATGCCTTTAAAATTGTAACCTTATTTCTTTCGAAACACCTTATACAGTATATAAAATGCATACCAGTTCTCTATAAATCAGATTTACCTTATTAGAATATTTGTGAAATGCGAAGTAATCAATGTCTCTGTTCTGAATTACTGAATGTACAAATCATATATAACTTCCCACAAAATAATTTACAACGTGCATGGTGTGTGGCGTTCCAATTCAGTTTTTATATATGCTTTATTGAGAATTTCCATTACTTTCTGTAACTTAAGATTCTTGCAATATTGGCATACCGATTTTAAAAAGCAGCCATTACCGGTCCACACACACACACACACACACACACACACACACACACACACACACAGATTAGGACAGACACACACAAACGTAACCTTTTATTCTTAAAATTGTAATTTTTTTTCAGGGGGCCTCAAAAACGTATTTACGGTGACATCTCAACATTGAACTTTTGGTTAGAATGCAACACTTTCTCTCGCCGGTTTTAGGTAGATCGTAGAAATAGTAAAACTGGAGCAATTTCTGTATGCTGTATATTAATGCTCTTTGGAATAATTTGCAATCTATGGGGTGAAAACCTATCTCTTTGGGGTGTGCATGTATTGTAGTTCGCACACGCCGAAGTTTCAAACATATGTTATATTCAAACTTAATAATATGAGAGATCATTAATAAAAGAGAACTATGAAGGACATAACAGAATTTGTAATATAGAAAGGAGGTATTTTCACTCCTTCAATCCAGTGATCAACATCCGCCTCATTTGGAGCACAACAAATCCGCAACAATGGACTAAATGAATTCTCCTGTTGCTTTAGTTCATTAAATCGTAACGCTTTTTAATGTTTGTTTGTTCCATCACGGGTAGTTATTTACTTCCACTCTGTAGGACTCGGGAACAAAAGCCATAGCGAGGCAGGAATAGAGAACTACAATGATGTTGGTGCTTAGAGCCAGCCAGCACATAAATTAAATTCGATTTATTTCGTTTTGTTTTTGTAACTATGGATATTGGAAGAATTTGAATAGATTTTTTATTTCTATGTAAACATGGTTTATTTTGGGAATTGTCCGCGTATGTTATAGTCACATTACTAAGTTAAATGTACAAAATGTTCTCCAAGATATGCTGAGCAATAGTACGGCACTTTTCGCACCATTATTCTAATAGTCTGTGATTCTATTCCGAACAACAATAACAAAATTGTTGCTACCAAGAACATAGAAAAAGGTACAAGAACGAGTTACATATTTAAATGAATGTTGTTTCAAAAGTATGATGTGCTAGATTCACTTAGAATTTATACTCAATCCGCTGTAAACTGTTCTTTCAAAGGCTTATTATTCTAACTGATTGTTGCTTATCTAGGTAAACTTTTAATTCACATCTGTATATTTCATTGTATGATACAGTAAGTAAAGATCTTTCAAAGAGCAGATTGCTATGTGATGGCTTCCAATTTCTGAAAAGCACAAGTATTTGAAAATTAAAACGCTAACAAGGAATATATCGGAAATAGTTAACTCCACAAAAAGTATATATGATACAATATGTATGCTTTAATAAGATCTGCAATATTGGCTGTCTCTTGACGCTTTACCGGTTATGAAAAACTCATTTATAATAAAGAGGACTTCAGAACTTATTCCCATTTAATTCAACATATGAATTTCATTTATTATTAAAATGTTTTAAACCTATGGTATTTTAAAAAAACTATTACAGCCACTTAACAGCAGCAAAATATTTGAAACCTTTTCTAAGTAAAGCGTAGTTAGTGTTAGGATGATTTATTTGAAAATCTTCATGTCACATCCTTAGAAAGTACTGAACTAAAATACCAAGTTTGCTTTTTATTTGACTTCTCTTTTTCGTTTTAAAGTACTTCTTTATTATTCAGGTAATCTCAAAACGTTCATATCCGGTAAAAAAATCCTGGTATCCAGGTTTTGGTTGTAATACAATATTTCATTTCCAGTATTATACCTAAGTGGAAGAGAAGGCCAACATATAGGGATGTCATATGAAGCCTCAAGGAGTGAGTCGGCATAAGGTATAAAGAGTGAAGTCTAAATTGTAGTTTATCCTGATTTTAAACTTACTCTCCTTAAGTACATTCATTTGTTCTTGTTTTAATTAAGCAAAAAATAAGTTATTACTTATGTACACAGAAAGCTTTGAAATAAAAATCCTGTTTACTACAAAACTAAAACATTGTATCAAAATCTACAAGCTCTCTAACCGTGCAAATTAAACATGTTATACGAAATGAAATTCAAAGTGAAGAAACGTGCAGGTAATCCAGATGTTTTCTGGTGAATTTCCTGATGGTATAACATTTGTAATAGCATAAGTATTACTTGTATTGCTCGGAATATGTATTACTGCAATTATCAGCGTAATGTAATTAATGTAATAATAGTCGCCTATTTGTGAAACAAATCGCTTCAACTACAAAAGTCAAGTGGGCTGTCAACCTATATTTTGAACACTAAAATCAATTTAAGGATATCAGAATTAAATGAAAGTATCCGGTTTGTACATAGTATAATAGCAGCATATATACAAGAGGTACCTACTTCTGATGTGCTCTAAAGAGAGATGAAAATAGTTAATTGCATTTGTTAACATGTGTGGGAGTAGAGCTACACTAATCAGCACTGTAAGATGAACGCAAGTAACAATTTTTAAAAGTGATGTAGCTATATCATCTGCCCGTTATTAACCTTTGCTTGCAGGAGAAGTGCACTTCTTAACTTTTCAAGTTGTAATTTTCCCCAATCAGGCATGTTCACAGACTAGAGTGGAGTTTAGAGATAAAAGACGTAAATGAGCACTCAGGAGCAGGCTACGAAACTCCCATTCTCTTCGCAAAGTTGAAATAACTGCCAGAGCTACATGTATCTGCACCCTAAAAGCATTTTGAAAAACATAAAACCTTGTATCTCAATTTCTGGCAAGGCATTACAAAAATCTGATATAATTATTCTACAGATTAAAATTGTATTATGAACTATTTTGCAAACTGCGTATATAAAACGTTTCTCTATCCAGCTCTTGTTCATTACCTTTTATTTGTGTAAATGCCTATAAATTCTGATAGTTACTCGTTCCTCTAGTATTTTAACATTGGATGTATTTATTCAAGTACATAAAATAAATATACAGAAGTAGTTTCAGGAATGTGTATATGAACGGTAAAATGCACTTAGTTTTGCGCATAGAGGCTGAGAAAACAGTTCATTTACGATAAAGCATAGCTATATTACTACACTATCCTTTAGTTCGTGTGAAAATGGATAATAGGAATACCTTGCGGTGCAGGGAGGCATGAAGTTTTACTCGTAATGCTGCGGGCAGGTCTGCAATTTTGAACCTTAGACTATTTTAATGTATTTATTCGCAGTTCACTTCAGGCCTTCGGATGCACAACAGAGTTCATTTTATCATTCATTTGAGACGTACCCCAATGTGACTGTACGGTGAAGGGAAGTGAAGCTTAACAGAAATACACTCACACGAGCACATGTGTGTGACTGTGTATGTGCGCACCCATGCACATGGTGACATTGTCGCTTAAAACATTCCCATTTCATTGGATTCTGCAATATTTTTCTATGACAGTTTCTTTTCTAATCGCTAGTTGAAGATGAATATACCCTTTGATACCTTGAATATTGACGGGTGGACATATATAATTAAATAAAGAAATTGTAGCAAAAGAGATAATTGCTATAAAGAATTTCTGCACATTAAATCAATGAATAAAATTATATGCTAGGGTTGAAATGTTTGTCCGGAAAGAAGAAGGTAATTAAGAAGTCAGGTTAGCGCAAGTCATTAGTGTCAGCCGAAGCAGCCAATTTTAACTTACATTTTCTGGAAAATCAGTTAGGTTATAAGCTGAGTACGTTTGCAGTCGCGAAGGCCAATTCTGTAAATTTGAGAGGTAAAAGAAATTCCCAGAAAAGTTTAAGGCTCAGTTAGCAACAAAGTCAGAGTTGCATAAAGAGAGTTGAGTGTTGGCCCTGGCGTGAAAGTACGTTGGAAGGGGAATAATATGTAGGCAGAGCTAAAAGTAATAAAAGCGTGCAATTTTAAATTAGAGAGTTACTTTTTGTACAGCGCTGGTGCTCACAGTCGTTCGTGTAGACGTTCGTTCACACATTTGTGCATACGGTACTCTTTCTGATACCGTCATCGTACGTACTGACCATTTTAAGCGCCTAGTGACGCGGTTGTCTGAGTAAGAGTTCTCGCCGATAAGCATTTTAGCTGCTCACGGCAAGTGGCAAGCGGCTCACGCTACAGGTTTCTTTTATTGCGGAAAAAGTTACTTAAAACTGTAAAATTGATACTGCAGAATTTAGCAGATATAATAATTCAGTTGTTACAGTTTCGAGTGCTACGATTCATAATCAGTATCATTCTCATCCTCAACGGTCGGCAACTCACTTCAAAACCTCAAGTATTAGATCACATTTGATTTCTCATTAAATTTATACTGATGTTATTCTTTAACAACGCGCCCATACATACCCTGAGAGAAAAGTCTCATAATATGCCACTGGAGAGCTGGCGCACGATACAACAAAAGCAGATACGAGTTCACGGTAGCGGAGTCAACAACGACAACCTCTCAAGCAGGTAAATGAAACGCTTCAAAGGTGGCGATCATCGTTTCTGCTTCAAACTGGCACCTCACCTTAGTGCAATAATCACGTGTTACCTTAAAGTAGCAGGAAAGACCTCGCAGATATCCACAGTCCCTCCCGAGACAGAACTAAGCTCTCTCTCTCTCTCTCTCTCTCTCTCTCTCTCTGTCTCCGTTGCTCTCAGCTAGTATCCCCAGCATAGTGTTAAGTCCTCAGACATGTGCCACAATATCAATGGTATTAGTTCTGGTTTGGTGCAACGGATCAGTTTCTTGGTCTTTACATGACATTCTTTTAGGGTTTTCTCTGGATTTTCTTTCCTGCTACGATGATGTGAATAATTTTTTTGAAGTTGACAGGAGGAAAGCTATTGTCCATCAGCACAGATATCTTTATGAATCTAGTAGCATTTAGTTAACACCGTGTGTGGATGGTATACTTATCAATATCTACGTGTCTGCTGCTACTATTAACTGCCAACAATAGTAACCGATCTTCAGAGATACCCTGACAATTGTATCCTGCACATCGCATAGTTTTATGTGAATACATAACTCTAAACTTACAGAAAATAATAAAATGTTATCCAAATATTATCCGTATGCTTGTTGATGTTCGACAGTCGCTACTTACAGGCGCCTGGGACCATGTCGATGGTTCCCGTATTGGCTACACCTTTCACCAGGTTCGTGAGTGTCCAGGTTTGACCGTTTATAACGTGAAGCTGAGAGTTACAATGAAATTTTATGACACTGTAAACTCGAGTTTGTTTTGTGACCAGCAAAATGGTCTTGGTCACCGACTGGAAACAGCTTTTGAATTTAACAAACTGCACTTGTGCATAACCTTGGTAAATCTCTGAGACGACCTACACCATGTACAGGATACCAGGTATAGTTAACCTTGATTTTGTGAAAAACTTTGATTCAGAATGTTTACAGTTGACGGACGTCTCCCATATTCTGTAATGGCTATTTGTCTCCTCCTATGAGAATTGAGCTTTCGGTGTACTGAGGATGCCCACTATCAATGGAAAGGGTCGTATTGGCCACTAATCAGTTGATTTTTACTTTAGAGGATAAGTTAGATGGTTTGATGCCTCTAGGCACTAAACTGGTGCTAAGAACAATATATTGATGACATAAGCGTGTTTGGTAACCACATTCAGTATATTCAATGTTAATCATATTTTCAGTGTTTATTTAGTGAATAGCGATGCTAAGTTAAATATGTGCAAATCACAACTAGTGTCGTTAGTCCAGATTCTTACTCCTGGACATGTGCCAATTGTTTCTCGTGCGAAGATTTTAGGGATTTCGTTTTAGGATAACCCCCAAGGAACTTATGGGACTACGTCATAAACGGTGCGAACAGCGTACTAGGCGATTGATTTTAGTCCATAGGGTATGGTATGTAAATATCTATGCTTTCCAGTAAACTGGTGCATTGCTCGAGTGTTTCCAATGAACATACGCCATGCTCAACAATCTAAGTAACACATTGGTTATTTTCTATGGCGTAGATTTCATCTAATTGTGACACGGAGTCAGCTACAAGAGGAGACTTGACATCCGTTGAACCGAATCGTGCAGCCTTGCTGATTTCAATGAACTTTATTACATTTTATAGGAGCGACACTGATCCGGATCCAGTTGGCGTCCACTACTAACTTACCAGCTCTTACTGAATTTCGACACATCCATGTAAACTACAACCCTTCCTGTCAAGCGGAATGTTTACAATGCCTAGAACACAGTGCACTGCTATCCCTTAGTTGCACGTTTTTCTCCGTGGTGTAGTGATTGCCATGCTAGACTCTAGTTCCCGAGGTCATCGGGTCAAACCCGGCGGAGGGCGATGGATTTTTTTGGGCGTAAAAATCCTTAGCGTAGCTTACTTCGGAAGTTAAGCCGGTGGCCCCGTGTCGTAGATTTAGGGCACATAAAAGAACTCGAAACGATAAAGAAGCCTTTGATCAAAATTGCCAGTTTTTCACGCCCAATATAGAATGGGACGCTAAGGACCACAGCAGTTAAAGAACCTCCATAAATAAAACTCAATTTTTCCTTTGTTGCAGCTTAAACACTCGAAACGTAGATGGAGGGCTATATTGCCCTTATTCTTTATCCAGAGTTTATGTATTGATCTGAAAGAGGTAGTAGGTATATGCTGCACTTAATTACATAACTATAGGAGATAAGCAGTGGAGACATGGAATGCGTACACACGATTGCATTGCTTCGTACTAAATCAGACACTCTTCAACACCAATTTCCATAGTGCAAGAATGTGAAACAGATATCGCATTGGTTGGCGCAACGAATGACAGTGATGGGGGAACAGGACAAATGTGCTATGCTTGCTACAGATTATCGGAAAACCACTTGCACTACGTGATAGGTGTACTTGGCTTTTTCATAATCTAGGATAACTATGAGTTTACGAGGATACAGCTACTGGCGTTTCTTGTTTTACATCGGTCCTGGACTGGATTATAGCATGGATCAATCGAGACGAACAATAACCTAGACAAAATAAGGGACTATCAGTGTTTGTGAACAAAATGAGGGATGGAAATACGTATTTAGGCAATTCTAAAACAACGACAGCTAATGTAAAAGCAATTAAAAATACCATTTATAAATATTATATTACCCAGCTCTGGAAGAATAAAGCACATACATATAAATACGAGAGGGTTTTTAAAGTAAGTACCGTTTAATTATTTTTTTCTGCAGCACAGCAGTTGCGAATTTGGGCATGCGCGATCACGTCCTCTATTCATTAGGAAAACATGCGCAGCTGTGAGCGAACTTCACTTTGCGTTTTCCTATCTTTAGAATGTTTAAAATGTTCAAAACAATGGAATGACACGCCAACTGTTAAGTCAGATTAGTGATTCTTTTTTTGAATGCGTGAAACGTTACGCTAGCAAAACATTCATCGCCAAGTGAGTGAGGTTTATTGGGAAACAATAAATAATGATAACGCCCGGGCACACACAGCCAAATGGGCTCAATATCTGGTCGCATCCTTTGGTTGCGAACAGTTAGACCACTCTCTCTACAGTCCAGATTTGGATCAAGTGATTTTCGTCTGTTGCTTCATCTGCAGAAATTCCTTGGTAGAAAACTTTCAACGATGATGATATTGTGAATCAAGAAGTGTAGACTTGGCTTTTATCACAAACGGCATCTTTCATTGACGAGGGCATGTAAACACTTGTTTCCCGTTACGACGAATGCCTCAATAACGACACTGAATGTGTAGAGAAGTAATGTATCGTAATAGATAATGAATAAAAATAAAGTATTTGGAAAATAATGTTCCGAATTATTAAAAAAGTTATCGGTACTTACTGTAAAAACACTCCTCGTATATTATGATAAACACAAACGAATAATTGAATCCGATTTGTAGAATCAATCCTTTTGCAATTATAATATTTAAGGAAGGAAAGCCCTCAGGTCAATAAAGTTTACACTTATAGCAATCTTTAATTAAGAGATAAAATGAACTAGAACCTGATAACTTAGGATGGAACTGAAATTATTGGAACAGCTTCCTGACAAACTCGCATAAATCTTCAAGTCTATAGCAGAGCATATTTCCGAAATAAAGCATTATATTTCCCAGAACTTAGAAGGTGTTTTATAAACCAAACCTAACCTTTATTTGCTTTGTTAAGTGAAGAAGGTGGTACTATAGTTCCACTGTTTGGGAGCCAAAAACTTGAAGTAGTTGCAACCACGTACGATACAAACATTCGGTGGTCTTCGTCCCAAGTTCACTTTTCCGGTGGCCTTCGCCCCAACGTTTAAAAAGCAACTTTGTATTTTTAATGTTTATTTAAATATTATATATGTATACCTTGGCCGCGTCAGTAGTAATTTGTAGAAATATGTATCCCTTAGCAGGGGTGGTTTGGCTAAAGAATGAAGGCTTACACAAATTATTATTCTTACTTCACTCTATTTTTATTAATATTTCACACGATTAAACAACATTTCACTGATATATCATACTGTGGAACTGTGAGATTCTGAATTACTTTTTAACACGTAAATATTATATTACTCTCCCGTAATTAATTTACATGTCTCACACATTGAACACGTCCGTACCGATCGGGTACGCAATCTAGTAGCATCTGCCTGGGAACGCTGTCTAGTAACATCTGACGTTTACCGCTTAAATTTGTAAATTTCTCTATTTCAATTCTCTGATTGGCTAATACTACTCCAATAGAACACCCTTATTTAACTTTCACCTTTTCTAGTTTTTGATTGGCTGTTTATAAACTGTTTTAAATATTACATTATTTTTCCAATAATTATTAGTAGCATTCTTAAACTTTCCAATTTATTGTTGTCCCTAGGTTATCTCATTGTTAGCAAATTTCATCTTCTTTTCTCACAGCTCCTACATTGTTAAATTACGTAATACATTCACATAACATTATTATACATGTATATAATAATATAAACATTAATACAATTACTGTTACATACATTTTACATATTATTACATACACATATTGCTTTAAGGCGGGTGGTTATTATATTTTATATTATATAATCAGACTGATATCATTTAAGTGATAAAAATACCACCTCACAATGCATGAAACCTAATTAAGATAAGAATTTAGATACCAGTGCATTGGTATAAGAAATTTCATGTAGGCTTCCTTTATGGGTTGTTATAAGAGTAGTGGAAAATGATGGACCCAGCACACTTAATATGCTAACTAGGACTCACCCACCTCCTGCCACGCCAACTGGTACCTTTTGCTTGCAACTAGGATCAAAAATTTTGTTGAGTATAATGGAAAGCTTGAACAGGTAAGCGATTAAGATTGTCCATCACCTGTCAAAATGAACAATGGGCATACTAAACTTTGCTTTCTAACAAAAGCTGAGACGCTATTCAACCCATTCCATACTGCATTTCCACAGCTGTAACAACCGACCCCCAGCCGCGTTGTTTGACGAACACGTGCAAAAAGAACAATAGAGTAGGCTGTAGCCGAGCTAACAAGAAGATGGAATAACAAAAGAATAGTTGCTATTCTCTCCCTTTCTGTTGTCCAGCACAAGGATTCGTTAGGAAGGGCACCCGTGTAGACCCCATTCCACTGTAATGTAACAAAAGAGACAATATGGCGCAGTGATAACAAAGAAACCCTGGTTGCTTTATATCTGGCCCGTCTTTGTTTGACGGTTGGAAAAAGAGAGAGGGAGGTCAGTTACCACGGGGACAAGCATCACTTACCTGCTAAACCATAAATTCCACCCCGCTCGACAACGGAACACCCTCATTAATTTTAGTTTCCCGACATCCTGGCGTCTATGCCACCATTAATTACGGGCCTCGCCCTCCTGGAAACGGCTTTTCCCTAGGGCACCATTCGTTATACCTTCCGCTAGATCTCTCTGCGCATGTGCACCCGAGTCTTCACGAAGGCCTACGGAAAATCTCCGAGCATAGTTACACACACTCTCTGTTTCTGCAGCTATTGCCTCTGATTCAAACTGTGGTATCAAGTCGTGTTTAACATATATCGTTACGTACATTAAACCACAGTGTATACTTAGATACCCTTAGGCTTGTGCTCGAGTCTTACTGCAAGCAATGTTTAATGTTTAATTGATAATGAAAAATTGATAATTTGATAGCGTAAAGCATTACTATATCATTACACTCATTAATGAAAGACGTTCTCGGGTACCCAGAGGTCATTGTTCGAATCCTACCCTGCGAAACTCTAATGCTTAATAAATATTAAACTATGTGAGTATGCGCGGTCAGATTAGCAGTGTTTTCAATAAATATGATTATTTATATTAAAGCCTGGTGTATACTTATATATCCCGATGCCCAGACACGATTCTTTATTTTCTTTCTTCTTCTCCCATTTTCTTTCTTTTCGCTTTTCTTTCTGTCTATCTCTTTGTTTCGTCTCGTCGTGCATACATTCAACCATTCTATATACACATGCACAGCGCCATTATACATACATATATCAGTGCACTTACACACATACACACAGCAGTACAATTGCACACACACACAAACACTCAACAACACACACATACAGCAGTACACTTACAAACTTAAACACACACACACCCGACATACACATACGCATACAAACATTCACCAGCGAACTTACACACACACATACACACACGTACACATATTCTCATACACCTAAAAACATACACACATATACCAGTGCACGCACACACACATACACATACATATCTATACACACACCAGTACACTTACACCCACACATGCATATACACACGCGCACACACGTAGACATACTCCCATACACCTACAAACATACACACATACACCAGTGCACGCACACACACGTACACATAATATGTATACACACAACAGTACACTTACACGCACACACGCATATACATACGCCCACACACGTAAACATACTCTCATACACCTACAAACATACACACACCACTGCACGCACACACACCCACGTACACATCCATATGTATACATATATCAGCACGTTCACACACACACGTAGACATAGTCTCATAGACCTACAAACACACACACATACACCAGTTCACGCACACACATCCACAGACTCGTACAAATACATAGTATACATACACCAGTACACTTACACACAAACACATATATACACACGCGCACACACACGTAGATATACATATTTATACATATACCAGTACATTTATACACGTACACACGTACACACATACGCATACAAACATACACTCATACACCAGCGCACTTACACACACATATAAACACGTGCACACACACGTACACATACTCTCATACACCTACAAACATACATACATACACCAGTGCACGCACACACATACGTACACATACACATGTATACATACACCAGTACACTTACACACGTACACACACACCTACAACCAGTGCACGCACGCATTTGCACGTACACACATGCACACGCACTATATCATTGGAAATTATTCTCTTTACGAGATTAAAAAAACCTTTGTTGATTTCCCTGTAACCTAGCAAAATGTAATTCTTTTCTGGCTACCATGTTCACTTGACTTTCATCCCAACGCATTTTTATACCTAGTGTAAAGACATTATAGAGGTAGTCTCTGAGAGGGAGAGAAAGAGAGAGGGATAATTGAACCAAGTAGTGTCCTATTTTTAAATCTGAAATTTACACTCACATGTACTTCTCTACACATTTATTCTACATAAACCTTCATACGATTTTCTCTACTCATTCTTTGTTTAGCTACTCGTTCTTCTTCCATGATCATTCACATGATTTTCAATACTCAACCTTTGTTTCTCTACACATTCATGCTCCATTAAAATACATACGATTTTCTGTATCCCTTATTGTTTCACCATCTCATGGATTTCTAAACACACTCTTCTTCCATTGACATTCACATCATTTTCTCTATTCCTCATTGTTTTGCGGTCACATGAATTTCTACATCCATTCTTCTTTAATTCACACGATTCTTTCTATCGTTCTTTGTTTTACCTTCACAGAAATTTCTACACAAGCTCTTCTTCATTCACCATCACACAGATTTCACAACCTACATGATTGTCAAAACTATCACTTCTACCAACCATTCGAAACTGTATGAATACCTACAAGTATACCCGAACACAAACATGCATAAGCACATCTACAAAAAGCTGTGGTTATGTAGCACAATACACAGTTTAGTTCTAATACAAAGAAATGTATAGCTCGTCCTTCAACGTGAATAATGCATTGAAAATAATAATTCATAATCAATGTCTATTACAGAGTATTTAGCAGATAGACTTAACAACATGGCTGAAAAGCAAAGTTTCTCTACAACTCGGCGAGTTCAAAATCTCAAAATTGGTCTTAAATATGAGATAAAGGCCTTAAAGAGAGCTCAAACAAGATACAGTACCAGGATCGTATCCTCGCTGGAGGATTGTCAAGTCTTCTTGCCTGAACGCTATAATTCGTTAACCAACGAAGAGCTTGCAGAAATTTAATACCCGTAAATTGTCCTTTGTACCCATAGCGTAGGTATATAGAAATGCCAAGCTTAAAGATTCAATGTTTTTCCATTTTACTTTGAAAAACATCATAAATAAAACAGCTGACTGGTTGATACTACACATAAAAATACAAACGATACATGTTATAGAATTTATACAAATTTCATGAAATCACAATGTCACATGCTTTGAATACAGTTATATATCGCGTTGTAATAACGCCTGATATCCTAATGCTTATAGAACTATTTTGTGTTTCATTTTCCCTGTATCCTAACAAAAATGGATTTCTTTTCAGGTTACCTTCACTTACAAAAACATGCTTTCTAATATTTTCATTGTGCAATGTTTCAGACAGAATAAGAGGAAGAAGAAGAACAGATTTGCAGCTCAGAAAAGGCTGCTGATGCTCTTGTAGGATAGAATAACCAGCGTCGACACCTCCAAGAAACATTTCGGTAAGAAGCGGGTGCTGAGACGTCTACATCACCGAAATACGTTAAGAAAGGATTCTTATATAACATTCCCGGGCATACGGTGAAAAAACAGGACAATTTTGTATATACAATACAAGGCAAAGCTGAGAGTTACCTCGAGCAAGTCTCCATATATTCGGTGAAAGCAAGAAATGTGAGCAGGAATTTAAATGATTGTGAAAATACTCTGAAATGTTGATGGGACTTGTAATTTAAAAACACCCGAATCCTCTATGCATTAACAGTATCAAGACTATTTGTTGTGCGGGAATAAAAATCATGACAATAAAGGGACTTTCATTTAAATAATAGAGAAAATTTGCATAACCTAGCGGTTACAAGTGAAACGTCATATGCAGAAACGATGAGATGGAGTAAGAGAGTACTTGAACTGTACGATAAAAATAATAAAACAAATAATGAAGATATGTTTCTTTATCACATTTTATTCATTAAAAATCTTTACATTCCTAATGCAAAAGGAATCCTCAAATTACAATGATTGGTTTAAAATTTAAGCTGTATCACAGGAGTCCCAGACGTGTATATAAATACTTTATCATGAATTATTAAACACAGCAATCACGTCTGGGCAGGGATATTTGCACTGGCTTGAATTTCGATTCTGATGTCGACACAGCCATTTACAACTTCCTCTGGCTGGTGAGTGCAATCTATAACAAATATAGGCGCAAATTTAAGAAAATGTTTCTCTTCAATAAAGGATAACTCTCTGTTTCATAATATGAGCTTGATTACATTACATACAATGATACAAATCTTGAATTTCCAATGTCGAAGCTCATATCGTGACAGGGATAGCATTCGCTATTAAGATAAAATATCTTATTAGCTAGTTACAATGTTCACAAAGCGAACAGTCTTTAGTTGCATTACTCGATCTTAATATCAGTGCACCCAAAATGAGAAATCTCGAATTCCCCATTTTTTGATGTGCTGGCGGCATTCCAGGACAATGCTTGTGGCACACCAGGCTGAGTATCCAGATCCATGTTCCTAAGTGGATGAATCAGAATCTTATCCAGCTTGGCAGTTTTGAGGATTTCAAAGATTTCAGCATCAGAAAGTAGAATCGCTGGCACTCTCCGTTGGATTCGCACAAGTTTAGTGCTTGCATTCTCTTCACCCTGAGGTGCTATGGTACAGTTTTTTAGAGTCCTTGAATCGAATCAGTACCAACACCGACTGGCTATTGTGTATAAGCTTTGCACTAGTAGCTGCTCCATTAGGTTTAGTGATGTATAGATAGCTTCAACTAGGTAAAGTATATAAATGCTCAGCTTGACAAGGAATTCTAATCTCGTCATTAGCGTCAAGAGCTGATGTATTATACGTAAAACACATGTTCCTCTTCTTTAGTGATCCTGTCGTCGAATCCCGCCGTCGCGGTAACACTGATTATAGGATTCTAAAGCCCAATGCCTGAAGAAACGTTTGATTAATTTACGTTAACACACTGGTTGTCAATGGCATAGCATAGATTGGGCGTCGAATCAAGTCGTTAATATATCCTCGAAGCCTCTGACTTCTTCTTCTAAAATCTATGGCCATTATGCTTATATTCTTGTTTCTAAAGTAAATTGTATTACTGTTATGGTCTCCTACAGGAAGGCTGCTTGCTCTATGAAGTGGGTGTTTATAAATAGCAGGTAAATTTCATTTGGTAATTCTCTTGAAATATGATATCCAACCGCAACAGATGGGAGAACTTATAGATCGAGTGTTCTATTTTACTATCAAGGAAGGAGACTGATGCAATACTGTGCTAGATTCGTATGAGGCTCAACTTAAATCAAATTCAGGCAGCTGATTAGTTGGAATAACGTTGTCACCGAAGCCCCAGAACGTTTCTATAGAACAATTATTGGAAGAAATCAACAGTGAAAGATCATTTATTTTCAGAATTCATGGTATTATTACTATTATTATTGTTAGTAGTATTATTAGTTGATTTAATAAAGAGGACATACAGTCTAAAATAAGGAATCTTTAAACGTCATGCATACAAGTCGAGATCGATGTTACTCAATGTTTTTTCGAGACAAGTATAACCCTCTGCCGGAGTCTTTTGAATTGCATTTCTTGCTCTGTCCCTCTTCGTTTCGGTGTTCCTCCCTTTATTCTTCTTCACTCCAAGACCTCTCCCTCTAGCTTCGATTTATGTGTTAATTCTCATCATTTCAGCAGTATGTTTATTATGCAGCCTTTTTTCTTATTTACGTTTCTAGGAATTTGTGATGCACCTCCAGCGACAATATCTAGAGCTGCAATAATTAGTAAGAGAGGTAGAAGTGCTCCTCCTTTCTTCTTCATGGATCCGGCGCCAACAGCTATATTTCCCGTCATAATTGCTTTTGCTAGTCACGCTGCCAGCTTTTCACTTAATGCAGCATCAGATGATTTCACTCTTTTCCAAGCCTTTTCAGCCAAGATCTTGCCTGTAGTGTTAATCGAGCTAGAATCCTTATGCTGAGCGTTATCAATGTCGTGAAGATTGCACGCTTCGCCTAATGGCTTGATTCCGGGGTCTCCTCTCTTTAATCATTTTTCTAGCTTTGCGCCAGGTCCGCAGTATCTGTAACCAGGCAAATGTGCTTCCAATGGAAGCCGGTTAATGAGAGAGTTAATTAATCCGGAAGCCCTTGCGACCTTAATTTCTTTAACTGTCATGGTATACTAATTGATTTTATTGCTGCATAGCTCTTTTATACTTTGCTACTGCTTACATTCATTAGCAAGTATTCATTAAGGGTGATTTATTTTATTTTAGCTGCTAAGATGGAGCTGGTGATGCAAGATTTCTCGCCGCCGATTCAGGCACTAGACTTTGAAGGTGACTTTAGAAGAGAACTACATGGAAAGCTGTTTTCTGTCAATGCTAGAACACTAATTCTAGACAGCTCCGCAACATAAACCTCCCATGCAAAAAGGTATCCCACTCACACTAAAAGGTACCCCGCTCACGCAAAAGCTAACCCACTAACGCAAGAACAGTAACCCACTCACGCTTAAAGTTAAGCGGCTCACGCAAAAAGGTAAAACACTCACCCAAAAAGTAACCCACTCTGCAAAGATGTAACCCACTCCCGCAAAAGGGTGACCCACTCACGAAAAAAGGTAACTCCCTCACGCAAAAAGGGAACCCACTCACGCTAAAAATGTAACCCACTCACGCAAAAAGGTAACCCACTCACGCAAAAACGTATCCCGCTCACGTGAAAAAGGTAACCCGCTCACGCTAAAAAGGTAACCCACTCACGCTAAAAAGGTAACCCAGTCACGCAAAACGTTAACGCACTCACTCTAAAACGGTAGCCCGCTCTCGCTCAAAGGTCTCAGGTATGTGACCCATTTTCGCTAAAAGTAGGATGCATGAGTTTCAGACTCGATCTAGCTAGACCCGTAACTCACTCAACTTGGACATTCTCAGTGCTAACTAGCAAGCAAAGTTGTAATCTTACCCCTATGAATCCATTTTATCCTACCTGAATCCCTATGTACTTAATGAAATAGTTATAATTTGCAGAATTACGACATTAATATGTGAATACCAGAATATTTCGTTTGGTCTAATTTGATTATGTCTGTTTATATGTGTCAAAGCCTGAGATCATATATAAATACGTAAATGTCGAATAATAGTTCGGTCTCCTGTCGTCGTATACGAAATCAACATCGATAGTGTACATTGACTAGATGATGTTTACTGCTTGAGCATGAATACTCATAAAGATGTTCAATTACAGCCAGTTTACGAGAACCTTGATTTTTCGTATGTTTCCCAAGGGAGAAGGGGTCGTTTTGGTAAGTGCTGCATATGCAATAGACCTTTAAAAAACGGATCTATTTCAAGACTCAAGTAACACAGAAATAGATGCTGTAAAGAGATGACCAGTTGTATAGTGACTACAACCCGCGCACGCGATCCTGAAATCTCTTCAAGTTCCGAATTGAGGGATTCAAGATGCACAGTACTTGGAGCTCATTGAAGTGATCCTGAAATAGCATCAAGAGCTACCATGAATGAATCAATAATAGCAGTTTCTTTGAATGAAGGAACTCTGAATAACCACGTAAATGAAACCAAACATTCAAGTGTTAATTTACCAATACTAGAAGGTATATCATATTGAGGAGATGCTATACCGCTACACCGAATCCTAATGACTTAGTAGACTTACTAAGGTTACTAATGATTTTCTATACACCAGGTAAAAATGACCTTTTTTGCGATTAGCGAGATTGTTCAGAATTTAAGGACGGGTGGTTTTATAGCGTGATTAGCATCTGGGAACCATGAAACTAGAGAAAGAGTTAGAAAGATCCCTCAGAGGTGTTAAGGTGCTGAATAAAACTAAGAGGTTTCAGAGTTTCAATTCATCATCATCATCTTGCGGTCACTTGTGCTTGCAATTTCTATCGCATTGAGTTACACTATTGCTGTCAGTGGCAACTAATTTGTTCTTACTACATGCGTGAATCCTCCTCTTTAGATAGATCCAAAGGCTCATTATGAGGCTGTTCTATTGAATTTTGAAACCTTCTATTCCATTCCTAACGTTGATCTGAGTAACAATCAATTTCATTGATTTTTCCAATGATTGCTCTATGTGAACGTCCTGGGGCTTCGGTCACAAAGGTATTCCAGTTAATCAGCTGGCTGAATCTGATTTAAGTGGCGCATCACACGAAACTAGAGCAATTTCTAGAGCAGTCCCCTTCATCGATAGTAAAAAGGGACACTCGATCTATGAGTTTTCCCATCTGTTGCGGTTGAATATCATATTTTAAGAGAATCATCAAATCCAATTTACCTGCTTTTCATAAACATCCACTATATAGAGCAAATCAGGCATCCTATAGGAGACCATAGCAGTATTATCATTGACTTTAGAAACAAGGATATAAGTATAATGCCCATAGATTTTAGTAGAAGAAATCAGAGGCTTCGAGGACTTGATAACGACTTGATTCGACGCCCACTCTATGCTCTGGCATTGACAACTAGTGTGTTAACGTCATTTAATCAAAAATTTCTTCAGGCATTGGGCTTTAGAATCCCATAATCAGTGTTACCGGGATGGCGAGATTCGACGACAGGATGACTAAAGAACAGGAACCAGTGTTTTTACTGTATAATACAACTGCTCGTGACGCTAATCACGAGATTAGAACTTATTGTCAAGCTGAGCATTTATATATTTATCTAGTTGAAGTTATCTATACATTACTAAACTTAATGGAGCAGCTACTACTGCAAAGCTTATACACAATAGCCAGTCGGTGTTGGTACTGATACGATCCAAGGACTCTAAAACTGTATTATAGCACCTCAGGGTGAAGAGAATGCAATCGCTAAACTTGAGCGAATACAACAGAGAGTGCCAATGATTAGACTTTATGATGCTGAAATCTTTGAAATCCTCAAAACTGCCAAGCTGGATAAGATTCTCTTTCATCCATTTAGGACTATGGATCTGCATACTCAACCTGGTGTGCCACAAGCATTTACCTGGAATGCCGCCAGCACATCAAAAAATGGGGAAGTCGAGATTTCTCATTTTGGGTGCTCTGACATTAAGTTCGAGTAATGCAGCTAAAGACTGTTCCTTTGTGAACATTGTAACTAGCAAATTAGATACTTTATCTCAATAGTGAATGCTACTCCTATCACGATATAGGTTTTGACTTTGGAAACTCGAGATTTGTATCATTGTATGACATGTACTCAAGCTCCTATTATGAAAAAGAGAATTATCCTTTATTGAATACAAACATTTTCTTAAATTTGCTCCTATTTTGTTATAGATTGCCCTCACCAGCCAGAGGAAGTTGTAAATGGCTGTGTTGACATCAGCATGGAAATTCAAGCCAGTGCAAATATCCCTGCACAGACCTCGTTGTATTGTTTAATAATTCATGATAAAGTATTTATATACACGCCTCTGACTCATGTGATGCAGCTTAAATTTTAAACTAATCATTGTAATGTGAGTTTTTCTTTTGCATTAGGATTGTAAAGATTTTTAATGAACAAAACGTGATAAATAAGCATATCTACATTATTTATTTTATTATTTTTATCGTAAGGTTCAAGTACCCTCTTACTACATCTCATCGTTCCTGCATAAGACGTTTCACTTGTAACGGCTAGGTTATGGAAATTGGCTTTATTATTTAAACGGAACTTTCATTATTGTCCTCATTTTTATTCCCGCACAACAACTAGTCTTGATACTGTTAATGCTTAGAGTATTCAAGTCTTTTTATGTTACAACTCCCACCAACATTTCAAAGTATTTTCACAATCATTTAATTTACTGCTCAAATTTCTTGTTTTCACCGAATATAGGGAGACTTTCTCGAGGTAACTCTCAGATTTGCCTTATATTGTATATACAAATTGTCCGTGTTTTTTCACCGTATGCCCTGGAATGTTATATAAGAATCCTTTCTTAACGCATTTCGGTGATGTAGACGTCTCAGCACCCGCTTCTGACCGAAATATTTCTTAGACGTGTAAAATTCTATCCTACAAGAGCGTCAGCAGTCTTTCCTGAGCTGTAAATATGTACTTCTTCTTCTTCCGCTTATGCTGTCTGAAACATTGCTCAATGGAAGTCCTAGAAAACACGTTTTTTTAAGTGAAGGTTACCTGAAAAGAATTTAAATTGTTGTTAGAATACATGGGAAATGAAACACAAAATAGTTCTATAAGCATTAGGACTTCAGGCGCTGTTTCAACGTGATATATATATATATAAAACTGTATACAAAGCACGTGACATTGTGATTTCATGAAATTTGCATAAATTCTATAACATGTATCGTTTGTATCTTTATGTGTAGTATCAATCAGTCAGCATTTTGATTTGTGAAGTTTTTCATACCAAAATAGAAAAAAATTTAAACCATAAGTTTGGCATTTCTACAAGCCTTCGCTGTGGGTACAAAAGAAAATTTACATGTCTTAAATTTCCCCATCTCTGCCATTCCCTTATATTCGACATATAGTTTTCCAGGCATTTCTGCAAGCTCTTCGTTGGTTAACGAATTATAGCGTTCAGGCAAGAAGACTTGACAATCTCCTGCGAGGATACGATCCTGGTACCGTATCTTGTTTGAGCTCTCTTTAAGCCCTTTATCTCATATTTAAGACCAATTTTGAGATATATAACTCACCGAGTCGTAGGGAAATTTTGCTCTTCTGCCATGCTGTTAAGTCTATCTGCTACACACTCTGTATCAGACATTGATCACTTATTATTATTATTATTATTATTATTATTATTTTAATGCATTATTCAGTTTGAAGGACGAGCTATACATTTCTTTATATTAGAACTAAAGTGTGTGTTGTGCTACCTGACCACTGTTTTTATAACTACGTTTATGCATGTTTGTGTTTGGGTATACTCGTAGGTATTCGTACTGGTTCGGGTGTTTGGTAGAAGCGATAGTTTTGACAATCATGTAGGGGTGAAATCTGTGTGATGGTGAATAGAAGATGTGCGTGTGTAGAAATTCCTGTAATGGTAAAACAATAAGCGGTAGTGAGAGTCGTGTGAATGGAAGAATATGGATTTAGAAATTCATGTGACGGTAAAACAATGTGTGGATAGAAAAAATCGTGTCAATGTCAATAGAAGAAGAGAGTGTGTTTGTGTAGAAATCCATGTGATAGTGAAACAATGAGGAATAGAGAAAATTTTATGTATTTTAATTGAGGATGAATGTGTAGAGAAACAAAGAATGAGTTCAGAAAATTATGTGGATGTTCATGGAAGAAGGATGTGTAGAGAAACAAAGAATGAATAGAGAAAATCGTAGGAATGTAAATGGAGGATGAACCTATAGAGAAACAAAGAATAAGTAGAGAAAATCGTGTGAACGTTAATGTAGAATGAATGTGTAGGGAAACAAAGAATGTGTTTAGAAATTTGTATGAATGTTAATGGTGGATGAACGTGTAGAGAAAGAAAGAATGAGTAGAGAAAATCGTATTAATCTTAATGGAGGATGAAGGTGTAGAAAAATCCATGTTAGTGTAAAGCTCAGATTTAAAAATGAGACACTCATGCAACGATTTGTCTTTCATACCCTGCATCATTTAAACAAAGTTTAATGCAGCGTAAAAAGCAACCACTGCTTTGCATAGTTATGTAAAAACTCATTCACTTTGCATAGTTTGGTGTTGATGAATGCTATGCGTGTAGAAATCGATGACTCACACCTCTTCTTAAATTAAAAAAAACAACTCACCTTGCTACATTTGAAGTTCTTTAAAATTTAATTGTGGAGTTAATAAGCACCCAATGGTTATAACAATCGTCGTTAGCTGTTTAAATGCCACCTAAAACCGCCCTGACAATGTCAGCAAATCATCATGGCAGGGATGTTTACACGTTGCGTGAGTATTGCATCCAATGGAAGTAACACCTTTTGCGAAAGCGCAGGTGCTCTCAGCACTTCTGTCCCCACTTGGTTGAATTGCCTCCCCTCTCTCTCCCTCTCAGAGAGTACCTCCATAATGCCTTTACGCTAGCTATGAAAAATGCGTTGGGATGAAGGTCATGTGAACATGGTAGCCAGAAAAGGATTACATTTTGCTATGTTATAGTGAAATGAAACATTTTTCCTAATTCTATAAAGAGAATAATTTCCAATGATATCTTGCGTGTTTATGTGCGTGCGAGCAAATGCGTGCGTGCACAGGTGTATGTGTGTATATTTGTAGGTGTGTGTGTACCTGTGTAAGTTTACTGGTGTATGTATGCATATGTATGTGTACGTGTGTGTGCGTGCACTGATGTATGTGTGTATGTTTTATGGTTGTATGAGAGTATGTCTACGTGTGTATGCGCGTGTGTATATGTGTGTGTAATTGCGCTGGTATATGAGTGTATGTTTGTATGCGCATGTGTGTGCGGTGTGTGTGTACGTGTGTAAGTGTACGGTGAATGTGTATGTAAGTGAGCGTTTGTATGAGTGTGTGCAATTGTACTGTAGTGTATGTGCGCGTGTGTATGTATGTGTGTAAGTGCATTGGTATATTTATGGGTAAGGGCTATGTGTATGGGTGTGAATATGTATGTGTAATGGCTCTGTGCATGTGTATATGAATGCTTGAATGTGTGCATACCAAGAAGAAAGAAAGAGGTACATAGAAAGAAAAAAGGTGAAAGAAAAAGATAGAAGTAGAAAGAGAATAAAGTATTGTGTCTAGGCATCGGGATACATAAGTATACACCAGGGTTTAATATAAACAATTATATTGGTTAAATACATTTTTAACCTGACCCCGCATACTTACATAGTTTAATATTTATTAAGCATTGGAGTTTCGAAGGATAACATTCGAACTATAGCCTCTGGGTACCTAAGAATACATTAAAACATCGTAATTATGTATAAAACTAAATTATATTTTTAGGTGCACTTTAATCGGACCGTCCATTCTTCCACAATTTAATACTTATTAAGCATTAGAGTTTCGTAGGGTAATATTCAAACCATGACTTCTGGGTACCTGAGAACGTCTTTCATTAGTGAGGGCAATTATATAATAATGTTTTACCGTATCAAGGTATAAATCTTTCATTATTAATTAAATATTAAACTTTTACTGCAGTAAGACTCGAGCACAAACCTAAACGTATCTAAATACACACCGTGGTTTAATGTAGGTGATGATATATGTCAAACAAGTTTTGACATCACAGTTTGAATAAGAGGCAGTAGCTGCAGAAATAGTGTGATCGTGTGTAACTATGCTCGGAGATTTCCCGTAGGTCTTCGTGAAGACTCGGCTGCACATGCGCAGAGAGAACAACAGCTGGTATAACGAATGATGCCCTAGGGCAAACCTATTGCCAGGATGGCGATGCCCGCAATTAATGGTGACATAGACGCCAGGTTGTAGGTAAACTAAAATTAATGATGGTGCTCCCTCGTCGAGCGGGGTGGAATTTATGGTCTAGCAGGTAAATGATGCTTGTCTCCGTGGGTACTGACCTCTCTCTTTACCCAACCGTCAAACACAGTCAGGGCCGGATATAAAGCAACCAAGAGTTCCTTTGCTATCGCTGCGCGATACTGTGTCTGTTGTTAGATTCCAGTGAAATGGGAGCTACAGGTATGGTCTTTCTAACGAACTCTTGTGTCAGACAACAGAAAGGGAGACAATAGTGTCTGTTCCTTTGTTATTCCACCTTTTTGTTAGCTCGGCTCCAGCCTGCTCTATTGTTATTTTGCAAGCGTTCGTCAAACAATGCAGCTGGGGTGGGTTGTTGCAAGTGTGGAAGTGCACGTCTGCGGATATGGAATGTGTAGAATAGCGTCTCCACTTTAGTTAGAAAACAAAATTTATTATGCGCATTGTTTTTTAACAGGTGATGGAGAACCTTAGTTGCTTACCTGTCAAGCTTTCTATTATACTCAACAAAATATATGACCTCAGCTGCAAGCAAAAGGTACCGGGGGCTTGGAAGGTGGTGGGGGACTCCTAATTAGCATATGAATACACATTCCTGCATAATACGTGAGCTGGATCCATCATTTCCTACCTACTCATAGGATACGATGAATTTGGAGTCTAATACTTATGCAACTTATTTATAAGACTTTCCATTTCTCTGTTATCCTTGAAAATCTTTTTTCTAAACTATTTTCCTTTGAAGTTGAATTACTAAAGCATGTAATCGAATAAAATAAGGCATTGTGTAATATGGGAGTAGAATTTCAGCACTGTAGCCAAGCCTAGGCCAATACGTCCAGTTAGGATCTAGTAGGAAAAGTGGAAGAGAGAAACAGAGGCGGCTAGATATTAATGCGACAGCGCGGTGCTGTAGGTTCCCTAAATTCTCAGTTTCAGCATATCGGCAGTACGTACCCCTGATTACATCCCCCTTCACAAGAACGACTATACAAAGATTACTGGCCATCAATGTCGTCATTATACAGCGCGCACAGAATGAAGGTTCGAGGGTCTGCGGTCGGATATATATTAATAAATATCTGAAATCGCTGCCATATGTACAGCAGAGACAAGTTAGTGTAATGCATATTTAAGGTCACATATACGACGTTGCCGTAGAAACCAGTGAATGTTGTTTCCTCGGTTAACACGCCTAATCTAAAACGTTCAGAAAATACTCTCCAGATTTAAATCTAAACAAGTATTGTCAAATTAAAGCAAATCAACAGAAAGTGAAATGCGAAAACAACCACGCTAGGGGTGAAGCCAAGAGGAATAGAATAGCAATCGTTCGCTAATTTTGGTGCCTTTACTTGAGCCAATCAGATTCATCGATAAGTAACCATTAACAACTGGTGGCACCGATAAATTAGCTGTGGGGCATCAATGGTGTAATCACTGTAATTTTGTACATGAACAATTCCATTGCTGGGACAGCATTGGGAATCCGAACACGCTCATACGTAAGAGGTATTCATTGAAGAACAAAAACTTTTTTCTCCTTAAATCACATTCACATTATTTATATGTCACACATCAACGAGACCACGCCCGATTCTAAAAGCCTAACAGTAAGAGAGATTGAGAGATAGGAACGTTCCTAGTACGTCTAGTCACAAGGAAAAAGAGATACAATTGTATAGGCGTATCCTCAGGAATGGACCGAAAAAACATGAATCTAAACCACACAGTCCCGTATGAGATATCCCGCTTTATATCAAGTAAAATATTTTTCCCTTATATCTGGCGAGGCATTTAAATCCGCCCACCTGAATATGATGGCTAATTGGTAGTGACAGAAGAAAGGACTTCAGATAAAAGCTGGTTGTGGTGAATGGGAACATTCTGGAATAGATATTTCGGTGTTGAGTGCAGATGTAGCAAGATACGGGTACTAAATTTATAATTTTAAATGGATTATTATAATTTATTATTTACCATTTACTAGTGCGTTTGATGACGCACGCAACAACTGCGGTTTGATGGCCACTGATGATAGATTATTAAAATATTACTGTAAAACTAGTCTACTAATGAACCCATGAAGCACTTATTTGCTCCATTGTACAGTTTGAACCATAGTCAACGAATAAAGAAGCATTGTGTTGTTTTTACCGTTTCCTTAATGTGCTTGCGTACATGAGAGCCATTTGGCTGTAGTGTGCTGTAGATACGATCACACGATTTCTTCCTGGAGTTAATCAGTTCCATACCATTCGTTATACGAAATCCGAGGAATTCTATGTAGTTTTCATTTATGATGAATGTCGCCCATTTAAAGCAGAGTATGCTTTACTGTATGCAGAAAAATATCTAGATCATCACACACCTAAACAATAATTGATCTTGCAAATGTAATAAAATTCAAGGAAACTAGAGATGTGGATAACAACACACCTTAACGAGGCAAAACAGCAACCAAGCATAATGCAGCTAACATTTCAGTAGCTGTGGTACAACAACCACCCTCAACAAGAGGCGGATTGAACTTGAGAGTTGTGTTAGTCAACGAAGTGTTCAGCAAATACTACATGTCAATAAGTTTCATCCTTTCCATATCGCAAGGTTCAATGTCAGGAAAGTTCAGAAATTAAAGTTTTAGTGCTAAAAGCTTGTATGATTAGAGCTGTACTTCATAATATTATCAGAAGGTGACAGCACTTGTTGGTATAAAGTTAACAGCTGTTATAAGTTGGTTGTATGTGGATTTTGTTCTTCTCTGAGAGGTTCAAAGTTCTATGTAACTGGAACCCTATAGTAATGGTATCTGTGTGTATAAATTGACAAAGTTTAATGCATATGGTAAATGTACATTCTTTAAAATAATATAAAGGTTTATTAAGTGTGAGAAACAAGCCAGCAAGCAACCAAAATATAACTATGAAATACCGTACTCCTGGAAATTGACTCTGTTCACAGCTGCCTAGAAAGAAGTTTATCAGAAAGAGAGTTTTATTTACCAGTTTCCCTGTTGCGTCTACTCAAATCAGCCTGTAAAATGAAACCATACAACATTTTGCAGATGCAACCCTATGAATTTTATAACTTTCAAGTTTTCTCCAAGTTTTTCAACTATAAAGGTGTGCAATTTATAAAAGTAACATCTCTTAAATTCCCTCAGTCACTCACATGCTTACAATGGAAACAGAGTTACAGTGAGAAAGAATAGAATAACGTTAATTGAAATATTTATTAATTATTTCAAGAAAGTCCACAGAATTTGATGAAATGCCAATACCAAAACCAGCCAAAATCTTAACAACAATCCCACCAAATAAGATTAAGTCTTTCAAGGTAATGCTGAAATTTATGTCTGAAGTTGTTAGGTCTTTCTTTGGAGCCTTATTAAGAAGAGGCCAAAGAGAATGAGTGCAAGAGAAAATATAAGCAATAAAAGCATTTTTGTTCAGAATGGGAATAATAATTATATATTTAATTCCATTTGCATATTTTGTGTTATCAATTTAGCACATTTAGTTAAACCACCACTATTGAAAGCTGTTTTTTTATTTTCTGAACGAATAGCTATGTTATTCTTTAGTTCTGTGTAAATTTACAAGGATGGGGAAGCTATTGTACTATGTATGTTCACTTCACATAAAATTAGTAATTGTATTATGATAATGCTGTACAATATTATTTTCAAGCATTACTAAGAGCAGAATTCCTAAGTAGCTTATTTGAGTCAGCTTGTTGTGATGTTATTTTTTATTATTCTTCACTTTGTGTCAACCTATTGTATACATTGAAACTGGTATTATTATTTTATGATTCCATGTTGTCTTTGGGTTACCATATGAACTTATTATTATTATTGTTGTTGTTATTATTATTATTATTATTATTATTATTATTATTATTATTATTATTATTATTATTATGTGAAATCAGTTTTGAAAGCAGAGCTGATTATTTTTCAGCAAATTTCTCGAGTAAGCTTAGTTATTTTATAGACTGTGCTTGATAATAATTAAATTAAAAAGTGTTTTAATATTTTCTATGCAATAAATATACATATAACATGAATATTCTTTGTTTCACCTACTTATCCTCTACAAACCTTTAGTGTTATTTAAGAGTATTAATGCAGAATGCTCATATACAATTTTGGTGTTTCAATTATGCATTATGGTTTGTATTACAAGGTTCTATGTAGAAATATAACATTAAATAACTCCTTCAAAAATAATAATATTTTGAAGTTAATAGTATGTATAACCTATATTTTGATATTTGTTTAGGAAATAAACAAAATAATGGTCGGATAATGTCAACACACTGCTCACTCATAATGTGAAATTTCAAACTCTTGTTTCTCAAAAGTTACACGCTACTACAAACAATCTTGTAATACTGAGCTAACGATATGTCACTTCATCAGCACATTCATGGCAATGACTTCCAAAATCTATTAAAATTATACATTATAATGGGTTCTACGGCAACTGCAAACAGATGACGTGCTCCTGATGAAGGTTTTGTTTGCGGATGACGCTTACTTTGCCAAACATGGACAAATTAAACTTCGCAACAGTACTATCTGTCAACGGAGAATCCACATTTGATGAGAGAAGTAGATGTGCAAAGCCCTTAGTCTGTGAATGCATGGTGCGGACTTATAAGTAAACAAGGTGGCATAAAATGGTAATAAGTATTCCCGATTCTAAACAGAAATACTGCCAGAATTATTAGAAAACATTCCATTCCACACCGCAATCCATTTGATACCAACACGATGTATGTCCGACCTAATCTTCACGGATAACTACAGCGGTTCTTAATAGGACATTTGAAGGTCGTTTCACTGGTTTTAGGGACACATAGATTGCCTGCAGGTTCATCAGATTTAACACCAATGGGTAAATTAAAATAAGTGTACCAAGAAATGCTAACGACCCCAGAAGATATAAAAAAATCGTATAACACGAACATGCCTTGTGTTGAATTTTAACGTGCACTGTTTTCCCTTTTGCATAGCTTTACATCATGTAAACGCCACGCGTTCAACACGTGATGTACTTCTGAACATCTGATGTGACAGAAGTTATTGCAATTGCTTATAATAAGAATTACTTATGAATGATCTTGAACTATCACCAACGACCATAAAAATACAGTTGTATGCGTCCAAACGCACTATTAAGTGGTACATAAAAATTCACATAAATCCATTTAAAACTTTCAGGTTGCTATCCGTATTTTTCCTACATTTGCACTCATCAAAAATTATCTGTACCACAATGTGTTCCTCTTCAGCCTAAGCAAAAATTTTAACGGTTTTCTTCTATCCTTATAAATACCTGTTATTCAGATGACCTGTTTTAAATGTCACCCCTGGTATACTTTGTAGGGAAAGTATAAGCGCTACTGTTGACTTTTCGGCGTATAATTTGTAGTATGTACGTTCTTTCTACGGAGTGTGTTATAATTACAGTATATATAATTCTTTCCCAATTAATTTAACATATTTGGCGCACTGTAAGCACAACACATAATGACAGTCAGCGACTTTTTAATCTGTTGCATAATAAAAAACCACCTTTAAAATTTGGAGACCATTGCAATTCTCTATGCACCATGTTTAAAACCAGTATGTTATGAATCTGTCCACTTTCTAACTCCCACTTCAGAAATGTTCTTGCTTTCACGTCATTAATGTTATCTAGTTCAAATTTTTCATTTCTCTAGGTTCTGACTATTCCTTTGATTTTTTCGTGGTATAGGGGCGTAAGGAAATACTTACAATGTAGCATCCTCTTACCGATGGTTCACGCACTGGGGAGTGCAACACAAGATTTTACCAATATCTCGCGGAAACAACACTCAATGCGCGTCCCAGCTGTCGTTCACGGCTGACTGACTGACCAATGAGAGCACTAGCTTCTATATACGTTGGAAATTTCTAGAGTTCTAGATACTTGAAGGAGAAGTATGTAGAAGATTCCTTGTACCTGATGATAGCGTTCCCGTTATTTACGATAGCAAACGCTACTCATCCTTGTTTATCACCGCAGGCTCTGTACCAACTTTCCGACAACCTTTGGTCATAACAGATGCGTGACACCTGCCTCCTTAGAGCTGTTCGTCCCGAGCAGCCCCAATATATGGGGCAAACCGATCAAGATTGGCCAGTATCACCTTTCCTGGATTGAGACCGAATTCGGATACTGTCTCGTTAATAATAGTGATTGAGCTGTCGTTCCGAGAATAATGCGGTATCGCCGACTTCCGTTAAGCCCTCATTGGAAGGTAGAGTCATACGAGGTCATCCTACTGGAATTTGGCATTATTCGCCATGCATTCATAGTGTACCACTTGCCAGCTTCAGGCGCTCCCTTACGAGATTGTGGATGTCCTCCAGCCTGTCCATTAGCAAACTGACATGATCCATGCCCGGCTGGTTAGCTCAGGAAGCCTGACGAACACCAGATCACACTGTAATCGCAGTCTATCTTCGAATACCATCCTGGCCGATGTAATTTCACTGGACCCGTACAATGATGCACAGTAAATTACGAGAAACAATGGGTGGTGCATATTCCAATCTTGGTAATGGCTGGATACCACTTTCCTGTGCTCCTGGGTGCTCCTTCAACGTCTTAATATAACGTTATACCATGTTAAAGGGGTGTACGGATCTTGTGGATCCTGAGGTGCTGGAGGAGCCCTCGCAAGAGGTTGGATTCGTCTCCTGGTCTCTGCGAACTTCTTGAGAACTTCCAAATCCGTAAAAGAAGTTCACCAAGTAAACTTGATTGGGAATCAGTTAACCTCGACCACTTTGTGAAATAGTCCATAAATGTAGGTAGCGATTCCGTGTATCTGTCCTTGGAAATGGGACGGCCACGTTGATGGTAATTATTTTAAACGGCGCTCTGAGTTTGTATTGTTCCATCCGTTCCCGACTTCGAGTGTGGATGCCACAATTGACCTCGCATATATCGCATTGTTGCAATGGAATCTCCAAATCACTTCGAAGGTGCAAGCAATAGAATGTCCAATGGAGCCTCTCCAATGTTCGTTTACTCCCAGATTCCCGCCCGTAGTACGGCGATGGGTTTCCTCGAAGATTTTTGTCACCTTTCTCTTCGGAAGAACTAACTGTCCCATTCTAGTTCGTCCATCTGAGGATTCCTACGCTCTCCTAAACACACCGTTCCTCAGTTCCTCCCATAACTGGTTCAATAGCTGTTATAGATCGGTGCGCTTGAAACGAAGTTGGACCATTCAGATCCTTCTCATGATTCTCTATCCAAGACCAGCCGTATGTTCCGATTTGCCAGCTGTTTCCTCTTCAAGATCTCTTCGTCCCAACCGATTACAGGTTGCACCACGACGGGGCATATGGCTGAAACAATCTTCTCCTGGAAAGTCACACACTGGTTGAAGTTTTCCTGACACGTTCTTCGGGAAAGAGCGTTTCCATTAGTATCGTGCCTTCCTGCCCTGTGTTCCGAGCTAAAATTCTATTCCTGCAGCCCTTGGAAGAATGGGGACGTTTTTCCTTCCAAAGCTTAAATTCCAAAGAGGAGTTAGGGCGGAATGTAATCCTTGTCCTTAAAGGTATTTGTGGAAGCGCTTCAGTGTCTCTACAATAAACAGGAGCTCTCATCTTCTTATGCAGTAGTTTCGTTCGGCCTTGGATAGGATCCTATTGAAGTAAGCAAGTCTCGCTGTTCTCCCTCCTTTTCTGCTGAGAGGATACCGCCGATATAAAACTTACCTACATCTGTGTCCACGACAGACTCCTTACTCTTATAATCATTTTGTGATGGGTATCCTAGTACCGAGGACGTGCGGAGGCGTTAATCAAGGTTTGAAAAGACACCTTGGCTTGGTCGGATCCCTGGACGGTTCCCCTTCTACATTTAGCACTTAGAGTCTGTGTAAATGCGGAAGATCCAGGGAAAAAGGGGTCCGTTTGCCCATCTCGCAGAGTTTTTACGGATAAAGATCTGGAAAACCTGTAGATACCCCGCGTCTCCAACTCTGATTATCCAGAAATAGGTGGCAAAGATAATTCAAGGAGTGTCCATCAGTTGCTTATCATCTTGATGGAATTCGAGGGTCAGTTAGCCATCCAATGAGGAAGACACTTGTATGCCGCGACAAATCACACAGATTCGCCCATGGTTCAAAAGCTGTTCATCCGTAGGTTTCTAGATACATAAAATAACCATATTTAAAGGTTTCTTACCTTTTAGATTAGGCATGTTGAGTTTATAGGTAGGTTATAATTCTTAAAATACCATTTGTATATTAACATTCAAACTTTTTAAAAGCATATATATGTATATATATATACATATGTGTATATATATTAAATAAACATGACATTCAAACGAGTGAAAACTATTATCCTAAGTTATCAGAATTACATTCTACACAAAACAGAAAATTTGAAATGCTATCTTCAGGATGGGGCAGGTAAAAGTATCACTCTTCCCATTGGAAGTGAATGTAGATAGAACAAAATGTTTGAAGGTAAACGTAAGATGTTGAACATGGTACCGCGTAGCATGCTGCAGCGTGTCACTTCGTAAACGAAGTCTATGTTTGCCGGTTGTCCGCTCTCTGAAATCCCTCCCCTAAAAATGTCCGTTTCCTTAACTGAGACTATTTTTAGATACGATTCTACAGTTTCCACCCTTTCTTGTGTTTAGTAAGTCATTTGGCAGAATGCGAAAATGCACCAGTAATTCGATGATGAATTATACTTAAATGCTAACAGAAAGTCGTCCAGAATTAGTAGTTCGCGAACGATTATTGCATAAAGGCGTCCGTTGCTTTTGTTTTTTACTCGTTTGTTTGCGATAAAATAAGATAATGCAGTTTTGAACACTGAAAATATTACATTCACATTCATATGGGAGGCGGACTGCTTATATCTGTACCAAAATTACTACACCTGTTAATTTTTTTAAAATGTCTTCCATTTTCAAAATGTCATGAAATAAGGTTATCGTGGTCAGCCATATCTTTAAGAGCTTTTAAATGTATGATAAATTGTTAACTAGCTGTAAAAAAGAGTGAGTGCCACAACGGGTATAGTGTTTCGGAAATCATAATTTCTGAGATGGTAATTATAAGCACAATTATCGATGTGCTTCCGAATGGCCATTTAAAACTACAATTTGAGTATTAAGAAGTATGGATCCCACACATGATGATGATGATGATGATGATGATGGAATTCTTCGGAAATGGTATAGCACTGCATTGGATTAAAACTAAATAAAAGCTACTCACTCGCACGATTACAGAAGATAATGAGCATCTGCCTTCCTATTCCCTTCAATACCGTGATATCTTGCAGAAATATAAACTCAATGAAAATTGCTGTGTGACACATGCCAGTGAAACGTATTAAAACGCTCTCATGCTCTTCTAGCAGAAAATTGATTAATGTTACGAGTAACAGAAAGTCTTGCCTAACGGCGATTTTTTTTAGATTAATAGAATATCTATTTGCTGAAACACCATACAGAAATTTGGCTGACATTATTGTTTACACTAAGGGATCAGTAAGATTACTCTTCAGCATTATCTCGGTTTGAGAGCCAATAGGGAATATACAAGTAAATATGCAATCTCTATGTATTCATAAAGGTGCCTTTATCACAAAATCAAAGCGGTGTATATTTCTTGGGGAGCAGTAACCGTATGCATGTTTACGTATGTCGGGAAGGGGGTTTCCAAGTGCGTATGAATGGAGGACTCGAATCTCAGTTTCATCAATGGCAATTGTTTCTTCATTAAGAAGATCTACTCCGCAAAACTATCCTCTACATGAAAAAAGTTCGCTGCTTTTGTGTTTGATTAAAATACTGTATATTAAGATGGTTGTATTAAAATAAAACTAATATCTTGAATTTTCTAGGAATACCTGTAAACTTCTCTTCATTTTAAGAATGTTTGTACAACTAGTAAACAGTAAGAGATAGACATTCTATTACACAAAAATTGGATCTCGTTAAACTACATAATTTGTGTCAAATAATTTCTTTTGTTTCAATGACCATTTCGGTATTGCTATTTATTGCTATTGGCTTCAGTTTTAAATTACCTGCACTTTCTTGATAGCTGGTATGCGTTTTTTCTTGTGGTCATACAGGTAGCATAGACTTCACACAGTGTTTCAAAAAATTGAGTTTCGCTTTAGTACGCTTTTTTACACCCAAAGGGAGAAAATGTATAATTGTCTAATGAAGCTTTATCGGTAATCTCAAGTACAAAATAGAGAGTAAACATTTATAAGAATGGTTTGTGTGAGAGTAGACAAAGCCAAGATTTCCGACTGCTCTTAGGTACTCTGTTGTTTATGTATTAATTTTCTTTAATAAGATTACGTTTTCTTTTTAATTTTATATTTACAACTATATCATCTAAAATATTTATACGCGCTTCACTTTCGTGCTTTTTTCCCTGCGTCTATGTAACAATCTCTTTAGGGTCCGTTCCACTCATGGCCTCCCTTTATCTGCTTTCTTAAATGTGTACTTCATAAATACGTCATCCTAATATGAAAGCAATACGCATTTTGAAAGAGTAGAAAATTTACTCAACTGTTTTAGTTTTGAATATCTATATTCGTCGGCATTTATCTGTTTGGCATTACATGCGATGTTTCCGTAAAGTAAATACCATTTCGTTCTACAGCCACCGCAACGCTAGTGTCGCAGTTCCAGGCATGCACAATAGACTCTCTGGTTCGTTGTCTGTCCACTGACACCATTACATCGAATCGTGTTGTGCTTACAATTGTTAGTGATGGTTCGGAAAGTTGAAGACAATTGCAGATCCCGGCGACTGTGGAGTGCGTTCCCTAATGCGGTTTTTGAACGCAAGGAATGCTAAAACAGCTGAAATTAATCATCAACTTCTAGAGCTTTATGGTGAACATACAATAACAATTGGAATGGTGAGAAAGTGGATTAGGCAATCCAATGATGGACGATCCAATTTTCATGACCAAGCATGAACTAGGCGGCCTTCTATTGTCTCTGACGATTTGGTTGAATAAGTGAATGAGGAAGTTCATGAAAACAGACGGTTCACAATAAGAATGCCTTATGATATGATCCCACAAATTCCAAAAGCTCTTTTGCATGAAATTGTCTCTAAGCGCTTAAATTATTGCAAACTATGTTCCCATTGCGTTCCGAAGTTGCTTACGGATGTCCACAAAAAGAAGCGTTTTGATAGGGCTTTGACATTTCTTACCCGGTACAGTGATGTGGAAGATGAATTCTTAAGCACGATAGTCACCGGTGATGAAACTGGCATTTGTAACGTCACCCAGAGTGGAAACGACAGTCGATGGAGCGGAAACACACAGGATGTCTCAAACGACAAAAATACAGAACAAATTGTTGAGCACGAACAATTATGTGCATCGTTTTCAAGAACAGATCTAGAATTTTCCTGTAAAGCTGTTTCCCTGAGATGAAACCATCAATGCGGAACGATACTATGAAGCATTGAGAAATCTTCGGCGCGCCATTGAAAACAAAAGGCGTGGAATGCTCAATCAAGGCATCGTGTTGCTTCATGACATCGCGCGATCTTATTCTACTGGTGTCACACAAAACCTTATTCGACGATTCGGTTGGGAGTAGTCCAACCACCCGCCTTACAGCCCCGATCTCACGCATTCTGACTACCACTTGTTCCTGAACATGAAGCGCGAGTTCCGAGGAGGACGCTTTCACAGCGGTGACGACACAAAACCGGTGTTCAGTAGTGGCTGTCTTCACTGGCGGCATCTTTCTGTGAAGCTGATTTGATTCCCCGCTGTCAGAAATGCCTTAAAATGGTGGCAACTATGTCGAAAATAGTTTAAAAAACGCTCTTTCAGGTATAAATAACTGTTGTGAAAAATACCTTATCCCTTTTATTCCAAACCGATGCTTACTTTTCGCACACGCCCAATGTGATTAAGCTTGTAATTTGTTTATCTATGGTTCATTTTGCAATGCTATTAGCTTAAAATGGACGGTAATGAAACGTTATTAAACCGTTATAAGTGCCTTCAAAGAAAGACGATAGTTCACGTAAATATCAAGAAATTAGTAATGGTATTAAATGAAATGACAGTTTTTCCTATTCTTTCTCTGTTTACTCTCCTCGTATGCAGAACATATACCCCGAGGATCCACACGCGGATGCCTGTTGTCACAAGTCTGTTAAGGAGCAGACATTTCGGATGAAGTAGGATATCCAGGATGGGAGATTAGTCCGATGCCTGGTATGCCAGCGAGGAGGTAGGCGGTATAAAATGATGATGAAATGGATGAAAGGAAAGGTCATTATGAGTAATTGGTGGAATGAAGGGCAAGAAAACTGGAGAAAACCCGGCGATACTGCTTTGTCCGCCACAAGTCCCACATGCGGATCCCTGGGATGAAACCTGGTCGCCTTGATGAGAGGCGAGCGTTCTAACCACTCGGCCAAGGCCGCCATGATAGGAGAGTTCATGGATTTAAACAGTACATTTTTAAATAGTGCTAAAAGCCCGTTCATACTGTAAACGGAACAATAGATTGTGGACACTGATGATGTACGCAATGAAATTATACTTGGGAAAGCAATTTTGGGAAGGAAACGTTTCAGGCCTAAGTTTAGTGTATCTCCCGGTATTTCTCAATTACGAGGGCTGGGGAAAACCTGTAAGAAACCTCACTAGAGGAGGTCGGTCCTGGCGGGATTTGAACCCGATCATCCTCAATCATACATTTTCTGCATAAATTCAACAAAGCAAAATAGTGTGTAGAACACAACCTAGGTAAAACAGCGCGGTAGGTACCAGTATATGGACAATTTAGTGAATGTATATAAAAGATATGTACACAGTTACATTGTGAAATATATAGTTCCTAACACTGGTTGTACAAATGTAATCATGTTTCTATAATTATAGTATTGAATATTAAGCATGTATTTGTAATAATGTCTTAAGGGTATTTTCTGAATACTTACTAACAACCCTGAAAAGTACAACACGCAACTTTGCTCACGTTGTCCCAATCAGTAGTAACATCTTCCTGTCATTATCTTTCCCCTTCTACAATGTCTCCTTTTCAGTTCCTCTCATGGCGTTCACATAATATTTACTAAGCATTTGCCTTCCCCGATTCCAGTTTTAATAACGTTTATTAGGGGGCGAAGGGGAAAATCACACTTAAGCGTACATCATAGCTTATTGTGCTTCTGAAATCTTCGGGATGAAGGGATGTAGTGTAGGACATAGAGGGCGACCAGTACCTGAGCGGCAGGCCCAGACGCAGCTGGAGTTCCAACGGAGAAGACTCTGTGAAGGCTTGTCCCGCATCGAACGCCAGGGAACATTTCCCCAAAGCAAACTCTACCACCATAAATCTCACTCCACTTTTCTGATCCTTTGATCTTGAAATATGAGAATGAAATAAACTGCTGGGAAAGCAGGACAGGAAAATCACGGCTTTATAGAATCCTTCCGAGATTTTCCCATAAACTAAGCCACGAAAAAATATTCGGATTTACAGTCCAATTGTATCGCAAAAACTTCCAGATGCAATCCTCAGATAGCCGAGCCATTTCTCTTGGTTCCTAAGCGCTGTAGAAGTAAAACGTTAATCAGGTTTAATTCATTCAGTGTGAGATTCGACAGTGGAACCGCGGATCGTCAACTTTCTGTGCCGACACATATTGCTGTTCTATCATAATTAGATATATGAAAGCGTATTAAAGGACCTTTATTTGACTCAGATGTCTAACAAATATCAAGTTCATCTCAAATAATCCAAGAAATGATATATTAGGCGCTACTTACAACGCTCTAACTACTTTCACTTCCAAACTTCTAGCTCACCATACTGTGACTTAATTCAGTCTTCGCTGTCACTTAAATTTTCTTTTCTTTGAGTATAGCGATGTATTGAATCCTGCAAAGGACAGACTTTTTTTCCTTCCGATTTAGTCACTGGAGTGATGAACACACTTCTCTCTTCCTCTGCCTAGCTATCAAGAACAATACTCCCCTTCTCTTTTCCGCTTGCGCACTAAATGTCGAACAAGTATTCCTCTTCTATCGCTCGCTAAAGTTCTCAAAGTATCACGCACTCTATGTCAAACTTAAACATCACTGACTCACTTACGAGCTGTTGAGAAAGTCCGGGAGTGGAGAAGAAACATTCATAAATATTTTCTGGGTCTCGATAACGCTTCTAGAATATACATCTGGCGAGAGTGCCCATATCTTTATGTCTCTGACAAGCAGTCAGGCTAATAACTATGTCCCTCAGAGACCTACTACGATAGGTAAGGGAATGGCACTCCCGATGTCCCGAGTAACACTCTCGATTGGGTGCCTCTAATAGGTTGAGAGAACTTCCGCCAAACGTCCAATCAACTTTGGTTCACAAGCAAGACCAACAACAAGGTATCTCCCTGAACGCAGTTTGACAGGGTGTCGCAAAATGACTTGGCACCACGTGATTACCAGCATCTGAGTATCATGTAGGATTAAGTTCGTACCGCTGATAAAGGTCAGTCCCGGGGAGGGGACATTACATGAACTGTAACACTCCTAAAGGTTATCGGGTCCCTCTGTCTTTGCATTGGGAACTGAGACCCTAAAGTGGAAAAGGTTCCTTACCTAATCCGAGGGGCCCCCGGAATGTGGGCATGACATCGGAGACATTTACAATTGTGGAGGCACTTATTGCCACAGAAAACTCCTCAAACCACCATCCAAAGTTAAAGTATTAGAAGTAGTGGGGTATAGTCGACCTCGTTACTTACTAATTGCTAAAACAGAGGAAAGGAAGAAGTTTATATCGGTGAGCCCATTTATATTTCAAAAGTTTTGTATGAGATCTCGCAATGGCACGCTCCCGGTTGACGTACATTCAGTATCCCCGGCATGGTTATACTTAGATTAAATTTGTTAGACTGTTACCCCATAAAATTTGAGTTGTTGTTGAACTACTCGCGCGGTTTGGTAAGCATCCTATATTTGGTTCAGAGGAGGGAAAGAGGTGAATTTTTCCCCACTCGTACCCCGTTCCTTATTTTTGAGCGGGTAGATCTCCTTTGAAGAATTAAGGTGGGTTTTGAACCAATTTGAATTTAGGTGATATACCCCGAAACCGCTGAGACGCTATAACTGTCAGCGCTCTGGACACACCAGTGTCCAAAGCTCTGCAACGCTGAAGCCAACTGCTTTATCTTTAGAAATGTGTCACACGACTGAGCATGTACACGCTCTAACGTGCGTCAGCTGCAGTGGTGAACATTCATCGAGTTCCGCAGAGCGCCCCACTTCACAGAGGAAAGGGCGAAACAAAGGATCCGGAATAGGACGGAAATGTCCTTCTCGGAAGCCCGGAAACTCTTGCTTATTCACCAAATCTCTGTTTGAAATTTGGGTATAT